>CM060967.1:29822283-31022283 GCA_030765045.1 Tenodera sinensis
TATGCGATTAATTTTATCTTGTTTAAAAGTGTTTTACTTTACTCCGTATAGTAAGGAACAAGCACTGTCTTCCACCCAAAAGTTTGATATCGCGGTATTTACAGGAAATACATTTTCAGACTCCCTGAATGAATAAAAAAAAAAAAAAAAAAAAAAAAAAAAAAAAAAAAAAAAAAATACAAAGAAGTCTGTGTGTGTGTTTGAACAGAATAATTCAAAATCAAAAGATCGGTTCAATACCTAACTTGATATTCAAGTTCAGCATCTTCCAAGGATCTGAAAGGGTTTTCAAGAATGTTCTGCTTTTTACACGCAACAATTTTGATGTTATCAAAAATAGCTTTAACTATTTTGATTAAAATACCATAATGTGTTTGAGGTATGCTCATGGCAATGAATGTATATGTTGAATTTTCTCTAGTGACCTCAGAAGCACTCTTCATTCTGTAAGACCTTACATACGTGGTAAACCGTAAGAGGTAGACATTAACTTACTATACAAAAAAATTAGGTCTCCCTAAAACATACCATTTGTGTATTACATTTTTTGTGGAGTAAACCGTTTCCGAGATATTCCTTGTTATTTGTTTAAATTTTCCAATACTTATACTTTTCTCAAATAGTTATTCGGTTTCTTTTATACCTTTGCCATGCAAAGAGAACGGAATTTTAAAACCATCACATTGCGACCATCTCTTAAAATATTTGAGTTTTGCTTAAGGTTCCTGTATTCTCCTATTCCTATTATACAGCTATGGAAAACATAATTGATCACATTAGGAGAGAAAAATATTTCTAAATGCCACGTCGTGTTGCAACGCTGTTTACACAAGTCTACATTTCCAACATGCAACTTAGTTTATTGACAGTCTCTTCTTCATGTTATTGTCTGTCGGACACACAAACAGGCTGTCTTGAGTCGCCATTCGTATTTATGTTTGAAATAAGGTGTGTCTTTTAAAGAGATCTACATTTTATGTCTAGTAAGATTTTGTCTCACTCTCTCTTACAGTTTACTAGCTATGAAAGAATTTATCCTAAGAAGACGAATTCGGACAACTTTCAGCCCTGTGGACCTCGGACTCAGTTTTACTTTGGAGACGTTAATATAAAAACATACACACATTCACGCGCGTGTGCATATTTTAAAAATGCTTTTTTGGATACAAGGGACCTTAAGACGTACATTTCTAGTGAAATATCGATATCGAATACAATACCTTCTCTATCTTCTATATATAAGAAAACAATAGAGAAAACAAAATCCTACCTACTGATGTACATACATCTATAGTGATGTAGAAAGAAATCGGCCCTGTCTAGTTAGGATAGTTAATAGCAGTAATTACTCATATGTTTAGTTGCGAACGGTGGATAGGTCGTGAATTCCCACAAGCATGATTAAATTAGAGTGAGAAGGTGTAGACACAGTTATCGCGTCCATCGACCTGCCTAAAAGCAACATAATACAGCATATAAACTCAGTAGATCACCTTTCTAGTGTTGCTCACATACATGTAGTAAATGTGTGAGGTGAAATTTGGCAAAGAAGGTGTTCATGTGGCAGTCCTTTACCTTCCCAACGTCATATGACGTGCGCTGCGGCTTTTCAACCGACAAATCCGTTTTGGAGGTGAAGATTTAACTTTTTTTTGTGGTCACGCGATGTGGAGCGAAAATTCCTTTCACACCCTGACGATGGGTTATTCATCCTGTTTATTCTGAGCAACAACCGTAAACACTGTGCGGCTTGTTCATGCGAACTGAGTGACAGAGAGACATAACAGACGTGTTCTCTGCAATACGTAATATGTTAAATCAGCCAATGTTGCTAAAACCAGCGGAAAAATCCTACGAATGTTACGAATACGATTGAATCAAGATGGGTATTAGAAAAGCCACTTTCCATTTTTACCTTCCCTATAACGCATAGTAAGTAGGGAAGCATTTATTCGATTTTGATGTCGAGATTTCACCGGAAATATGTTTTGAAGCCCCTTGAATCCCCCCCCCCCCACCCAAAAAAGAGCAGTTTTAGAAAAAGGTCCATGTGTGTGTTTATGTTTGTATGTGTGTGTCTGTCTATGAATAGCATAACTCAAAAACGAAAAGTCGGTTAAAAACCAAAGTTGGTATTTAAGTATGTCTTTCAAGGATGCGACACGAAGATTTTGAAGAAAATTCATTCTCCCTAATCTGCCCTTTACATGGAAACTTTTTCGAAAATTATGATTTTCTCAAAAATGGCTCTAACGATTTTGATTAAAATGCCATATGTTTAAGATATTTTAATGGGAAATGAAATATATATTTCGAGTTTTCTCGTTACATCTAGTCCATTTGTTCCTGTTTACTCTTGATGACTTTTGCATAGATGGTAAACTATAGAGATAGTCCCAAACTAATTACACAAAACTATAGGTCTCGTTAAAACACAAATTATGTCAAATTATCTTTTTTGGTGAACTGAACCATTTCGAAAGTATTCCTTATTCATTGTTATTTGTGTGAGGTTTGCAATACTTTCCTCAAATGAAAGGTCATTATTCACTTCTTTGTCTTGGTCGTGCAAAGAGAACGGAATTTAAAAGCCTTCATATTGCAAACAGCTTTAAAATATTGGACTATCGCTGTAAGCCTACTGTATTCCCATGTTCCTCTTGCACCTACAAGAAAATTAGTAATACGATAATTTCAACAGATATTCTGTTAACATGTATATAGAGGAATACGAGTTTGTAAGGATAGTTAGTACAAGAGTAGAGAAAGTCGTGTGAATACAACATCAAATCTTTTTTTTTTTTTTTTTTTTAAATAGCGATGCACCTTAATTCAGCAGATAGCATGGCGCACTAATAGCCAGTATAAAGATTAAGATGATATTGGCAGATTAATTGGACGCAATATTTGATATAAATCCTAATACACTAAGGATGAAACTCAGTCGTCACTCTCTTGAGCTAATTTTCAATCTCTTTTTGGACAAAATTATAGTTGTTTGGCAGCACCATTTTGGAACACATTCTCACATTATCTCCTCTTTTGTCTCGATTTCGTAAGAATTACTTACAACTGTTAAAGGATAAGAAAAAAGTGTTACAGAGTAATTTAAAAAATCGTGTGCTCTTTGTACGCAGTGTGAACTCGAGGGCAAAACAAGCGAGGTTTTACTCCCACGTGTAAATTGATTTGTTTCTATGAAACGCATAGCGAGCACAAACTTTCACTGTTAACCTCTACACCAGAGGTCGACATTTGGGGTGAAGAGTGAATATACTGCTATACTTCATCCATGTAAATGTCTTTGTACTGTTACGTTCCGTGACATTTTCCTCCATTGTTATGCAAAGTAACGCTGGACCTTCCTAAAGAGATGGCGGAGTTTGCAGAATATATTGCTTTTTGCATATTGCGGTACTCACAACTGAAATAGTCATTATGCGGATAAAGACGGGGTATTATGACCTGGCGGGAATAGTAAGTACTTCTCTTATTCATCGAGATTATACACATGGTATAATAGAGAAGTTTAAATGATATGTGTTAGATGCAAACTTTCAGCAATATCGTAAATATATTTATTTACCTATTCTGGTGGAGTTAGGCCATTTTAACTTATTCTAGTGTATTCTGTTGGATAAATTAGCAGGTAATTAGTTAAAAGAGGTAATTACTGCTGCCGCCATCACCAGAGCACCACCACTACCTCTACCTGTCGTCCTCGTGGTCTAGTGGTAACGTGCTAGCCTCTAGTTCTGAGATCCCGAGTTCAAACCCGATGGAGACGAGCGTAAAACTCCTTAGGAGCGCTTTCTTCAGAAGGGAAGTACAGCCGGTGATCCCTTGTTGTAGATTTACGGTAGATAAAGCAACCTCAAGCCTAACAAAGAAATAAAGTAGTCTGTCTTTCACGCAGCAATTAATGAGCGTCTATAAATAACACCCATTGTTATGATTATACGGGTCTGTGGGTCGTGGTGTAGTGGAAAATTTCCTTCCAGACGTTTCGTTGGAGGCTGCGTCGAACATCTTCAGTGGTGTGACCGAAGTACTCTGCTAGTCTCGGCGACCACGGCAGTTCGAATTTTAGATCTCTTTAGATTAGACTAGATTTATTATAACAATTACGTACAAGAACGCATAAGCAACATTATTACGTAGGCCAATCGCAGAGTAGTAGCAAAGCATTCGTAACCGTACATTTTAATATATGGCAATTTTTTTAAATTGAGGAGACAATCAATAAAATAAATTAACAGAGGTAATATTAAACTTTCTATTTTTGTACATTATCATTACGATTTGAGTCACAAGCTGTAAATTCTCTCTCTCTCTTTTTTTTCTCTTTCTTTTAATACAATAGGAAGTTCCAACGAACATTGAAGGCAGTGTAAGTATATCTGTTGGATTTAACAAAACGCGATTTACACTGCAGCTACTGCAATTTGTCTTACACTATGTTTTCCTTTCTCTCTCTCTCTCTCTCTTTTCAACAAAAAGATCTGATGTGCAGAAGTGCGGTGTCGCTACAGTGAAAATTTGCTATTTCCCTTGTTATCTAAAGATAAACATAATTTAGCATCAAAACCCAGCAAAGTTCATTAAGGCTTTTTCATCTGCTCTTTCAGGCCAAAGTCAAGCATTAGTCTTCATATTTCTGCCCTGCCTGACAGTACCGCCCAACGTACCCCGAAAATCTCTTTGCTGTCATCAACGATTGCTGTAAATACCTTATACTTCATTCTTTGCGCCCTTACACATCACTAGCATATGTACCAGAATCCTTCATTATAAAACATCTCACAACAGCAAGGACCTTAAAAATATATCAGCTTCAGGAATAGGAAGAGACTTTTGCCTGATGAGAATGAAGTACTGCATCGTGATCGATTGACATTCAACACGCTTCTCAGCAGTAACGTAATACTTCCCAAAATGTAGGAAATAAAGAATGTAAATAAGGTGTGGTACTTTGACCCTGTGTTCCATGCGCGTGTCTGAAACAACAGGTTCAGTCAACAAACTCGCAGAGTACTGGGGTGCAATAGTGGTCGCTATGTAAGCACAAAACAGTCAACAAGATAACGTGACCTAAATTATGTAGAAAGTGCATTGTTTTAGATTTTATGCTCATTTTATCAAGATCTGTCCAATAAAAGATACTATCACAATAGGTGCGACAAGTAAACAATTATCATAAGAGCTACATAAAGATTCGGTCCACGCGAAGGATCTAAAGAAGTTTATGGCGTATAGAATTACAGCTGTGCCGTTTCTTAATATCTCGGCAGTAAAGTATCGAGATAGCTAGAAATGAAAACAGTTATCGAACGTGCAAGACGCATTTAGTTTCCTAGAAAACAACCGAATGTTTTGAAGTTAAATCTGTATAGTGCAGAATGAAGCTTTCAGATTTAGATGTTATTTATGAGTTGAATAGACAAAAACAATAACGTTTATGGAACCCCAGCCTATAAGAACAAAAATAGTATTAGTCCATAAAGCAAGGACAGCCCTAACCCATGAAGAACTAGAAGACATGCTAATTAATTAATATTGAATTAATAGTAAGGAAAGTATTATCCTGGAAGTGTTCGTTACCACGTTAAAAGATGCTAGAGGCCGATTTAACATAGAACAAATTCTTCTTTATCATATTTGGAAAGAACAAACAACAACTGCAGCTTTTTCTGGATTTGTAATTTTATTAGCTTTCTGTTTGGAAATTGCATCGGTTTTTCCAACTTTTTCATGTATGGTGTTTAAAATTATTTTGTGTGTACCAAAGCTATAAGAAGCGTTTATTGGTCAAAATCATTAACAATTTGCCAAAATATGGTATGGGTTTAATCAAAATTACCATATTAACAATTAAGTAGTAAACACCTTGTCAGAAAAGATGAGTAGTCATATTACCTGTTCCGAAACATCGATGTCTTTATTACCTTCTCTATTACATCTAATAAATAGGGGAGGTATTGTATTCGATCCAAAATTTCTATGTCGAAATTTCACCATAAATATATGTTTTGAGGCCTACTGAAATAAAACAAAGCAGTTTTAGAAAAAGGTCCATGCGTGTGTGTGTGTGTGTGTGTGTGTGTGTGTGTGTGTGTGTGTGTGTGTGTGTGTGTGTGTGTGTGCGCGCGCGCGCGCGCGCATGCGTGAGTGTCTCTGTTTCCGTCTCTCTGCCTGTGTCTGTCTGTGAGCAGTATAACTCAAAAACGAAAAGTCGATTACAAAACCAAAGTTGGTATTTAAGTTCAATATCTTTCAAGGATCGACACGAAGATTTTGAAGAACATTCCGCCAATTTTGATTTTCTCAAAAATGCTTCTAACGATTTTGATTAAAATGCCATATATTTAAGATATTTTTATGGCAAATGAATTGCACATTTTGAGTTTTCTGGCTGTAGCCCATGAACTCAATTTACCCAGGATGACTTTCTCGTAACTGGCAAACCGTAAGAGGTAGACCAAATCTTACTATACAAAAAATGTAGAACTTGCTGAAACATACAATTTATGTCTGAATAAATTTTTTTGTAGAGTGAACCATTTCGAAAATATTCCTTGTTATTTGTGTCAGTTTTGCAATACTTAATCCTCTCTCAAATGGACGGTCGTTATTCACTTTTTTATCTCTTGAACGTGTAAAAACCGGAATTTCAAAGCTTTAAGAAAATCAGCAATAAGATAATTTCTATAAATGTTAATCCCAACTAAGATGAATAAGATAGAGCAATAATAGTTTGTAAGAATAGTTAGTACAAGAGTAGAGAAAATCATGTGAGTGTAACACATCAGATTTTGCTTCATACAATTAAGGCACGGTTTGTTTTCTTTCTCATATCTAGAGGAAGTATTGCACTCCGCCCAAAATTTCCATATCGAGATTTCACCGAAAATACTCGTTTTGACACTTCTTTCTTCAGAAGCAAAACTGTTTGAAGTATATCGGACTTTATGTGAAGTCCTTGCTTAGACAAAAGAGCCACGCCATTTGGCGATTAATCCTGTCGGCGTACCATTTCTTACTAAAGGAATTATGACCATCATTTGCGGGGTTTTGATGTATAGGTGAATGAAAAGCCTGGTTAAATCGAATTGCTTGTAGTGCGCGAGCTGACAAATGCCTAATAATTTTAATGAATAGTATTTAAAATAAATAATAAAGTAATAAGACAACTGTAGACAAACACCATTAGTTACTGCCTGATTTACACACTCGAGTTTCTAGTTCATGAAATACGAGCAGACACTCGCTATTGCTGTGCTGTGCTCCGTGTTACATGACTGCCAACCTTCGCTGTCCATCCATCATTTGATGCGTTCATTATAGTTATCGTCTTGTTTATTTTTGTTTACTTATTTTATTTGTTACGGGCGTGGTATAATTAGAATACAAACTCAATATTCGACACACCCAGTAAAATTGTAGTCGACAGATGGCGCTATGTAGCCAACGTAACACTTTGTTACATGAAACTATTATGATGACGTACTTGCCATGAAAAATGTGTGTAGGCAGAGATTCCAAATGCTGGCGACTGAGGTGGTAGTGAAAGTGTGAGGATACATATGTACACCTTGTAATTTGCGTGATTTTGGTAGCCTTACTTCCATGGTAGGTAATGACGTAAAACAAGGCCAGGCATGTAAAGTGCATTTCATTCTCTTTGAAAGTTACTTCTACTAGTGCTTCCGTTTCTATTTTGCTTCTTATACATTATGAAGGTTTTAAATTTACTGTGAGGCACATTACGTTCCGTTATATTTTCGAAATTGTTTTTCCGTTTGAATTATTGATGTACATTTTTCTTCTATTTATATTTAATCGTGACTATTTCACTCATATTTGAGCTGAACTGTGTACGCTGAGCTCAAATAAAAATAATTTGCATATAGTCATGGTTGCCCAGTGATTTTAATTTTATATATTTCAAATTATGGCCTCGAAATACTTCAATGTTTTAATGCGGCAGATGACAACTTAGAGCTTTTCAAAAATTTTTAATGTTCCATTTATATGCACCTTGAGCATCGAATGTCATATCGGCGGCTTTTAACCTCTTGGAACATTCACTCGCTTAACGTGGTTTTGAAATTTGGGTTTCTGTTACTTTGGATTTTCTTTGATTTATTACATTAAGTTCACACACACACACACACACACACACACACACACACACACACACACACACACACACACACACATACACACACAGACACATTTACACTCCCATTCATTCTTCCAGACTCTAGGGAGGATGGAAAATAATCCTAGTGGAAGAAAAATTCCTGCCCTCAGTCAGGAATCGAAGTCGGGACGGCAGGCTGATGCTCTACCGATTGAGTTACGGGGCCATTTATGTTGCCCTTTAAGTGCAATGTTTATATTGGCGACATTTTTATTTTCCAACATATTGTCTATTGGCATGGTGAACTTGTATAGATAGTTCTTTCTTCTTTCTTTCTTTCTTTCTTTCTTTCTTTCTTTCTTTCTTTCTTTCTTTCTTTCTTTCTTTCTTTCTTTCTTTTCTTTCTTTCTTTCTTTCTTTCTTTCTTTCTTTCTTTCTTTCTTTCTTTCTTTCTTTCTTTCTTTCTTTCTTTCTTTGGGTTTTTGGACACACTTATACTTCCAGATTGGAGAGAATTTGAAACTTAATTTGTTCGACAGTGGCAATTACAAAATTGAACTGGACATTCATATCTCTAGGCTTATTTTTATAATTATTCATATTTATAACGATAATAGATGTATTATTCTATTTTACTATTATTTATTCGCGAAATGGCTCAAATATAAGCCGAGCATGTTATTAGTACACCTAACTAAATTCCTTCGGAATTTTGATGGTGAAAGAGGAACCAGTGACGAAGAATAAGGCAAGATACTATGTAGAGCATTAAACGTTCAATAACAATGTGTCAGCCATTCACGTCTCACCGAGAGATGGATACTACGTGCTTGTGACCACCCCCTGTGTGGCAACTGCCATTTACCACCTTCATTCGTAACGGAGTCTAGTCTAACGCACTCCGCCTCTCTAGTCGAGCAAGAACAGCGTTTCCTACTTTGAAATAACAACTGTACTAAAGAATAACACAATTTGCAGTAAAGAATAGTTATAAATTTTGGATCCGCTTCATAAATTCCATAATATATATGTACCTTTTTTGGTAGTCGTTAAAAAGCAAAATCATTAAATACTGGAAGTTTATGACTGCTTGGAAGTAATTGAACCTCCACGCAGCAGCAATGGGTATAGAGCATTTAAAGCTCTTAATTTTCCATCAAATTGTTGAACAGTTTATGGTATTCTTGCTACATGTAGTAAATATGTCGTCTTCTTAAAGGCATGTAAAATTCTTACTACCTTTTATTACTTGTTTAGCAATTTAATGGAGAGCCGTGTATTCTGTGGTTAGTCAGCATATTACGAGCTCCAGGTTGGGAACTTTATATTCTGCTCTTGTTCCTCTTTTTGCTGACATTAACTGTCAGCATTACCTCCTCAGTTAATGTGAAGGTAATTTATAGCTCATAAATGCTAATACTATTTCCACTGACGACAAGAAGCCCAAATTCTTCTATATAGACCAAGATGCAAGGTTTTTTATGCGAGAATGTCTTTGATTGTTGTACAGTGAAAAAGAATAAGTAATTAAGTAGTTTGTTAAGAACGTTTTTGCCGCAGTCATCGTTGCATCTGTATTAGAAATCTTACCGGTTTGTCTCTCGTCTTCGGCCAGTTCTCTTTCCTGTATTCAATAACTTCTTGTGGTTCAAACGGATGCTGTAGCCCATGAGAACTAAACACAAATCCGCCTTGCTATAAAGGAGACGAGTTTTTCTCAGTGTATGCAACATAATAAATAATGTTGACCATAAAGAAACTGATGTGAGCCTCCACATCATATTCTCTGTCTCAGACAACTCCATATGTATCCGTTATACAGGGTGTTAGGAGTATGAGTGCCCAGATTTCGTGTGATGGTGGATTCAAATATGACAAATAAAAATCTGACGTGTTGCACCCACATGACTTTCTCTACTCTTGTGTTAACTATACATGCAAACTTTTATTCCTCTATTTTCTTCATGTTAGTCGAGATAAACATTTACAGAAATTGCATTTTTGCTTGTAGATGCAAGGGGAATATGGGAGTGCACTAGGCTTTGAGTGATAGTCAAATCTTTTAAAATTTAAATTCCATTCTGTTTGCAGGCCAAACATAAAAACTTGAATAACGACCTTGCATTTGATATTTACTTTTTTGGATTCAGAGGGCCTCAAAATCATCGAAATTTTGTGTCGAGTACAATATTTCCCCTATTTATTATAAGTAGTAGAGATAGGAAAAAAAGTCCAATAACATATTGATCTATCTTGAAAGATAAAGAAGATAAACGAACATTATTCAATACATTAGCTGTACAGTCTGGCAACAATATAGGACTAAAGAAGCGAATATTCGTTTACTAATGCGGCTACTGCTTACAAGCATGCGTCCACACCTACTACGTCGGTCTGGGTGGCTCAGTTGGTTAGACGCTGGCCTACGGATCCCAAGGTCGCGGGTTCAAACCCGGCCCAGGTCGACCGATGGTTTTTAAGTGTGCTTAAAAACGACAGCTCCATGTCAGTAGATTTACTGGCATGTAAAAGAACTCCTGCGGGACAAAATTCCGGCACACCGGCGACGCTGATGTGATCCTGGCAATTGACAGCGTCGTTAAACAAGAAAATAATTTTAATTTTCACACCTACTACATTGAAGGTCCGAACTAGGCCAGCCCTAGTGGCTGTGTTTGTCATTAGCTACTGCAAATAACAAGAAGGTTAGTATTCCTTCAAGCTTTCCGAGGGCTTAGTTACATACAGTATACCAAGCTCGATGACAAACGGTAACGTCTGTGGTCCATGTTCGGGAGGTCGCGGGTTCGATCCCATCGACCGTCCACTCTGATTTGAGGTTCCTTTCCTTATCGCTAGGCGAATGCTGGGGTGGCTTCTTTCGTCCACGAACTGATTTCCTTCTTTATTCCGTGCCTTTATCATCTTTCAGGTCCAGCTCAGCTTGTATGCGGCCAGATGGTGCGGATGCTTCCGCTGTGTAATGGTTTTTCCCAGGGCCCTCTTGAGGTGGGCCTGGTGGTTATTTGTGGAAGTGTTGGTTATTTGTGGAACTGTTGGGACTTCTGCAGGGCTCTGTAGCTAGCGCGGTCCTCACCCTTTGCCCACCAGTATGTATTCCCTTCACCTCATCCCTTCCCCTGGGAAGATCCGCGTTTTGTCGCGTGCAGCAGGGTGTCTCTCTGCAGGCTATATGACATGCAGAAGCAGCATTCAAGTGTTTAGTAACAAGTTCACAAACGTAGTAACGACCTCATATGATGGAACCAAAATGAAATATGTCCGCCACCAAGCTATACGCTTTCGAAAAGACACACAGGGTATGATGATCCAGAGAAATAATGTGCCCAGTTTTAATTATGAAATATCGGTTGATTAAATTTTAATCCTAGCTGGGTTATACAGGTAATTATGAACGCCCTGGTAACAAACTTTACTATAATATACAAGTAAATAAAACAAAAAGTCTGTTTAGTAAACGCGTTTGCAGTTCGGCTGGCTCTTTTGTGGAACCTTTATAATCGTTTTACAACGGTATCTTCAGTCCTGTCTGTAGAGTTGCACCTTCTTAACATAAACTCTTGCAGCTATTGAAACAGAAAAAAATGGAATTCAGAATTTTGGCAACTGAGACTCCACATGGAATCAGTATGTGACTGCCACTTCCTTAAAATCGAGGTTGCAATCGGTTTTCCAGTATAAGGATAAAGGTTTCTCATTTCTGAAGCGTGGAGATGAATTTATGATAGTTATTAATTGTGGTTAGGGCACCTTTCGTTTGTGAAATAATTGAAGTAAACAGACTCTAAATCAAGCATGAGCAAAATTGGCTCACAAGGGCCACTCCACTGAAACGCGTTCTTTTCTCACTTCACCGACCATCCCTCCCTTTCACTGTTCTGACACAGTTCACTCAGTGGCGAGTATGGCTTCGTTGGGACATCTGTTTCATGAAGAATGTCAGAGAGAATTTTTTGTAGGTTATGAAAACAGAAAAGTTTGTTTTTTAATATGCGGGTTTCAATTTTCAAATACAAAGCGTTGCAATATCAAACGCCATTATGATCAGAAGCATAAGGCAAACTTTGGTTATCCTAAAGGTATTTATTTACAATTTTAAAAGCTTCTTAATTTATTTAATATAAGCTATTGCATATCGTGTTTCAAAATGTGAACACAATGTTGAGTTTAAAACCAAACAATATATTATATTGATCAAATAGTTTTAAAATACTTTTAAGCCTAAATAACATTGGAACTTTACTACTTCATTTATTGTGAAAGAGAAACAATTTAGTATGTTAATCATAAGGCAGCGTAAGAACATTAGACGCATAAGATAAAGAAAGCTTATAAACTTAAGGATTATGTTATTTGCTTAACCATAATAGGTGGCTGTAATAATTACATGCAAAATACGTTTGACATAAACAAAATAGTTAACAGCAGCGCATAAATCATTACTACCGCGCAGATGGAACGGAACCACCACTGCGCATGTTGTATCAAAACAAACTTCGCAACTCGAGAAGAGAATGTGGGGCGGGTAAGGCAATTTCAATCGCTACCTCTCCTCTCCTGCTCTAAATCCTTAATTTTTTGCTATTTTGTAAATTGAAATTAGAAAGTGTTTTATTGACCGATTCCGTCAGGCAGAATTGGGATTTTCAACGGCAAAAGTATAAAAATTGTTTGCGTATTTTTGATTGCTTGTTTTCTTATACATCATTCACCCCAAACTACCCTTTACATGGAAGATTTTACTAAGATTTTGATTTTTTCAAAACTGGCTAACGATTTTGATTAAAATGACATATGTTCAAGGTATTTTTATGACAAATGAAATGCATATTTTGAATTTTCTGGCTATAGCCCATTAGTCCTGTTTACTCTTTATGACTTTTGCATAGCTGGTTAACCGTGTGAGACCAAATCTTACTAGACAAAAAATGCAGATCTCATTAAAACACACAAGTTATGTCCAAATGCATTTTTAGGGAAGTGAACCATTTCGGAAATATTCCTTGTTATTTCTGTGAGTGTTGCAATACTTAAACTTTTGTCAAATTGAATTTCACTATTCACTTTTCATTTCTTAGTCGTAAGAAAACGGAATTTGCCCTCAAATAGCAACCAGCTTTAAAAATTTGACATTCCCTTTATCTACAAGAGAATTAACAATAACATAAAGAATATAGAAGTATAAGAGTTTGTAAGAATAGTTGGTACAAGAGTAGAAAAAGTCATGTGAGTGCAACTCATCAGACTTCCACCTAAGCAAATATGGATTTCTGTCCATCCACCTGGATTATACTATACAAAACACTATAGTGATACCCGGGAGCAATTATGCTTTAATTCTCTGTGGTAAAAGTTACATCCTGGAGGAAGCTACTTGATTTAAAACGACCCATTCACACAAAGAGGAGAAAGGTGGCATGATTACAGCAAGGCACGAACTGCAGTCCCCTGCAGAGAGGTGATGATAAGGATATTGCCAACATTTCACGAAAAACTGACCGTTTACTTGAACTTTCCCTTTCCACATCAATCATAGCGCACTTTCTTTCAGTGTCGCCAATTTCCGGAAAGTGGAGATCGCCAAGACTTCAGTCACGGGTTCCTACCCTGATGGGTGCGGCTCCGCAATGGCTGCCAACATCGTGACGAAACCTGCACTCAATGTAAATAGCCGCGGACAAATTAGTGAATTGCTTAACACGCCCCCGCAGTAACTGCACTTTGTGGGCCACGGGTAACTGCATTCCCACCTTGACGTATTGCTCAGGGCTTGTCCGTGAAACACTTGGTGCGCTGAGATCGATCGATAGGTCGATCCAGTCTGCTCAAAACGATAAAAGTGTCAACACAGTGATTTAAGGACACCCATCTGTAAAAAGGGACGCAATGATCATAAACATGGATTTTAGAGGTACTAAAAACCAGAAAACGTTTAATTTAACTCTATGTATTTTTACTTTCTCTACTGGTAAGTAGGGGAAGTATTGTATTTCACCCAAAAATTCGATGTCGAGATTTCACCGGAAATATATGTTTTGAGACCTCCTGAATCCAAAAAAATCATTTTTAGAAAAAGGTCCGTGTGTGTGTGTGTGTGTGTGTGTGTGTGTGTGTGTGTGTGTGTGTGTGTGTGTGTGTGTGTGTGTGTGTCTGTCTGTCAGTCTGTGGACAGCATAGCTCAAAAACGAAAAGTCGGTTAAAAACCAAAGTTGGTATTTAAGTTTAATGTCTTTCAAGGATGCGACACGAAGATTTTGAAGAAAATAGCCCCACCCTAAACTACCCTCTACATGGAAAATTTTTCCAAAATTTTGATTTTCTTGAAAATGGCTCTAACGATTTTGATTAAAATGTCATATGTTTGAGATATTTTTATGACAAATGAAATGTATATCTTGAATTTTCTGGCTATAGCCCCTGTTGTATTTACTCTGGACGACTTTTGCATAACTGGTAAACCGTTAGAGATAGACCAAATCATACTATACAAAAAGTGTAGATCTTGCTAAAATACACAATTTATGTCTCAATAAATTTTCTTGTAGGGTGAACCATTTGGGAGACATTCCTTGTTATGCGTGTGAGTTTCGGAAAACTTAGAACTTTCGTGAAATGGATCATCGTTGTTCATTTTTTTATGTTAAGTGTGCAAAGACAACAGAATCTCAAACATTTGACTATCCCACAAAGCCTACTGTATTCTAACATTTCCCTTGCACCTACAAGGAAATAAGCAATAAGTTGTACAAATGTTTATCTTAACTAACACGAAGAAGATATAGGAATAAGAGTTTGTAAGAATGGTTAGTACAAGAGTAGAGAAAGTCATGTGAGTGCAACACATCAGATTTTTATATATTTTAAAGATATAACGATTTAAATATATACCTGTAAATCTAACTCCCTATAAGAATAATTAAAGCTTCTGGGGTTAGCAGCCATGTAATATCTATAAAATTGTTGGAGCTTTCCGCCATATTAAATTCCATGGCCATCATCAGGAAATGAATAATTAATAAATAAATGGCCGTTTCAAATTCATGGCCTTCATCGGGAATTGCATAATAAAATAAATGGCCATCTCAAAATCATGGCCTTCTTTTAAGTATTCCTGTTCAAGGTGTGGGCAGTCGCAGGGCATTGTCGCTATTGCAATTATTTCACTCTAATTTCAGTTGCCTCTTTTACGAGTCTGTCGTAATGTTGGTTACCACGACCTCATCAACTAAAATTCTGTGATCATTGTCGAAACTATGTTGTGCTTTTGATCTTTTTTCTGGTTCTAGTAGTCGTACTAGTAGATGCGTTTGTGTTCATCACGTCTCTCTTCAATCGTAGGACCTGTCTGTCCTATATACAGGGTGTAACAAAAATGTGTTTGGTTTTGGCTGATGCATTATCAGTGCTCACGAAGGGCATATTGAACATGTCCTGTTAAAAAGAGTTGCATCTATTCTTGTGTGTTTCCCATGATTAATGAGTTGGAGAAAGAAATATCTATGCTTGGCTATAATATTTAAACTATCATTTCTGGGTTTTCATTTGTCGCCACCTTCTCGTTTGCGAATTGTTGCATGAGATGCAATCTTCGGTATACATCAAGGGCATTTTGTAAACTCATTGAAAACTCATGTGTAACAATTCCTTTATTACAAAATGGGGTCCAAATGACCTAATTGTCGACGGGCCCTTGAACACCACTCACTCACTCACTCACTCACTCACTCAGTCACTCACTCACTTTTGTCCCAAAATAGTTGGATATACATTTATATCAGCACCTTGTTAATATGCCATTAAGTGGTTGAGTTATAATACATTAACTTATTAGAAATAATTGGACCTTGTGCAGCAATTTTTTAGAACTATAGTAAATATAAATTTAAATCTTGTGAACTAATTTTAAAATATGCATGAAATTTGTTATAGATATTCTACGATGACACTAATTGCTGTATTAAAATTTGAAATAAATCGCATTAAAGTTGTGAATTTCAGAAGTTTCACAAATGAGTAGCTTTAGCAAGTCCACCATCATATCTGGAAAACCTTTTTAAACATGCTCATGTTAAAAGTTTATACAAGCGCTTCCAATAATGTGCTAAAAATTTCAGCTTCTTACATTTAGAAGCAATTGAAAAAATAGCATGTTCATGGGCAATTTTATCATTGTTGAGATAGGCCAGGTGAACTCCCTTAATAAGGTCATACACAGTTCATTGGCAGTGTTACGCTCCACCCTTCTTTGGGATGACATAAGTAATTTGTCAGTGAAGTGACTAAATTATGAAGAGAGAGGTATAAAGTCGAGAGAGGGCGGAGCTATAGGTTCAACCACCAACTGAAATCCCATTGTTCCTCATGTACTTGTCCCCAAGTTTACACGGAATCATCTCCTTAGAGAATGACTTCTATACGCGTCTCACTCAATATAAAATTTCAACTCCGCCGTTGTTGAGTTGCTTCATGCATACGGACTGAATGTATTTCTTCTGTTGCTGAACCAAAGGCAGGTTTGTGTGCCTCGTTGAGCCAGAGGGTAGAGAAGAACGGCAGCAGTCTGTTAGCGAAAAATGTGGTGGACGCAAGTTGTAAATAATTCAGTAACGTATTACAGTAGCTGGAGACTCGCTCCTCAAACTGGTTTACAAGACGCTATTAATGTAGGTAAGCTTGTCTCTCGACGAAACCTCTCTCACCAATTCGCAACCTGAAGATGTCTGTCGCTTAGCATCCGGCGGTATTTCCAAGGTCCGCTGCCCCTCAGTATGCCCTCGAACCATCTACCTTTTAAACTGCACATACTATTTCATGCTAGAGGTGTTAAATTACACTGAAGAACAAAAATGAAACTTTTTTATCTCAGAAAGAAAAATATGTGATTCTGATGGTATTTTTCCTCCTGAATTCAGATATGATATAGGGTTTTCTCCTTCACGCAAGGATTCCGAGTGACAGGCATTTATAATTTCAAACACTTTAATATTTTCTACATTCTTAACTACACAATATTCAAACACTCGGACTCACCTAGAAAGTAAAAAATGACGATTTTCTGCTATAGTTTGCCTCTGGAGCGTCCCTCTTGATGGTCCAACAATAATCGGCCAGCATATTAGGATTCCATTTGCCTTGATATCTCTTTTCCATAGCTGAAATCTGATGAATCTGTTCCCCATGCTCATCACAGATTTTCCGGGAAGAAATCTTGGTGTGAGTGCAGGAAAGGACATATTACAACTCAAATTGTTATAAGATCATTGACAATATCACAGTAATTTTCCGCCATTCGAGTTCCCAAAAAACTGTAACTTTTTTAATGCTTGCCAAGCTGCTTTCTCCAGTGGATTCAATAGTTCCTCAAACGTCTCGTTATGCATTAGTGATCGTATTTGGTACTTACATCTTGAATTTTCTCCGAATACTATATGAGATCCTCTACACTCTGAATGAATTTAATAAACTGTGTAACTGGTAAACTGTAACAGATATAACTAAGTCTCATTAAAACAATTTACGATTTTTATCATTAATCATTCCTGAGATATTCATTGTTATTGTCTCAAGTTTTCATACTTACTTGGAAGTATTAAGTTGTGATTTTTTATTTCCCATGGTGATGCAAAGTGTACGGAATTTCAAAGTCACCATAAAGCATTTGCTTTTTAAATATTTGGTTATCACTTCAGTCTACTGTATTCCCTTTGAACGTAAAACAAATGTGTAATAAGATATTTTCTGCAAACGGTTTTCTTGATTAACACAATGTAGCTAGAGAATTATGCATTTTTTTTAAGAATGGCCATCGGGAAGTCCAGGTCTGAGTCCCCTAGATTACCAAATATGAGACATCGAAAGTAAAGCTTGCTCGACATAACACAGAAATCTGGAGGCCTTAAAACGAGATTTGAAGTGAACAGTGCAGAATTCATACGTGCTGCTATAGATGATTAGCGGTGCCGTTTGAAGGGCTGTGTGTCCTCCAAAGGAGGACATTCAACTATTTGTTCTTTGTGTTCAAGTTATAATAAATGGTATAAAAATGCTTTGGATATGTCATTCTTTGTTGTGCAATCCACGTTCATATTTGTCACAGAACTTATGATATGACTAGGTAAGAGATGCTACTTCATTCTACCTTCTGCTTTTTATTAAAATTGAATATTAACATTTATCAACCCAGTAAATTATGTCAAGAAATACCTTTGAATCCTTTCTCTGTTTACTCTCCGCGTACGGACTTAGGGTCAGATGCCTTTGAAGGAGCAGACCAGATAAGCAGATAAGACTGAAGCATGGTAGAAAGTGAGGGAGATAATGTTAAATGAGGGCGAATTAGACGAAAGGAAATGTGATGATGGGGCAGTTTATGGGATAAATGGCGGAGAGCCCGGAGAAAACTTGCCCAGACGTTGCATTGTCACTACAAATCCCACATGCTTTCCCCTTGGATCGAACCGTTGGTGAGCGGTCCACTCGGCCACGGCGCCATCCCTTGAATCCTCTGTAAATGAAATAATTATACCAATTTAAGAGTCGTACGTTGTATAATGTGCTATAGAAAAAGCCAATCCGGATGGCAAGTATGTTATTTCTGTATGATTTTACTGCGGCTATAGCTCCTCCTAGCATTTCCTCCCATTTCAGGTGCACTCTTTGTCTCTAGATGTAATAATAATACCCACTCACCATTCTCGTATTTCCGTTTTACTCGCACATCCGTGCAGAAGAGGATATAAAGCCCATTAAACATTTTATTACTCTTGTAATTACCTTTCAGGAATGCTACTCCGTCATTCATGTGCGCATCTTCATAAACACAACGTCTTCTGTAATGGAAAGTGAATCAGTTTACTTATTCAACTTCTTTATGCGTACTATAGATAGGATATTACTTAGATGGAAATATGTAACTCAGAAATCATACTGATGTTCTCTTGACAGAGTGTATAGATTTAGGCTTAAGTTGTGCAACAAAGGGAACACCTGCAACATTATACCTATCTTATTGTGGCCACACAAGAAATAATGAAGTGAAAAAAAATTAACAAAATTGTCTGCATTCACGAGGTCTGGTTTGTGTAGTAAGATTTGGTCTATATGCTACAGTTTACAATTGTGCAAAAGTCATTCAGTATGATGAGGACTTCTGAGGACATTCCGGGAAAATTCAAGACATACGCTTCTTTTGTCATGAACATATCTTAAATATATGGCATATGAGTCATTTTGGAGAAAGTAAACATTTTCAATTTGAGTAGGGATTTTCTTTAGTCTTCGAATCACATCCTTGGAAAATGCTGAACTTCAATACCAAGTTCGGTAGTTAACCGACTTTTCTTTTTTGAGTTATGGTGTTCATAGTTGCATATACGTGAGAGAGGGAGAGAGAGAGAGAGAGAGAGAGAGAGAGAGATAGAGAGAGAGAGAGGATGTACAGTATTAGCGGGAAATGGTTCAAAAGACACTGCCTTGGAAAAAAGCATTTACAGCATTGGAAGTCACATTTCAGATTAATTGTTATCTCCGAGTAATAAATCGAAATCACGTGGTATTGACATAGGTAAGAGGCCTGTACGGAACGGGTGAAAGACGTTAAAAGTAACAGGTTTTATTTTTAAACTAAA
Organism: Tenodera sinensis; assembly: GCA_030765045.1. Classification (NCBI taxonomy): domain Eukaryota; kingdom Metazoa; phylum Arthropoda; class Insecta; order Mantodea; family Mantidae; genus Tenodera; species Tenodera sinensis. The sequence continues at coordinate 29,842,075 of CM060967.1, forward strand.
ACTAACCCCGCGGTACAACAGCCCTTTCCGGGCCAACGCCTACCACCCTGCCGCTACGTCCCTTACATCTGCCCAGTACAGGCGTCATAAGTGGGGTGCAGTACTGGAGGGTGGGACGTGGTCAGTGCCTCGTTCCCTCCTGACCGGTTATGCGGTCTTCGCAACAAGGGGCCGCTACTTCTCAATCAAGTAGTTTCTCTATTGGCCACTCAAGAACCTAACGAGACTGAGTGCACCCCGGACGGGTCTCCCAGCGGGAGAAAATCGAACCCGGGTCTCCTGTTTGGTAAGCAGCAACCTTACCACCAGACTAAGGAGACAAACGGAGTTTTATTATTGCACGTCTAAAATAACATACTTCATTAAAATGTAATTCAAATAAATTCCCAAATTGGGTATTCTTATCCAAAGTGCATCACAAGGTATTTTTATGGCCCTACAGAATCCTCAATTTTTAATTAGAAACTATTTTTCAAATTTCAATCTATGTTCTTCACATTTTGCAAGGTGCCCAATTATTTTTTTTTTTAACTAATGGCAAAGTAATTGAACATAAAAATCATTTACAAATATGATACGTCATTTCTCTAACTTTTCAATCAACCACGATTTGGTTGTTTCACAACTCAACAGTTGGTACTAATGGTACAATACACCACAATATACTGATTTATGTTTATGCATAATGTACGTAGAAATTGCGTTTAATGCATACATAATAACAAACAGTGTTTTATAGCTATAGATTTAATTGATAGGTATATATAATAATCTTCAGTTACGATAGGACTGATAAATTATTCAACCTCGCAGGTTCAAAAAAGGCGTTCATATAAAACATTCATGCTGCGTAGGTAGAAACTTTAAAGTACAATAAAAAACGCAAGTGTGCAGTAAAATAAAGGTATTCTTACAGTCATTAATTTTCTTGTCCAACAGATGGCGATGTTGCAAGATTAAGTCATGTTGTGCACAAATATGGCTAGGAGAAAGCCCCTCCATATTGAGGAACTTCTTACACGCATGCGCCTTCCACTCTAATTTACAAAATGGCTTCCCAAAGAAAGAAATTACAACAATTAAATATGTCGGGGTTCCTTTTCTGCAATGTCACTTTTCCTTTTTGAGATTTGCATGTACTTTTTATGTTTCTTTTTATTTCCAACACTTCCATTTGCACTAATGGACACTCGGGCAGTCTTTCCACTGTTATTTAAGTAAGTCCATTATTCACTTTAAGAAACACCATGCATTAAGGTCTAATGTGCTCATGAGGTCATCTTAAGAGACCTTGGGCCTAACTACACTGAATAGTACTGAAATAAAAATTAGTTTTGTGTCCTACAGAGGAGTCATAATCTCAAAATTATCTCTTACTGCTAGGAATGAATGTTTATCCGTTCTGAGTGGACAGATGCATACTCGTGCTTCAAACTGGGCAGGTCATATCGGAGTGAATGAATGAAATGATTGAAATGATGCTCAAAAAGGACCTGGGATCCCTAGAGCTTAAAGTTTTTCGATATTCGTCCTCTTATCATAGAGAAAGCTCTGAGGGTTATCTAAATAAATCAACCTAACCGAGATTCGAACTCAGGACTTCCTGAATGTGAGGCACACACGCTATTCTACGCCATGGAGGTGGGCTGTATAGAACTTAATGAAGATAACCATATATTCTGAAAATATTTATCTCATTTTAAATAACAACAAAAATCGAAATATTGGATAAATATCAATGATGACTTTTAAGTCGAGCATCTTCTTAATGCAGCACAACATTTTGCAAAAATGTATATTTATTAACGTGAAGTAGACAGAAAAATAAGGCTTTGCAAGTGAAGTTTGGGGAAAAATTCATGACAGTGATAAAGAAAGTTATGTGGAAGAAACACATAAGATTTTAACAATTTCTTCCATGTACCAACTAACCGAGCGGGATGGCTCAGGTGGTAACGTCTGTGGCCCATATTCGGGAGGTGGCGGGTTCGATCGCCGTGACCGATCGACCTTCCTGACCCATGGGTTTTTTCGGAAGTTTCTCCGGGTCGCCAGGCGAATGCTGGGATGGATTTCCATGTTCTCCAAATTTCCTGTTCCTCCATTTCGTTACATAAGTCATATAATTTCACTGTTCACCCCGTTAGGTTTCTTTCAGGGTTGGAAGCGTCGGCGAGCGTCGCGGCAGCGGGAACAAATGCACTCTGGAAATCTCATCCTGAGAGGGGAGCCGGTTTCCAAGTCCCGGGCCGACCCAACCTCCGCCGGTGTGATTCTATGTGGGAAAATGTTGTACCCTACCCTCTGTTCTGTCGTGGCAACGTTCCGGCCGCCCTTCGGATCCATTCGCCTCATCCATCCCCCCGGGGGTGCCCAGTCAGGGGCATAGGCACAAAAGATCGCCTTTCGTTCGAGGTGCTAAGTCCCCTTCCGCAAGTTGTCATTGGGTCATTGAGTCATGTACCAAGTAGGTAAAGGAAGTGCTGCATTCCACCCAAAATAAAATGCATTTTGGAAAAAAATCAAATATGTGTATGCGTCCGTTTATTTTTTGAACTAAACAGTCAAATATTTAAAGTCTAGTAAATACCAATGTTGATATTTAAGTTTAATATATCCCAAAGAAGCAATAATATTTCCAAGAAATTCTCCTCATTCCAAACCACTCTTTACATGGAAAACTTTCGATACTTTTGTTTTCCTCAAAAATGGCTCTTACTACTTCGATTAAGATAGCCACACTTGTAAGACATTTGTGTGGCAAATAAAATTTATACCTTGATTTTCCTGAAATAGTCCGTTAAGTGCTCTTGTTTCGGAAGGAATTTTGTATAATTTTGTATATCATATAAAAACTTATACCCAAAAGATCTGTTTAAATGACTTGATTTATTTAAGACACTTCTGCGTGGCAGAAACACCAGTTATTCAGTTGTTACTTGCGATGTGAATAAAATATTATAGAATTTAAAAACCAGCATTTAACGATCCGCTTTCCTTTATTTCCTGCCCGAGCAATAAACATTTGAATAGTGTTTCCGCATCTAATCACATATTGCTCAATTTTAAATGATTCTTAAGAAAATGTATCTTTGGAATACTGTAATGTGGTTAAAGGAATAATATGATTATAACATACATGTGTGCCACGTAGTTAAAGTTATGTGAATGTATTAATCAAGACTTTTTTTTAATAACACATTTACCGTCGTAAACAGCTGAGTGTTGTTTCTACGTCATATGACGAAGTCATAGTTCAATATGAAGCGTTGCCTGTGAGTCTGATGATGTTTCCTTTTCAAGTATTGGCTGGCATGTCGCGGTAGATATGCAATATCGTTTTAATTCTGGTGTTCTTTTGTTTTCGAGAGTTTTTCGACCGTTTCACTCTCGATACACACGTAGTCCAAACGATGTCAGGCGACGCAAGACCTTGAAAATATCATACTACTGGCCCTCATTTACCTCGCTTTTCTTGGATTCCTTGGCGAAAACATTTAAATCTGCTAACGTACTGTTTATAAACGAGTGAGTTAGTGAACCGTACAGGTCAAAGCGCCCAAATTTGCTTCATTTTGTGTATAATCCTGACCCTGGCTGGGAGTCAATAACCTACAGATGATGTAATTTGCAGACCGGTTTGGAGGGATTCCTGTACAGCGATCAGGTTTGTATGCCTTGACAATCAAGGCACTGTGTTCGGTTTTGCTTGGCTTGTGGCTACGCGAACTCTTCCTAACGTACTTTTGCTTTCGTTATAGCATTCCGCCGGCATTTGTTTTTAGTTCAAATTTATTTGCGAAGGAAAATAAACATTTAACAGGAATGTATTGCTGTAAGCGTGGTTCACATTGCGATAACCTTAGATAAAGTCATACAAAGTATAACAAATTGACCTTAACTGAGGAAGGTCAATGTATAATGCTGATAATCGTCAATTTCCGTGGTGTTTAGCCATAGTCTAGTTTGCTAAACTCTTTGATAACTCCTTTTCTGATCCGTCAGCGGAGTTGAATTTTTTGTTGCTTTATGTTTGTGTGTGAGTGTGCGCGCGCGCGTGCGTGCGTGCGTGCGTGTGTGTGAGAGAGAGACAGAAACATACAGTTGTATGAGAGAGAGAATGCATAAATCGCTTGCCGTCTTGCTTCCCCCAAAAGAGGCGGTATCGCAAAGGGGCACAAAATAAAATAATGGAAGCGTCTCACTTATTGAGTATTTTTAAATCTATAGCCATATATTTCTGATGAGTTTTAATAATTACGAAATTTTGATTGGATGAATAAGAAGAAACATCATTGTTCTTGTGCTATTGTTATTATTATTATTATTATTATTATTATTATTATTATTATTATTATTATTATTATTATTATTATTATTATTATTATTATTATTATTATTATTATTATTGTCATCATTGTTGTGGTTGTTATACATATACTTAAGCCTAAGAAACATGATGATTGTAATTTTCTCTTCAATAACAAATAAATCTTTATATGCACGAAAAAAGCATGTTAAAAGGTTGCGAAACAACAAAAGGTCAATGGTTTTCTGGTCTTCCACGTTTCATAACAATAGGCTAGTATGATGTCCCATTTATTTTTAATCCTCACGAGTCGAACTTCGAGCAAGTGCTATAATATATATTTCTTGGATTTCTTCTGGTAGAATATCCAACAGCGACTCTTATTTCAGGGTATGAACCAACAAAAATCTAAAGATTAATGACCTTTAACCTCGCAAGTTATATGGAAATAAGCCCGGATTCCGTGGAACTTACAGTAACCTGACATTGGGCTTCTCAGGATAAGGGAAAACTCTGGAAATAATCTCATCTGGGGAGCTCACTCAGGACCTCTTGAAGGTGAGGTAGACACAGTGCACCCGCACCACAGGGGTGGGTCTGCAGAATCTTGCAGACAAGATCTTGGCAACACTTAACAAAGGTAGCTCTACTAATAAGTTGCCTAAATAACTACTTTAATTTCTACCAACTTCCCATCTTTGAAAGCATAATACGGAGAAAGTTGATATTCAGCTAGTTTTTTCTTGAGTGTATTTTCTTCTCGTATACATTTGGATATTTTACTAAAAGTTTTTTGCTCGAAAACGGCAATTCTGGTGAAATATGGATATAGAATTTGAGTCTTTCTTTACAAGGCGATAAAGTAAAAGTGCAAAGGTGTTTAACTGGCAACATGGCTTTGCTGTACTGAAAGATCAACCACAAAAGTTTATGCGCCAATAAGAAAGGTGCATCGTTAGTGGACACCCAGGAAATGCCAGGAAGCTGTAGTTCCATACCTTGTCATTAACTTGGTAGTTACTCGCCTTTTAAGGGCGCATTAGGAGAACAAAAAACGGTTACTCATTTTAGCACATGTTACTTGAAATCTTTGGCACGGCAAGAACATGTATTTCAGAAGGCTTCGCAGGTGTTTTAAATAGAATACTTGGCCTTGTTGGACACAAGAAGCCATACCCTAGCCACTGCAAGTACAGCTTCATGTTGCCCAGATTCCTCTGCAATTCCACTCAAACACGTGCAAGTATTTCAGTCAAGAGTTTCAGATTTGGAGCGCAATTAACATACATTTCGATGGCAAGTGTGGGAAGTCGAACACTTAAACTCAGACTTTTTTTCCTTCAGAAAATCGTAATGTAGGTTTGGTACGTCACTTGAGTACATATTAACCAATCAAGGTGTTAAACAAGAGTGTGTATAATCATCTACACTTTTAATATCTATATAGGCATCTTTAATACTTAATGGAAACAATGTGTACAAATAGTAATTAAGGTAATTACGTTAAAGTGTAGGTTTTACCCTATGCAGATGATTTAGTTATTACTGAAAACTCTGAAATAATCTTCAGAAAACAACTTATTACATGCTCCATTAGCTGTGTGAAGAATATAACTTCCAAAATGTCTGTTCCTAAATCGATGGTCATGGCATTCCAAAATAAATATCTAGTAAGAGTTAAAATAGTTCTAGATAACAACATTTTGGGACAAATTCGTTATTTTAATTAGCTAGGATGTGAAATTTCTGTTGATTATGACACAGATATACAAAATGAAATAAATAAATATCAGTTAATATGCGGCACTTAATAAGAACATTAAAAACAACACAATTAAAATTTTATAAAATAATGGCAGCACCAGTTTACTATATGGTAGTTAATTCTGGGTAGCAAGACAGAAAATATAAAATAAGAAACCACGATATAAAGGACAAGTTAAACATATTTAAAATGCAGCATACAATCGAAGAACATAGAGGAAATTGGGAAGAATCCTACGAAGGATGGACTGCGTAAAAATACCAAGGAACATATTAGGAAAACATTAAAAAGTTGATATCATGGTAGAAAACATTGAGTTTACCGAACGGGATGGCTCAGGCGGTGACGTGGGCCGGCCAATCTGATGTTTTTTCGTGGTTTCCCTAAGTCGCCAAAGTAAATACCAAATTGGATATTTAATACCACCAGCCAAAGTTCCAACTTAAGTTAAAAACAACTATATAAAGAAAAAATAGATGATACTGAACGCTGAGCCATCTAAGAACAGATAATGTAAGTAGATAGACTGGATGGCATCCTAATGCCATCTACCGTCATAAAGGCGGAGGTACGTTCCCTCGTGGACACGTGACGAAGCAGGGTGGTATGGATAGGGATGCGATCTTGAAAGGTAACTGTCCGCTATACATCTTTCTATGAATATTTCTTAACAGACCGTGTCGCAATATGGCTAGGTAGTTAAAGCGAGGGGAAAATTGGGGAACAAATTTTGAGCCGGAAATTGAAGTGATTCTTTTGTTCCCAATTAATTTTACGGTTCATTTTAATGTCCATAAGTAAATTACGAATTAATGAATAAAATATCACTGAGAGATTATGTTTAATATATTATAATAAGAGTTGGATAAGGTAGAACCAAAGAGAAAAATTCATTTTCATAACCACGATTTGAACCAGGGATCTTTGACTTTCTATGCTGTTGCTCTAACCAACTGAAGTGCGGTAGAACATGAAATTATCCATTGACCGCATCTTTTCTTGTAAACAAAGGCATTCTAAATTCATTTTGACATAGCATATCCTAATAGCACCTATAATGGCTCGGTTAGTTTGAACAAACTACATTTAGTAGTAACAGTGCTAATGTATTGGCCCCGTAGCGCAGTTGGTAGAACACCTGTCTGCTGTGTAAAGGGTCCCGGGTTCGATTCCCGGTAGAGGGTAGGAATTTTTCTCCAGCCAGGGAGTGGTTAGACCGCTCGCCTACCACCTAGGCGGCACCCGCATGTGGTATTTGTGGTGGACGAAGCGGCGTCTGGGCGGGTTTTCCTCCGCGTCCTCCGATTTCCCCCGCCATTCATTCAACCAATTGCTCTGTTATCACCCTTACATTCATCCATTTCGCCTGCATTTCATATCATTCTCTTCCTCACTATCGTACCTCGTGCTTGACTGACCACCTGTTTCATTATTTTTTATTTTCTCAAAATGTGACTTTTTTTGTTAAAATAATGCATTTTAAGGTATTTACATGACTGATGTTGCATTTTGAATATTTTTTATAGCTAGGAAAGCTTAAATTGTGGATAAAAACGTATTTCAGAAAAAAATGGAGCCCACGAAAATACACAATTTGTTCTGAATAATTATTTATTTTATTGGAGCGTTATCCGTTTTGAAATATTTGATGTTTACGAGTTAGAACCATTTCTAAATGGTCGCTAAATGGAAATACTGGAACTTTACGATTCTTATTAAAATCCATGAAATTGATAGATGAGATTTTTATACAATACGGGTTTATAGCGTAGCTGTGAAATTTAATGGATAGTGAAAATCCCATGACTTACTCAGTTTTTATGTAAAAATCCAAAGTATCACAATCGCATAACTTTGTATTTATTGATGGATGTATGTTATTCGTAGTAGCGTTTATATTTTTACTTACTTCCTTTACAAATAACTCTTTCCAGAAATACAACATTATGCATGTCAATACAAAGTGAATAGTGATAGTCAAATGTTTACAAACTGAACACTGTATGTTGACCAAGAAATTCCGAGATACTACTAAATAATGACAGGTTTTTAAAAGAATGACAAAATATTGAGCAATTCGAATCATTAATAGCAATGTCTTGGAAATGGCTTATGCCACGAAACAATTACATGAAATAACATATGTTTTAAGTCATTCAAAATCATACAAAATTCCTTTCGAATGCAGAGCACTACGCGGGCTATTCCCAGAAAATTCGGATGAGACATCTGATGTCTTTAATATTGGTATTTTAATAGATCTGTCTTTAAAAAGATAAAAAGTTTTTTTTTTTTTTTTTTTTTTTTTTTTTTTTTTTTTGTAAAGGGTAGTTTTTGGTATTTATCCGACTTTTGATTTTGAGTAATGCTGTTCACAGAGCAGGAAGTGGATTAAAATATTACTTGAAACTACAAATTCACGTTTTGAAAGTTCGAGAGTATTTAATTGTGGGTTATCCTATAAGAATACGTCATTTCCTCTTCAATACTATGAGGCATAAACTTGTGACCAAAGGTCAAAGAATGCCACGATATCAGTAGGAAAAAACTGGGTCACAAACAGTCCTAGACGTAAACAACGCATGCAACACTATTTTTATATGGCTGTACAAGAGTAGAGGGAGTCATGTGAGTGTAACACATCCAATTGTTTATTCAGATAGCCTTAATTGTGCATTCTTGATGCAATTTCGGCATGGAATGTTTGAAGTTAAATCTAGCACATTTCATTTTGGTGAAAGGTGAGGAAAATAGGAAGGTTTAAGGAATAGAAGGAATTCCGATAAAATGGTAATGGTTAGAGAAAGTTGAACATAGGGGTCAGTTAAAATTTGTAGAGTGTAGATGTTGACACGAAATAAGTTGTTTTTAGGACCAACATGGAACCTAAGTACTTGCTTTACATAGTAATTGTGGTTTATCTTGGGAACACATGGTATGGTGTCTCCAAGAGTTGTGAAGTGGACAATGAGGAATTCTCTCTCCCAAGACAAAACCTGTTTCCAGTTAACACGAAACGGAAGGGCGGCCACTTCCCGTCTTCCAGTCTCCGCTTTGACTCCCTACACCTGTCCGGAACAACAGTTTCTTCATCTGTGGAACTCCTATAGCACACGTGTGCGTATTTTATTTAACCTTGGGAATGTGGTGAATGACGGTAGTCATTATTGAGTAGTGGTTACTACATACGGCACCACAGGTGGTGGGCACCAATGACACATGAAATGAAATATTTAGGAAGGAAATATTCCACGCAAGTGGTATTTGCCATTTATTAGGACTGAGAAAAACCTGAAAGAAAAAGGCTGTCGGGAGGACGGTCATGGCAGTATTTGAACCCAGACCTCCCGTTTAGAGTCCCAATCAGTGGTTCCATTTTTGATAATTAATGACGCCCAGGATCAAATGATTTTGGCTCGGTTACGCATTGGCCACTGCAATGTTGCGCATGATTACGTTTTTAATCGTGACCCTGCTCCTCTTTGTCCGCTGTGCGACAACCTTTTGTCGGTTCACCACGTGCTGCTAGTGTTCCCTAGCGCAGCTTGGACACTCTCTGCAACTGCCTGTCAGACTTGCAGAGATCGTGGCGGACGATAAACAAGCGGTCGAAAGAGTACTCAATACCAGGGCCCAAAGTACCACACCAATTGAGCAAGACGTACAGAAATAAAAATATATAACACAGGAGGGCAACTATGCCACTAAGACCATCGGTCTGGCATACATTCAATGAAAATTGACCCGGCTTTTACCGGAAGAAATAGTAAGTATGTCTATTCTCTAGCATTTTAAGGGTTAGAAAGATTTTAATTTTTTGCTTCTGTACTTTTTACCAACAAAAAGCCCAAAGACCCAAAACACACTGTATACGAGTTAACATTTCCGATAGACAATGTGTTCCAAAGGAGAGGCCGCCGGTTTGACCATTGAAGCTAAAGACTGGTATAAATGGTGAGGGGGTGGGGGATAAATAAACCAATGGAACTTATGACAAACAGCGAAGGGTTTGCAAATATTGCTTAATTTCAAAACCTACGTATTGAAACACATTGTGACTGCTGAAAACTCGAGAAAGGAATTAATATTTTACGTGAGTAATTCAGCATATAAGGTATACCTATGAACTGGTAATGGTAGGAAAAGTAGCGTCACTGTTACACATAATATTTTATTATTGTACTTGCTTTCTGTACGCTTTTGTGCTCTATATAGTTGGATAACGAGTTTCCTTATCGGTCGATCTATCCATCCAGCAATGCACGTTTAATAGAGAATGAATTTGGTTTTACTGTTCGTCACGTGTAGGTATATTCTCTCCGCTCCAATAGCGAAGGACCTTAACCCGTGCCTTCTTCCAAGGTCATACTAATGCATTTGTTTTTAAAGCCATCAAATAAAAAGTAAAGTTACTCGAATGTGCTATCTCCTTTTAAAGATAAATGTGCGACAAAAGCATCTTTTAAACGGGTAATTAAATTTAAACCGGTTTTTAGTGTCACCCTAAATACCTCCCCGAAGTGCCTGAAATTGTTTTCTACTTTGTTGAGCTTGCACGTGACAAATGACTAGCTAAAATAAAGGAATACGATGTTCATAAATCTCCAAGGTGCGCCTCAAAGTGCCATCTGTGGGGAGAACCTAAAGGGCACAAAGAGCATCGTTCGAACGTCAGACATTCCAGAATCGTCACGAGGAAGAAAAAAATATATATCTGATGTCAGGTGTTGGTTCACTGAGGGAGGAACTCCCCCTGCATTAGATCCTGATGACACTTGCTCCTTGTGTTTTTATTTTTTCTCATTGTACTTGTATTGAGAGAAATTTTGTGGGAACGGTGCTACCTGGAGATTGAAGTGAATTAGATGGCCATTTTTGCCGTTTCCATAGCTTAATGAAACACTAGCTAAAATACCCGGCGTTGCCCGTGGTTTAGCGATTTATCCCTACATCCTTTAGACTTAGCTTTCACTTGTCAAGTAGTCTTTTGTATCTTTGGACACATTTAAAACAAAACATCACTCAATGTCCTTAAGCAAAGAGCTAATTTAACTCTTAGGATACTATAAAGAACAAAAACTAAACAAAATAAAGAAACAAAAACACCGGGGAGACACTATACAAAGCACTGTTGAGCAATCACAAGTATTGCAGGAAGAAAAGCGAGTAGAAAATCTGTATGAATGTAATACGTAGCATGCATGTGTCAATCACATAGACAGTTGTGCGAATTGTTTGCAGAAGAGGGAATAGGGAAACGTGAATGCTTTGTAAGAAAAAAGTAAATAGAGAAAATTGTGTTTGCAACACATTGCATTTATATTTCAAACATATAGAAAATTGTATGAATTGTTTGTAGAACAAAGTAAAGAGGGAAGTGTGATTGTGCTTCGTAAAAGAAAACTGAGTAGAGAAAACGTGTGAATGTAATACGTTGCATTTCTGCTTCAGTCACAGAACATTTCATAAACTGTATGTTGAGCGGGTAGAGAAGGACTTGTAAATGTGTTATGGAAAAGAAAACCAAGTAGAGAAAACCACGAGAGTGTAATACATTGAATACTAAAATGGATAGCATAAAAATCTTTTAGAAGAAATACATATACGTGCCGAATTTCGTGAGGATCGGTCAAGCGAACGGTCATTCTAGGAAAGCTCGGAATTCCCATATGCTTCGTTCTTATAGTTGACCAGTCGGTAAACTTTTTTAATTTAGATGATTTTAACTACTTATGACTATTCTATAAAAACGCCCCAAATTTGAAATAGATTTCTTAAGTAGTTGCTACAAAAACATTTTATGCTTTTTTCATACCCTGGAAGAAAATGCGCACACAGTTCACAAAATTGTGTAATTAAGTTTCAGTGTGATTGGAAAGCTCCAAGTAGTGGCACAGGCCGAATTAGACCAGTTGAATGTTGTAATATGAAGGTGCAATAATTATACCTACTGTACAACGTTTCATCCATACATTTATTTATTCATAAAAACGAAATTGCCTCTTGAATTTACAGGTTGCCATCATGGGCAAGGTAAATATTACAACTAAAACCTTATAAATACTTGGTACTAAAAATTGCATAACAAGAAAACCAAATCTAATGTGTTGCACTCATATGACTTTCTCTACTCTTGTACTAACCATTCTTACAATCCCATTCCTATTATCTTCTTCAGGTTAGTTGAGATAAACATTTGCAGAAATTATCTTATTGGTTATTTCCTTGTAGGTACAAGGAGAATATTGGAATACAGTAGGCTTTGTGCGATAGTCAAATCTTTTAAAGCTTTGAGATTCCGTTCTCCTTGCACGGTTAACATATAAACAAATGTATGAGGATGTTCCATCTTACAGAAGTCAAAGTTCTCCAAAACTCACACAAATAACAAGGAATATCTCCGAAATGGTTCACTCTACAAAAAAATTTATTCGGACATAAATTGCGTGTTTTAACAAGATCTAAAGTTTTGTATAGTAAGATTTGGTTAATCTCTTACGGTTTACTAGTTATGCAAAAGTCATCCAGATTAAATAGGACTACATGAGCTATAGCCAGAACATTCAAGATATGCGTTTCATTTGCCATAAAAATATACCATATATGTGGCATTTTAATCAAAATCGTTAGAACCATTCACAAGAAAATAAAAATTATGGAATGTAAAGCGCAGTTTAAGTTGGAAAAATTTTCTTCAAAATCGTCGTGTCGCATCCTTGAAAGACATTAAACTTAAATACCAACTTTGGTTTTTAACCGACTTTTCGTTTTTGAGTTATGCTGTCCACAATTTGACACACACACACACATACGCGCGCGCTGACTTTTTTTCTAAAAATGCTTTTTTTTATTCAGGAAGCCTCAAAACACATTTCCGGTGAAATCTCGACATCGAATTTTTCGGTGGAGTAAAATACTTCCTCTACTTTTCTATACGTAGTAGTGAAAGTAATAACAGTAAATATAAAGTATGTGTAGAGTAACATATCACAATACTTATTATAAAATAGACGTATAAATGATAAAAAAGAACTTATTTTCCAGTGGATTTGTTGAGCTGATTATCATTCTGAAAAACCACGTAAATGCTTTAAAATATTTAAATAATGACCATGATAATGTTAATGATGATAACGACAATAGTTCATTTCACGAATGTGCATTTTAATATTCCGATGGACTAATTATTATTAAATAAAGCGACTCTTATTCACTGAATATTTATACAATTATCTTGCTATCTGTAATAATAAAATCTGACCTATGATAAAAGTAATACAATTACTTTTATTACTTTTGGTGATTCTTTCCATGTATTTGTATTATTGTAACACAATTCGACTTATAGTAACAGGAGGTTACTTAAAATATAACAGACTTGCAAACAAAAAGTTTCCAAGAAATCTATGTAACAGGAATCTTAATATCCGCAAATATTTCTTAAAATTTTTTATCCATTATGACTGAATCAAATTGTGGAATCTGATATCAGACCAGACAGGTGTTTACATAGCGTAAGTGTATATCACGGACCACCGGCTTCACTTACCTTCCGAAGGAAGCCATCTTAAGGAGTTCTTAAGGAGTCTTAAGGAGTTCTACTCTCATTTGTATGTAAATTTGCACACGTGAACTCAAAAGTGTTATCTAAGCATTTGTATATGCATTTGATGATTGTTTGGCTCACAAAAAAGAGTGTGTGAAATAAAAAGGAATTTTAAGACAAAATTGTCTTTCTCTGCAAGTAATGACATCAACTTCAATCAAATATTTTAATCTATTTTCAGTTTAGTTAAGTATCAGAAAATACCACTAACACACTTCTCTGAAAAAACGTGGAGACAGTTTTGAAAGAAATTTTTTTCCTCCAATTAAAAATATTGAATTCATTATCTGAGAAACTGCTTGAGCTAGAACATTAAGCTTTTGCAATTATTTCTTTATTTATTCATATCAGGTGCACCAATTTTCAAACAAACAGATGTAAAATTGCAAAGGTTAGAAAATTTGGATGCGGTACCCCTTCATTGCGACACGATGTATGCAAATATGTTGCGGAGGTGCACCGTGGAAGAATTGTGTATATCTGGGAAGCACGTTATATATATATTCTTATGTGAATAATCTAGAACTATGCATGTAAAACACGACGACATTGCATGTGCGAAGAGTTAAACATACAGTCACACCTCCTGCTTGCTATACACAGGCTCCAGTAGAATGCTTCCCAAAGCTGCGGGGACGGCATAAATGAAAGTGAGTGTACATTGCAGATGTCACTAGGAAGAAAGAACAAAATGAAGCAGCAGAAGACAGCACACAGACGTTAACTGCGAGGGGATTAAGGTGCCAGTGAACGTTTTTATGGAGCGTAATTTTGCAGGCCAGGTAGGTATTTGTATACTGCCATGCGAGTTTGCGCAGTGTGTCTCGACGTTGTTACCGAGAGGATCGAGACAGAGAAGGAGAGAGCGAGTCTGTCCAGACACAAAGAGTGTATAACAAATAGTTTGGGCATATATTTCGGCTGTTCGCTGACAGGACAGTCCATATACGGAACAAGAGCGATGTGTCATGTCAATGGACGAGATTCTCGGCTCCGGCTTTGTGCCCACGTCTCCACTTTCAGAACTGAAACCATTTATTTTAATGCTCTTCTTTCCAGAGCGAGAAAAACTGTCCAAATGTCTCGTCAGTCGCGGCCAACAAATTAGCTAGCTTACTCGCCATAGCGCATGCGCGAAATGAGCCAATCACTGAAGTGTTGAGCAGCGAGCCTCGAAAAGGCAGAATGGACCTGTGTGTATTAGTCTATATTTCCGTTTCATAGTAATTCTATAAACCAGGAACAGTCAACTGGATGACGTTTGGTATGAGATTGTATGCCACAAGAGTAAAATAACTCAGCATTACCTGAGAGTCGCTGATAAGAGATGGAAAGGGAAGAACTGGCTGCGTCCTGTTTTATAATGGCGTATATGTGAAGCAGTCCCGCATCGTGGTGCTCTGGTTCGCGGCCACGAATGCGCCCGGGTTTGATCCCACCTATGCGAGTGTGGATTTCAAGTCCCGAATATGGACCGGTACCTACAGCATCGTGGGAGAATTAAGGTGCTGCGATAGGGAGCGATAGGCACCACAAAAGCCGACATTCCGGATGGATGAAGCGTGATACTGGCTAAATCTCCTCTCTTTATCCGTTGGATGATCATACACATCTACCGTGCATGCGTGAACGAGAGGCCGACAGTCAGGTGTAGGGCCCCCGGATTTCTATTCATAAGACACATACCCTCTACTTTCTTCCTAGCGCACCTTCACCTTTACAACTATCCTGTCTGCTCTATGTATTTTCTGAGTTCCTCTCTCTGCGCTGGGAGCAAGAGAGGCAAGTTCATATTTCTTGTCATCAAAGTGTTTGCACTGCCGTAAATCGTTTATCTGAAAAATTATTTATCTACTTCATGTGAGTCACGATGTGCACCTGAATATCCGGAATAGAAAAGTTAGTGCTGTCAAAGGGTGCTCCAAGATTTCCGTATATTTATTATCAATTTCGCCTTTGATATTTTATTTTATTTAGTTATTTAGGAATTGAAATTAGAAGAATAACATTTTGGTCTTAAAGTGCAGTGTTTTTTAATGATTACATTATCATCAAAACCGGTCTACAAAGTTTCTTTCTCTGTGATAATATAGTATATAGTGTGTCCCAAATTTATGTATACATAGTTTGAAACGGCATTTCTCAGAAACGAAATTAGATCGAAATACAATTTTTGTTGTGTATGATCCAGGAGGCAATGGAACGCGTTCATCGTTCTACGTGTGATCATAAACAAACATGGCGGTGAGATTATCATTCGATGAACATCAAGTGGTCAGTGAAGTGTTATTCCAAAGTGGAAAATGTAGTCGAAGAGGGTCGAATTTGGGACACCGCCACCAACAAGGGTAACAACAACAATGTTAATAATGCCGTCAATCTTCCAGGAGTACGATATGGTGTGGTCCGTCTTTCAGGGGAATAATTGGGTCCTACTTCTTCGAAAAGACTGTCACGGCTCAGACCTACCAGCAAATGTTGGAAACCATGATTCCACATCTTAATGATCTGTTTGAGAATGAAAATGAGAAAAGACGTGGACCTCACTTATATGTCTCGTGGAAATGTTCTCTGTCACACAATCAATCAGAGAGGGATAGGACGAAGAAGTGCTAGAGAGTTCCTGCTTCGATCTCCCGATTTAACCCCTCTAGACTTCTACCTTTGGGGAACCTTTAGGAAATACGTGTACGCCACAAGACCACTAACACTGGAGAAAATCAGAGATCAGATTGAACATCCATCAATAATATTCCATTAGCAACAATCCAGACCAGTGTCTCTCTCTGTGGAGAAGCTTAATGAGCGGCTATTCCCCACTCCACTCATTCAGTCGGAGGAACAGGCAGTCAGTATCCAGTGACGGGCAGAAATAGGCGACTCCATGATCGTTTCTAGGCCATACCTTGAATTTTCTTGGAGTGTCCTCAGAAGACCTATTCATTCTGAATGATTTTTGCACAAATGGTGAACAGTAAGAGAAAGAAGAAAGCTTACTAAATAAAAAAAAATGTGCTCTTGTTAAAACACACAATTTATTTCAAATGATTCTTTTTTCTTTTGAGTGAACCATTTCCCAGATATTCTTTGTTATTTATTTGAATTTTCCAATACTTATACTTTTTCAAATAGAACTATGTTATTCTTTTATCTCTTGGCCTTGCAAAGGGAACGGGATTTCAAAGGTATCGTATAGATCCCAGCTCTTAAAACATTTCATTTTCGCTCAAAGCGAAATTTCCTCTTGCATCTACACGGAAATACAATACAATACTTTCTGATATGCTTATGTCGATTAAAAAGTAGATGCAAGAACATTGTCTATATGGGTGAGTAAAGCTCTACATATATTTGTGAACAGGTTTCTCTAAATTGAACTACATTAACAGTCTCTATTGCAAGAGGTTATGCGATGATCACTTGGTGTATCTTCTAAGGCTATGCAATTCGACTTTGTCGCCAAATATTGATGGACTTCTTAAACGTAAGCAGTAACAAAGAAGTCACTAATGTATGTAGGATAAAATTTGAAAGTACTTTCGTAAATCAAACGCAACGTACAGGTAACCAACCCGCTACTGCAACACAGTGCACGGCTGGGGGTTAAAGAAAGGAAAAGTCCACATATAGTGGAAAGAAGTAAGTCCAAACTCGCACCCTTTCGCAAAGGTTGGACATCGCTGATCCAGACGATATGTAGTTTTGTTCGACGTTATTGTAGGGAGTGTAAGGTAGGCAGCGAATGGGTATTTTCAACATGCACGAGCTTGAGGAAGTTTAAAGAATAGAACACAAGAAACAATGTATTTATGTCTCATTTTGTTACTGAGAAATAATGTTTAAAAATGTGTAAACATTAATCTGGGACACTGCACGTTGAATTTCTCAGCCTGAGACATCGCACACACTAGGGTGTTTTATGCTAGAATTTATTAGTATGTTGTAACTGGTGGTGATTGTTGGAACTGGACTTTACACTCGGACTAGAATGTCAGCAGCCACTGAATGCTCCAGACACTGATATATTCGTGCGCAGTTATGCTTCATGTGGGCGGAAGAAAGTTAACACCCACTCGGTGGAAGCTGTGTGTGCGATAGAAAATAGACTCATAAATTAAAAGAGTCTGGTTTTCCTAGATTTATTGCGTTATTTGTAATGCTATTAACACCAATAACGTAATGTGATGTAACAACAAGTAGAATGTGGTTTCGAATTTGTTTATGTGATTTATATTCAATTTGTTTACGTAAAAGTATAAAATCTTGTTGGGAAATGTTGCAATATTTCACATCTCTAATGTAAGAGGGTCACAACCCTGAAAATGGGTTTTGGAGGTACACCCATTACAGGTTTTGCTCCATTTCAAAACAGTGTAACTTTCTCGTTCATCAACTTGGAGTTTTTAATTTTTGATAGATAACAATATTAATGCCCATACAGGTTACTGTAAGTGCATAATTAAAAAGGTCTTATAAGTACCAAACTTTGTGCTTCAGCATCTTACATGAAAGCAACACAAACATTTTATGAAGGTAACCTCGCCCCCAAATTTCAATACCTATATAATATACTTATATTGGACATACAGAGAACCAACGGTTGCGGAGTTTGAACTATAGCAAGTGGGACGGGGTCAGTCTGTCACATGATCACAACACAGAGGAGCCTAGGTACAGTCGATGCAGTAACGCAATTAACGTTGTTGCATTCAATACTGTCCCAATTTGCACCAAAATGTTCGCTCCCAAATTCTTGTACAAGTTCAGCAATACGTGAATATTTCGATTTTTGTGCTGCGGTATTTTACTGTGTGGAACTAGTGAACACATTCGAGAGACACTATGCACTGTAGACAGTGTGTCTTGTTCTGGCGCAATGACGTCACGCTCTGCCCGTGTGGCAGGTAACTTGCGATTGACTCATTTCGCGATAGCTGTATAAAGGTTCGAAGCCTATTCATATATAATGAATGCTTGTGCGTTTGTCCTCTATGCGCTTCTAAACTGCTTGACCGATCACCACGAAACTCGGCACATAAATATATGCAGTTTTTCATGGAGAAGGTTTGTACGCTATCAATTTTACTATAGAACGTAACATTAACATGGTTTTCTACACTAGCTTTTCTTTTACGTAATACATTCATACATCTTCACTACCCGCCCTTCAAAATACAATTTTCCATGTGTTTAAAACTGAAATGCAACGCATTATGTTCACACGGTTATCTTTTATGTTTCTTTTGTGAAACAATCGTATTTCTTTCTCTACTCCCTTTTCTACAAAGATGATTTTCTATATGCTTGTCATGGAAATGAAACGTCTTACATTTACACATATATCTATACTTCTTTTCCTTCCTCTGGTTTTTGGGGTTGTTCAACAGTGCTTTTGCATAGTGTTTTCTTGGTGCTTTTATTTATTTTGTTTATGTTAGGTTGTTTATAGTATGGAACGTAAGTTAAAGGTTGTATCGTCTAACTACGGGCAACGCCGAGTATTTCAGCTAGTATAAAATACAAATATTAGTAAGTACCAAACAAAAGAGGGAAAAGTCAAAATTAAGACGAAGTTATAAAAGGGCCAAAATGGTATGAAATCACGATATCTAGTATTCTAAATCCTTGGGTTCATATTTACCACTCCTAAAAGTTTTTAAATTTGTTCAACCAGGACCTCTGCAGGTCTGACAGACACTTCCAGAGAGTCTAGAAGATGCGCTAGGGAGGCCGTGACGGACCGACAAAAGTCGCACAGCGGACAGAAAGGAGCAGGGTCTCTCTTAAAATGGTAACCATGCATAATATTTCAGTGGCCAATGCCTAGCCGAGCCAAGATCTTTTGCCATGGTCCGTCTTATAGGGGCGCCGATGACCAAGAATTCAGTGTGCTTAAAATTACATCATCGCCCCAAATTATCCTTTACATGGAAAAGTGTTTTTAAAACATTTTTCTTTCTAATACACATTTATTGGTGATAATTAAAATATAATAATATTACTGAAAGGTAAAATCGGGCTGAAAAATTCAATGCTACATCTGGGTTAAGTTGCCATTGGAGTATGTTATCTTAAAATAAGTTCTGGTTTACTCCCAGAAATGTGAATCAATTAGGTAATTTAACAGCGCGCGGGAAAGTGCATGGTATACCGAATGCATGGTATAGAGCCAGGGTATACCGAAGATTCATGGTTCACATCTCGGCCATGCAACTGGATTTTTAATATGATTCTACTTACCCTATCTAAGCCTATATCTGTGGAAGAAAAATTACTTAACAGAATATTACGCCTGAGATATCGACACGAAGTATAAAATGCACACATCTCTCTCTCTCTCTCTCTCTCTCTCTCTCTCTTGCGATGAACCTATAAAAACTTCTTAATACCTTGATAAATTTTCAATAACTGGTAAACCGAAAGAGATAGACAAAATCTTACTAGACAACATAGGACTTCATAGTGTATTCCCAGAAAATTCAAGAGACACATTTCTTTTGCCATAAAAAGAGGTTAAACACATTTTAATCAAAACCTTTATCCCCATTTTGAGAAAATAAAATTTTCGAAAAATTCTCCATTTTAAGGGTAGTTTAGAGTGGGCGGATTTTCTCGAGTATCTTCGTGCCACATCCTTGGAAGATGCTGAACTTAAATAGCAATGTTGGCGACTAAGCGACTATTAGTTCTCTATCACAACGTTTCATTGGGGAATTCAAACCGATTTGACTTCTCATTCCGGGTTGAATACTGCATGGGAACGCGGATTCGGATCGAACTGAATCCTTGGATCCGATCCGGTAAGTTTGAATCCACCAAAGATGCTAACTTCTACTGCACTCGTAACACGCTGCACGCTCGTCATTTTGTTTTCTTAACGAAAATGGTATAAGGAAACACAATTTGATTGTTTCTATAATATAGCAATATGTTCTTCTAAACCAGGGGTCGGCAAATCTGCACTGGCTGATGATATGACGTAATACCACAGGCCACAGTCAGGAACAAAGCTATACTGTGCCATGCTTCAACCCTCCCTTCTTCAAACAACACGCGTTCAAATGTAAACACGCAGCGGTGTACACCGCATCGATACGACATGGCTGTTTCGAAACCACGAAAACGCACAGGAATCTTTCTACATATTTATTTAGGTATATTAGGAAAGTTAAAAAAAGAGTTCTAACACAAAGGTTTAATGAATGAACCATGATTTTCACTTTTTTGCATATCTTTTCACATGGACATTTATACAATAAAACCACAATTACGAATCGAGGTTGTGCATTTACAAACAAATTTTGAAATCACAGTTACAAAATAAGACTGGTTTAGATTTATTTAGACAACTGGATATGGCAACTTTACGTCTTCCTTAATATGCTGATCATATTAGTGCTATGTTTAGCCCAACATTTTTAAATGTGTTTGAGCAATTGTTTATCTAAAATGAAGATTATAAATTCTAAAAGCAGATCGCGATTGACAGATAAAGCCCTACAAAATCTGTTGATGTCAGTTTCTACTTGTGAATTAATGTTAGATATATGCGAAACAGTAAAGTTCTGGATGAAGTGCAGGATAAGATGAACAATTAAAGTTAGAGCCTTCTCAGTCTGTCTATTAGACATTAGACATTTTTACATCGCCCCTGCGGTTTCCGAAATATCCTCGTTCGAATCGTGTGTTATGTGCATGCTGAGCTACGTTCCGTGACGTGACCCTTCCTGCAATCAGGATGAACAATTTGCCGACTTCTCTTCGAAAAGCATTCACTAACCTCAAAAGCTACTTAAAATACCCAGAAAACATCTTTATAGGTTTGCCAACATAAATCAAGTGATCAACATAAACCCCGTAGCACAACAGTCCTGACGGGCCAAGCCTTACCGCCCAGCCACTGCGTCCTCCACCTCTGTACACTACAGGAGTCATGAGTGGGGTGCAGTACTGGAGGAAGGGTCGTGGTGAAACCTCAAGCTTTCCCGGCCGGTTATGCGGCCTTCGCAACCTCAGGTCGCTATTTCTTTATCAAGTAGCTCCTCAATTGGCCCCTCCAAGACCTAACGAGGCTGAGTGCACCCCGTGCCAGACCTCCTAGCAGGGTAAAAATCCCCACGCCTGTACCGGGGATTGAACCCGGCTCCCGCGCGCTGCCACTGTTCTATGGAGGTAGTCGACCAGCAAAAATGCTTGAGTTATTTATGCTTAAGCCTTGCGCATAAAAATGGATCTCAATACCGATTGAATTCAACATGAAAACGCGGATCGAACTCAAATCGATTTTAATTCCCCATGGAAACAGTGTAGCTATGCTGTTCAGACGCTCACACGTACACAAATAAGAGAGCCTTAAAGCGTGTATTTCTAGTGACATTTTTGGGTGAAATGCATTACCATTCCACCTACGACACATGTGATAGAGAAAGTAACAAGTTTAAAACTTGGAAAGGACGTGTATCTTCTCTTGTTTCACACATGTTACTTTGTTTCTTGTCTCCAAATTGGCGGTTAATTAGAGCAACATTACTGTCACGTGACGTATCGTACGATGTCATTGTAAACAGTCACATTGGGAAGAAACTGGACCATGAGACACCGGCTTTCTACAACGTAGGAATTTAATTGCTGGTGTGGGCAGAAGGAGTAATACTGGTTGTTTTCTGTAACTGTTAAAAAGAGTTCCCCCACGCTTTCATTTTTTATTTCTCCCTTTGCATTATTATTATATAGTAGGCCTATAAAAACTTGCCCCCGGTTACGAGCAACAAATGAAGTGTATAATTGCTTTCTAATGTGACACCATAAAGTGGTAATTAAAATGAGATTTTAAAACTCGCTTTTTATAAAACTGAAAATAACTATGGCTCGTGGTAGCTTCGCCCGTTACCAGTTCAAAAATAGTGGTAAAATAAAACAACAGATACAACTGGTGAATGGTATTAAATAATAGCGTTATTCATAAAGAAGGTCATGTCCGAGATTTTTATTTGAAACAAACCATGAAAGTCAGAAACATGCAATGCATAATTTATAGAGAAATTCAAAGTTTTGAAAGAACTCTCATTCTCATTCAGTAGCATAAACCAGTGCTGGTCATAAACAGAAACAATTTAAGGCAAAAGGTGCATTCACATAGTTTTCTCTACCCACTATAATTTATTTTTATGGCTGTTTTACAAACTGATCTTACAGAAAAATATTTTTCTAACTGCTTCATGTTAATCGAGATAAATTGCAGAAATTGTTTTACTACATATTTCGTTGCAGGTACAAGAAGGTTCAAGAGACTGAAACGTTAGTCAAATGTTTGCAAAGCAAGTCTGTTTTGGATAAACGGAGAAATCAAGAAGAAACTGATTCAGACGTGGCAAGAAATGCATGATGTTTCTCTGCATTAAATGATACTCTTGTTAAATGCACACAACCTGAACGACCATAAAACTTTGGTTTGCTCTTTCGCCTCTATCGGCCAAAGTTACCTAGGAAGATTTGACACACCTCCTGTCTTGTTCTTCAGTTTGCCTACCGTCCAAGGAGCTTCTATTCTATAGCACTGTGTTGGCGTAAAGGCTAACCACCGCTAACACACCAAGTTGGAGGGAGAAAAGAAGAAAAGTGCTTAGTTTGCTTAGTCTATGCAGTGATGTGCAGTTTCTGTCTTTCACATTTTCCATGATATAAGAATCTGCAATCTGCTCCTTTTTGAACAACCTGTATGGTATATTTTAACCAGATTTATTGTACATAACCAGAACATCTAAGCTTTTTAAGAGTTAATATGCCTCTACACTAAATATCTTAAACATTTGTTCACTTTATTGATTTGTACACATGAAACATAACAAAATAGAAAAAAGTTTTAGATGCGTATCTTAGTAATAGACCACATTTTAGCACCGTTTTCTCCGTTTTTACGCCAGAAACAGCTCACGAATCGCTGTACTTCTCGTATATTCGAGTCTCAATAATAGTTTACAAATTTCAGGTTTACTTGAAATCGATACATAATCAACGAAAGCTTATGCAGATTCCCTCAAAAATTTGCAAACCACTGTGATTAACCTTTGTATTCAATAGTTTGAATAATATTTATTGAATTTTAACTGTGGGGTAAATAGATACAAAATGTAGGGTAGCCCATGTGAAGAGGCTCCAAAAGATTAACGAAATTTAGCAATGGTTGCCAAAATGTAGGTAATAATAAAAGTTTGCCGATGATGCCGCCTTGTTTCCAAATAGTAAATGTAGCTTAATTTAATTCTGTGCGCACATATATGGTTCTAATGTATTATTAATGAAACAGAAAGCTTCGTCAAATTGAGAAGCTAAACGCTCAATCCTATAGCTTCAGTTGTCACTCATTTTTTTCAAAATAAATCTAGTCCTGTAGGATCTGAAAGACAGATGGACATTTTAATCTTTTGGATTTTCTAGTATATTATAACAGAACTGAACGAAATTGACACTATAGTTTTGCCGAATAGCGACAATATATTGTGTTCTAATACACTTTTAAAAGCTGACATATTCACAATTTATGGCTTCAGTAGCTGAGGGTTTCGAAGGAGTAACCATTAACACAAATTAATAATTAACACATTATACGATTGTTTGTTTAAACGGAAGGCGCTACCATTTTCTACGATTGCTGTAGTAATGTGTAAATCACAATAAAGTAGTTTTCTATTTTGGGAGTACATTTTTAGCGTTACTGAATAGTTTGGTGATGTTATATTTTGTGTGGATTGCCTATTTTAAGGATTTTCCCTCTCTGAGTTTACTACATTAGTTTTGCTAGTATATAAGTTTACTATATTTCCAACACTATATGTTTTCTTGGAAGTATTGGGCAATGTAATAATGTATTATTTCTTCTTTCCAGGTAAGTGTTCGCTGATTTATATATCATCTCGGAAAATTGGGAGGCAAGTAAGACCTTTTACGTAAATTGGTATTTTTAAGATGTTTATGATTTTGATGGAACCTCTTAATAAGCTTGAAAGATATGCTATAGCAGGTTACAGTAAGGAAAATTAATAGTTTTATTTTCATGTCTTAAATTAATTGTATGACTTACTTTCGTAAGCTGGTATTGCGTTGCATTACTTCTCCAACTGTTAGTTTTCCGACTCTGTGTCTCATAGGTCACTATCTTCGTTAAATATCGGCATCAAGACTTTGTGTCCTGGTATTGCACAGGCATCAATACTGTTTTGATTATTCTGGAAAAATATTGTCTCTGCAAGGTCCAATAGTTATGTCATTTCACTGGGCCATTATACCGGGTGGAAGGTACTGCTTCAGCCATATGTTAACCAGGCATTCTACATGATGAGTGTAACACGCGTCCAATACAACTATTGTCAACAAAGAACCGTTTCGCCGAAAACATTTTTGTCACTTATTTGAGATGTTTGGAGCCATCTAGCTTCTTGGCGATTGGACATAAATGGTTTATTATTTCATTAACTGTCACGCAAACATTGTTCGAACAATGCTCTAGTGTATTTTTATTTGAATGAATTTAATAACAATTTAATGTTAACGTGATGTCGGCAATTTGCCCTTAGAAATTACTCTTTGCATGACAATAAACATTAAATTGTGACTAAATTAATTCGCATTATGGTAGAAATGCACATAATGTTCGTGTGACAGCTATATATCCAATAGTCAAGCCTTCCATCCTGTGCTTATACACACACAATGTGTCACACGAACATGTACTGTGTTGGAGTACACATAATGGATCATGAAAATATCTAGACATTTTGCTTTCGAAATGTTCATGTTTCGTTAGGCAAAAAGGCAATAGTTGAGTGCATGGAATCTTGCCGATATAATGTGCAGAAGCTTATGTTGATAAGGATGCCTCTGCCACGCCCAGTCACCACCCTTACCTGGTTCTGGGACTCCACTTAATGCTCGTTTTCCTTGTCTGCTTGTCTGCCCTTTTCCTTCGCTTCTTCGCCTGAAATGACCTGCGCCCGGCTTTAGACATGGAACCAATACGAGATGGACTGATCCAGGGACTCGTACTCAGGTGAAATGTTTTCGCACTCCTTCCCTTTTGCCGCTCAGCTAGGCCTGACCTTTGCTCACAAGTTAATGCCTAAGTGCTGGACTTGAAATCATGCCAGTAAGAGATTATATTACCTAGGGTTGATTTAGAACCAGTTGATAAGGAGTATCTGCCAACATTAAATAAAGAAAAACACTAGAGGAAAGCGGAAGTAATTTCCGTGCCCTTGGCTGTGCATATTTTCCTCCATTACATAATTTGAATGGTTGAAGTTTTTAACGGCAGAAAAGGAATACTTTTTATTCTGAACGTATTAATAAGGAAACGCGATTCTAGAAGGTTTTAGGAATTAAGCTACCAGTAATGTTGTAAATGTTAGGAATTGCGCTATGTTTCCATTAAAGGTTGAAAGGAACTGAAGCTCGGTTTATTTAGCTGTTAACGTCAAAGGATTGCTGTTCACGTTTCTTGAGAGCCGATCACGACAGCATGGACCTTCCTGGAAAGGTCTGCGAAGTTTCCTGCTCTCCTTCTGAGAAGGTCAACTCCGACAGGTAACGATCCTTGTTCGAGAGAGCATAAATCTGTCATCATGTCACAAGCATGTCTCAAAAATTGACTTGTTTATTGCACCTTGTAATTTCATCGTATTGAAGATCATTATCTGGAGATTTCGATGGTTTAATAATACACTGTGCCCAGTGGAAGTATTTATACACGAGTGCGCATGCTCAGCTCAAAATAGAAGCGTAATAAATGGATGCAAAGGTATGAGATAATGAACATAAATTTAATATTTGGGAAGCATGCAGGAAGAATGCATTCCATTATGGACAACTAGAGTTTTCCGGGAAAACAGTTGCTGAGCCATTCCATAAAATACGTGATTCACATTTGTGCTACTCATGAGCAGGTCATTTGGTGTATAACTAGCTGCCTGACCTACCATTACTGTTTTGCTTAGGTGTTTTTTTACTTTGAATGAGTAATTCTGTGAGCATTAGATAACCCAAAAAATTCAGCCCTGAATTTGTGTAATTTGACCAACAGCGGTTTGTTACATCAGTGCATATGTTATACATTGATATATCTATTTCTGTTTATTTATTTTGGGGGCTATAGTGGTTTTCCATGAACTTAACATCCACAATGGCGTCTGTGGAGTAGTTTTTTTCGCAGTTGTTGCAGCCAACGTAATCTACCCACCCGTTTTACTGTCTTCGAGTATAATGTGTGCTATTCATATGAGGTCGTAAGCTTTTAATGGTTTTATTATTATAGAAATACATACGTATATGGTTATATTTTAGATAAGTTTTTAGTATTTCAGTCTTTTCGTTCTCGTTACATTTATTTTTTATTTCTTGATTAGCGTTGCCCATGGTTTGATGATTTGATTCCTACAACTTCTAGGCTCACGTTGGGTATTATAATCGATCCCAAATAAACAAATAAATAAATAAAATCACCGGAAAACACTATGCAAAAGCACTGGTGAACAATTCCAAATACCACAAGAAGAAAAGCAAGTAGAGAAACCTGTATGAATGTGAGACGTTCCATTTTTACGTCAGCCATTAAGAAAATTGAAATACTTCCCCTACTTGCTGCACGCAGTAGATAAAGTAAAACTGTACATGTGCGAATTTATAATGGGTCGAGAAAATGGTGAGACAGTGACATATTAGACCCCCCCCCCCCCCGGTTCCCAGTTGCGTACAGACTGACAACGTATGGCTAATAGTTGCTCCGCAGTAACACGTTCTTAAAATGTACAACGGTTTGGAAGGTAAGCAGCGCCAGCAAGGTGAGAAACAAATGAGCAACATAAGATAAACAAGGAAGGCGCTTTTTGGGTAAGACTTGATGAATCGTGTTTTGCCCTCAACATTTTCATGCGACAACAGTTGAAGGTCGCTGTCGCCAGCTTTCTAATTCGATAAGGAATGGAAAGATCTTAATAATCGTAAGGTCGCTGCCGAAGGCTGAGGTCAAACCCATTTCCTTTCAGAGGGCGGACCGGCATTCAAATTATATCGGGGCAGCAAACTGTATTATGTCTGCCACGTGAACTTTTGTTGACTTTGCTTTTCAGCTCATCACAAGCATTCTATCGACACAAATGTCCAAAAGCTGTAACTCTTCGCAAATAAGCATTCTAAAATGGAAACTTTTCAAAATTTCGCTCTTCGATGCTTGTACATTTTCATAAACAGACTATTTCCTGCCACGCCTTTTCTGCTATGACCTTCAATTAACATAAAATAGCCTATACTTCGGAAGTAATTTAAATACCATTGGAACCCGCGACTGAACCCGCGTTGCTATGTACCTAAACTACGGATAATGACTTAGAAAATTGTTGCATTTATTGTAGAATGTATCACTAAAAACTTGGCTTGCTTTTTGCTTTCTCTACCACATATTAATTGTAGGCAGAGGAAGTATTGTATTTCATTCAAAAATGTAATATTGAAATTTCACCCGGAATGTATGTTTTGAGGTCCGCTGAATTAAAAAAGAGCTTGTTTAGGAAAATATGTTGCATGGTGCATGTGTTAAGATCAGCAAATTGTGACTCTCACAATTGTGAATAAAATACAGTATGTTTAAGATTGTCTATAAATGTATACTCTTCAAGATTGTCGTGAAACTTCATGTATAGCATGAATATATATATATATATATATATATATATATATATATATATATATATATATATATATATATATCCCATTTAGAAAGTAGACAGTATGGAATCTTTATTACTTGCTTCAAAGGTGAGAGGGGATTGTTTTGATGAGCGCAACATACTGAAATTAAATATATAACTTTTTTATTTTTTCCAAAATTAACGTAACGTTTATAAACATAATGTTTCTGTCGGATTTTGTTATTCACAAATTTCCGACAGGATGAAACTTTAAGAAGCTATATACCATTTGTGTTGCTATTATTATGTATGTAAATCAGTAAACACTCTCAATCGCACCCAACCATAATGCACAGGCAAAGGTTTATACTGTTTAACCTCTTATTTATGTTTTAGTTTTTAATATCAGCTCATAAGAATAAATTTAATACCGATTTTTAAAACGTCACTACTTTTGAGCTGCACAGGGCATTATAAGGGGAGAATAAGTGATTGTAGCGAGAATGTAAAGGAAAAAGAGTGAGCGAGTGAGTGAGTGGAGTTTAAGGGCCCGTCGACAGCTATGTCATGGGGTCCAAGAAAAGATAGGGATGGGTAGAAAAGAGGCAGGAGGGAGAGAAAGAGATTAAGATGGACGAAGATAGAGAAAACTCTCCGCATGTAATGCAATAACTTGGGTAGTGTTGTAGGTTCTGATAGCGTTTGTTATAAATCAAAACTTTTGTCACAATTTTTTTAAGATTTTGCTTAATTGCACTATGGTGATGGTCTTTTTTATTTATTTAATGTTTTGTTGGTGCTTATTGTTTTGGGGTAGTCTTTAGTGTTTTGGGATAGTTTAGTGTTTTGGGTAGTGTTTAGTGTTTTTGAGCAGTGTTTAGTGTTTTTGGGAAGTGTTTAGTGTTTTTTTAGTTTTATTTTAGTGTTTTTGGGAGTGTTTAGTGTTTTTAGGCAGTGTTTAGTGGTTTTTTAATTTTAGTTTAGTGTTTTTGGGTAATGTTTAGAGTTTTAGCTAGTGTATAGTGTTTAGTGTTTTTGGACAGTGTTTAGTGCTTTGGTAGTGTTTAGTATTTTTTGGGCAGTGTTTAGTGTGTTACTACGTACTGCAGTACAGGCGAAGGACATTGATGCCATGTGCAATAAAGTTATAATTGGGTAAGGAAATTTGGAAAGAAAGTATTTCAGGTTCGACTTCCCGGCATTTGTAAAGTATGAGGACTGAGAAAAACCTGGAAAAAGCCTCAGTGAGGACCCTTGGCGGGATTTGAACAGCGAACCTCCCAAATGTGAGCCATCTTGCTTGGTGGTAGCGGTATAGGTTGTAGCCATTATCGTGTATAATAGCAGTGGTGGTAGTTGTAGTTGTAGTGGTGGTCTTCATCGTAGTAGTGGTGGGTTTTCTTATGTCAGTTTGTTATGCAATTGTTTTAAGTATCAAGTATTCTTTCAACATCAGACCTTTCTTCTGCCACATAGTAAAGGTAGTTATCAGCAAGCAGCCACTGTACCTTCGCATACTTGCACATGCGACCCCATCAACCAGTTGTGAAGCCTGGAATAGACAGTTACAATACTTGTAACACTATTAGAATACCCCATACCAGGCAGTGATTCTTCCCATGTCACGAACATCCAGACATGACCGATGTACCCCTAGCTATAGACAGGCGCTCCTGGTGACCCGGCCAGTCACTTCCGGACAAACAAACATCGCACCGCTGGGAGGAACCGTGTGAAGAAACACAATGAAGGGACAAAGGTCGCACACATCTCCCAAAACAACTTCGCCCACTTGCCCTTGCACTCCCGCTGATAGGGTGGGACTCTGCACATACCCCACCGAATGTTGCCGTTTTAAAGGACTGAAACATTTCACGACCTCGATCAGAATCGAAACTGCGACCCTTGGGTCAAGGCGAACTTGTTGGCTACCATTGGGCGCTGCCTGAACGAATGAATTACTTTTCTATTCCACAAAAGGATAATTAAATTACAATCGCTGTTCTTTCTGAAATGATTTGAGTAATTCTTCTAATCTGTGCTGCCAACGTGGTATTGGACCTTGAAACCGTAAAGTTATGATCGTGAAGTACTTTTGTTTCCATTGTTATTAACTATGTTACACAGCTTGCTTTAAAGCGCATTTAGGCGTCTCTAAAATTAAAGTTTGTGCTTTTAAATATATAATTTTCAAACGATTTCCAGTTATTTGGGATATTTTAGCCATTTTTTTTCAGAATTAATATTTATATTAGTTGTTTTTACTTTCCCCACCACTTATTTATACATGTATTTCTATATAGAATTTTCAACTCAAATATACGTTTTCAGTCTCCTCATTTCTTCCAATTACATTAACACGAGTTTTCACTAGCAACTGTCCTTTATTTTTATAGGGCTTCTATCGCCAATTAATAATTTTGTAGATTAACGACGCTGCCAATTGCCAGGATCACATCAGCGTCGTCGGTGTGCCAGAATTTTGTCCCACAGGAGTTCTTTTAGATGCCAGTAAATCTACTGAAATGGAGCTGTCGCTTTTAAGTACACTTAAAAACCATCGGTCTGGGCCGGATTTGAACCCGCGACCTTGGGATCAGAAGGCCAGGGTTTAACCAACTGAGTCGCCCAGAACGACTTCTATCGCCAAGATGGAATAACTTGGAGAGATAAGGAAAAACGTATGCATTTAAGGATTCACATGAGCAATCGGGCCCTAATGACCTAGTTGTCGACGGGCTCTTAAACACCATTACTCACTCACTTTCGCAAAACTTGATATAACAATTTTATTTAGGCTGACCCTGTGGCTCAGTGGGTAGAACACCTGCCTGCTGTTTGATTCCCGGTTGGGATGTGGGGTAAGAATTTTTTTCTACCCAATGTCTGGAAGTATGGATGAGTGTGAATAGTGTGTGAATTTAATGTATAAGAAGCCCTAAAGACCCAAAATCTACTGTTAAACGAGTAACACCTTCCCGATAGGCAATTGTTCCACTGGAGATGCCGCTGATATGACCATCGGAGTTAAAGGTGATACAATTAAAAAAAGATATTTAAAATTACATCTGGCAGGTTTGTAGGACGAATAGAAACTTCATTATAATAGCTATGTGATGAATCTTCCTTATACAGCTTTTAAAAATGCATCTTCATTCTTACTGAATTTTGTATAAGTGGAAAATCATAACAGACAGAGATACACTTACTGTAGAACGTTTTAAAGCTTTATACAGCTCTTTTAAAATACTTTATCTGACGTGAAACATTTCCGAAGTATTCCCTCTTCATTTGAATTATTTACCCAAGTTGTACATGTTTCATATCTCGTAAGTTCATGCAACGTATGTATTAAGAAGTACATTTTAAAGATATAATTGTCGTTTGGCCCTAATTTATACCTCTGTTTACCGACAGCAAAATGAGTTTTGAGACCCTTTCTGGTGATTGTTTATCGTCATTACGAGGAAGGACAAAACCAGTTTTTGTATGAGTAAACCATAGAATAACTACACAATAGGTAGACTTTTAAAAGATAAATACTTTCATATATTGTGTTTATTTGTATGTAGAAAGGGCCATGTCTGAACGTGGAGGTTCTGCTCCCCCTTAGTTGTTTTAGATCTAGGGATGAAATGTTTAAAATGAGGTAAAGCTTGTTGTGGCGGTATGTGTACAAGAAAAGGCTGCGACGATGGAATCGATTTGGAAAACAATGACATTCCACAAAGCGTAATACGATTTGCGCGACACAAAGGTTTCAGTGCAGTGCAGTCCGGGAAGGAAATGACCCGAGAAGTCAGGGTTCGAACTGGCATTCCTCCCGCATTCCAGACTTGGTGGTCACGCGTACCAAAGTCCCATTTGGTGGGCGAGTCAGTATACGCACTTATTAGTGACCGTTACCTCAAAGGAGAAGGCAGAATGCTGTGATCGGATATTATGCTATTCTTTAACATCTAGCAAATTTGTTAACAGTTGTCATTTAATACCGCAAAACAAATTATACATTTTTACTTTCTGTGCCACGTATAGCAAGTAGGGGAAGTATTGTATTCCACCCAAAAATTCAATGTATAGATTTCACCGGAAATATATGTTTTGAGACTCCCTAAACCAAGAAAAGCATTTTGTGTGTGTGTGTGTGTGTGTGTGTGTGTGTGTGTGTGTGTGTGTGTGTGTGTGTGTGTGTGTGTGTGTGTCTGTCTGAACTCAAAAACGAAATGTCGGCTAAAAGCCAAAGTTGGTATTTAAATTTAATATTATTCAAGGATGTGACACCTAAATTACCCTTTACATGGAAAATTTTTATTTTCTCGAAAATGGCTCTAACGATTTTGATTAAAATGCAACCTGTTTAAGCTCTTTTATGGCAAATTAAATGTATATTTTTAATTTTCTGACTATAGCCCATGTAGTCATGTTTACTCTTGATGACTTGCATAACTGATAACCGTAAGATATAGACCAAATCTTACTATGCAACAAATGTAGATCTCGTTAAAACATGCAATTTATGCCCGAGTGAATTTTTTTGTGGAGTGAACCGTTTCGGAGATATGCCTTGTTATTTGTGAGAGTTTTTCAATATTTATACTTTCCACAAATGGAAGATCGCTGTTCATTTTTTATATCTTAGCCATGCAAAGAGATCGAAATCTGAAAGCTTTAAAGTATTTGACTATCGCTCAAAGCCTACTGTATTCCCATATTCCCCTTGCACCTACAAGAAAATCAGTAGTAAGACAATTTCTGCAAATGTTTATCTCAACTAACATGCAACATACAACAGAAGATAGAGGAATAAGCGTTTGTAAGAATAGTAAGTACAAGAGTAGAGAAAGTCACGTGAGTGCAACATAGATTTTTATTTTCTCTGCTACCTATAGCAAGTAGGGGAAGTATTGTATTCCACCAAAAAATTCTATATGGAGATACACATTTTGAGACTCCGGAATAAAAAAAAAAAAAAACATTTTTAGAAAAAGGCTTATGTGTAGGTGAACAGCATAACTCAAAGAAAAGCCGGTTCAAGACCAAATTTGGTTTACAATTATCCAAGAATGGACACGAGGTTTTTAGGAAAATTCCCCCACCCTTTACTAAACATTTTCCAAAAATTTTGAGTTGCTCAAAAATGCCTCTAACGTTTTATTTAAAATACCATATATTTAAGATATTTTTATGACAAATTAAATGTATATCTTGAATTTTCTGGGAATATCCTCAATATTTCCCTTCATTCTGAATGACTTTTGCATAATTGTAAAGTGTAAGAGGTACACAAAATGTTATTGCACAACATATATCTGGTTAAAACACACAATTTATGTCAAGTGACCTTTTGTGGAGATGTTCCTTGTTATTTGTTTGAATTTTCAAGTACTTATACTTTTCTCAAATGGGAAGTTATTCGTACATCATAGTCAGGGTTGTAATAAAATGTCTAATTTAAAAACCAGACGTTAGATACACACATGTACTTGTGTAGTGCTAAAAATACGAGACTTTCTCATTCGTCTGCTTGTAAAATAATTTAGTACATTTCCTAATGAGTTTTTAAACTCAGGATGGTCTAGTTTGTCAAGTGGTATATTGGTATGAATAAAGCAAGGTTTCTTGGCTGAAGTTGGCAATTCTAGAATTAGCCCGGAAGATTCTTCTGGTATATTGGTATGTATCGTCATTTTACGCAGATCTCCAAAGAACTCCGATTATAGTGGTCAACTCTTTCGTTCGTTCTTCTGCCTGCTTACTACCTGATGATGCAACAGGTTATTTTATTAGTATTTTAACAATTTTCGCTTTTCTTTATAATTTCGTATTTCTAGATGACACAACCTACATTGTAGGATTTCTCCATTCATAGTGAAATTCTTTGTACCAAATTCTTCCACCAACGTTTTCAATATGCAGTACGTGATGATTCTGACATACTGAACTTTGTATAGCGTAGGATAGAGCGTACAGTATGGACCTCTACACTGCCGTACTGCAGTCAAACTACTGACTGTCAACTGTACAGCCCTGGATCCTTGTGTTCTTTACCACGTCACGTGTACTAGATAGAGTGGTACAGTTTGTCTACCAGCTCATGGTACATTAGTAAATAATTCCAGGTACATGGCAATATCTGTAGCTGAACTCGTGCTTTTGGTCGCGCTTACGATAGTGGTACCAATCTTGGAATGTGTATTCACGCTAGATTAAAGCAAAAAAATCGCTCAAAATAGCGGAATTTAAATGTTACTGTCAGTTCATGGAATATATTTAGCTTAGAACTATGTTTTCAGCTATTCCGTCTCTCTGCATCTGATCATTTTCTACATTTTCTTTATTTTTCAAAAATCCTTCCAGTCTGTTTCGGTCTCAAGTGATGTCCTCGAGCGTTATATCGTGCAATTCCTGTAAGGATAAGTCACCTGATATATTTCTTTGAGTAATCATTCTACTTTGGCCCAAGCTAGTTCTATGGAATTGAGATCACACATGTATGGGGGCAAGCAAACGACAGTGTGGTCCAATAATACAAAAAATGCATCAGCTTTAAGAACCTCTTTAGGTTTGTTTGTTTCAATCATCCTATAAAGATGTTTTGCGCATAGAACTGTCACTCTGCAACCATAATATCATAGCAGATTTCACAGCACTCCTAGGCGGGGGTTTATCTACTTCACTCCTTTTTTTTTTTCTTTACTTTCGACATAACGCTAGTGACTCGTACGATTTTACATCTGAAGTTAAGAGAAATTACCAGCGAGTAAGCATAGCGCGCATGACATTGGAGGTAGCTTGGTAACGTAACCAGCAGAACGTTTGCGCAGAAGTTTACAAAACTCGGGTTACACTATGTGGAATGTCTCTCCTCTCGCCTTCAGTCCCTAAAACCATGAGCTTATTGTTATTGTTATTATTATTGTTATTATTATCATCAATATTATTTATTATCATTAGCATCACCATTATTCGCTGGTTTGCTGACCCCAAGGTCGCGGGTTCAAAACCGGCCCACACCGATGGTTCTTAAGTGTGCTTAAAAACGACAGCTCCATGTCAGTAGCTTTACTGGCATGTACAAGAACTGCGGGACGAAATTCCGGCACACCGGGGACGCTGATGTGATCCTGGCAATTGCCAGCGTCGTTAAAGAACAGAATAGTTCTTGATTTAACCGCCATTATTATGCCGCCGTCTGCAGCGTCTGCCGCTGTGGCTGAGGAGTAGCTTCTGCGCATCCCCTCCAGGTGCGACTGTCGAGGAAGTCCCAAACGTCGTCATTTATTTCCTGCGGCACTCCGATGTTTGCAGCACTTCTAGTGGCGAAGAACGTCCTTCGATGTCTTTGTGTAACAAACGGACTTGAGGTCGCGAGCGACGTATCTAAATGGAATCAGGTTTGAACACCATTATTGCTACCGGTTTTACCCAGACTGAAATGTCAAGACAAAGACAGTCCTTGGTTCGCGTCCCGCTGGCCCGACATTCCACTTCCAGTTTTATGTCGCACTCTCGCATTCAATGACCCTTAGCTTGTCGCGGAGGCAGCCGAATGGCGCCGAAGTGAGACGAGGCAACCGGACAGTGGCGGCGGGACTCGAACCCGACCGCGTGGAGGTATCCGGAACACGTGAACAAAAACTGGGAAGGTTGCTGTTCTCGTTTCATTGTTTGTTTGAACGCATCCGCGAGTCTCATTTGTTCTTTGTGATGCTCCAAATGCTTTCTTGAGTAATAGGAAGTTAACGGAAAACGTAATGATGATTCTTACTGTTTTAAAACAGAATGATCTGTATAATGATGTCTGTATCTACATAAGTTAATTACTCTCTTCACAGTGGTGAACTGTTATCCTCAGAAAGTAAAGCACCGAAAATGGAGAATTTATTTAGAGTGTTACGAAGAACTTATTTAATTAAATTTTATAAGCAATCTCGAGTATTTCTGAATTTACGTTTATAGTCAAGGTCAAAAACACAGTTTTAAAATGCTATTCCGGCAATAAAATACATTAAATAATATTAATATAAGTTACAATAATCATAAAATTTAAAAATTTATAGTCTAATTGTTATATTCCAAGAAAATTTGATTTAGACGAGTAAGTGAAGTTAAGGTATATTGTTGGGCTACTCTGAAACTAAAACTGCTTTTAAAATGAGAGGCAGGGGAAGATTTTGAAACCTTATATAACACATATCGTAGGTATTACTTTACCCCAAAGGCAGGGGTGCTCTAAACTACCTCGAAGAAAAAACAAAATATCTATTTTGTGATTTATAAAAAACGCTATATAACAAACATTTGATGTTTTTTAGATTATTTTTAAGTTATAAAGTTTCTATTGAAAATATGATACTGCTGTCCATGTGCATAAACTTGTGAGCTGCTTTATAAGTAAGTCATCTTACTTTCATTTCCTTGGGACGCAGTTTTGGTGGACAAAGTGGCATCTAGGTGGGTTCTCTGCTAGTTGTCCGGTTTACCCAGCAATTCATTCCAGTAACTCCTCCATCATCAGCTTTCGTTTCATCCACT
This sequence comes from Tenodera sinensis, assembly GCA_030765045.1. Classification (NCBI taxonomy): domain Eukaryota; kingdom Metazoa; phylum Arthropoda; class Insecta; order Mantodea; family Mantidae; genus Tenodera; species Tenodera sinensis. The sequence goes on from CM060967.1 coordinate 29,878,968, forward strand.
TCGCCCTCATTTCATATCATCTCTTTCCTCACTCTCATACCCATTCTGTCTACTCTCTCTGATGCAGAGTTTATCTGCTCCTCGACAGGCATCTTACCCCAGGTACCCACTTGTAAGTCCCTGGGGTGTAAATCCCCATACGAAGGGAGTAAACAGAGAAAGAAGTAGTAGCAGTTTCATTTCCTGGTTACCTCGCCAGCAATATAAATTCACCTCCATCATGGACACAAGGAATAGAAGCACAATTCTGCAATATTAAAGTTTTATCTGTTTAATTGTTTACTAACAGTTCATATAAAGGTGTACTATTACCGTTTTCGAAACATCGCATGGCGTATACGTTGCACAGTGAGGGAGAGAGAGGGAACGACGTGCAGAGGAAATCTGCTACGGAGATGCGGTTTCTATCAGTGCTATGTTTTCTCCTTTCGAATAGAAAAAATAAATCAAATCAACACTTCATATTAGGTATATCAAACAACAGCTCCTGAACATGCGCGTTAAAGATATATTGAATGGTAATGCACTCCAAGAAACTCTGACTGCGTCGTCATACTGGTTAAAGCCTTACAACCTTTTAATTCCATCAGGAATTATTAGTATCAGTACATAAGAAATGGCACTGGCACCAACGAATCCCAAATCAACGCATGCACATTAAAATCTCCCTTTTGCGTAAGTATACTTCAGTGACTATCGGACTATTGTAGCTAGTCTGGTCCCAAAAATTCGTACTAACGGTCGAAATGTTAACGTTTCTGATCTCAAAAGTAAAAGAAACTCACTCTTACATACCAGTTTTGTGTTAAACATGTGTAGTTTTGTCTGAAACTTATTCTCTGAGGACCTATAAGTAACTGGCAAGAAATTCTCCAAATTCTAGTTTAAAGATTTTGATTGCAGCTATGTCCATATCATGTATATCTATGTGAACAGCAATCAGTAAATCTTTTTAAGGCCTTTTTTTCTTACAGATGCTCTTCAGGATTGCTATTTAAGAAGTTGCATTAACTTTTCGTTGCTGCTTCCTTATATAGGTAATTTGAAGTGCTTAGTTAAATTACTTTCTTTATTTTCAGGTGAATACACTAATGTAATTAATCTAATTTTTATTTATTTTAAATTTGGCTGAAACTTTCGGTCGGATATTGAATTATTATTCAATTTGGTACTAAAAAGTACACTATGGAAGCTCCGATGTCCCCTAGGTCGTATGGCTCGATTACCACGGAAAAAATAGGCACAAGTGTGACTTACAACAGGACATAAGTTGTGTTTTCCTCTTTTTGTATTTAATTTTGATTCAAAAAAGCAATTCACATTCGTAATATAATAAATATGGCGTCCAAGTATAATACGAGTAATTAATCATTCATAGAAGTACCTGAATTTATACATTTCCTCAGGATCTAGTGATAGATTTCAGGAAAGTTAGGCATTGTACTTATTTATTGTTTATATTGATTTAGGCAAAGAGTTGTTTAAGTTACTCCATTTACCTTTATACTTCATACTTAGAACACACAAATGATAATTGTTGTTTACGCCTCCCACTGGAAGCATGTAACGATTTGTTATCTGTTCTCAAGGCTGGTTTATGACGTTACTTTTTGACACTATCTGCCTTTTCTTTGTGACGTATATGTTAATGACTAACAAGTGAGTGATTATATGTATAACATTTTATGTCTTGGGTTTTGGTATTAGTAGAATTTTGAGAAATAATCCTAAAAATCCTACATTTTTTACAGACTTCTTATATAAAATACTCGGTTTTTAATGTTTGAAGCCCTTTAATGTGGTACTTCGCATTGGAGGATGAGTGAATGGATGAAATGATTCTCAAATGAGCCCGAGATTCATATAGCTTAAAGTTATCCGACATTCGCCTTCTCAGGATAAAGGAAACCCTCTGGAAAATAATTCGCCCTAACCGAGATTCAAACTCGGGATCTCTTGGAAGTGAGGCAGGCAGGCATGCTACTACCACACTTCAGAAACGGGTTACAGACACAACGGCACTGTGTTCCATAGTAGGGAAAGCACTTAAAAAGTTTAAAATTATGATAAGGGGATTACTTTCAGTGTTTTGTTTACAGAATCCCGAATGACTCTGCACCCATTTTATGCATACGCGGATTATTTGCCGCGCTCGGTAAAAGGGATTTACATCTTAGCTTTAATAAGTATAAATACAATGTGAGGAAAAGAACACAAGAAAAATATAAAGCACGGTGAAATAAGTTAAAACTTTTAACAACTTTTAGATGATATCAACATGAAAGAGGCGTGGTATGATCAGTGAGCGGAACTTTGAATAACAACTCTATGTGCATCCAATAGTATTACTTTGTTGTGCAGTAGGAATGTCCACAGGGTGCCCACGAATTCACGCACTGATTCTTGAGGAATAATCACAATGGAATATGTTTAAGAATCGACTTTTTAAGTGTGACAGGCTGTCATATTGTAATCATTAGAAGTAATCAATCAGAAGAGTCAATCCCATGCACACACGTAACAACGAGATGCAGCTTGCACCTCCGGAAATTTCTGCGAACACACACCATGTGACTAATAACTTATTGCCACAAAAATCAAGAAACACCATAATTTCTATGCACAATTAATGGATTGAAGAAATCAAAATGCATAAACTCATCTTACAAAGTGTATTGATAGTATACTTCGATGAATTGTCGCAAAGTATGAAACCATCGACCCCTTGGACTAACTTCTCTGTTTTGAAATCAAATGTTCAAGATAATAAAATTAATACTTTCTCGTCTACGCACACATCACAACGCTGCCAGCTGTTTCACTGCGAAGGTAAGATTAGTGCACTTGTAGTATCGTTGTATAATATGCTATTATGTCATTATTAAGGCATTCGGTTGCATTTGCTTATAATGCCACGAGTGACTGTCAATTTATCTAGAGAATTTGACTATCACAAGTTGCATTTATTAAGAATTTCACGAATTAATGGATGATATAGCCTCTGAAATGTTATTTAAATTCTCTATTGCAAGTACTAACCTCTTTAAAAACATGTAGGATTAATACATAAATCAGTGTCCATTGGTACGTTCCGTAAGATTATCATAATGATGCTCCAATCTTGTAGGATGTTGGCAATGTCAGTAGTTGGAGTATTTCCTGTTGATTTATTATTTCGTTAAATACAAAATTTGTTACACTATTCCAAACATATTTCCCGTTGCATTCTGTGTTCTCAAGTTTCCCTCTTCGAATTGTTTCATCTATTTCAGCATTAGGTGCTTTACTGAAGCGAGAGCCAGCTGTTTTTGACATTTAAACCTAGCGGCTCTGTTGTGTCAAATTACTCAAGCTGTTGTGCATCTGTAGTATAGTGCAATTTGATTCTCTAACATCAGAAAAACAGAGGAGGTGATAACGAAATCTGATAAATTTTTCGCGAATGAAAGCTGCCATTGGTTGAAATTTGAAGTTGTTATGCACATGATTGGTTGATTTCAAACAAGTCACGTATGAATGGAACAGTTTTACTAATGTATTGCAGTGGTGTTTCATTGTTTCTATCTCCCTTTCTTTCCTATCCAGTGTACTACAAAAGGCTTATGGTCTGTTGGACCTGTGTGATGCATGGGATTTAAATAATTATACTCATTCATTTATAAGATGCAAATTAATGCTCAACCTTGTACACACAGGCTTGTATATCACGTTTACCTTAAAACTGCATAGAGAAAGCTCTGTAACTCCTATATATGCATGATTTTTTGACCTTAATGACATCTTAGAAGATCTAAAACGAGGAAAAAAGAGTGTATTCCATATAAGCAGATGTGAAGGTGTTAATGAGTAATTAAGATTACAGCTACTAGATGGTGTTCCTGCTCATTGAAGGCTACTTGGCTTGACCGCGATAACTCCGGAACAAGGAGCTTGTTCAAGGGCTTCAGTTGCAAGCAAGCTTTAATTAATACTGACACTGCGCATGTTCGTTTAATCTAGCTGTAACAAACGAGCATCGGTTCATTGACGATTCCTATCTTAGGCAATGAAAATTCATTAAATACCAATTTAATGTATTTAATATCTGGTAAATATGTTTCGAATAGCCATGCTGGCATGCGTTTGGATGAATTAACTGTGCATTGGCAGCAGAACCTGTTGCAGAGTTTAGACTATGTAAAAGCAATGTCAACAAACAGACAGCGTACACGGAAATGTTTGACTGAGGAAGTAACACCCTAAAGATGGTAGGAAGGAAAAAAAATATTTGATGGGTTACATCCATCTGACTTTCTCTGTCCAATACAATTTATTTATCTCTCTTCTAAACGTCATTTTTACAAATGACTTTTATTGCAGTCATGCTCCATGACACTTTTCATTATAGATACAGCCATGGAAGAAATTATTGAGCGCAGTAGGAGAGCAGTATGTATACAAATCCGGGTGGTGGTTCAAGACACGAGCTATTTGTGTGTCCAGCTGGAACTGAGACTATCAGTAAACTCAGTTGCATGTTGGAAATATCGACTCGTATAAACCGCGCTACAACACGATGTGGGATTTAGAAATATTCTTCTCTCCTAGTGCACTCAATCGTTTTTCCAGAACTGTACAAGAGGAATACAGGAGTGAAGAAGTGAATGATATGAAATGATAGGAAAGGTGTTGGAGCAATTGTTGGAATGATGATGGGCGAAAACCGGAGAACCCGGAGAAAAGTCGCCCCTGCGCCGGTGTCCATCACACATCCCACTTGCGGACGCCTGCGATCGAACCCGGGTCGCTTTGGTGAGAGTCAAGGGGTCTAACCGCTTGGCCACGGCGCGGCCCAAATAAAAAGGGTGTATTACACAAATGATGAATTGTAACGTGAGCTACATTTTTAGTGTAGTAGTTTTATCTATCTCTTATTATTTACCAGACATAACAATCAATCAATTTCACTATCGTAGAAAAATTATACAACTGCAATAGGCTAGTCAGTAGATACAATAAAATACGAGTTACAATATTAAAATGCTATAATTGTGTTAAATTAAATATAAATAACATGTATTAAGAATGGTATTATTCATGATAGAATAAAACAGGATATTACAAGACAATACAAACTTTTACTCGGTAATGCATTATAGCTGAGATAGTTTATTTAAAACGGTTTAATGCCAATATAAATACTATATAAATGTGTAACAGTGCTACAGGCTAGGAAGATCTAGTTTTGTTCTTTTAGTGGATGTAATTTTTGCAAATGACAACACTACAAATGAAGTGCTCACATTTGGCTAGAGGCGATGTTTAAGAGGCGTGATTGAACATTTCAATTGGAGCCGCACACACTCACATAATAACTTGCGTCACGCACACTCGTTGGCACACGCAGGGACAAACAGCTCTTATTATTTCAACTGTTGAAACTATATCGACACCTCTTCACAAATTTCCTTCCTTAAAACATGCAGATTCCGGTATAAACGTCCATTGTGGTCTTGCTATGACGTCACGAGTAGAACGGATACAGTCGATGCCTGTTTGCTGCCAGCGGTCTGTGGCAGTGTGTAGCGTGAAATAAACAGCAAATGCAAATGAGCAAATGTTTACGAAAGCAGATTTTGTGTGGTATTTACATATTAATAAAATACAAAATTGCACCGTTTAGCCCCAGCATCATACAATTAAGGAAATTTCTTTTTATTATCTCTACGCCACTTGCATATGGTAGGTAGGGAATATACTGCATTTCATCCAATAAATTCATGTGGAGATTTCACCGAAAATATTTCTTTTGAGGACCTCTGAAACCCAAAATAAAAGTCAGATAAATACCTACCAAACTTGGTATTTAAATTCAGCATCTTCAAAGGATGCGTCATGGAGATTTTTACGGATATCTGCATGCCAGATATTTCTTTACAGGATAATATTTTTGCTGTTTTTGATTTTCTAACAAAATATCATATATTTCACATATTGGCACTAGAAATGAGACGTACACCTTGATTATCTGTGAATAGCTTCTGAAGACGGTTTTGTTTTAAGTGAATATTGAATAACTATGAAGAGTTATAAAATATATTAAATCTTGTTGCAGAAAAAATCACTTGTATATCGTAAGTGATATTTACTAGTATTTTTCGGAATTACCAGCATTTTAAGGTGCAGCTTTTTGAAATATTATATCTGATATTTTGTTTCTGACCAGGTCAGCAGGTAGTATTAAATATATCAATTTCAGCATAGATATGACCTTAGATATTAAAGGCAACGTATAGACGAAGGGAAAACAAGAAAAGAAAAGGAAAAAAAGAAATTTCCGATCTTTAAAGTAAGGATTAGCTGAGGTCGGAGATTTTTCCTGCAGACATTTGATAAATGTCTTCCATAGATTAAATATATGCCTGCTTTGGTTTTTGTCTTGCTTTTCACAGTTAGAAAGACAGACATTACACACGTAAGCACATCTATTTATAAAAATGTGTATTTTTCCTTAAATAACGATAACCAAATTTCATGAATGCAAAATTTGAGAGAGTAACATGAATACAAAATGTTAATACGTTTGACAAACAAAAGCGAACATTGAAGATCCTTGAATATTTATCACAGCTGTTAAATGAAAAAAAGAAGATAGCTTATCTGTCAGAATGTCATTAGCTACTTTGTTGATAAGCTTATCTTGACATAAAGTCTGCATTTCATGTACGTAATATGAATGTGTAATTGTATTTATTTAAATAAATGCATTATGTGAGGACAAATATCAAGGACAAGAGAGAATGTAGAAACAAGGCCTGAAATAAGCCACCGAAATTCTACATGGGAATCCTTTCCGTCTATTTATGTGGACCAATCTGAGAAAATTGTTGAACATTATCAAAAATACACACTTTGTATAGTAATAAATGTTGATCTATATAAGGTGCAGACTTTGAAAGTATTCAAAAGTATTCAATTGCCAGGTGATACAGAATGTAGATTAATAAGGTCTAAGCTCACATCTTTGCCATTAAAATAGCTCGTTATTATTATTATTATTATTATTATTATTATTATTATTATTATTATTATTATTATTATTATTATTATTATTATTATTATTATTATTATTATTATTATTATTATTATTATTTAGTTTTTCTTAATGGTCCTTATTCCACTAATTGCTCTTTGCAATGCCAATATTTCCCAATTAGTTTGAAATTTTTGCCCAGATATCGCTGTATATGTTCAAAAAAATAAAAATGAAGTATACCTAATCGAAAAACAAGAAGTGTATGTTTTCGGAAATAATTCATGTTTTATTTTTAAATTGTGTGATAAGCTTGTGATGCTTAATCTTTGTAACACAAAAGTGGAATTTGGGGCCGCGCCGAGGCCGAATGATTAGACCATTTGCCTCTCGCCAAAGCGGCCCGGGTTCGATCCCAAGTGACCATGTCCAGGATTTGTGGTGGACAAGGGGGCGAAGGGGTGGTTTTTATACGGTTTTCCGGTTTCCCCCGCCATCTCATTCCTCTGGTGCTCCATCTTCGTTCTATGTATCATCAGTGTCACCGCCCGCATGTTCTGAAAACGGGCATTAAACGCTACAAAACGAAAACACACGCGCATGGATGCACACGGACACACGCTGATACCCTGACCTTTTTTTTAAAATGCTTTAGATTCAGATGGACCAAAACACGTATTTTCGACAAAATCTTGATACGGAATTTTTGAGTGGAATATTTAGTATACGTAGTAAAGAAGGTAAAAATAGATACAAATTGTGTATTTTCTCGCATTCCTATGTGTTTCTGTCTCTCTTTTAAGGTTCCTTATTGTGCATAGTTTTAAAAGAGTATATCAAATAAAAGGTAGTTCACAGGATATTCACAGAAAGTTTCAGACATGTTTTATTTCTCATACCTCTTCTAATGGAAATATTTATGGGCTATTTTTGAGAAAAGAAGGACATTCTTTCCATCTTGGAAGATACTATCTTAAACATTACTTTTGGTAGCTGTCTGACTTTTCCATTTTCGGTTGCGCGCGCGCGCACACACACATACACACACACATACACACATACACAAACACAACGATCTGTTTTATAAAAAAATATTTGTGTGAGTTCATAGAATTAAAACGTGTATTTATGATAAAACACATACTGAATTTTTGTGTGGAATACAATAAAGATATTCTAGTAAAAGTGCAGAATCGTGGACCATACCTCGACAGTTTAAACGAGAACAGACAAGGGATTATGTATAGGAAGTTACCTACCAAGTGAAATAAAATGTGTTATAAATAACTACGTACTCTTTGGCGACAGCGGTAAAACGGAGACATGCTGCAGTAAGTAATCTCCAGGAACAGAAAAAGCGACAAAATACGATAGCTTTGTAGGGTTTTCCAAGCCATTCATCGCTTATTCTCCAACTTCAAGTGTTATTAGCCTTAATTGATGATTGTGCAGGAAATTACGGTGCAGTTGCCTTGTTAGGTTTTGTAGAAGTTAAAAGGGGGAAAAAAGGAGATTTATAGTGTTCTTTAAGACGGTTGAGTATGTAGCCTTTGCTGTTGGGACGGATTTTCAAGCAATAAAGGCACATAATCCTCGTACCACGTCTGTACGTGAAGGATCGTCTTGTGGAACGTTACTTCTTCAAAAATACCCTGCCTTAACGGTGTATATAATTGTGTGTTTGTCATTGGATTGGATTAGCAACCGCACGTGGGCAGAGGGAACAAGGTCCCCCCCCCACTTCCTGCAAAAGTGAAGTGTCTAATCTAAAGGTTTCCTAATCCCTGGGGCACGAGTTCGGACCTCAGGTGGGATGCGTTTCTAAATAAGATTTTGCATGAGAAGGCAAATTTTGTTTCATTGGACCCTGAGCTTACTTCAGCATTAATTTAGTACATTTCGTTTAACTTTGAAGTTTCTCTCAAAATCTTGATAAGAGCTGTGTTTTTCCCTATTTATTTTACATTGGTTTAATTACGCGGTCGTATGGCGGTTTCTTTTCGGAAATATCTTGTGGATAACGTGTTGTGGGGAGTTAATCTCGTAAGATTCATCCCTATATCTCGACACGTGTCTACAGAGGCCTCAGAGCTAGACAACTGTACCTCTGCTTCTGTGATTGCCAGATGACAACTTCGACACGCTTCCACAGAGACCTTAGTTCTAGTCAATTGCATTTCTGCTGCTCACGCGTCGGGCAAAGGGCATTAGGGTGCCGTCAGTCTACTTGCTTTCATTATCTCTGGATAGACTGCAGTGCATTCGTATATATTCCATTTTTACTTTCTCTACTAGCATAGCAAGCAGGGAAAGTACTGTGTTGATGCCGAGACTTCACCGGAAATATATGTTTTGGGGCCCCCCCGAGTCCCAAAAAGGAAAAGGATTTTTAGAAAAAATATACGCGCGTGTGTATATGTGTATGTATGGAAACAGCATAACTCAAAAACGAAAAGTCGGTTAAAAACCATAGTTGCTATTTAAGTTTATCTTTCAAGGATGCGACACAAAGATTTGAAGAAAATTACTCCACCCTAAACTAGCATTTACATGGAAAATGTTTCGAAAATTTTGATTTTTTTGAAAATGGCTCTAATATGTGCAAAATAGTTTTATGGCAAATGAAACCTATACTTTGAATCTTCTGATTATAGCCTATATAGTCCTGTTTACTCTTATTGACTTCTGCATAACTGGTAAAGCGTAAGAGATAGACCAAATCTTACTATACAAAAATGTATATCTCGTTAAAACACACAAGATATGTCCAAATGAATTTTTAGTGGAATGATCCATTTCAGAGAGAGTCATTGTTATTTATGTGTTTTGCAAAACTTATACTTTCCACAAATGGAACAACGTTATTAAATTTTTTACATCTTAGCCGTTCAAAGAGAACGGCATTTTAAAACTTTAAACGATTTGACTATCGCTCAAAGCCTATTGTATTCACGTGGGTCCCTTGCACCTACAAGAAAATTACCAATAAGATAATTTCTGCAAATGTTTATCCCCACTAACACGAAGAAGATACAGGAATAAGAGTTTGTAAGAATAGTTAGTATAAGAGTAGAGAAAGTCACGTGTGTGTAACACCTCAGATTTTTCTATTAGCTTAATGTGGAATTTTGGGTTATAGTATTAAATATCCACTCCAGTATTTACTTTGGCGCCAGAGGGAAACCACAGAAAACAGCAGTCAGATTGGTTGGTCCAACCGATTACAACCCGGATTCCCCGAATGCGGACCACATACATTACCGCCTGAGCCATTTCATTTGGTTCCAAAATTTTGTTCTCTTCACTATGTTTATATTCTTTACTTCAACTTGGCGCTTTTGCTTGGTTAATGTTTACAATATTAATGTTATCTTTGGGCCCTTTAAATCTTCTATTATAAGCATAGCACTACAATGCACATTCCAGTTGTAAATATCCAGTTATCAATACTTTTCATCACTTAAATGCTCCACACGTCATACTTTTCAATCTACCAACTTCTACTTTTATATAAAACTTATGCAGTGCTTACTAAAAGCACTCGAATGCGCCTTTTTGAAAGTGTATGGTTAATAAGTTTTATAAATTTCTTACTTTAATATTACTTAACCATAGAAAGCGGAGGAAGTGTTGAATTTTTGCCCAAAACCGAGATTTCACCAGAAATTCACGTTTTGAGACTCCCTGAATCCTAAACATGCAGTTTTAGAAAAATACCCATCTATATGTGAACAGTATAACAAAAACGATATTTAAGTTCATCTTCCAAGGGTGTTACATGAAGATTTTCTAGAAAATTCCCACAGGAAATTATCGTTTACAATGAATTGTATATCTTGAATTTTCTGAAGTTCTCTTCATTCTAAATGACGTTTTCTAAATTGGTAGACGTAAGAGAATATTGCTAGATATCCTTAAACCATATTATTTTATTGTTATATTAGTTATAACTCTGAGATATTCCTTGTCAAATAGGTAGTCATTATTCCCTTTTTTCCTAGTGATCATATAAGAGCACGGGATTTCAAAGCCGTCACATAGCGATACGCCCTTTAAAAATCTGATTGTCGCTTTACCTAATGTGTCGTATAACGAAATGTATAAATGTAAATTGAACGTTTATCTGAAATAGTGAGTGTATAACAATAGTTTGTGGAAGAGTGAGTTGGGTAAGTCATGTGAATTAAATACGTCAGCTTTCTTTTTTCTTTACTACTAATTGGTAACATTCCAAAAATGTCAAATGTAGCTTTGCATCTAGATAATGGTCTATTTAAGTAAAAACAAAATTCGGAATGTGAAGGACAAAATATTCTTACCAGAGTTTATTGTTTCCTCTACTTCTTTCTAATTTAAATAAATATACTTTGCAGAATTGGTTTCATTGCATGTGTCGACGTGAAACTGAAACAATAGTAAATTAAATGAAACATCTTTAAAAACGCTAGAAGAACGGTAAACGATATCTTTGTCATTTTCGTATTATTAATAATAATTGTAATAATAATAATAATAATAATAATAATAATAATAATAATAATAATAATAATAATAATAATAATAATAATAATAATAATAATAATAATAATAATAATAATAATAATAATAATAATCATCATCATCATCACTCCTAGGGCGTATCCCCTATACAAGGGCACCCCCATCCCCGGCCGCTGAGTCTTCCAGCCACAGCCAAGGCCGTGGAGGAATGCAGGATGGTGCTGGCTGACTCCCCAGACTGCAAGGCGACCACTTGACATTTTAGAGACGTCTTTCCACCTGGAAGCGCTACTCAGTTGACACCACGAGGCTAAGTGCACCAGGGATCAGACCTCCCAGGTGGGAAAAATCCCCAGGCCGTTACCAGGGATCAAACCCCTGTCATCTGCGCCAGAGAAAGGCGCGCTACGCTACGGGACGGTCCATATATTGTAAACGAGAATAATTTCCCCGTTAAGTTGGCTGTTACACCTTTTTTATGGAGCTGATGCCGGAGTTATTTAGATTAATTACTACTAAGATTAATAATTTTATAAGGAAATGATGGGAGATATATGAATAATAAATCAACGCATAATATAAGAAATACAAGAGTGGTACTTTTGTCAGAAGAGGTCATTAGCCAGCCAAGTTCCATGTTAAGGAAAAACAATTTATTAAGGCAGTTAGGTGTTAAGTAAGAAGTCCATTACTGTAAGGGTCCGATACCTTCAAGCGTAAGTGACGCAAAGATGCAGAAATGGATGTAGGCCCTCTTCTAAAAATTAGAAATGTAAAATAAATTCTTAGATTTTAGCAAGTCACCGAGTGAAAATTGTTTCACAGGGAAAAGAGAAATTTAAGAGTCGGCAATATAAGTGGAAACTTTGTGATGATATAGGCAGGACTTAAGTTGATAAAAGAACGTGCCTTTCTAAAACATGCCTATTTCTTTCGAGTATTTTTGTCTTACAGAAGTATTTTACTATTGATTATTATCGGTAGTCTGCAGCGTCTTAACACCGCGCACGGGTAATGCTACTTAGCGGATGCCCCAAGGGAACCTTCCGCTTAAAATTTCATCGACTCACGGCAGTTTATGCTTTTCATTATTAGGGAAATAATTATTTAAGGTTATTGATACGCCAGAATTTAGAAGATATAATAGTTACAGTTTCATGCTGAGATTAAGAAGCATTTTAACTTTACATACTCAAATAGTCGGCAACTGTATTCAAATAACTATTAAATCAGCAGCTGTTAAATTTGTTAGCTAACATAACTGGTGTTTTATATTCTCACATACGCACAGAAAAACACCTCAAGTTCACAATTGTAGCAGCCGACAGCAGATTCATCGAGGCTCTAGACATTGGACACGGTACCAAAAAAGTATCGCAAACAAGGGAGAGATGAATAATTTTTGAGGTCGCTGAATGCGGAATATGCTTTGAAAATGTTATACATTGCTGTGCAATTTATATGTTTACTCACACGTAGCTGCTAGAATATCGATACTAATGTAGTAATTTAGGTAAGTAGTGTGTCATCTGATTGTGACACGAGTATATGTTTAGCGCATGAGCAAAAGCTAATACACTAATTTTTACGAGTGTCACAATGAAAATATTATACATGTGTTATATACAACGTTTTGTGCAATTTTAGCATTAAAATACATACAAATAATTGATAAATTTGTTAAATGAAAAATTATAATGTATCAGAGATCACAGAAGTATGACGTAATATGGTTGCTAAGCAGATGTTTCATTTGTTTCAGCTCCTATACAGGAAAATAGAAGGTAATGTTAAAACTATTGAAAATATGGACTGTACTCCGCTTGACATTTTGAACGAAGCCAAGAGTGCTGAGGGTTTATTAATTCCAGAAACATCGACGGAATATTAACAAATTTTGTGGATGGAGAAACTAAAAATACGTTAGTTTGAATAATGAAACCACATTACTGGTATAGTTTTTAACTGACCCCTAGCGAAACAGTCCTTCGCGGGCTATGGTTTACCGCCCGGCCGCTGCGTCCTCCACCTCTGCCCACTATAGGCATCATGAGTGGGGTGCAGTACTGGAGGATAGAACGTGGTCAGCACACCGAGCCCTCCCGGTTATGACCCCCTGGGTCGCTACTTTATTCAAGTAACTCCTCAATTGGCCCCTCCGGGGCCTAACGAGGCTGAGAGGACCCCATGTCGTACCTCCCAGCAGAGGAAACATGCCCACGCCGGCACCGGGGATCGAACCCGGGTCCTCCGCGCCAGAGGCTACCACTACTACGGAGGCATAGTTTTTACACTTGGTAACTATGCCAATTTTCTTACAGGTACATTGGGGAAAATTATATTGTGGTGGCTATGACGCCACTGCTCTCTTTTTGTCATGGTAATTACATCATTCATTTTGTGGCACTAGTGCCAGAAATAGGGTAGGTACTTTTGCATAATTTATGCGGTCATAATAAGTATTTTAATGATAGGAATGCATAAATGTTATTGTTGAAAAAAGTGGTAAGCAAATACACGTAGTTATATTTGACTTGGTTTCGTATTTTGAAACTCCTTGCTCGTTGTGCAAAGATGTGCTTAGTGCACTTTTGTCGGAATACAGTATAGTGCGAACCATTAAGTTAACAGGTGTGCATCCTTTACGGATGTCTGCCTCGCCAGGTAGGTATGCAACTGTGCAAACAGGACTGCAACATAATGTTAGTGACGTTCCGCTCCAATTCCCCCATTGCTTTAAGTGTAATTGTTTATGCTTTACTAATAAGTCCATAGTACTTGCATCATTTGAAGCCTAGCTGTAAGCATTTAAATGCCCTTAGGATGCAGTTATAGATACTAGAGTTGATATGCCTTCCGATGTCATTTTTTACTTTCTCTTCCACCTGTTCATAGTACGTATAGGAAGTACATACTCAAACTTAAAATTCAATTTCAGGAGTTCGCTGGAAAAAATTTTTGAAGCCCCCTACAATCATGCTTAGAAAAAAAGTTTGCGCATATGAACACCTAACTCCAAAATAAAAGTTGGTTAAATACCAAACTTGGTTTTTAAGTTCACCACTTTACAAAAATCCGATACGCAGTTTTTAAAGAAAGTAACCCCACCCCCTCACATACCAAACTACCCTTTGTACGGAAAGTGCTCCTCGTTTTTTATTTGCTCGAAACCAGTTCAACAACATTCTCAATAGGTAGGACTATGATAGTGAAGCAGGTAAGTAATATAATTTTAGTTGAACTTATACTCCATGCTTCAGTAATTCCCAATGTTTACATAGAATGTATTATTTTAGATCCTTGCTAACATTATCAGTTTATATCGACTGTTGGATCAATAGTAAATACTATTCCTAGGATACTAGGAATAATTGCAGCATGCCCTGTCAGTTCGTCTAAAATTATATTGATTCAACGATTTTGACTATAATATGTACATGCCAAATAAAATGTATAGATAGCTAGACTTTTATGGCAGCCTGTGAAGTCATATTCATTTGGAAAGAATTGTATACAATTTTGTGATAAAACATAAGAGTTAAACATTCACCACATAGAAAATGGTAATCGCTTTTAAAAACAAGATATTTCAAATAACTTGTGGCATTAGCCACTTCCGAGATATTCGTTATTGGTTTGAATTTTTCAGTACTCGTGTTTTGAAGATCTTCCGCCATAAAGCTATCCGCTTTTAAGCGTTTGACCATCACTTCCGCCTCCTCCATATTTCTTGCACATACAACGAAATATGTAATGTAACATTTCTGCTAACATTTATCTGTATTAAC
Organism: Tenodera sinensis; assembly: GCA_030765045.1. Classification (NCBI taxonomy): domain Eukaryota; kingdom Metazoa; phylum Arthropoda; class Insecta; order Mantodea; family Mantidae; genus Tenodera; species Tenodera sinensis. The sequence goes on from CM060967.1 coordinate 29,894,268, forward strand.
GTGACGTACAGGAAAAAGAACTCTTGCAAACAATTTTTCAAGAATTGTTTGTGTAAATTTTATAAAATATGGTGGCTAGAGGAGGTCATGAGTTTACCACAAAGAATTTTTCAACTGTTGTTCCTGGTGTTTCTAGAAAGCTTATTGGGGACCCAGATGTATCGATTAAAAGAAATATATTTTAACAAACTGGCCAAGGAAAGAAATCGCCAGTGTTGTCAAGATACAGTGAGGTGCAATCTGACCGTTTACTATAGCTAGGGTTTGTTCCTGATGTTGGAAAAACTGTACCATATACAGTAGTCAGTTCAGTTTACATGTGTCTCAATTCCCGAACATTATTTTGTTTAGTTATTTTTCCCTAAGACTGTAATGTTTTCTGTTTAGACTCCTTCCCTATCGCACCTTTTAACATTCTTTCGTATCTTATTTCCAGCATTTGTGATACATGTCTAGTATAAGCTTAAATGCTGTTTTTTCTCTTATTTTTTTCTTCGAAGTTTTTGATTGCAAGGGCCTGCGTGAAGAGGTTGTACCGCATGGAAAGTAGATACACCGCTACCATCTTCGCTGTAGAGCTCATGTTACCCTATACCTGAGCTATCTAAGTGCAGCACCTGCCAAAGGAGTCTAGTTTCTAGCGACGCGCGTTCACATCTCGAGATGCCAAGAAAACAAACTGTAAGGATTCTTATTAGCCCTGCAAGGCTTCGGGGTCTACGTGACATCGCATTAAGATTACCATTACTTCCAAGTGGTAGCCTTTGTAATATTCCAGTTACATTTCTATGTTACCTTTAGCATCGGACTTTGAAACAATTGCTCATCGGTAATTACGTTCATTTGTTTGCTGTTTGTTTCTATTACCACTAGGTGGACGGTATCCATTGGAACTAGAACAACAGTTCTTTTAGCCATATGGATAGTATTCTACTTTACTTCAATGGAGAATACGAGACGAATTTGTGTGTTCTTAGATGATAGCACAAAACTTAAAATCAAGGACGTTTTCATCATCAAGCATGGGGTCTATTGGTCGGTTCTGTTCCCATTGTACTATGTAGCAGGTTGTCGTGATCTTCTCTATATTTCTTAGTCCTTAGGATCTATAATATAGCACATTTAGAGATATAATTTTGGTTATCCTTTGAATGCGCTGGTTACAGTAACTTGTTACTTCATTCAATTTGTTCGTTCAGGTTATAAATGTGTAGATGGTTTTAATATCCTCATTTATCACATGGTGTCTCAAAACAAACCCAGCTACTGCTCTTAGAAAGTTATTTCAGAAGTTAAATTTTCCTTTTACCCTGTTCACCTACAGCAATATGTTCGATCCTTATAACAACGCTTTTACAGAATGATTTTTATAGAGCTGACACATGTCTTTGTTTAATTATTCGCAGGAAATTCAATTAATGAGTGGGTTTTAATGTCAAATTAAGTAGGATGCTCTGGAGTTTCCATTCCTTGTAACGAGATACGCAGATGTTTGTTATTTATTCTTTATTTTTTTGTATTTTGTCTTATTGCTGGAGTTGTTTTCATTTTTTTCTAAATATTGAAAATGTAGTACACATGAAATAAACGGTTTTTCCTTGTGAAACAATACAGGATTACGACTACAACTACTCGAAGGGCATACCAGAAACAATTTGGTGTTCGCAATCCTCTCCAAAGAAACGTAATATTGCGACTGATAAAAAAATTGGAAACAACTGCATCTGTCAGTGGAACTCAACTATTTTTCTTCGCGTACCCCCCCTTCCCCAAAGACAATTTTCCGTTGCAGCCTGCACCCCTAAGCCCAGCCTTAGAGTTATCCTTAATTCAAATTATACATAGCCATATCTAACATAGATTATAATGTTTATAACTTATTTAATACTACTAAATATTAAATTAAATTTAAAGCACTACCTAAGAAGCCCACGGTTGTTGACGTAACGGTATTAAAAGTTTGTCACCGGTACACCTAATCAAATGAGTGAAAGCTGCAAAAAATTTAGGCCTGAAGCCATAGCCAACAATAAGTCTTTAAGCCTTTATTTTCAAGCATTTATGGACTGTACTACTGGCCAATCATGGGCATACATTTGCGCACTTGAATTATAACTCTTGGCGAAAAGTGTAGCATACCTAGTAACCACGTGTTTCCTAACAATTTACATACGTTGGCCAATGTTGACAAAACTTTGAACATTTATATCAATGAAACTTGTAAGCTACTCATGAAGCCTAGATTTAGTAATTTTTATAGCATTAACATTCCCGATATATTTGTTATTATTTGTTAACATTTTCTAGTAATTCGTGTGCATTTGAAGCGTTTAAGTTCCGATCTTTTGGTTTTCTTTCTTTCTTTCTTTCTTTCTTTCTTTCTTTCTTTCTTTCTTTCTTTCTTTCTTTCTTTCTTTCTTTCTTTCTTTCTTTCTTTCTTTCTTTCTTTCTTTCTTTCTTTCTCTCTCTTTCTTTCTTTCTTTCTTTCTTTCTTTCTTTCTTTCTCTCTTTCTCTCTCTCTCTTTCTTTCTTTCTTTCTTTCTTTCCTTCCTTCCTTCCTTCCTTCTTTCTTTCTTTCTTTCTTTCTTTCTTTCTTTCTTTCTTTCTTTCTTTCTTTCTTTCTTTCCTTCCTTCTTCCTTTATTTCCTTCCTTTTTCCTTTATTTCCTTCCTTTTCCGTTTATTTCCTTCCTTTTTCCTTTCCTTCCTTCCTTTTTCCTTTACTTCCTTCCTTCTTCCTTTCTTTCTTTTCTTTTCTCTTAAGATTTGGCTATCGTTTCAGTACATACAATATGTGTATCTCATTAAAGCATTTTGCAATCATTTATTTGGACTGATATGAAGTGGAAAAATAAGCTTTTTTGGTAACAATTTGTAGAAGAAAGATAACATGGATAATGGGCAGAAAACTCCATGTGAATGTAGCACATCGGAAGTGTTAACATCCTTTTTTTACTGAAACACAGAGCATGACGATTCGAAACGAGGACTTGCACTTCTTCTACTAACTACACTTTTTCACAATTGTGTAAATTAAAACTATCTTGTGAAAAGAAAATTGCATTTTAGCGTTCTAGTTTCTTTGTATGCTTTAATTAAGTATCTTTCTATCTATTCAAAATAATTCTTTGGGAGTTTTTCAGCTAATCTGCTGTTAATGACTTACGACAAGTAGTCGTCCGCCAGGTTTATCATCAGATAAGAAGGGGGAGGGAACTCCAATGCATGATGTAAGCACTGCCGGTATTTACAGAGGCTCTCTTGGCCCTTCTGGACTCCAGTACGTCATTAAACTGACTACCTGCAGTCTGGCAATCGAGTTTTATCTCGTCAGATTTGTTATCTGTTTCGCTTGATAAAATATATCACATCTCATACCTTGCTGAAATCTGTTACTTTGCCCTTTGAGACCTTGCACAAAGAACGTTATATTTATATTTTTAGGTCTTAAATTATTTTAAATTATTAGAATTACAGAGATGGAAAACTTTTCAACATGTCCGAGATTGATTTTGGAATCTAATAAATCTAATCTTTATCCTAATTTACCGCGTCATATATTTAAAAAATCTGATGTGTTGCACTCACATGGTTTTCTCTATTCTTATGCTAACCATTCTTACAAACTCTTATTCCTATATCTTCTTCATGTTAGCCGAGATAAACATTTGTACAAATTACCTCAGTACTAATTTTCTTGTAGGTACAAGAGGAATATGGGTATACAGCAGACTTTAAGCGATAGTCAAATCTTTTAAAGCTTTGAGATTCCGTTCTCTTTGCACGGCTAAGATACAAAATAATGAATAACGATCTTCCATTTGACGAATGTTTAAATATTCCAAAACGCACCCAAATAACAAGGAATATGTCCGAAATTCCTCTACAAAAAATTTATTTGGATATAAATTGTGTGTAAGATGTGTGTTGCAAGATCTACACTTTTGTATAGTAAGATTTGGTCTATCTCTTATGGTTTAGTAGTTGTCGACGGGCCCTTAAACAACGCATTCTTACGGTTTAGCAGTTATGCAAAAGGCATCCATAGTAAACAGGATTACACAGGCTACAGCCAGAAATTGAAAGTATACATTTCATTTCATTTTTCATAAAAATATCTTAATATTTTAATATTATTTTAATCAAAATCGTTAGAGCCATTTTCGAGAAAATAAATGTCGAAACATTTTCCATATAAAGGGTAGTTTAGGGTGGAGATATTTTCTTCAGAATCTTTGTGTCGCATCCTTAAAAGATGCTAAATTTAAATACCAACGTTGGTTTTTAACCGACTTTTCGTTTTTGAGTTGCGTCGCCCCCCCCCTACACACACACACACACACACACACACACACACACACACACACACACACACACACACACACATACACATACACACACACACACACCAGGGACCTTTTTCTAAAAATGCTTTTTTGGGGTTTAGGGGCCTCAAAACATATTTCCGGTGAAATCTCGACATCGAATTTTTGGGTGAAATACTACTTCCTCTACTTACCATACGTAGTAGAGAAATTAAAAATTTGATGGCTTACACTTATAAATGACTTTCTTTACCACTATTATATATCTTTATACCTCTTGCATAATCTATTCTAACAAAAACTATGTTATTTGTATGTCGATAAAAATGTTTACAAGTTTTGTCTAATCTTCAAAAATTGGGTCATTACATGCTGGCTTTGAAATTACGTACTCCGATTGGCATCACGGGAAAATAACGAATGGTGCATTAGAAACCAATTTGGTGGAAATGGTTAATACCACACAAAAATAATAATTGACATAATTGATGTGCTTTATCGAGATGCAATTTTTTGTGTGCTAAGTTTTTGCCTCCCCCTTACAGTTTATCAGTAAAACAAAAATATGCAAAATTTATTCAGAACAAAGAGGCATTCACTGGCTATTTTCAGAATGCACATTCTACGCATTATGGACATGTTTTAAACCTATATTATTGAAATCAAAATCAATTACATCAATTTTTGACAAAGTCAAAATAAATTAACATTTTTATATAAAGGGTAGTTTGGAACGGGGGTGATTTTCTTGAATATCTTTGTATTTCATCCTTGGAGCATTCTGAACATAAATTTTCATTTTTCACACACAGATTGCCTCAGAACATATACTTTTGATATCAAATTTTTCGGCTGCAGTGTTATGCTTCCTCAATCTTGTAGGTGCTGCAGAAATATAACTTATAATCCAAAATTAATTCTAATAGGGATAAACTACCCACCTAAAGAATCACTCGATAAGGAAAACAACATGTTATCATAGTCCTAAATTATAAGAGATATCTAGACATGACGTCTGGAAATTAATTAAAATTCCAATAGTAAACTTTGAACATCCACACCAAGGTCAGTTTTGCAACATAAGCAGCATGTAAACATGTCACTAAATGATTCACGAGCCCGCCATGAGTAATGTTATCATTAAGGAAAGTCGTGTGCGTGAGTAAACCTTGCGTAACAATACCTCAGAATGACTTACCGAATTGTTAATAGTACTATAAAATATTAAGAGTGCTGGCGTGACAAAGTAGAAATTAACTTTGAAAATTGTTTTGAGCATTGATAACACGAAATTCAGAATAGGAACGTAACATTTTATTTCGAAAATTGTGTATATAAGGATGAAAGAAGTGAAATAAATTATTAAACGTGTACTTCCTTGCAAAACACAAATTTATACAGATTGTAATAATTCTTATTTGTGCAATGGCAAAAAATTCTATAGTGCCACCTTATATGGATACAAATATTGTTCTGTATTTTGTATTTTCATATTATTACTCGTGCAAGACAGGGCTGTTATTTTCTAAAAAAAAATAAATGGAATGTTAGATCTTCCTTGCTGACGTGTGTACCCGTATTGCGCAGTTGGCTGGGACATAATTTAGAATTCACAAGGCTTTTATGTGATCCGTAGACTAAAAGAACCGTTTCTGTAACAAGTAGCGAAAATATAATGGTTTTAAGCACTAGAAGTGGAAATTGTCCACTCTGCTGAAGGTGAATCGTTCCGAAGTCCCTACTTTAATATAAAGAGAATATATTTTCTGGTTCGTTTTCTTATATTTTTATTTTAATCTCATCAACTTCTGATGTTAAAGACCGAGTATTAAATTCACATTCAAAGAGATTTGAGAACGTTTAAAAATGTACTAAGCCGCGGTGATTATTTTCTAGCTGTTTGACAGTTTATTAAGTGGTGTTCTATTTAATATAGTTATTAAGACGAAGATCACACACACACACACACACACACACACACACACACACACACACACACACACACACACACACACACACACACACACACACACACACACACACATATATATATATATATGCTGCGCTAATTTATGGATGGGGAAATAAATGACATTTCGCTAGTAAAATAACATTGAACTAAAAATGACTTTATTCCGTTTCATCTTATCACTTTACAGTGAATGATTTTGCAAGCGACCCATCACGTCTTATTTTGCCTTTCCATTTCATGTCAACTTCAATAAGCGTCTGTGTAAATGGTTTCATTTCGATAATACATATTTTAGTATACCTACTTATGAAGTTGAAACAGCAATCAACTGTTTGTAAAACAAACGTATATATTTAAAGTATGAACGCAGGAAAACCCGATGAGGAAATTATCATTTCAAAGTTAATGCTTGAATCCACGAAAATTTAAAGGTCTCACAGTTGATATGTTATTTATTTAATGGTTTGCGACTAATACATTTCTGTGGAATCATCATAATTTTATATTTTATGGAACGTTCAATAAATTAACTATCGTGATTGCATTCTTAAATTTCGGATTGCATCTTTGAAAGATGCATTGAAGGCGGAGAAAATAAAAGCAAGGAATGGAAAAGGGAATGTGAGAACGAAGGATAGACGTCAGCAGGAGCAAGAGAAAAAGAAAGATAGAAAATACAGATCTGATACGTAAAAAAAAAAAAAAAAAAAAAGCAGAGAAGAGCCATTAAAAGGCAGAAGAATGTGTTGAATGCGTGGCAGGACCGGCTGATGTGCGAGGTGATTGGCATGCACGCCACTGCAAGAGGTTGGAGAGGTAGAGGCGGGCAAGTTGGAGTGCTGGATCCTCAGTCAAGGGCAGGCAGCGCTCCGGCAAGGTGATGGTGGAGCCCCGCGTAGTGTTTCTGCAGCCCAAACTGCTGTGGAGGGCCCAGAACCCGGGTGAGTCGCATTTCAGCTGTTTCTTTACGATATTTAAAGCGCTCGCTCGTCTTTTTGTTCTCGTGATGTTAATTTTTTTGCGAGCGCAACAGGTGTACCAACGATAGTGTATTGTTTTACAAGAATGTGAGTGATTTAGCACACGACTACTCGAATTCGAGTTTTTATTCGATTGACTTTTCTAATTTAAAAATGTGTTGTGAATGCGACCAGCGCTCGAGCCAAAAATGTGGACGTCTGAGACTTCAATGGAAATGCGTGTTTTGTGGTCCCCTCAATCCACCAAGCAATGTTTTCAGAAAAAGACTTGTGTACGTGTGTGCGCGTGTGTTCTATCAAACTGTGTAAAGCGTAGCGAAAATCGTGAAGAGTTTGCAAATACCAAATTTGGTGTCCGTCAGATATTTTTTGAGATGTAAGGTTATTTTACTCGGAAGAGTATGTTGATTAAAATATGTGTTTGGGATAGTGGCATAACAAACTGTTAATATTTAATTTTCTATAAAATCTGTTGAATATTTTACTTTTTGTGACATTTAATATAACGCTAACATCATTTAAGATAGAAATCTACTACAGGTGTTAATTGCACAAATGTTGAAGAAAGTGATGCATGTTCTTACGAGTTAGGAATTTCGATACCAATAGGAAAATAATACTTTCTAAACATTTGCGTAACATATTTTCAACTCTACGCAGAACTTATCTCCATTATTGGCGGCTATATTGAGCATCATGTAATTTAGATGTTAACATAAACGTCTGGTGTGCTGCTTTGCTTTCAGAAAAATGTAATTTAGAAGGTGATAAAAATTACATTATCAAATGTAACAAAAATGTCTATTTCAATTTATTTATTTATGTGGTGATCTGAAACACGTAAACACTCAAGTATGTGTGATAAAACGTTTTATAATTCACATTTCTGTATAAACGTGAACTAATGTGCTGGGATAGTATAAAATGCACTTTTAATGGTAGTCTCATAGTTAAACTGGTAATACACTGTGAAAACAAGGTACTAATGGTTAAGTTTACTTCTTCAAGCTGATTACATTTTGATGACATTTGCATTAGTCATTCTGTTGAAGAAAATAACATTTACGTCTCAATGATCGTTTCAGAAATATGTGCTGTTGCATGTTTATGTTCCTATATTAAACCAGTATGTTTTGAAATAATAAGAGACAAGTATTATTTTTATTTTTCTCGTGACCTTATGGCTAACCTGTTTCGTCAACAATTGCTTGTCGTCTGCTACGTATAACGAAGTGGGTGTTCAGATATTCATCGCAATTAACGTGCAGTAATTTGAAACATTTTTAGACTAGAGTAATCCGCATAAAAAGCCATGCGTTTAAAGTGAACCAAAATAAGATTTTAAAGCTTTATAGCAGTGATTTGTTCAAACATTTCTTGAAAATGATGCATCACAGCGTTTTCTTCTGTGTAGTTTGTACTTACTTGACTACAATTTATGGACAGTTCAGTATTTTTCTCGCAAGCTCTCTATTATGTAAAAAATTATTAAAATAAAAGCTTGAAACTTAACCTATAAAGTCTAACACATATGTATATGCATAATTCTATTTTTAATAAAACGTTTCTCAGTTTTTTTTTTTCTAATCCGTATTTAGAGTAAGTACAGGAAGTATTTATTGTATTCAACCCGAAAATTCGATACCGAGGAAATACATGTTTTGAGACTCCCTGAATTTAAAAAAAAATGTGAACAGTATAACTCAAAAACGAAAAGTTGGCATTTAAGTTTAGTTTCTTCCAAGGATGCGACATAACATTTTTCAAAACTATCCCCCGACTCCAAACTACCCTTCACATGGAGCATTTAAATTATGATTTGCTCAAAAATGACTAACAATCTTGATTAAATTATCGTATGTTTATCGTATATTTATTACAAATGAAATTCACCTCTTGAATTTTTGGAGATAACCTCTGAAGTTCTCTTTATGACTTTTGCATAACTGTTAAGCCGTGAGAGATAGACAAAAACATATAGGTTCCGTTAAAGCAGTTAATTTCTGTGATATTCGCTGCTATTGTTTACATTTTAAAATACTATACTTTATTCAAATGGAAAGTAGTTATTTATTTTGTTGTTGTTTTTGTCAAGCAAAGAGAAGATAATTTCAAATCCATCATATAATGACCCGATCTTAAAAGATTTGACTATCGTTCAAAACCTATTGTATTCCCATGTCCCCCTTGTACCTACAAGGAAATATGCGATTAAACAATTTCTGCAAATGTTTTTCTCAATAACAAGAGGTTGATAGAAGGATAAGCGTTTATAACAATAAGTTGCACAAGAGTGAGCAGAAAGTCATGTGAGTGCAACAGATAAGATTTTTATAACATATTACATTGCGTTTGAAATGTATAACTTCTTTACTATTTAGTGCAGGTTTGTCTTTCTTCTTCCTTTACACGAGAGAAGTATGTAAGTGCAATATGAAAATAGCCAATGCATTACACTAACACTACTTTTTCTACGATGACAACTTCACATTATCTCGTGCATATTATTAGTGCTCGTACAGAAAGGGGCTGTGTTCACGCTACGTTAGTCAAGATAATTTTTAGTTAGAAATAATCTCCAAAAAAGCAACATGGATGCTCTCAAAGTGCTAAACATTTATAAAGCTACCATAACACAGCCAATGAACCTTTGGGGAAGAAAATAAAGTTTCCTTTAAAGATGCAATATAAGAATGAATACTTGGAAAACAGCTAATATTAACGAGCAAGTTGTTTCACATAAACTGTGTATTTCAATGAGCTGTAATCTTTTGTGCAGTAACGTTTGATGTGTCATAAAATACCTCTTCTGCGAAATTATAGAAAATGCATTCAGAATGAAGAAGAATTCACAAACTATTCAAAGAAAATTCAAGATACATTTTATTAGTCATGTAGATATTTAAACATGCGGCATTTACATCCAAATCATGAGTGGTTTTTGTCAAGATTTAAAAAAGAGCAAACATTTTTCTATGCAAATGTTGGTAGGGGGTGCACGCCCGCACACACGCACACAGCACCTTTTTCAAAAGTGCCTTTTGGGGAGATTTTACGTGACCTGACCTCAAAATATTTACTTCTAGTTATACTGCATTTTTTTGGATGTAATATAATAGACACTTCTTTTATATGCTAACAGAGAAAGTAAATCTCATTTATGATCATCATAACTTATTTTTGTAGTTTTTAACGCCCCCTCTTAATACATACGACACTACAGGCGGTGGACAGTGATGATACATGAAGTAAAACTATATTTGGGAAGGAAATGATCCAGGCCGAAGTTTAGGAGAACTCTTCGTCATTCGCCAGCTATGACGACTAAGGAAAACCACAGACCTTTCGTTCACGAGTCTATCCCCAAACGACCTCGGCTGGGTCAGTTAATTGTGAGGTAATGGGTCATGAATCTACTAAATTTAACATTAACAACAGAAGTAGTTTGGACCCCCCTTTAATTCCAAGAAATTGCCTCACGTTATTTGTTTTAAAAGCCGTAGACTTCCAAAACAAGTTTTCAAAGAAAGTAACAGTGGACTATGAACAGGAAATTCCGCGCATTGCCATATGTTTCCTAGCCAAGACGCCGCGCAGCGCAGGAGGATAGAAACGTGGAAACAAGTCTGGAGAAGGTTAAACATTCCTAAGTAAAGGGCACATGTTGTAGGTGTCGCAACTTGGCGTCCCGGGTTGGATTAACGCTGGGTGTAACCTCATTGCCTTGTATCGTCATGGGAAATGCTTACTAATGCACTGTGGTGGTGGCATAATTATGAAAACTGATATAAAATAAAGATAACATTTTCCTGTGCGCAATAAGGCTAGCATGTAAGGCATTCACTTCTGTCGCAGTTTGCAACAAAAGGAGGCACCTTTTCCTCTTGCTGAATAAGTTTATTTTCATCGTTTACATTTATTTTGTAGCGTTCTTCATTTCTACACTTTTCCACCTATAGCAGATAGAATATTGTATTCAATCTGAGATTTATGCATGAACAAAAACACCTCTAAATAACGGTACTGTGTATGTGGTGAGAGAGAGAAAGAGAGAGTGAGTTGATATTTTAGTTCAGCGCCAATTATTTCATTTTATTTTACTTTCTCTACTACGCATAATAAGTAGAAATATTGCATTCCATCCAAAAATTCAATATCGACATTTTGTACGAAATACATGTTTTGAGACCCCCTGTAAGTTACATGGAAGATTTTTCAAAAATGTTGACTGTCCCAAAAATAGCTCTAACAATTTTGATTAAAATGCCATAAATTTTAAAATATGTTTATGACAAATAAAATGTATGTCTCGATTTTTCTCGGAGTGTCTTCAGGTGTCCTCTTGGTAAACCATAAGATAAAATAAAATATAACTATATAAAGAATGTAAATCTCGTTAAAAACACAATTAATGGCAATTTTTTAACCATATTCAAGATATTTCTATTTGTCTGAAATTTGAAATATTTATACTTTCTTGAAATGGGAAGTCGTCAATCGTTTTTTCCCTCTCTTGGCCATAGAAACAGAATGCAGTGTCAAAGCCTATCGCTTAAAGCCTACCGTATGTATTCCCCTTGCACCTACATGAAAATTAGTAAAAGATCATTTCTGCAAATGATTATCTTGGTTAACATGAAGCAAGAAAGGGGGATAAGCATTTGTAAGAATAGCTTGTATAAGAGTAGAGAAAGTCATGTGAGTGCAACACACATGTTTCTACCTATAATAGATAGAGGAAGTATTATATTCCACCTGAGATTTCTGCATGAACCAAAACACCTGTATTGTAACGGTACTGTATTTGTGGTGAGAGAGAGAGACTGAGAGTGAGTGAGAGTGAGTTGGTATTTTAGTTCATCTTCCTAAGAAGAACGCCAGCGGAAATCCTCTTCACTCTCCCAAACCAAGATTGACAAAATCTTGTCACACGTGAAAAACGTGACACTAGTACAAGCATACAAGTTAGACAAAACACACTTTCGTAGCATTAACCATTTCCGGGATATTCATTGTTATTGATTTCAATGTTTCACTACTTTATCGTATGTTCCTCCCGATGTCATGACAGCCAGCATTTAGTGACCTGTTTTTTTAAAGATTTGATCCCCACATCGCCAAATCCCTTCTTGTATTTACGGCGAAGTATGTAGTGAAACCATTAAATGATCAAAATGGAGTAGGTAGTAAATAAACTAAGAATAGTTGCAAAACAGAGATAAAGTTTAACACACTGGTTAGTAAGATTGAGAGAGCAGATAACATGATTTTATTTTTATCAGTGTATGATCGTTTTAAGGCAAACAGCATTGATAAATGTGTGTTATTGTGGATATTTTGCAAGAAATTAGCATATCTATCCTATAAAATACCCATAATCTTGTACCAACTTCCAGCAATTTGTGAAATGTATTGCCAAATTGTACTTAAAGTCTTACAGATACATTTGCACTTCATATGTGCAACAGTTGGAAAATCGTTTTAATTTTGTACCAATTTCAGCAGTATTCAACACATGCCTGCAACTGTTCTGCAAACTCATGTACCAAATTACTGTCCCCAATGCAGCTGTTGGTAGGTCCTTTAATCATTTTTATGCTCGATCATGCAATAATGTAACGCTTGTATGCTACCCCCCCCCCCCCACCTGGAAGTTGGTCAACGTAATGTGCAATCAATTACTGACTATTAAACTCCTATTTTAACTTTAATGTAAAGATCAATTTTTATTTAGCACAAATTAATATGGTTATCTGCAACAAATATTATAAATTTTGACAATAGAATAATGAATTAATATTATCTGATTGCAAATTTCCAATGTGTGGCCCCCCCCCCCTGGAAAAAAGTCTGCCGACACTCCTGAATGGACTTCATTATATCCATCTTCATTATATATATTATATATATCTTCATAACGATACTGCTGTTCACCAATCAAAGGTGCAATAGTTATTGGATATTTGTCCTAGCTCTGTCTATGACTATAGCCACAATGTTTATAATACAAGTGGTATATGAATATTATGAAATGATTACTTGAAGTGCATTTTTAGTTAGAAAAAGGTCTCTCTCTGCGTGTGTGTGTGTGTGTGTGCGCGCGCGCGTGCGTGCGTGCACGCGCGCTTCTATGAACATCATAACTCAAAAACGAAAAGTCGGTTAAATACATTCAGTGTACACCATACTAAAATTATTAGCACATCTAACACATCCCTACAAATAATACCTTTATATTGATTAATACTCCTGCCTTTCTTTTCTGTCCTATTAATTTTATTTAACGTAATAAATTATCATGCCCCTTTTAACAAAGTTTCATCCCTTTCTTCTATCAAAACAACGTAATTGAAATAGAGCTACTCTATTTAAACATCAGTGTTAATATTGCAAATAATATTCTCATAAATTCAATTTGTCTTGTCGTTTTTGAAAGTCTACTATTTTAAAGGTTATAGCATATCTGATGTGCACACTCATATGGCTTTCTCCACACTTGTACTAACTATTCTTAGTAAGTACATGTTAACAAAATAAAACAAAATAAAAATGAAGTAAAGACATAAGTAAGGTTTAAATGGTAAAATTCAACTATAAAATGTGTATTCCACGTCTGGAATACTCAAAATGTTGGAGAATTTGATATAGTTCATGTATAAATTTGCAATAGAATAGGCAGAGCTCCAGGTGCGTTAGGTTAGTAGCACTGAATGCAGTAAAATTATACTTTTCACTTTCCAGCTTGTATGTAAAGTCGATAAAAACCACTATCGTGGCTAATAGTCGTTACTCCTGTGTTTTTTCTACGCTTTGGGTTGAGGAGACCGTGGACTGCAGAGGCACTCGAGTAATTTTGTATAATTGTGCATAGTTAACTGGTAAACCACAACAAAAAGAAGAAAACTCAACTGCACAAAAAATGTACTTCTCGATTATAAAATTGGTTGTTCCACTGACCATTTCCGAGATATTCATTATTATTGATTTGTATTTTCCAACACTTTATACTCTTTTGATGTGCGATGTCGTGCAAAGAATTTTCAAAGTCATGACATAGCGACCCGCTTTTTAAAATTTTGGCTAGCCTTTAGTGTTCTGTATAAGGGATACAGAAACTAATGACCAGGCCATTTCTGCAAACATTTATCTCAATTAATTCGAAATGGATTAAAAAAAGTCTGGTGTGTCACATGGCTTTCTCTACTCTTGTTCTAAATATTCTTACAAACTCTTATTTCTCTATCTTCTTAATGTTAGTCGAGATAAACATTTGCAGAAATGATATTATTGCTAGCTTTCTTGTAGGTGGAACAGGAATATGGGAATACATTAGGCTTTGAGCGACAGTCTTTCGTTCTTTCTTTCCCTGATTACCCTCCCCTTATGTAGGGTTTACACCCCCTAGGACTTACAAGCCAGCCTAGAGTCAGACACCTGTCGGGGAGCAGAGGGACAGCTGGTCGCTATATGAAGGCTTTGAAATTCTGTTCTCTTTACACGGCCAAGAGATATGTAAAAAAAGAATAACGGCCTTCTATTTGAGAAAAGTAATAGTATTGCAAAATTCACACAAATAACAAGTAATATATCCGAAATGGTTCACTCCATTCGCGCATAAATTGTGTTTTAACGAGACCTACATTTTTTATACAATAACATTTTGTGTATTTCTTACCGTTTACCGGTTATGCAAACGTCATCAAGAGTAAACAGGAGTATATGGGCTATAGCCAGACAATACAAAATATACATTTCATTTACCATAAAAAATATCTCAAAATCGTTAGAGCCGTTTCCGAGAAAATAAAAAAGTTTCGAAAAATTTTCCATTTAAAGGGTAGTTTAGGCTTTAGGCATTTTCTTAAAAATCTTGGTGTCGCATCCTTGAAAGATATTGAACTTAAATACCAAGTTTGGTTTTTAACCGACTTTTCATTTTTGATTTATGCTGTTCACAGACTGACACACACACACACACACACACACACACACACACACACACACACACACACACACACACACACACATACTAGCGCACGCGGATCTTTTTCTAAAAATGCTTTTTTTGTTGGATTCATGGGACCTCAAAACATACATTTCCTGTGAAATCACGACATGGAAGTTTTGGATCGAAAACGAGCTTTTACTGGGAAATCGGCATAGAAAGTCATGTGCATCTAACATGAGATTTTTAAAAATGTGTAGTTGTACTTTTTGCTTCATTGGCACGATGATAGTACGGGTGTGGTGTTGAGCAGCAGAAGTACACCACAAACATCACATGCAACACATGTGGAACAAAAAGAAGCTTTAGCGACGGTCTGGCACAGAGGTATCATAATCCAGTCATTTGTGTGCTGCAGAAATTGCGCGGGTTGAAACGTGGTTCAATTCCAGCAAGGCACTTGTTCCCAGAGCAGAACTCTATTGTTTGTTTTTCAGACCAAGTTCAAGGAGAGAAAGCTATCAGTTCATCGCCCCTTTGTACGTGAACTGGAAGACGAGCGATAATAATTGTATCGAACTGTTGACCCAAAACTGAATTTATCATTTCAATTTTATATTTTTATTTAATGGAATTTTTTATCAATGAACTGATTGTAGGAGAGATGGTATGAGTGAATGCTTGTCTTTCTCCCGAAAAATTACTCTTTTATCACATCCCTATAAACAGAACTTTCGCCCAAGATGAACGAAGTTCAATTTAGGTATACCAGTTCATTTCAGGCAGGTTCGTATTATGAGGAAGCAAATCTTTTATTCAAATTTAAGCCCTATGTGCTTCATTTAGCGTACTGCGTCACTTCGTTAATACTTCTGTAGTAATATAAGAGTAACTACAACATTTACTCTTGAGTTAATCTGGAGTTTAACATGCACATATGTTGATTATTTTATGACTAAAATATTTACCCGGCTTTGCTTGCGGTTTGACTATTTATCCCTAAAACGCTTAGACTTAGGTTGCACTTGCATGGCTTTGGAGGTATTTAAAATTACTCGATCACTTAAACAAAGAATTAACTAAAACTCTTAGGGTACTATAAGGAACAGAAAGTAAATAAAATAAAAATATCATCAAAATGCACTGCTGAACTACAAATACTACAGGAAGAAAAGCGAGTAGAGGAAGCCGTGTGCATGTAATATGTTGCATTTCTATTTCAATCATATAGAAAATTATCTGGAGTTGTTTGTAGAGGAGTGAGTAGAGAAAGACATGTAAGTGTGGTATTAAAAGAAGATTAGGGAAAACTATGTGAATGTAATATGTTGCATTTATATTTCAATTATATAGAATAGTATATGCAGTGTTTGTAGAAGTGTGAATACAGAAAGAGATATAGAAGTGTTACTTCAAAGAAAAATGAGTTGAGAAAGCCATATGAATGTAATACCTTGCATTTCCATTTTAAACATATAGAACATTGATTTGCTTGTAGAAAAGGTAAGAAATAAAGAAATGTGATTGTGTTTCGTTAAAGAAAAACGCGTAGACAAAACTGTGTGAATGTAATCGTTGCGTTTCTATTTCAAACATATAGAAAATTATATAAATTGTAGAAGTAATAAGGAAAGAACTGTGTGTTTATAAAAGAAATGTAGTAAAGAAAACTGAATTATGAAAAAAAGCACTTTTATATAAAGGTCCGCCGCGCGCGCGTGTGTGTGTGTGTCTGCATGTCTTTGTGTCCGTGTGTGAGTAGAATAACTCAAAAACAAAAACTCGGTTAAAACCAAAGTGGGTATTAAGTTTAATATCTTTTAAGGATGCGACACGATTTTGAAGAAAATTCCGCTAAACTACCTGGAAAATTTTTCGAAAATCTTGATTTTCTCGAATATGGCTCTATTTTGATTAAAATGCCAAAGTTTGAGATATTTTTATGGCAAAGGAAATGTATATTTTGAATTTTCTGGCTATAGCCTATGTAGTCCTGTTTACTCTGCATGACTTGCATTACTGGTAAACCATAAGACATAGACCAAATCTTAGTATGCAAAAGATGTAGATTTCGTGAATACACACAATTTATGTCTAAATGATAGCTACATTATTTTTTGGTGGAGTGAATCATTTCGGAGATATTCCTTTTATTTGTGTGGGTTTTGCAATAATAATACTTTTCTTAAATGGAATGCGTTAGTCACTTTTTACATATCTTTTCGCTGTGCAAAGAGAACTGAATTTCAAAGGTTTCTTATAGCGACCAACTTTAGAAGATTTGACCATCACACAGCTTGTTGCATTTCCCTTGCACCTAGAAGGAAATTGGCAAGCGGAAATGTGTATCTATACTAACATGAAGAAGATAGAGGAATAAGACCTTATAAGAATAGTTAATACAAGAGTAGAGAAAGTCATGTGAATGCAACACATCAGATTTTGCATACTTCCAGGCTCTGGAGATTAGGGAATAAGATAACCTTTAATCACTCGGTTACGGAACCGCCTATGAAGTAGAAATAGAAAAATAAGGTTTCGTAAGAATAGCTTACAGTAGCTGTATAAAAATAAACAAGGGTTGGCGTTGAAGATGAAAGTGCAAATATCCAGTTACCCCACGCAGGATGTTTCACTTTGACTGTTAGCAGAGAGGACACCGGTTCGAGTACCTATGCGTGGAATCAGATTGAACCGATTTGCGGGTCCAGCCGCTCTGACCCCGGGGGCTCACAAGCCGGCCGGCCGGCCGCCCGGCACTCCTGCTATGCCAAGGTCTTTGGTTAGCGCCCATTCCGGACCTTGCGGTGAACTTGGAGGCTTTCCTCGTTTGGCCTGCAGCGTCCGAGGCCCACATTCCTATCTCCCGGAGAATGTATGCAATTTGGTTATTTACACACGCGTCACAGCAGAAGCTAGGTACTTGTTATAGAATCGCCATGTTGTCACTTGACATGGAACCTCTTGTGGGCTGATCAAGTACTAACCCCAGACTCGCTCATAGCACCTTTCTATCACTTCCGTATTAACCTCCAACCCTCAAAGTTCTCTTATAGTGTCCACATAATTTACAACCTGCACTTGCAGTGTTTATTTTGTGACGTTGTTATACATTTTTATAGATGGATATTCTATTCTATGGTAAGGGAAGTTTTGTATTGCACCCAAGCATTTCATATTGTATTTCATGGGAAATACGTTTTATGAGACCCATTCAACACAAAAAAAGAAAACAATCGCGAGCGCGCCTGCGCGTGTGTGTACATCATAACTCAAAAACGAAAAGTCTGTTAAAAATCAAAGGTGGTATTTAACTTAAATATCTTTCAAGGATGCGGTACAAAAAATTTGAAGAAAATTGCTTTACCTTAAACTTTACGTGGAAAATTTTGATTTTCTGAAAAAATGGCTCTAACGATTTTGATTAAAATGTCATATGTTTAAGATATTTATGACAAATGAAATGTATATTTTGAATTTTCTGGCTATAGCCCACATAGTCCTGTTTACTCTTGATGACTTGCTTGACTTCTAAAACACATTTGCTAGGTAAACGGGAAAAAATTAATATCACTAGGTTCCTTCTTCTCAGAATCCTCAGTAGAAGCAAAGAGCTGAAATGTAGACGACCTTCTGACTCATTTCACCAGGTAATAGCTACTGTTCTAAATGTTTTGTTTTCCTTTGTCAATAAAGTGAACCAGAGCTAAATATTTTAAACAAAATGCTCAACGTTTTTAAAACCTGTATACTTAAATATAACTCCATGTCAGTGCGAAATTAGGATATCACCTACACAAGCGTGTGGCACTTCAGCCTTGGAGCATTTACAAATTTTAAGGGAAAGGAATATATATTTCGAAAAATAGTTTTGAGATAATCGCATTTAGCGTTTAATGTCAAAGGTAGGTGGTACTAATGCCAAACATTAGTATTTCCCACGGAATTAGTAATTATTTGTATCGTTTGTTGTCTCCTAATTTGCAGTTTTATGCCTTTTGACCCTGCACTCCTTAGATGGAGTCTGTTACAGATTACACACGCTGAGACAAAAGCGACTTAGGCTCCAAGGTTCATTTAATTTTTTTTCCCTGAAAGGTTAACGATTTTAAATTACCAATTAACCACATACATTCTGAACCAAGCAAAAGCATTGATCTTTTATTAAGAACAGAAAATAACAAATTTCGCTATTTTAAAGTTCCCAGTCCCCTTAATAATTTGGATTAAAATACAACACATTCAAGATATTTGCATGATCAATAAGATTAATATTGTGGATCAAGACTTCACGGGCTTCAAGCCTTGATCCATAACGTTCGCCGTGAAAGCTTCAAATCTTACACAAGATTAATATTTTCAAAATCTCGTTAAAATACACAACTGATGGCAAATCATTTTGTAGCACCTACAACGAAATGTCTAGTGAATCCATTTCTGTAACGTTTATTTTTATTATGTGAAACAGGTAGAAGGTTGCACGTTTGCAAAAACGGTTTGTAGAATAGATGTGAAAGTAAATAACTACGTGAGAGTAACATCCGCAAAACACGCAACTTCTCTAGAGCCATCTTTCATTGCTTTTCTGCCTCCTTTTTCATATTTTGATTCTCTCTCTCTCTCTCTCTCTCTCTCTCTCTCTCCCATATTTTTGATTACCTCAAGCTTTTAAAATCTGTAGCAAATAGCGTACTGAGATTTTTTTGCCATTTACTTTACAGAAAGCAGATAAAATTGTATGTGAATAATGGTTCAAATTTAACGAAACTGAAATAATTGCAGTGCTGTTTTAATTTTTCACTCAATTGGTAGAAGTACCTTTAATTCTACAGGAAGTAAGGTACAAATATAGCGCAATATTTATCATTGTGCAATTTCCCGCGATGGCCAGAAATGACAACATGGGTATCTGGTCTATAATGCAGTAAAATTAGCATACCTTATATACACACATGCGCAGAAACTTTAGAACTAAAAAGCGTTTTAATCATATATGCATATTAGTGTTTGTTAAGTAACATTTCTTTAAATGTTAATTAAATTAAATAAAAAACGAGGTACTTAGAGTATTTACTTCATACACAATTGTTAACTGGCCACCCTGGAGAAACGAATTACGACGCTTATTCACAAAGTGAAACCTAAATACTGTTATAAATTAGGTTTTATAATAATCGGCTTAGTCATTCCTGAGTTATAAAATAATGCATACCTATATGTCTACTTCAACGACCTTCTAATCCGCAAGACCGGAATTCCAATGTCAGTTAGGGCGAGTTCCTTGGTAAAGATTTACTTCCTGGGGATTTCCTGGCTAAGCTAGGTTCACTTCATGGTTAACTCTCAGCTCTTTGAACTCCGGGCGCATAAATTTAATTTCACCCATTCGTTCAGCGTCTCTGCCAGGATGTTGTATTGTTATTTTTATATTAACACACTGTTTTAAGCAATACTTTAATATTTTTATTATAATTCCCGCTAAAATTAAATTTTCATTGCAAAAAAATACGGTAGGTATATGAAACTTAGAAGACCAAAAAAAGAGCCCTTCTAGGAAAAGTGCTATATCATCTACTATATGCATAAGTAAATCTTTTTATTGGATTCCTTAGATAACGAAGTGTTATATCTTGAATGTTCACTCAAGACAGTGGAAACTAAAACTTACGGAATATCAACAAAATTGTACTATCCTTAAACTTTGTAATTATCGTGCATAGCAATTGTGACCATTGAATGGGAATCAACAACTCGAAACCATTTCTGAAAACTATTGATTTTCAAATAAATTTCATTTGCCCGTGGCCCAGTGGTTAGACCGCTCACCACTTAACAAGGCGGCGCCAGAGTGAGATTTTTGTGTAAACAAAGCGGCGTCTGGGCAGTTTTCCGTGAGTTCTCAGCTTTTCCCGGCATTCATTCCAATTGCTCCATCATTACCTTTCCTTTCAGCCATTTTAAATCGCCTGCTTCTTCATCCTCTTAGTACGAGGTATCGGGCTGCTCAGCTATCCTGGCTGTTTCCTCTGCTCCTCTACAGACGTCTGACCCCAGGCGCTCTATTTTAAGTCTTGGGGGTGTAAGTCCTCCGAAAGAGAAGGATAAATACCAAGGAAGAAAATAAACTACCTCTTCCCCTTCAGCATCACATGGCAGGGAACGTTTTACTTCGGTAGCCTCTCCGTTAGTCTTTATCACCAGCAAAAACGGAAGGGCGAAGTCGGGATCCTCTGGTATCAGGAATGGAAATGGAACATTATGGCCAGTCATTGTTCAATTTCAAAGAAACCCCTTTTTTACTTTCTCTATTGCGTTCAGCAACAAGGGAAGTATTGTATTCGACCCAAAAAGAGCATTTTTAGAAATAGGTCCGCGCGCGTTTATGTTTGTCAATATGTGTATGTGAACAGCATAATTCAAAAACGAGAAGTCGGTTGAAAACCAAAGTTGCTGTTTAAGTTTAATATACTTTAAGGATGAGATGCGAAAATTTTGAAGAAAATGCCACCACCTTAAACTACCCTTTACATGGAACATTTTTCAAAGTTTTGATTTTCTCAAAAATGACTAACGATTTTGATTCAAATGCCAAATGTTTGAGACATTTAATGGCAAATAAAATGTATATTTTGAATTTTCACGCTGTAGCTCATGTTCTGCTTACTCTGGATGACTTTACATAACTGGTAAACCCTAAGAGATAGACCAAATCTTACTATACAAAAAAATGTGGATCTCATTAAAACACAGCATTCATTTTATGTGCATTTTCTTTGTTCACCATTTCCGAGATATTACTTATTGCTACTTTCATGTTTCAAACGCTTGTACTTTTCTGTAATTGGAATCGTTATTCCTTTTTTCTTTCTTTTTTCTGCTTTTCTTCTTTCATAGCATGCGCTTGTTATCGCGAGGAAACACTTGACTGCAGTTTTCGCAAGATATAACTATGACATTTTTTGTTACATTCCATCATAAATGTAAAAGTCTGTGATAAGGTAATTAAATATACGGTTTGGGAGCTGTCCACCAGTGCATTGAACTTTGAAGAATTATCATTCAACCAAATACATTTTAAGTTTAATTGGTATGTATTATTTCTTATAATGCTATTTTCAGCTGTTCCTACTATTCGTTTACTTTTATGTTCCAAGACTTTTCATAATGCCTTTTACAAAATGAACTTACTTGAACTTTAATCTTGGGAAATCCTTTGCAGTGAAAACGGTGGAAGTGATTGCGGGTTGTCTAAGCTAAAATCGTGATATGTTTGGTGATACTAAAAATAGGCAGTGCATAGGTAACTCAGTGATGGCGTTATGTTTATTTTCTCTTGGCAATGCAAAGATAATGCAATTTTAAAGGCATCACATAGCGACAGCTTTATAACGGCTAACGCTTAAAGCCTACTTATTCACTTATTCCCCTGGCATCTACAAGAAAATTAGTAATAAGTTCTGCAAATGTTTATCTCGATTAACGTGAAATAGACGAATAAGCGTCTTTAAGAATAACTTGTACAAAAGTGGGGAAAGTAATGAGAGTGCAACTTATCTTTCATTATATATTTTTCAAAGCTGTAAAGTACATTATATAACTGGTGACGTGATGTCTGTGGAGCCACTACACAAATGAAGTTGACTCTTATAAGATAACTGGAGATTGAGGAAGAGGTTTTGAGAGTGAGATGTTGTTCAGATAAGAAGGAATTGTTGACATACTGTCTCAATGTAGCAAGTCTGGTCACGGATGTACAGTTTTGTGTTTAGAGGAGTCTCCCAGACACCTCGTCACCAGCTAAGACTTATTTATTGTGACTAATTTGAAGTTTCATTTCTAATAAAACTATTACTGGCTTGAGGTAGTGCATGGCAAATTTACGTGGCTGGGTTGATGTAAAAGTGAACTGGGAGAAGGTGGGCGAGGTGGTGGGGAGGGAGGAATATAAGATGAAGTGGGTGTTAGGTGTATTCTCGAACAATGCCAAGGCAGTAGTTCATATGTCCAAGACTTGTTGGCACTCCATTACCGGAACAGCGTTGGTTCATGACGCGACTAGTGCCATTTGGATTCCTGGCGCCACAAGGAGTTGTTCTGTCACCATACTAATGTCCGGATGATTCAGTCGGGTGTTTCGTGTGGATGAGAGAACATTGCACTTTCACTTAAAAGAAAATATCACTTACCCTTAACGCAAATATTCGGAAGATAATGTTTGTGTGCGTGAATAGCATACTTCAAAATCAAAAGCTGTGTGTAAATCAAAATTAGTATGTCAGTCGTCTATCAGCAGGTAAGATGAACATTTGAAGTGAATTTCCTATTTCTTTATTAATTTATTAATTTATTAATATATAATATATATTTATTAATACTTTAATTGTAAAACTCTTTCTTGTTGTTATTTTCTCAAGAGACATTAATAATTTTCCTTGAAGTAGCATAAGGTACGAGCTGACAACATTTTTACGTTAAGCTTTCCCGTAACACGATGAATGCTGACAGTTTTTTCAATAATTTACTGATTTGACTATGCGTTTATTGACTTCGTAATTCTTCTGAAACCCATGTTCGTGGTAGAATCATCTTATAACAACAAAAAAGCGAAATTGAATTGACAAAAGGAAATCATCACCTTTTACATGTTCTATCTGATAAACAATTATATTGCTTCATAATTTTACAAAAAATCATAAGCTGCCTAAACAACGACTGAATATTCCAGGTCTGTCAATACAACAACTGCTGCTTTCTCGCTCCGTAATTGAACCAAAGCATAGATAAGGAAAACAATGTATCTAGTAGTAACAAAATATCACCTATTAGTGTTAAACACCTTCCCGTTGACCCTATACTTCATGGCCTGGGCATTCAATACTGACCGATCCAGGGAACCATCTGGTTCAGCACGTGAATCATTTAGTCAACTGTCGCTGGAAATTTGTCGATTGTTGCACCTGATTTGCAATTGTTTCTGGTTTAAAACCTAAAAATATATTTCTTAAAACACGTTATGAACATAGAACAGATGTAAGCTGCTTAAGTTATTTTCATTTTAAATCCTTTTTATTAAACCTTTCATTCAGTAAATAATCTTGGCAAACACCACTCATAGTGTCATCTTTGGATAATTTTAGACACAGTACACTCTTATCGTTGGTGAATGTATTAATAATACTTCCGTTGATTTGACTGAAAGGCAATCTCATGCCTATAAGATGCCTCTTTCATAGTTATGAAATTTGACACAGCAGGTAATTTAATAAAAGACAGAAACTTTTAATTCAGGAACATGTAGGTACTATCATTAAAATGGAGCATTGAGATCCAATAGATTTTATTCTGCAACATTATCCAGGAATATACAGGACGATTCAAAAGTCGCGCGACATAACACCTATGGTGTTACGTAATGTGTGCGTGATGTGTACCGTACTGGGCTGTGCCGTCAATAGGATGGCAATCAATTTTTAACAGTTCTTCCTGTAGTGTCCACGTGGTGCAGCTCCAGGACATGGCAGTCAGATATCAATTTGTTTCACTTCGCCACTCTTAGTAGTTTGCTATTGTCAGTTGTTTGTTAAGTCGTAAATGGTGTACAGATTTGGCATTAATTTGCTGTTTTGACAGTCATTTTGTTTTATTAAGTTTGTGATTTCAAGCAGACTAATAATGTTATTCAATAATTAAGCTCGTGATTCAAGACTACATTTCCAAAAATTTTGAACTATATCTTTTTTTCGGTATCTGCAGCAATAACGGAGTTGTCCTATGTCGCGCAGCCTTTGAATGATTCTGTATAGTTAGCGTTACCTTAAGGGAGAGGTTAATTTGTCTCGCTATCCAACATCAAATTCTTCTCGCGGTGCTGGAAGATTCCCAAAGTTTCTCTTTTCCTTTCCTTTTTTTAATAACTGCAGTAATAGTTACGTGTGTTAAAGTTAAACATTTCTACAGACTTTAATTCTACTATCGATTACTTTTGAAACGTTTAGTCTCGGATCTTGTATTTTTAATGACGTGCTGCTAGCATATTTGTATATGTTTTATAAACATTTGACTGGAGTCTCAGCCTTCTGTGCACAACAAAGTTTTCATACAGGAAGGTACTTAACATCATGATTAACATTAGCAACAAAAACTGACTTACAGTGTATAAAAACCAAACGTTTTCTGCAGTTTGTTTATTTTAATAAATAACTGATACTTAAGTGTATCTCGTTTGGCCCCTGCTGAGGTGGGTACCTTTTTCGTTGCTTTGTTTTATGTGCTCACATATCGCGTTATCCACTCGCATAAATAACAGTTTTTCTTTTCCTTCTTACTTCATTACGCAGCTAATTAGGTATTAACGGTGCTCTCTTTTCTGGGGAATCTGGAGAGATAAGAACCGTGACATCACTGCTTTGTGAAACCAAAGACGGGAAGTGTTTTCCGCCTCAAACCGCGGGATGATGCACTACTGAGATTAATATCAAGGAAACGCTCAAGTTGTCATCTAAATCTTTTATTTACGATTATGACTGACTCAAGTGTGAACAGTGGCGGGCGGGTTAGATTAATAATGGATTTCCAGTATTTTCGTATCTAACCATATACCGGATGGAAGGTACTGCTTCGGCCATACAGAACCCAGTATTACCATCTCTCGCGTTACTTCGGAAGACTAGGCTGACGCGCTGGCACGAAGAGTGGTCAGCTCTCTGCGGTAATAAGCTTAGAGAAGTGAAAGAACTTCCGATACACTGGGTAACCTCTTCTCGCATATCTCGTCGCAAGGAGGTTAGCTTAGCTCGGTTGCGAATTGGCCACATGAAGTTTTCGCATGGTTACCTATTTAAACGGGACCCTGCTCCTTTTGTCAGTCCATCACGTGCTGCTAGAGTGTTCCTCTCTAGAGAAAGTAAAACGAAAGTAAATATCTTTAATACACGTTATTACTAAAAGAATGGCATCTAGTTAGACATATTCGCTGGAGGAAATGGTAATAGTAATGGATCTTAGAAAATGTTTATAAAATTCTGACCCTGGCTAACCTGCACTATGCTGAGTTAATCGGAAGCAACATTAATAACATAGCAAGAAGCAAACTCGACTTTCCACTTGCTGTCGATGTGGTTACCGTTCTCGTTCCCGTGTATTAACCAAACATTTGCTGGCTGTTTTGTTTCCCGTACCAGTTTCGGTCTCGGGTCATTGTTAACTAGCCTTCACTTCTAAGATCTAAAAACCAGTCCTATTGGCTCGTGCCGAGGTGTTCATAACGGCACTCCTGAATGCAGATGTTTAGCATTTCATTAGAATTTCCTGATATTATTTGCTCTTATTGGTGCTTGAAATGCATAATAGAACAAGTTTGAACAACAAGGCCGAGGTTTATGTTCAAGGGCGTTCACTTGTTTCTGGTGGACATTGCATTGTAGAAACAACTTGCGATAGGCGATTGCTAATTTAATTGCATGTAGCAATAATATGTTTTATACAGGGGGTTAAAGAGCAAAGTTACCAAGCAACACACGGGCCTTATTTGCTAATTTGGCATTAAATCATCCTGTACCAAGTTTGTCTCATTCATAAAACATCATATCAACGTTGCACTTTAACCTGAACAGTTCGACTGTGAACAAGATTTTAGTACTTCTGTCGGAAAACACATTTTCAGGGAAAATTATTAATATTAATAATATTAACAGAACTCGCAGCTGCCTCTCTTCTCTCTGGTATGGGTAATATGAAAATGAATGTATGTTTGTCCTCTAGGCACTCCTAAACCGCTTGACTAATCACCTCGAAATTGGACTCGTATATGTATTCTTTCATGGAGGTTTGTATGCAATCCATTTTACTATATAACGTAACATTCACATGGTCTTCTTCACTCCCTTTTCTTTTACGTATTGAATTCACATATCCTTCTCTACTGGCCCTTCAACATACAATTCATACAATTTGTTATGACGAATATAAATGCCCCATTACACTCACGCGGTTTTCTCTACTCACTTTTATTTTACGAAACACGATCACATTTATTTCTCTATTCCCCTTCAACATACAAATCATACGGTTTTCTATGATTGAAATAGAAATGCAACACATTACATTCACACTAATTTCTCTACACATTTTTGTTTTATTGAGTTATTTTTGATTTTGTGGCTTCGTACAACAATGAAATCCTTCCTTTTAAATCATGCAAAGCAAAACATAGAATTGTATTGTGTATTATTGTAGCCGTTTCGTTTAAACTATTCTTGAGGGGCTTTCAAGATTTTCATGTAAAATGAACTACGAAAACATCCCGTTTCTGTGTGCCTTACTCCTGCTCCAATTCAACTCCTTTGAGAAGCTGTGTATTGTATGTTTACTCTCTGGAGGTTCTTTTGTTTTCCTTCCGGGTTCTTTCTGAGCTCCCAGAGGTCGATGAATGTGGGGCGCATGTCGCAAATATTAATTAACATTCGCTAGCTGTCGAGAATTTAAATGCAAATGGTCGATGACGTCAGATACAAAACAAACGAAATGGATATGGCGAACTATAAGGTCGGCATTTGTGTTGAATTCGTTAGCGAAGAATTCTTTGCCTGAAGTGTAAAACATGCACGTAGAAGCAAACAATATGTAGATTGCCACCACGGTGGTGCAGAGGTAGCAGTTGATTCCCACGGTGCGGAGCTGTGTTCGAATCACGGTTGGTTTAAGCCGCCTGGGTCAGTAATTGGCTCGTGCGACTGAAAAAGGTTAAAGTTAAATACAACTGTAATTTATAACAATCACACGACTTTTTCTACCAATATCTCTTCTACAAATTATTTATAGGTATAAACGTTTATTTTAATATCTACTTCCTGTTAGTTATACGCATATGCTCCAAAAATAAGCCACATTAGGAAACGTGAAAAATACGCATTTTACTGCAAGTATACACCAGGCTAAAATAGCAGCCAACTGTTTAAGAAGCAGTTTGGTATATAAATCTTGTATGAGTTATTGAGAAACAAACGAATGTCACGATTTCAAAGCGCACAGCTTGAAATTTGGAAAAAATACAAATGAAGAACTAATATATCCTTAATACTTACGCCACCTATTTTTGTTGTGTATTAAGTACATATTCTAGCACAATCTAGCTTTGTGTCTATCTCACTTTTACTTTCTTACCACGTACTGGGGAACTAGTACTCTCTGAGCGCTGCCTGCTCACGGTCATACACGGATAACTATGGTTAGTAGGTAAAACGAGGGTCACTCAAGCTGTTCCGCGAGTTCTCCAGGCCTGACGTACATAGTAGGTACAGAATTTATTATATTCCGCCCACAAATTCGATACCACGACTTCCGTGGAAATACACGTTTTGAGATCCCCTGAATTAAAAAATGTTTTAGAAAAATCCCCGAGAGAGAGAGAGAGAGAGAGAGAGAGAGAGAGAGAGAGAGAGAGAGAGAGGGAGCATAACTCATAAACGAACAGCATCTTCAAAGGAATACGAAAAACAATACGAATATTTGCAAGAAATTCCCTGTCCCGAACTATGGACTAGGAAATATTTTTCGAAAATTTTGATTTTATTTAAACTGGCTCACACGATTTGCATTAAAATATCATAAGTTTAAGATGGGCTGAAATGACCTCGTCGACGGGCCGTTAAACCCCACACACTGACTCGCTCACTCGCTCACTCACTCACTCGCTCACTCACTCACTTACTCACTCACTCACTCTCTCACAAGTTTAAAATATTTTCACAAGAAATAAAATGTGCATTTGACATTTTCTGGGAATGTCGTCAGAAGGCTTCTTTCTGGGTGACTTTTGCATAACTGGTAAAACCTAAGAGATAGACAAATTCCTACTGCACAAAAAATGTAGATATTTTTAAAACACAGCATTTATGTTTTTTATGAAGTGAACCATTTCTCAGACATCTCTTGGTATATTTTTGAAATTTTCCGATATAATAATAACCAAAGGTGCAACAGCGCTTTCCGGGCCAAGGCCTACCGCCCGGCTGCTACGTCCCTTACTTCTGCCCACCACAGGCGTCATGAGTGGGGTGTAGTACTACAGGGTGGTAGGTGGTCAGTGCCCCGATTCCTTCCGGCCGGTTATGCGATCTACACAATCAGGCGATACTAATATACTTTATTCAAATGGGAATTAATTCGTTTTTTATATATTGGCCATGCAAAGAGAATAAAATTTCAATGCCATCACATAGTGACCAGCTGTTAAAAGATTTAAGTCTTAAAGCCTGCTATAAGATTTGTAAGAATAGTTGTACAAGAGTAGAGAAAGTCATGTGAGTGCAACACAGCAGATTCTGTTCTTGTATTATATGGCAAGAGGAAATGAGTGAATGAATGTGAATCGTTGAGGTATAAAGGAATAGCGTCTGGAATACTCGTAGCTTAGTTTGACAGGTTACATTGACTTGGTACACAGAAGACGTATAAGGAAGGATATGACGAACACATTGCGTGTATTGTGACAGGTGTAAAACGCGTTCCCTTGTGCAAGGCACTCAGACATTTCTGTGGGTTCATCCGAAGAAGCCTCGCGGTCAGCTAATCATATTTTTAAACAAGAGCGCAACACGAAGCCCTCTCACTCCGCCGACGTGTGTATGTGTGAGTGTGTACATAACTTCTCTTCCGCAACAGGCTGTATGTTAAGGTTTGGGGTCGAATTTTAGTGACGACTCTGGGTTCCCAATACAGTGTACTTGAGTGCTTAATACAACTGAGGCTTGGAATAGATCATTTAACCAGGAGTTGCGGGTTCGATTCTCGCCTGGGGCTGGTCCATTTTTCCTTAATCAGGTCATACCATACCCTCCGCAGACGGGATTATGAATAAGAGAGTGAATATGTTTCTTGCATTCATATGACATTCTCTACCCATTCTTGTTTCTACAAAACTATCTACTTCACGTTAATCAAGATAAAATGGAAATAGTTTAATTACACGTTTCGTTGTAGGTAGGTATACTTGGTTCCAAATGTGCCAACTGTCTGTACAACGTCAGGTGGCATTTTACCAACCTTCTCAGCGGACGTGTACATAGCAGGATCGGATGTGTGTGGAGGGGCGAGTAGCGGTGTGTGTTAGAGACCCTGAGACCCCTGAGCTTTTAGATGAAAATGATAAACGTTTCGGTTTTTGTATTACATCATATAAATATTCTACAGACACCTGTGAATCCTTTTGGGCAAAGAGGAAATGTATTCCTTATATTTGAGTTTTTCTTTGATTTGTACGTAAATTGTCATGCATGATCTCAAACGTTCCATCTAAAGATTCAAATATGCAAATGTGTATTTTACTCGCTCACTCACAAAAAGGAATTGTAATACAAACAACTCCGTAAAAAGAAAAAAAAAATATTTTTCTGCAAGTAATAACATCCACTTTAATCAAATATTTCCTTTTATTTTTACTTTACTTAGGTATTAGAAAATTCACTACCATGCTTCTCTGAAAAACGTGAATGCGCAAAGCAGTATTAAAAGATGCAATTTTTTTTTTTCGAATTAAAGTATTTAATTGTATTGGAATCTGATAAACTATTTGATCTAGAGCTTTGTTTTTGCAGTGATTTCTTTATTCACTCATACTATGCTTACAATTTTCAAGTTAAAAGTTTAAAATAAGTTAGAACATCTAGTCCTAGTGCCCCTTGATGCGATGTGTGCAAATATTGTGAAGGGGCATCAAGGAAGAAGTGTGGGTATATGAGGAAGCCAATTTACCATTTGAGTCATTGTTCAAAGTTACCTTATTCATACATGAGTAAACTAGAACTGTGCACCTAAACCAGAACGTCACAGATACACGCCCTCCCTCCTTGATTATACGTACTCGGTCTATGAAGGCCAGTAGAATGCCTCCCGAAGCTGCGGGGACGGTGTAAATGGAAGCGAGCGTACTATGGGATACAGGAGGCTAAAACTTTGAAAACTGTGACTTTATTTCCTCTCTTTGCATGGGATGATAAAAGAAAGCGATTTAAACACTTATAAAAGTACGAAGTAGATATGTGAAAATTCCAGCCAACAATAACGAATAATTCAAACTCATCATCTGAAGTGACCAGCTTTTTAAAAACTATAGCTTTAGCCTACTGTAACCTCCATATGCCTATAACAAATGTGTAAATGTGTAATGGAAGTTTATCTCTGCAAGAAATAGACAGAAGAATATAATATTGTAAGAGCAGATTATAGAAGTGTGAATACAATACATCAATTTTTTACTACATATAGTAAGTAGGGGAATAATTGTATTCCCAAAAATTTGGAAGTCGAGATTTCACTGGAAATATGTTTTGAGCCTCCGAATAAAAAAAAAAAAAAATTAGGAAAAGGTCCGTGTGTGTGCGTCTGCCTCTCTCTCTCTCTCTCTCTCTCTCTCTCTCTCTCTCTCTCTCTGTGTGTGTGTGTGTGTGTGTGTGTGTGTGTCAGTGAGCAGCATGACTCAAAAACGAAAAGTCTGTTAAAAACCAAAGTTGATATTTAAGCTTAATATCTTTCAAGGATGCGACACGAACATTTTGAAGAAAATTTCTTCCACTTAAATTACCCTTTACATGGAAATTTTTTCGAAAATTATAATTTTCTCAAAAATTGCTCTAATGATTTTGATTAAAGTGCATTATGTTTAACATATTTTTATGGCAAATGAAATGCATATTTTGAATTTTCTTAGTATAGCCTATGTAGTCCTGTTTACTCTTGATGACTTTTGCATGGCTAGTAAACTGTAAGAGATATACCAAATTTTACTAAAGAAAAGAATTTTGATCACGTTAAAACACACAAATTGTGTCCGAATGTATTTTTGTGGAGTTCCTTGTATTTTTGTAAGTTTTGCAATGCTTAAACTTTGCTGAAATGAAAGGTCGTAGTTCATTTTTTTCATCTCTTGGCCGTGCAAAGAGAACGGAACTTCAAAGCCTTCATATAGCGACCACTCTTAAAACATTTGACTATAGCTTAAAGGCTACTGTAATCCCCTTGCACATACAAGAAAACTAATATAATTTCTACTTAATGTTTATCTCTATTAACATGAAGTAGATGGATAAATAAGTATAAGAATTATTTGTGCAAAAGTAGAGAAAGTCATGTGAGGGTAACAAATCAGGTTTTTTATTAAACAAGTTGTTAAACTGATTGATCACCCAAAGACTATAAACTGACATCGAGCATAAAGGGAGTATAATTAAAGGACGGCCCCTAATTAATTTAAAACGATGAAGAATGAATAATAATTATAAAGCCGTATGCTGTAATACGTTTTGTAGGATTAGCTGACTTGTACAGTATGTATGTTGTATAAAAGTACGTTTTAAGAACGCAATAGAAAATGCGTGAATAAAATTACGCAATATAATAAGCCACTAATTATGAGTTTACCTCTTTGCACTCACAAAACATCACTTACTAAAATATGTACAATATGGAATATACTAAAAAAATATAGATTATATATAACACTATATAGCAAACAATCTTAAACTAAAGCGTGTATTAGTGTTGAAAAAACAAATGTGCAAAACAACCCATTTATGTATTGTCTGTCTCATATTGCCGAATTCGAATCTTGGATAGGGGGATTATCTGGCTTAAGTTTTATTCTTTCGGTGGTTTTATGCATATAACATGTCCAGAATTTCATTTACGCATCTAGAACTCAATCCAACTTGTCCACCTGAAACACCGACCCTAATAGCTCGCCCTTTGCTACAGCTGACGACCTTGTGTTTGTTTACACCAAGCCACTATCGATAACGGTATACGACTGTTTTACCACACAACGCAATTCTGTGATGACTACATGAGCAGCAGAACTTTCATTTTCTTACGCTTCAAAACTGTTCATACATCTGTCTTATCTATTGTCTAGCTTTCTTATGTTCTTCTCATAAGCTTACAAGTGCTCTGAAACTCGGCACATGATCTCTTCTTTGCACCCAGTATTTTTTATCATCTTTCACAATAACAATTTCTTGTTTGACTGGCATTGTTAAAAAAGTTTACACAAGAAAACATTTATTGTTACATTTAATCTATAGTACCTGGGCGACCGAGCTTTGCTCAGCCTTTTTTTTTTTTTTTTTTTTTTTTTCTTTTCCCTTTTTTTAATCATGTTTCTTTTGGGGGAGAAGATACATGTTTAGATAAACTTGAAAAACAAAATGTTAACTAAATATAAATTTTCATCCTAAATGTTGGAGCTGTTTCCGTGATGAGATCTTTAACATCCTGGCTTGTTTGTTGAAATTGGCTCATTAGCAGAGAAATTATGGCCAAAATAAGGTTTAGAGTAATTGTGACTGTTACGCGTAAACTCACGTTTTTTCAGGAATGACACCTATATCGATAAACTTAATAAGCAAAACCCTGTCTGAATACAAAATTTGATCGAAATCGTTAGAGCCGTTTCCAAGTTGTGCGGAATATATTTATATACAAGAGTTGCTCATTTAAATACATAATATTACATTGCACTACCGTTTATTGTATCCCACTACAAGGTTATGTTCTTCGTAATTGTCATTATAACATCTTCTATATAATGGTTTCCTTTTGTACAATAAATATAGATATGATAACAGTATTGCAATCACTTGAGACAGTGATAATATTGGTGTTTCCTGCCATTGGTTCCTGATCCTCTGAAGGAAACATATGCTGTACTTAGGTATATCTGCGTACTGGAACCGTTAGTTTTACAATTTATCTTCCAAATACTTATGGCGCACAGATGTTTGCAGTTGCCAGTGACAAGTGAAATTCTCGCAGCTGGCGTGATATCTATAGTAACGCGATTTCTACTTTGTGACTTGTCATTCTCGAGAAAAGCATGGAATGTTTTTGCTCGCTTATCCTTTTCAATTTGGCAATGTAACGGCTCTGTGGCGAATCTTGGAGGTTAGCTATGCTAATGGCTGTGATCTAGCGCTTTAAGTCGAGATGAAGACCAAACACCAAAACTAATTGCACTTCTGGAAGGTCCACGAAGACCCTGTAATTAATTAAAATAAAATCAAGGGCGTATGCACAATTTTATTACAGGGTACTTGCTATACCTGATTAGCTCGCTTTAACTGTTAGGTTGGAAGCACTGGTTAAATTTCTGTCCACATTATGTCTAATTACGTACTGTCTTCAGTAGTGATCATAGTGTGATTCTTCTAAATGTATATTCCTGTTTATACATTCCACTAAGCGATCATTATTTTGAAAGTCCATATCTTCTTTTTTCAAATGTCTGTATGAGGTACAAGTAACATCGTTTCCACATCTAGGTCACATTGCAATGTATACAATGTGTGCCAGACGAATGGTCTCAGTTGCTTATTCCCCGTCCTGCTCACTAGTTATTTGCTATTGAGTGATTCAGAAGGAGGGCTTTTGCAATAATGTGATTGCTATTCTGTGAACAACCATGCATACACACAGTGAGTGTAAAGACGAATAAACGGCCATAGTTGTCTAGTAACCTTCCTGATACACCCATTTTATTATTTTCTGAGCATATAGGTTTAAGTTGATTGAATATCAACTAAGAAGATTGAATATAAAATTCAGCATTTGTCTGGTGACTAGGAAAACACGAAAAATAGCACTAACATTGGCCGGTAAACGAATTTGAACTCGCGACTTCCCAAATGCGAGCCACGAACGCTAATGACCGAGCTATCTGCTTCTGTTTTCTCTTGCTGAATGAACATTGTAATCCATCTTTATCCTATTCTTCGTATTGTTTCATTTAGTATATAGTCTACTTTAACTATGGTTTCGAAACGTGAGAAAGCTGGTCGTGGCGTAATTCATTTAACTTCAATTTATCTCTAATTTTTTTTTCTCCCAATAATTTTGTGGTGAAACACGTCCACTTTTCCCCTAAAATGAATTCTCTGAATTCCAATTAGGGGAACATTTCCCCTATTCAAGCCAGGAATCGAACCCGAAAGTTCTATATTAACAACACAATGCACACCACACGAAATTAATCCAGCCTTAATTTGTTTAGTGTATAACAATTCTATAACAGTTCACTCATTTATCAGATGTAGTTCTGCTTTTATTTAATTTCCGCTGCAGTTATACTATTGCAATACAACTTTGTCAAAACATTTCAATTTAAATAAAGTAATTCGTCCATATCAGAGTAAGCATTTAAGTTATTTAAGTTCTAGTTTTATAGCCTCGTTCTGTATGTGTATCCGTACTTTATCAAAACTGTAGTTGAAATTTTTGGATAGTTTTTTTTTTTTTTTTTTTTTTTTTTGGTGAATAACTGATGGTAACGTAAAATATTGGTTTATTATAAATACAGAAATATAATTTTTAGATGTGTGCGTGCGTACAAACTTAGGCGCGTGCCTGACTATATCAAAATGGGATAAATAAGCTGTAAAGTTCTTGCTATTTTATCTTCTCAAAAACACATCAATTTTCCCTAAAATTCGTATATTTTATATCTTTCTATGACGAATAAAACACATATTTTAAACTTTCTAGTGCATCTGTGAAGTTCTCTTTATTTTAATTGTATTTTATGTTACTTAAAAACTATAAAATATTGAAAAAAGTATAAAACGAAAACATTAACGTATACGTCTAGCTTTCATCGTATCGTTAGCCGTTTCCTAAATATTCCTATTTTAGTTTTACAATGCCCTGTGTAATAGAAAAAGCTTAAATTGTATTTAACCCAGTAATCATATGTGTGTAAACATTTACCGTTAAGGGCATGTGCACAAAATATTTACTCTTTGTATAATTATATAAGGGTTGCATAAGCGTTTGTCAATGTGCAAAGAAATTACATGAGTGTTACCTACAGATTAGATCCTTTTGTGTGTTTTATTCAATTATTCTTAGATTTAGAAAATTTTGGACAGTTTGACATAAAGCACCTCTTGAAGCACGGCAGATAATCCGTGAAATTAATGCTTGTCTAAATAAACATTGTTAAACATTGCATTTCGATATGAGTCGGAAAAGTTAATTAGGGTACTAGGTAGAAATTGTTTACCTCAGGCATTCTTCACTAATGTTGTGCCTGAGATGAGAAGCGGACCTTTGTAAACCTCGATGCTCCCACAAGAGATGTAAACCGCCGTTATTCATGGATTGTTATAAGATGCGGTCTGGAGCTAATGATCGGTGATTAGAAGAGAGTTCAATTGACCGGATAATGTGACGTCACGCAGTGACAAATTACAAAGGTCTCGAAAGGTCTCGACAGCACATCGATGATGGTGGTCCCGCAAATTTATGTCAGTCTGCGGTTTCCGCTCTTGGGATGATGCAAATAGCTTCCTTTCGGAGTTACCCATCCCTTCTTGTGGCTTCACTTACTAGTGGAGGGTGCCATCCTCGACCTGCGTACGGAAAAAGTTAGCTTAACTTAGCTTCTCCTCTTTCCCTAAGGAGCTTTGCACTCACACGTCCATGGTTTTCTCTACTCACTTTTCTTTTACGAAACACGATCACATTTCTTTATCCAAACTTCAACATACAATTAATACAATTTTCTATGACTGAAATAGAAATACAAAACCTTACATTCACACGATTTTCACTACATATTTCTACTTTCTCTACTGGTAAGTAGGGGAAGTATTGTATTCCACCCAAAAATTCGATGTCGAGATTTCACCGTAAATATATGTTTTGAGGCCTCCTGAATCCAAAAAAAGCATTTTTAGAAAAAGGTCCGTGTGTGTGTGTGTCTGTGTGTCAGTCTGTGGACAGCATAACTCAAAAACGAAAAGTCCGTTAAAAACTAAAGTTGGTATTTAAGTTTAATGTCTTTCAAGGATGCGACACGAAGATTTTGAAGAAAATAGCCCCACCCTAAACTACCCTTTACATGGAAAATTTTTCAAAAATTTTTATTTTCTTGAAAATGGCTCTAACGATTTTGATTAAAATGCCATATGTTTGAGATATTTGTATGACAAATGAAATGTATATCTTGAATTTTCTGGCTATAGCCCCTGTAGTCGTATTTACTCTGGACGACTTTTGCATAACTGGTAAACCGTTAGAGATAGACCAAATCATACTGTACAAAAAATGTAGATCTTGCTAAAATACACAATTTATGTCTCAATAAATTTTCTTCTTGGGTGAACCATTTCGGAGATATTCCTTGTTATGTGTGTCAGTTTCAGAAAATTTAGAACTTTTAGCGAAATGCAACAACGTTGTTCATTTTTTTATATGTTAAGTGTGCAAAGACAACAGAATCACAAAGCTTTAAAACATTTGACTATCGCACAAAGCCTACTGTATTCTAATATTGCCCTTGTACCTACAAGGAAATAAGCAATAGGATAAGTTATACAAATGTTTATCTTCACACGAAGAAGATATAGGAATAAGAGTTTGTAAGAATGGTTAGTACAAGAGTAGAGAAAGTCATGTGAGTGTAACACATCAGATTTTTCTGCTTGCTTTTCTTCCTGTGGTATTTCGGGTTGTTCAGTAGTGCTTTTGTGTAGTGTTTCTCCGGTGTTTTTATTTATTTTGGGCTCTTTATAGTATCCAACGTAAGACTAAAAGTTGTGGGGATAAAATTGTCAAACCACGGTCTACGCCAAGTATTTCAGCTAATATTTGTATAACTTTGACAGTCAGCTCTGTTGGAGCTAAAATGTGCACTAAAGGAATACTGGGTTGGCCCGTAGAGCACTTGCCTGTTGTGCAAGGGGTCTTGGGTTCGATTCCCGTCCTGAAGGGTGGGAATTTTTCTTTAAATAGGATTATTCTCCATCCTCTCTAGAGTCTGGAAGTATGAATGGGAGCGTGAATATGTCTGTGAGTGAATTTAATGTAAAAATGAATCTAAAGTAATAGAAACCTAAATTTGAAGTCCATCGCTAAGCGATGTTGAGCAGTTGTTTAAGAAGGTTAAAGGCCGCCATTTGACCGAAAAAGGCGCCATATAAATGGAACATAAAAATAAAAAATAAATACATAGAATATTTGAAAAAATTACTTGTACAAATTCTGGTCATGCGCTTCACCGCGCAGAGGATCGCGGGTTCGAGTGTGTATCGTATATTTGTGTGAAAAACAGAAAAGGCACGGATAATAAAAAAGAGGAAACAAGGGACAAAGAAAGAAAAAATGGTGGCTAGACATAAACAAAGAAGAGGTTGGCTTCCCTTTTTAAGAATAAACTGGTGGGATGTGATTTCTTACAGTGATGGATAGGCAATTTAGAAGTGTGGGTTTGAAGACGAGTTTATTATTAAAGGCATGACTCCTAATTCATCTAAAACAATGCAGGAAAAAAATAATAAAGTTACATGCTGTATTAGGTTTTGTAGGACTTTTCCTCGGTCCAATAAAAATCACTTACCATCCTTATAACGTAATACGCTATATAGGTGGTACCATTTGAGCAGTCGATATTTTAAAACATCACAATAAGATTTAATCTTAAGTCTGCAAAACCAGTTGTATTAACAACGGTAATGTTTGCATAGTACTTCCGGTTTGTCTTGGCTTCTGGTTGCCTTGACAACTCTTAGCAGAGATGCTCTTCACTTGTTTCGGAGACATTGGCAAGGCTAATGAATAGCGGTAACATGGGCTGGCTTGAGGTCATGGGTTCGACTTGTTTCTCGGAAGCTGTGTAGTCGTGCTGTGACACTTGCGGGAGGGGCGAGGTCATGGTGTTGGAACTAGCGTGCCAGGCTTTCAATTCTCGTCTGAGGACCTGCTATCAGAGCGATCTGCTCTCCGTGGGCGAATGCCGTTCTCTCACCAGCTTGATCATTATGCACAATGCTTTGCCTTGGAGATCCCCAGCTGAGATGGTTTACGTCATCCGCGAAGATCCTGTATCTCCAAAATTAGCTCCAGCTTTCAGAGTTCAGCAAATTTAGGAAAGAAGATAAATCTAGTGCGAAATCGTGAGGTAATAAATGATAACATTTCTGAAAAGTTTTGGTCATCTGGTCACGAGCAGCTGTTTTATTACTTTGGCGAGTCTTTGGTAGAGATTAATTTGCATCATTTGTAATATCAGCGAGCATGGGAGTTGAAGGGGCTGGGTTAGGTACGAGCTATACTCATTCAAAATGTAATTATTTTAAATTGAAAGACAAAAAATAACTTAAATATTTACGTACAAAAACCGAATTCAGTAAAATGCAAGGATATCATGATTATTTAACGAGGTATACA
Organism: Tenodera sinensis; assembly: GCA_030765045.1. Classification (NCBI taxonomy): domain Eukaryota; kingdom Metazoa; phylum Arthropoda; class Insecta; order Mantodea; family Mantidae; genus Tenodera; species Tenodera sinensis. Next base: position 29,933,702 of record CM060967.1, read on the forward strand.
TAGTTTCCCCTTTTTTCCCCTCTCTTTACTCCTCTCCAGTGACTGCTACTGGCTGGACATCGTTATAACCAATGATATGCAGACATGAAAGGGAAATAATGGTTAATCTAATAATTTCCAAAATATTCCTTGTTATTGGTTTAATTTTACAATGTACTTTGTCAAATGAGAAAGTTTTTTTTTTTAGTCGGTACTGGAATTTTACATTTTCAAAACGTATTTTCATGTTACGGTCCAACATCTTGGTAGTCCCGTTCTAGTATGTAGCTATGTTTGAGTTGGGAAATAACTGCGGCAGAGACATGATGGCAATATTAACGAGGTCCATCCGGAAGGTCGCGTTGAGGAGGTGCGGTAGCAGCCGGACATCGGATCCGTGACGTGCCAGATCCCTGACATGTTTCTCTTGCCAATAACTGTCCATGGCAGTACGAGAGTTGCATCGGAACCCGCTTTCTCACACCCGCCTCGCATCTTCAACCCTGGAGCCGACGTCTCCTTACACATTGTTCACATAGTAGCTTATTTATTACTGGAAACAAGCGGGATGGCTCAGGCAGTAGCGTTGATGGCCTGCATTCGGGAGGTCATGAGTTTGATTCCCTTGACCGACCTTCCTGACCCATTGGGTTTTTGGTTCTTTACTGGGAAAGAATAGTTACATCCCCCGGATTTCCTGTCCCTCAATTTCCCCTCACTTTCATCCTTACTGACTCTTTTAGGGTTGTAAGAGTCGGTGGGGATTTCGGTGTGCATGGCAAGTGCATTTGCACTCTGTAAGTCCCTGGTCCTCTGGGCCGGGGATCTCTCAAAGGATGTACAAACACGGAGGGGAGGAGCCGGTTATAGTCTGTACAAGAGGAAATAGAGAAAATCGTGTGAATTCGCACAGTTTTAGTCCACGTGACGGCTGTACCTACAAACAGAATGTGCAATGAAATCACATACTGCAAATACTTAATTGTAATTAACTAAAAGTCATTAGAAGTTTAAAGTTTCAAAGCGCACTGCTAGAACAGGACCTCTCTAAGCTTAAAACGCACCCGGTGCAATCCAAGTGCAGAGCTTCTTTGCACCGTGCATCGTGTTGACTCGGTTAAGCTCGGCTCAACTCACTCGCTTCAGAACGAGGAAGCCTGTCTTGATAAGATGGCTTGCTTATCACTGAAATAAATACGTGCAATACAAATAATGAAGCTACCTGCTCCAAAGAAAGTGGAGAATGTCGAAAGTCTATTTAAATCAGAGTGGGAACTTTATTTTTTTAAAAGTCGTGACCATAGAGCCAAATGCCTTATCTGTAGAACAATGCTCATGTGTGAGAAAATCATTTGTTTAACCACGCTATAACAGAGTATACAAATAGCGAAATCATAGGGGATACTAGAGAGAAAGGATTAAAGAGAAATGCAGATAAAGAAGGGCATTCTTTATGCAAAAATGAGGTTTGCACCAGCGCTTTCTAGATCATAAACACAAAAGACCAGATTTTGTCATAAAAACCAAATTAACCAGTTTAACTCTGTATACCGCATGTAAACATTAAACAGTGAGGCAGAAACAACTGAAAGTGAAGAAGAGGGAGACAGCAAAGCGAGCGAGAGCGACAAACGTAAGGAAAAAGCGAGTGGTGGTTTGCACGAGGTCAACTTTGTCGCATTTTGCACCTTGCACCGCGCAATGCGCCGGTGCATGCACCCTGAGAGCATCTGTACTAGAACGTGAAAAATTTGCAATGAGCAACAGAGGATATTACGGAGTTGCTAAATGCCTCAACGTTTCTCTAGTAATTTGGCGTTTAACGATATATACCTACGTGTTTCCAACAGCAATTATTTCGCACTTGTGTAATATTCATTATAAATCAAATGTATTTCACAGAATATTTATCTAAAGTTCATAATCATTTATTTACTTTCATATCACAATATCTTGTGTTATTCTAACCAAAACAGCGATGTTCTTCATTCAGTCGGTGCTACAAAAAATCTGGCTTGAGAAATGACGTGAATATTTTCTTGTGAGCTGAAACCGTTTAATAAGAGAAAGTGGTGTAATAAGAGTAATACGATGTACCTTGCTGGGAGGTTGAGCCTGTTTTTAACCACCTGTTGCTAGAATAGAGATGCAATGTGCCTAGAGGCAATTGTTTGTAGCTATGTACTAGTCAGCAGTTAACCACATTTGTGGGCTGCACCATCTCAGTAGAACTCAAAACCACATACACCTTGTTCTTGTTTTCTTTCTTTTTTCTTTAATTTCGGTTTGTCAAAAAGAACGTTTCCTGCCACAAATGCAAAGCTCGGGAAATGCAGCATAATAAGCATAAAGTCTGTAAAACTTTATTAATACAGAGAAAATTGTTTATTTTACTTGTATTCAGCAACGAGGCCATCGCAATGAAGATATTTGTAAAGTATTTGCACTAAGCCTTCATAACATCACACACTTTGAAATGGAACCAAGTCTGAACTGTGCAAGACTGACTTATGTTAGTAATACATATGTTTGTGCAGTATGCCTCTCTCAGCTGTTGAATACCGGGTTTATCTCGAAAGACGCGATTGGAAGCCCGTTACTCGCACATTACTTTACGAATGCGTTCGAGCAGTAGCGGCGTACCTGTTCTTCATTTCTCCCTTAGAATGAGTGAGTGAGTGAGTGAGTGAGTGAGTGAGTGAGTGAGTGAGTGAGTGAGTGAGTGAGTGAGTGAGTGAGTGAGTGAGTGATTGGGTAGGCGCGGTTAACATACCAAACAATTTGAATGTGACACCTATTGAGTGCTTTATTTAACACACTAGGTATGAATTTCTGCAGCCGAAGTATAACAACACTCACCCCAGAGACTATTCTAATTTCTCGAATGTATGGGGATTTGAAACATAGACGTTGTCTGTAATATTCTTCACAGACAATAAATAAATGGATTTAGATCTGGAAAGCGAGCACACCAGTGAATTACACGCAGCTATGCGAAAGAGCGAGTATTATTATTATTATTATTATTATTATTATTATTATTATTATTATTATTATTATTATTATTATTATTATTATTATTATTATTATTATTATTACTATTATTATTAATTATTATATTTTTTACTTATTTCCATGAAAGCTTCTATCTTGTCAAATGTTTCGTAAGTTAAAAGTATTGGTTGTCCAAGTATGTTTTTCTGTAAAACGGTGACAGCAGGGAGTTTCTGCCTATATTCTTCTTGTTTATCTGATTACCCTCCCCTTAGGTAGGACTGACACCCCCTAGGATTCATAAACCAGTGCCTACGGTCAGACGCCTGCCGGGGAGCAGAGGAACCTATGGACCGGATAGTGAAGACCTGAAAGCGGGTAATCAGCCAAGAACCAGGTATGATAGTGAGGAAGAGGATGATATGAAATGCAGCCGAAATCAATAAATTGAAAGGTGATAATGGAGCAATTGGTGGAATGAATGGCCAGGGAAACCGGAGAACCTAGAGGAAAATCCCCCAGACGCCGCTTCATCCACAACGAATACCACATGCCGGTCCCTGGGATCGAACGCGGGCCGCCTAGGTGCTAGGCGAACGATCTAACCGCTCGGCCATGGCGCCGCCTGTGTTCTGCATATATTCCAGAGACATTTCACATGTGACACCGTTTGAGCAAAACTTAATACAATAAACACACGGTTCTGTAGTATGTACTGATAGCTATATGCAGCTTTGCGTAACGTTATTCATACTAATCACTATGCCAAACAACATTAAACTGAAAAATAAACCCTTACGCAGACGCGAGAGCTAGGCTACCGCTGACGAGGTCATTCAACCCCACACCTGCTATGCGGTGAGATTCGGCAACTACCAGCCATGTCACTCAAGATAACTCCGGTGTGTGCTTTGGATAATCACATTTATTGTATGAGCAATTTCTCTACTTCAGTTCTGCGAGGGAACGATCTATGTAAATACAATATCTGTCATTAGTAGGGCAGATCTCCCACGCCACAGTCACGGCAGAGAAGTTGCCAATATGCCAGGGGTTTAAACCGCATATCTCAGTCTGCAATTGCCTGCTATTTTAGGTTAAACAGGTAAGCAGGATTGGATTGGATTGCGTTCAGCGATTTCACTCCCAGAAGCACACTGTGCATGCAGCGTCGGTGTGGTAAGGGACGTTAAAAGTTTATCAAGAGTTCAGTCAATTATTGAATATCCATTGATAGAGAAACAATGCAGTGCATCAAGTGGGTGTCATCTGTTTCGTGATTTGAAGAAGTACCTTGGAGGCAAGGTTCTGTTGCAGGTGTTCAAGAAGTAGTACGGACGTGACCATCAAAGCCCGCATCACTATGACGCAGACACACAAAAATGTGATGTATCATATTCACATTACTTTCTCTACCATTACAATTTCACTGTATAATAGTTTACATATAAGAATTGTTCTTCTATTCATCGTATGTTACTCAAGGTGCATTTTAATAGAAAATAATTTGGAATAAACCGGTATAGGCTTGGTGACATACATGATACGAAAAACAACTGTTCTCTTATCGTAGGCCAGTTTTAATTGCAAATGAGTACATGTGGAGAAAAAAGTCGTAAAGATGCATTATAGATCTCGCATTTATTATAGACAGTACATTCAAAATCAATTCCCAGAACATTCATAATATACTTTATTAATCGTGAAAATATTGTGACAAATGTCAATGTTGGCAATGCCTTTTTTACTTTCTCAATTGGTAAGTAGGGGAAGTGTTGTATTCCACCCAAAAATTCGATGTCGAGATTTCACCGGAAATATATGTTTTGAGGCCCCCTGAATCCAAAAAAAAAGCATTTTTAGAAAAAGGTCCGTGTCAGTCCGTGTGTCAGTCTGTGTGTCAGTCTTTGGACAGCATAACTCAAAAACGAAAATTCGGTTAGAAACCAAAGTTGATATTTAAGTTTAACGTCTTTCAAGGATGCGACACGAAGATTTTGAAGAGAATAGCTCCACCCTAAACTAACCTTTACGTGGAAACTTTTTCGAAAATTTTGATTTTCTTGAAAATGGCTCTAACGATTTTGATTAAAATGTCATATGTTTGAGATATTTTTATGAAAAATGAAATGTATATCTTGAATTTTCTGGCTATAGCCCCTGTAGTCGTATTTACTCTGGACGACTTTTGCATAACTGGTAAACCGTTAGAGATAGACCGAATCGTACTATACAAAAAATGTAGATCTTGTTAAAATACACAATTTATGTCTCAATAAATTTTCTTGTTTCTTTTCATTTCGGAGATATTCCTTGTTATGTGTGTGAGTTTCGGAAAACTTAGAACTTTAGCGAAATGCAACAACGTTGTTCATTTTTTAATATGTTAAGTGTGCAAAGACAACAGAATCTCAAAGCTTTAAAACATTTGACTATTGCACAAAGCCTACTGTATTCTAATATTCCCCTTGTACCTACAAGGAAATAAGCAATAAGATAAGTTGTACAAATGTTTATCTTAACTAACACGAAGAAGATATAGGAATAAGAATTTGTACAAATAGTTTTTACAGGAGTGGAGAAAGTCATGTGAGTGCAACACTTCAGAATTTTATTAATATGAATTTGTAGTGCATCAGCAGATGTTCTTCAACTTTGGTTTAATTTATGTGGAGAACTTCTAAAACTATAATTTTTCGGGATATTTCCGAAAATATTCATAATAATAACCAACACTATCGCAGTATCTCCAGCACAAATCAAATGCATCTAAAACTTAACGCTACGCGTACATTTACAACGTTGTTTTTTACCGTGTTGAGCTAACGCTAGGCTTTTGTATTAAAATGCATGTTAGAGCGAATCGCTTCGTCTCGAGTTGTTCATGCATTAACCCATGCTGTCCCCACCCTTCAGTGTAAACAACACAATAACTGTTAATTTTTTGTTAAGGTGCAAGAAGTTATAAAAGTAGAAATAAATACGGGAATGCCCAGGTCAGGATCTTCTTGAAGACAGCCTCTTGAGATCGCTGTACTTATTGCATAATGAGGGTTTTATGAAACAAGTGAATTTACACTATTCTCAAAGCTTTATACGCGTTCGTTGAATAGCGTTTAGTTTCCGAGTAATACTTTTAAAGTTTCAATGTGTAGTGTTTAAAATGCAACGCTACAGAAATAAAACATCAAATTAGAACAATTGATGAGTAATTGATCGTGTGGGATGACTATTCCATGGTTTATAGTCCATTTAGCAGAACCCGCAGTTCTACTAGCGTCATTGCGTTATTTGCGGATATTCTTTTTCTTCCCTCTCTCATTTCTCGTTGTATAATCATCCCTCTATCTTCTCTCTCCCTCATCCTCTTCTTCCCCTCCCAGTTCTTGCTTTCTCCACACAATTGTCTTCATCCCCACCATACACACCATTTTGAAAATCCTTAATAATGCTTCTCTTTCTGTAGTATTAAGGAACTTTGGGACTTTAATAATTTTGAAGTTCTTTAGTTTAGAATTTGCACCAGGTTTTCTTGTGATTAAGAAAACTTGTGTCAAAAACTTCAGTTTCTCCTAATTGCTTTCTAAATTGAGTATTTATGAAATTAAATAAAAATGGAACTTTTAAGATTCCTTGTTTAACATTTGAACTATAACAAATTGACCTAAAAATAGTTTTTATTTACGGACTCTCTTTAATTGTTGTGGTTCTCAGCGTCCCATTTTATATTGGCCGTGAAAGTCCACTTAATTTTGCTCAGAGGCTTCTACCAGGCTTGGTGTTGTTTTACGACATAGGAGCACCAGCTTTACTTCCCTTCCGTAGGAAATCATGCTTAGGATTTTTATGACAAAAAAAATCCATCGCCGTCCGCCGGGTTTGAACCCGCGACCTCGGGAACTATACGCAAGCGTGTTACCCTAGACCATGGAAGACAACTCAAATCAATTTCTTACTTGTCTTCTGGGCTTAAAAAATACGACCAATTAGCAGGTTTCTAAATCATATATTTGTGGTTGGCATATGTTATTTTTCAGATATTTCGATAAAATTTGGTATATTTTTTAAGATTGAGAATTGTTTTTGTTCGAATCATTAAAGAAAAGAAAAACCATAACTAGAGTTGTGAATATGCTTATGAATATGAAGCATAAAGCTTTTAATTAAAATTGGACCGCATCTGATATACAGGGAGCAATTTGATCTTGAAAATGTATGTTGAGGAACAGTGCGAAAGAAGACAAGAAATACGCACTTTAAATGCGCACTTGCTGACGATTTCTGTATTGATCTTGAGAGCATTTAAATGTAAAAATGTAAAATTCCATATGATTTTGTCAAAACCTAAGTCTCCGATATGTAAAGGATTTTACGGTCTACAGAGCTGTGCCTTACCCCTATGCTTGCAATACGATCGGGACCATATAGTTTCCCTGTTGTAACCGATTTATATGCAGGAAAATAATATGTTTGCAAATAACATTTTTCGGAATATGATATAATTAAACCTTAATTTGTTTATTTTATAGCCTCCTTTAGCTTCTTCGGTTTTCAGGGACTTTGACTTGACAAACAAATGACAGCTCTTGAACTGGAGAACTTTAAACGATTTTATTAATTTTCGTGTTGAAATACTCGCATTCACTCCTATTTGTACACTTTTGGACTCTGCGAAGGAGGGGTATCATTAGAATTAAAGAAAATGCATTGCATCCCAGCAGGGAATCAAACCGAAACTTCTGGGATGAGGTCAGAACGATGGGCACTCACTAGAGAACCAGTCCATAATCTTTTACAGTGCAATAGCAAAGTTTATGGAAATAAACTAATCTAACTGATTCGGCATAAATAAATAGTTTATCGGGAATTATAATATAAGGAGAACTCAGCAAAATGCGCCATTATTAACTTCGACAGATTTGTAATTTTTACGTTGGCTATGTTTGCCCACATAGCGATTGTTATTAGTAATAGTAAATAAAGTATGCAATAGTGCTGAATTTTTTGTGTATGTTATTTCAATACACAACAAAGGAGAAGCAGAAGCAGGATTATTACTGTATTTGACTCAGGAGTTTAGCTATAACCTTGTGGTTGTCACAAGTGAACTTGAGATAGCGCTCTATTGTTTCTTCCTCTCGAGCTGCCGGTTTATAGATTGCTTTAAAAGCAACTTAACCTTTCTTTCCCGATACAATAAATATTACGTGAAAGAGCATCAGCAATACAGCAGGCTTACTCTGTTTACATCATACCGAGAAGCTCCCCACTCCACATCACGATTACACGTTCAAGGACAAAGACAATCTCCTAAGTCAACGACAGTACTTCGTCCATCAGTTGTCACTATGTAGGCAACTCGCATTTCACACACTTAAAAGGACTTGAATCCTGTGAATTCGAAACTAGATTATTTTACACCTGTGCACAATTTGGTTGGGATCAGCACAGTGGTGTGGTGTATGTGCAATATAAACAAATCCTCAGACATAGAGTTAACAAACTTATAAATATAGATAACCCCCCAGACAGTTAAGTTGAGCCAGGATTAATCTGTTTTCGAGTGTCCAAACTGTTAAGTAGATATCTGTTGTTAGCTATATAAAGGCACGTATACTTACTGGTCTAATGCACCCAAGCGATAGAATAATGTGACCAGTGAACTGGCCATGACGTCATTGCGAATCCGCGAAATGATAAGTAGTGCAGTTCAGGAGAGTGTAAAGTACAACCTGTGCCTTCTCTGGATTGGCGAATAGGGCTCTGGGAACCTGTTTACCAGAATGACTGGAAGGTAGTCTTGCAAGAAGAAATCGTTTCGCTACTGTATCCGTGTCGTGATGTTCGCTTTTACCACTCCATCTTGTGCTGACAAACCCCCTGCATGGGACAATGGGATTTCTCGTGTAAAGCACGTTTCTACCAGATCCAGTTAGAGATAAAATAGTTCTCGGAAACTGGTGTCATGCTCTGTTTTGGGGGAGTTCACACAGAGGTCAGGTCATTGAGCTCGCCAAGCGGTGGCTATCTACTGATCGCTGCTTCGATTAACAAACGACTAGCGCCGTGCATGGGAGGAAGGGAGAGAAGCGGCAGGTAGAAGTTTCATACACAGATACCTATCAAACTTAAGTATTGCGAGTAAATGGAAAATAAACTTGTGTTATGCTACATCAATAAAAGAGGTTTAATCCCTGGAATGAGAGGGATGAGGAGAGGTAATCACTTCCCTAACGTTTAACAATTGCCGAAAATAATATGAAAGCTTAATGCTAAACTCATGGAAAAGAAACTGCATGTAGCGTTTTCAAGATGTCTTGTTTTGCAACGATGGAGCATGTGTTTTGTTTTACTTAGATGGCGACAGGATGAAAAAGGAAAAAGCCACATTCATCTGTTTTACAAGACAGCAAGAAAAATAAAATAATACAAAGAAATACATACAAATGCTGTTGAAACACAAGGGCTTATCTCAAAATTAGTTTTAAATATATTGTACTGCGTACATATTTATTTTACATTCCAGATGCAATGTAAAACACCTGGAAGTTTTTTCCTCCACCGCTTGCCCATAGTAGATATAAATTGCTCCATAAAACATTCGCCAGACACAGAGAGAGAATGCGAAAACTTTCGTGAAATTCCCCAGGTCAAGGTACCCTTCATATGGGAATATTTCTTACGTTTTATTTTCTAAAAAAGGCTCCATTTTAATTGAAACGCCAGTGATGGCCGCTGGGTCTGACTCGTAGCAGATACCAGTTTGAAAGACGCCCTCTGAGCTAGCCTAGCTCACGTGGCTCTGGAGGTAAGTGACATTTGATTTCAGCCATGATGTTGGGAAATGAAGCTATGTAAAGTTGTTTGTACAGCTCAAACACATGTGAGCTCTCAGCTTCTAACGCAGGAAAAACTAGACGAGGTAGGGTGCTGTTGTGGCAAGAAGTGGAATAAAATTGCCGCCTCGCTTACGTGTTTTTGATGACCGAATAATTGGTTCACCCCCCAGATCTAAATTAATGTCATCTGTGGGGAATGCGCAAAGTTTATGCCATAAATCCCAATATGCTTGACGAATTCGACACTCGCTTTCCTATTTAGGCTGCAGACATTTGTTGGGTATTCAGTCATGTATTCAGTTTTGCCAGACTTGTATACACGTAGTTCGAACACCTTTTATGACGAAAGGAAGTAACATATTCATATTCTTCGGCACCGTCAGCATTATCTAGGAGAAAAACAGCGGGTCCGTCTGTCCACCGTTAGGGCACGAACACATACATATAGTAGTGTCGTGGGAGCAGCGGCTACCATTCGTGTCATTCAAGAAAAACACATACTTATACCTATAAGGGATATAATATGTAACCTTGTAATGGGAAGAAAAAGTCGTGAGGGTTTTACCACGCCAGACTTCTTATTTTTTTTTTAACTTTCTGTACTAGATAGTAGTAACATACGTAGTAATACAAGTATATTGTACTACATCCAAAATTTCGACATCGAAATATTACCAGAAATACACGTTTTGAGGCTCCCTGAATAAAAAAAAATAGATTAAGGGGTGTGTGTGTTTGTGAACAGCATGACTCAAAAACCAAAAGTCAATTATGTCAAACTGGTGTTTATGTTTAGCACCTTCCGAGAATACGACACAAGGATTTTCAAGAAAATCCTCTCACGCCAGACTACGTTTTAAATGTAACATTTTCATAAAATTTTGATTTTATCAAAAATGATTACGAGTTTGATTAAAATACCATATGTTTAATTGCCAAATGAAATGCATATCTGGAATTTTCAGGGTATGTCCTCTGAAGTCTGTTCCTTCTTATGACTTTTGTTTAACTGATAAACCGTAAGAGATAGACGAAATCATAATGCACAGAAAAATGTAGATTTGTTAAAACACACAATTTATATAAAATACTTTTTATGCAGCATGAACCATATGCGAGATATTGCTTGTTATTTGTTTGAATTTTCCAGTACTTAATAATTTCTCAATTCGATGTCCTAGAATGTCAAAGCCATCAGATAGCCTTCTGTATTTTCCTATTTCCACTGTAAAGACATATTGTGTGTGTTTCTACATACATCTGTCTCGATTAACATAAAGTAGATAGAAGAATAAGCAGTTTTTAAGAATATTCTGTCCAAGAGTGAGTGGAGAAATTCACGTGAGTGATTTTTGTGGAGTACAAAAATAAATATAGCTACCCCCTTTAGTGCAAAGGAACATCTCTCATTTCAGGAAATAATCGCGTTTGTAGTTTCACACCCGTTATCACAAGGAGAAAAGAACGAAATTGTAGAATTGTTATAAAATGGTAGTGGTAAGAGAAAGTTTTGTAACTGTTACCTTCTTTGAGAAGAGACAACTTGCTACATAACATCACCGAAACTCTTCTCGTCGCATTTTCCAAAAGTTGCGTAACTCGCTGCGTAAACCTGTTGGAGGCAATAGTCTAGTCTAGAGCAAGTGGCAACCTTCAGACGTCAAATAAAGTGGAGTTCGCCTTGACAACTCGCCATGGTCGCTTTTTCCTCAAGCTTGGAGCTTCTGCCTACATACTTCTTCTGGAACATCTGCACACAGGTTCCAACCCTCTCCCATATGCCTGTCTTTTTGTCTTAACATCGGCAAACCAGCATTGCACTAGTATCACACACATTGGGAAATTGTCCTAAAACAGTAACATTTTAAGAAGGCTCGCGTGTCCAAAAATGTTGGCATACTTGAATGGTAATCACCTATTACTTTTTTACTTTCTCTGTGAACATATCTACGGTAGGTAGAGCAAGTACCTACTGTATTTCACAGAAAAATTCGATATCAATATTTCATCGGAAATACATTTTAGGTAGATTTTCGTTATTTTCATTTTTCCAGAAGTATATCTGAGTTTGATAAAAAATACACATATTTAAGACATTTGCACAGCTAATAAGATGCATATTTTTATTTTTTTGTAAATAGCCTGTGAAGTTATCTTTAATCTGAAATAGTTTTGTATAATTAAGCCACAAGAAACAGGCAAACACATAAAAGGTTGTTCTAATTAAGCATTCACTTTTTCGATTAACCATTTCCAACATATTCCTTGCTGTTGGCCTGAATTTTTCATTACCTTCATGCAAAGAGAAAAGAATTTCAAAGCCGTTATATAACAACCTGCTTTTAAACATTGACTGGGGAATGCGAATTTTTCGCTATCCAGGATTATTCCCAATCCTCTGAATCTGGAAATATGAGTGTTTGCTTTGGTTTTTTTTTCTTTTTTTTCCTTTATAAATATTAAAGTCACACGTTCATTTACTCTCTTAAAATCAAAGATTAACAGAATAATAAATGAGTGAACATCATTGCCGATGAGCAATTGTTCATCACTAATACCTACGTAACATTCGCATGCCTTTTTCTATCCGTTCTTCAACAAACAATGCTTAAAAATCTTGTTTTTCTATTTACTTCATGTTACTCGCGGTAAACATGTGATGTAGAAATGCTTTATTTCCTTGTAGGTACAATGGGAATGGATAAATACAAGAGGCTTAAGCGACAGTTAAATTTCTTAAGAACTGATGGCTATGTAATTGGCTATTGAATTCCGTTCTCTTTGGATGATCAGGATGTGATAATAATAAATAATAATGATAATTATTATAATAATAGTAAATAGTGACTTTCCGCTTGAGAAAAGTGTATTAGAAAATTCAAACAAATAACAAAAAATATCTCGGAAATTATTGACTCCACAAAAAAATATATCCTATTTGACAAACTGCGTGCTTTACAGATTTACAATTTTTTAAAAGTAATATTTTGTCTATCTCTTGTCTATCCAGAATGAAGAGCACTTCAGAGGATATTCCCAGAAAATTCAAGATATGCATTTCATTTCTCATCAGTCATCAGAAACATTTTTTACAAAATCTAAATTTTCGAAAACCTTTCCGACTATTCGTTTTCGAGTTACGATATTCTCTCTCTCTCTCTGTCTGTCTGTCTGTCTCTTTCAGGACTCTTTTCTAAAAATGCGTTTTGGGTAGGATTTAAGGTGTCTCAAAACGTGTATTTTCGGAGGAATCTGGATATCTAATTTTTGGATTGAATGCAATACCTGTGTACCTATTGTATATACGTGGTAGACAATAAAACGATACTAGTTAGGGAAACTTACGTGAATGCTATTACATAACTATAACTAAACCACAGCGCAGCTGCACTTATCAGACCAAGGGGTACCTCGCGGCAGCTGCGTCCCCCACCTCTGCTCACTACAGGCGTCATGAGTGGGGTGCAGTACAGGAGGTGGGACGTGGTCAGCGCTTTGGGCCCTCCCCGGCCAGATAAGTGGTTTTCGCGACAGGGGCTGCTACTTCCTTTATCAAGTAACTCCTCAAATGTAAAATGTCTTGAGGGTTTTGATGAAAATACGGAACAAATCACAACGACAGGCTATGAAAGTATATTATTTATACTGAGAGAAGCTCCGAACTCTTGACTTACATTTGGTTGATCAGTAATCTTCATCCTCACATCGCAAACATTTGAAACATCTCCGCCGCATCCTACTGAGTTCACAAAACGTCTCGGACATTACTGCAGTTAATGCACGAAACTAAGTGATGAGTTTACAAGTAATTAACGTGCGGTACCTAGACACGAGGTCGAGCCTTTCCCAGCACATGACACACTTCGCCCTCCTCTGCACCTCAGAGGAGATATTCGTACACAATATCTCCGTGAAATTGCCTTGTGAATACAATCACGCTTTTGTGACTTAGTTGCTTTGTGTTTCAAATCAATTACGAATGAATGTTTAATTAAAGTGTTGACAAAGTTTTAGATAAACATGTTTTATAACCTATAGTATGAAATTGGTGATTTAAACAGTTACATAAGTATGGTTATTATTAGGAACCGGTAAAATATGAAATTTCGTTGGAAAGTTTCGTCAGTTATACAGCTGGAAGTCGAAGCAACGGTAGTATGAAAGAACAATAAAATTATTAAAATACGTGAAAATTCCTGGTTTAAATTACACTTGCGTCAGGCGAGGTCGGAGAACGAATGCCATGAATTCTGCAGTAAAATGTTACCTGTAATTTGTCTCTGAGCAATTATTAGAAATAACTCGTGAGAAAATGAAAATATTCCCGAGTATGAAATGCATATTTTAATGCAAAAACACTCCTAAACCGTTTAGACAACGTTTACATTAGTTGTCGGCGCATCGGCTTCTCAACTCAGTAGTCCCGGTTCGATTTTCAGCTGGGAAATCTGGCAATATTTATATTATATCTTACGGTATGTTATTATTGCAAACATCATTCAGGATAAGAAGAGCTTCAGAACATATCCCCAAAAAATTCAAGATACACATTTCGTTTTACATAAAAATAATCAAACATATGGTGATCTAATCAAACTCATTACACCATTTTTGAAAACGATCAACATTTTCGAGAGATATAGGGAAGTTTGTTATAGGGAGATTTTCTTGAAAATTTTTTGTGCCCTTGGAAGACTTAACCGACTCTTAGTTTGCGGATTATGCTGTTTACAGGCAGATGTACGTATATTCCCACGTGCGCGCGTATACACAAGCCTTTGTCTGCTTTTTAATCAGGAAATCTCAAAACGTGTTTTTGGGGTGGAATAAAATACTTCCTCTGCTTACTGTAAGAATGTACGAGAGAACTAAACATCGTTTATACATTGCGTTTTTTATTTTTTATTTATTGTTCCATTTAACATCTAAGATCATATCATTACCTTTGGAACAATTGCTTCTTCTTTTCCTGATTACCCTCCTCTTATGTAGGACGTGCACCCCCTAGGAGCTACAAGCCAGTGTCTAGTGTCAGATGCCTGTTGGGGAGCACAGGAACCTATGGACTGGACAGAGTGAAGACCGGAAGCGGGTGGTCAGCCCAACTTAGAGTGAGGAAGAGGATACTATGAAATGCAGGCAAAATCGATTAATGGAAAGGTGATGAGTAGTTGATAGAATGAGTGGTAGGGGAAACCGGAGAACCCGGAGAAAACACCCCCAGGTGCCGCTTCGGTCACCATGCTGGTCTCTGAGATCGAACTCGGGCCGCTTAGGTGGCAGGCGGATTGTCTAACCTTTCGGCCACGGCGCCATCTCTGGAACAATGCTCACTCGCTTTACAGTTGTTTCTAATCTTTAGGTTTTTGCATTAAATTCATAGACTCATTCACACCCCATCCATACTTTCAGACTCTAGGGAGGCTGGGGAATAATTCTGGGTAAAGAAAAATTCCCACCCACCAGCCGGGAATCGAACTCGAGATCTCTGGATTTGCGTTTTGTCCTTGTCTAATACTAAGCAATTGAAAGTCAATAAATCCCAACGACTTTATTGTCCATCAGCAACATAAAAGCCTAGAATAAATAAGTTATTTTCCTGGACTTTAAGCTTTCAGGCTTTCGTTTATCATTATTATTATTATTATTATTATTATTATTATTATTATTATTATTATTATTATTATTATTATTATTATTATTATTATTATTATTATTATTATTATTATTATTATTATTATTATTATTGTTGTTGTTGTTGTTGTTGTTACTCGTACGCCAGTTATCATGAGAAGCAAGAGAATTGTGATTGCATTTTACCTACTCATGTTTTGATATTAATGACCCCTCCCCTCAGGATTAGTGTTGTGGGTTTTCAAAACGTCACTTAGCGTATAATTTGCACAGGGTGATTGAGAGCGATGCGAATTGCAACATAATGAAAATAGCGAGAAGGGAAGGAGTATGATGCACAAAAAGGGAGAATAAGGCCGTAAGAAAACGAAAGTGAGTCAGAAAGGAATTTCCACACATCTGTGAGTTCCGTTAGTTACTAATCACTACGTTTCCATGGAGAATTGAAATGGATTTGAGTTCTCATTCCGGATTGGATACCGCAAGGGAACACGGATTCAGATCAAACTGAATCCTTGGATCCGATCCTCTTAGAAGTGAGATCGGATCGAAATTTTGTTGCATGAAAACAACTACCGGATTCAAATCGATTTGGGTCCGCCAAAGATGCTGACTCCTGTACTCGTTGCAACATCTGCACGCTCATTTTGTTTTCTTAGCGAAAGTGGAGTAATAAAACACAACAAAGCCACTTTTATTGTTTCTATAATCTCACAAAAACCATTCTTCTAAAACACATTCACGAATCTCAATACCTGCTTAAAATACGCAGAAAAAATATTTTTACAGGTTCGCTAACATAAACCATATATCATATTGAAGACTGGATTGGAGTCATCGATTTCAGTTCCCCATGGAAACATGGTGAATGTAAATAAAATGTAAAAATAGCATTTTACTTGACAGTTTCATAGTATTCATTGTAAACATTTTTTTTAATGCCAATCAAGATATGACTCGGTCATAACACTGTAAAATTTATTTTAAAGCTTAACTATAAAACATTATACATTATTATATAAATATCATTTTTATAATCGTATTTAATATTATCTCGTATGTTTCGCTTTTATTTCAGTATAAGTTGGGCAATTATTACACATTGGCATGTTTGTGTTATTCCGTTCTCTTACATATTATTTTATTAGCTTATTATACGTTACTTCATTTTATCCAGAAGAATTGCAGATAGTCAATACCAAGAAATGAACTAAGATTTAAACACACATTCCTCACGTTCTGCAGTAACGATCGCATTCGTATTTCCGCAATCTTCAGATTATAGCCTCCTCGCTCGCATTCCAGCTTTGTTTACACTTCTCTCACAGTTATATTGCTACACAATGTGCTAACTGGCCGTAATGAGGCTTAAAGGCGAAGAGAAGAAAATGCTATTTACAGTTTTTGCCTTCATTTCGGTCAGCTTTGTGTGATTGTTCGCACCGCAGTAATGTATCCTTCCGCCGTGGCTCTGTGATTAGTACTAGTGCGATGCATTCAGCAAGCAGTCCACAATGATATTGCGGTTAAAGTACCAATGATTTTACAATTATTTACCATTGCTGAGAGAATCTTTAGTGATATGTAACAGAGAGCAATTTATTTCACGGCTCACGTATTAAATGAAATGACGATCGAATACGTTTTCCTGATGCATGTACCTATGGTGGGAACTAATTCTTACAGACATGCCAGCAACGCAGAGATACGTTCTTTTGTGACAGGATTCAATATTTGAAACATTGTGAGTGCAGTACGAAATAACACTCAACTGTTTAGATGTCTTATTTTTGCTATGGCAAACACAACATTTAATGGCAGCTGTTACCTGACCACTACTATTCTCTTTCCTGTTCTGCAAATAAATTTTGTGGGCTCTCGGTGGGCTCGGCAGTAAATATTTTTTTCCTTTACATTTCCTATGGCGTTGTTGGCTAACGTAAAAAAGGATTCCAGTTCTATTCTCGGTCGGGGCTGAATATTTTTCCGTGTGTAACATCTGCGCTGGGTTCAAAACTGACGTAGGCATGTTAGAAAGGTGCCACAAAATACATTTATGCTCGACTATGCTATAATATAGCACTTATACGCCATTGTATAATGGACCTCATTATATCCACCTCTTCATAATGAGTCGGTCTGGGTGGCTCAGTTGGTTAGACGCTGGCCTACGGATCCCAAGGTCGCGGGTTCAAACCCGGCCCAGGCCGATGGTTTTTAAGTGTGCTTAAAAACGACAGCTCCATGTCAGTAGATTTACTGGCATGTAAAAGAACTCCTGCGGGACAAAATTCCGGCACACCGGCGACGCTGATGTGATCCTGGCAATTGACAGCGTCGTTAAACAACAATATAATTTCTTCATAATGACACTACTATGCACCAATCAAAGTTACACAGTGTTCTTAACGACACTGCTAATCCACCAATCAAAGGTGCACCAGTTCATAATGACACTGCTGATCGAACAATCATAAGTACGACATTGCTAGCCGCCAATCAAAAACATCCGCATGTAGCGATCAGTACTTCGGCGTCTGCGCACATTCCCACGCAGCTGAAAGCGTACACGGAATAAAGCTAGTATGTTTATTTGACAGTTGGTGTCAATATTGTAAATAACATTGTAATAAATTCAATGTCTTCTCGTTTTTGAAAGTCTACTAATATCTGATTTTGGGTGGATTGCTTCTTCCTCTACCTTAGCTAGTAAAAGTAAACATTATATATGATATTAATGTTTAATGCTGGCCGCTTTAGTTAGCTCTTAAAGGCACATTGGTTGTTAAGTTTGCAGTTTATCGTTGTCAGAATAGTTACTGCCTGGAGGTAAGTAGCCAGGTAGGAAACAAAAAACGATCGCATACATTTTCTGCATCTGGATCGTCTGACCAACACCTTTGTTCTTGACAAAGTTTTACATGTATTATGAAGGATGATTGATTTCACTAAATATCTTGGAGCGTTTTTGTGCTTCCTCGCAACCTTCACTTTTGCTGTTCATTTCTTCTCGTTCATCCAAGCAGAGAAAGTCGTTTTCAGTGAGCCAGAAATCCGCATGAATTCCATCTTTCTCGTAGACAGGTGTAGGTATCTGAGGGCGGTGTGCATTTTCACAGCCTGTTGACAAGAAGTCAACAAAAACGCTAAATATCTCTGCGGCTAGCAGCTTTTGTTCCCACGTTTTAATTTTCCTAGGCCATACTGAGGCTTGTAGAGGGATGGACGTTTTACATTTCTTGCGCATTCTTTAAATGCTTCCTTGCAGATTCTTGGTTGGTAAATTCTGAAGAAACATTCAATCTTTCCCTAATATGTACATGTTTTGCCAAGCATTTATACTGACCAATCCAGTCTAATAGTTCCTCAGTTTCAAGTAGTCACGTGATAAAATTGTCGAAATGATATTAACGTCCCTTATTTATCACAGATTGCAATCAAACCAAAATGAAGGAAAAGCTGTTTCCGTGTTTGCGTTCATGAGATTATCAAAAGATGGAAATCATCCATGGTGTTAAAAAATTGTCTTTTGATAGGAAAAAAAGTCTGAACTATTGCTCTCACATGGCTTTCTCTGTTAGTTATTGTATAAATTGTTCTTAAAACGCTTATTCCTCTATTTCATACTAATCTTGATAGACGTTTGGACATTTAGATAGACATTAGAAATAAGTTATTTTATAAAATTTCCGTTTAGGTAATGCAGTAGTAAGAGAATACAATAGATTTAAGGTATAAATAAATCTTTTAAGAGCTGGTCACTATACGATGGCTTTCAAAATTTCGTTCTCTTTACATGACCAGGAGGGGGAACAAATAACGACTTCCCTTTTGAGAAAAGAAGCAGTGTTGCACAATTCAAGCCAAAAACAAGGAATACTTATCCCATTCATGGCCAACTCCACAAAAAATGTATTTGACATAAATTGTGTACTTTGACGATATCTGCAATTTTTATTTAGTAAGATTTTATCTATCTGTTGCGGTGTACTAGTTATGCAAAAGTTGTTCAGAATAAACAGGACTTCAGAGGCCATTCTTAGAAAATTCAAGGTATGCGTTTCATTTATAATAAAAGTATTTTAAACATATGGTATTAATCAAGCTATTTTTGAGAAAAATAAACATTTTGGAAATATTTTTCATGTAAAAGATGGTTTGGATGGGGATTTTCTTTAGTTTCTTCGTGTCGCATTCTTGAAAGGTAAATGCCAAGTTTGGTAAAATCTAGTTTTGTTTTAGAGTTAAGTGCTCACAGACAGACGCTCCACCCAACCCCAAGTCAGTCCTTTTTCTAAAAATGCTTTATTTTTATTTTTCAATTCAGGTAGTCTCAAAATTATGCATTTCCGGTGAAATCTTGGTATCGACTTTTTTTTTTTTTTTTCGTAAATATTTATTTAAGGTCGTTTTGACAGCGCGGTCTTATCACGACCATACATAGTAATACATTGTGGATATTAATTTACAATTATACATATATTACATTATGTTGACATTTACAGTAAATTAGAGAGTGGAATTCAGTACTTCCTCTACCTACTATAAACAACATAATAGAGAAAGTACAAGTTATGAATTAGATCTAACCATGATGGAATGAGTGTTTGTGTCTATTGCCAATGATTAGGAGGGTTGACTCATTGACGAAGATGAGCACAAAGTCCTTACCGTCGAACTTCCGTGTATTTTACAGCAAAACAAAACAAAATTACGAAGTTTTATTGGAGGCACATAGCGTTCTTGTGGACATAGAAACTTATATTTTATTATGATAGCTACTGCAAGTGTATTGCGTTAAGTGAATTTATATCTCGTATATGAGATAATGGAGCAACAAGCACTGGGTGTGTTTTAATTGTGAATGCTGTCATTGCAATACGTGCAGTAAAGACAAACAATTGGGTTTGCATGGGAGAGGGAGGGGCGTAGTAGATAAGTGCTGTCAGCTGATTGTTTTCTGTGAAACGTCTTTGTAAGTTTTATTTGCATATGCTTAAACTACACATTTAGCACCGTAAGAATGCCCTTAACTCTAGTGGATTCACTGTGGTCTTTTGATCACACAGATCCTGAAAGACGCAGTTCTTTGATATTTCTTCAATGCTTATATCTCATAATAGCTATGAAATTTGACTGGATTGATTAAGGTTTGGTTATATCCCCTTTGTTAACGGAAAGAACATCTGTAGTTTCGATTTGCTCATCCCGGAATGAAAATGTTCTCCGTATTATGCGGTTTGCAAGCTCCGAGAATTGGTTGCTCTTCCTCCTCTCTAGAACTGACTCAGCCATTACTACGCCCCTGAAAATTGGCGTAGGCGACGGGAAAGCCGAAACATCAGTGCAGCTAAATCCAATGATCGCTAAATACTTTTTGTTAACTCAGGATTACTATGCACGTAGCCTGGAATACTCAACGTCTTTCCCACCGCCATGCTGTACTGAGTTACTGCATATTGACAAAAACTTGTGGACAAAACATGTAAATTATGTATGCAAGAAAATGAGTAAGGGTATCTATCTATTAAATTACGTGGCACACTATTTGGATAAACCTAATTTAAGATTGATTTATTATGGAA
This sequence comes from Tenodera sinensis, assembly GCA_030765045.1. Taxonomy (NCBI): domain Eukaryota; kingdom Metazoa; phylum Arthropoda; class Insecta; order Mantodea; family Mantidae; genus Tenodera; species Tenodera sinensis. The sequence continues at coordinate 29,954,733 of CM060967.1, forward strand.
TAATTCATTCTTATTTGAATTATGGTATTGAATTATGGGGTACAACGTCTAAAGAGAATTTAAAACGATTATTGGTATTACAGAAGAGGTGTGTAAGGATTGTTTGTTCACTAAAATCAAGGGACTCATGTAGAGAAATTTTTAAAAACGAAAAAATTCTTACAGTGGTTGCATTATATATTTTTAGAGTTATTTTACTAGTTAGGAGAACTACAAATATAAGGAGTAACAGCAGTATACATAAATATGACACAAGAACTAAAGAGAATATGTATAGGGAAGTGAAGAGTAAGAAATTCTTTGATAAAAATCCACTTGTAATTGGGAAAACTTTATACAATAAGCTGCCAACCACAATTAAACAATCAACTGGTTCCAAGTTTAATAAATGCTTAAAAATTACTTAATTGATAGGGCTTTTTATGACATAGATGAATATCTGCAATTGTGATTTTGAAGATTTTTTACCATTAAGACAGTTACTTTAGCATTTTATGTAACCTGATATATCCAACAACATGTATATGTTCTAAAAGGATGAATAAAGAGTTACCATTCGCGATACGGAATCTCTACCGTTTCAGGGCTATCTAAAAATGCTATATGACACATGTTAAAACATTACTTTTAACACTTGTATCATAAACTTGTACACCATTTTCATTTGTTATTCATAAGATTGTAGTGTCAGTTAGGACACTTTCTGTACTTGGCCCAATTTCACCCTCACCTGTATTACTTCTCTATGAACGTGCTAGTTTTCTTAAAACTGCTTGTAAACACCTAATCTAGATGCTACTCGTTTTATGAATATAATAGTAAAAATAAAAAAATAAAAAAAATAAATAAAAAACTTCTTGAAACGGCGTACACCTATAGAACTAACCTATCCTAATGTAACCACGGTAAGCCCCTTGGAAGAATATATACACATTACCTGAACTCCCTAAATACTTAACAAGATATTGTGCCTCCATTTGTGTTATTACAGTGAGCATTTTCAGAATGTGCCAAATTGATGAATCACTGTACTTGTGTAATCTCTCCTTGAGAGTCAAAGGGATCCTTAGAACTTATCCAAATAAATAAATGTTATGTAACTAATATTCGGTTTTTTTTTTTTCCTTTATACGCATAAGATAATCATTTTTTTTAAATTAACGTCCTCCAACATTGCGTCATATCGGATGGTGAGTGAATGAAACGGGTGAAATGATGCTCAAATGAGCCCGAGGTCCATGGAGCTTTAAGTTACCCGACATTCGTCTTCTCAGGACAAGGGAAAACCTCGGGAAAAAAACCTTACCCGGATAACTTACCCTAAGCGAGATTCGAACTCGCGACCTCTTGAACGTGAGGCAGACACGCTAACCATCACGCTATCGAGGCGGGCATAAGACAATCAAGCCCACTGCAGATGGACCAAGCTATACAATTTATTCAAAATTTTGCACCATAATGCAGTAGATTCAGAGTTATAAAATTCAATATACGAAAAATCCACATATTCAATAATGGCCAACTTCAGGAATAAGCTTTATTCTGTCGTAAAATGTATCACTTGTGTTTTTAAACGCGATTGCTTTGGTTCTGTAGTTGTGTAGCTAAACACCATAACAGTACATTGAGAGCATGATAATTTGTAAGGTTAACAGGCTGTTACCTTCTGTTTGGCGACAGATGGCAGGAGCGATACGACCTCTTGAAAACTAGGTGCCCTTGGTATGTATTCTGTGTGTGTGTGTGTGGCGCTGCACTCAACGCAGTTCCGGTCTGACGACGTGTTTCCTTTGTTTTAGTGCATCTACAATCCAAAGATCCTTTAAGACGATACAAATTTTATTTGCCGCCTTCCTTCGCCACATTAGATCGTTATTGTAATGCTTTCCTCTATGTTTATAGTAAGATTAAGATTATTATTGGGTCATAAGTCTCTATGATATTAAACCAATTATAAAGGAGTATGTTTGATTACTTTCGTTTTGTTATACATATCTAAACAACTGAAGCATAAGGTATGAGGACTGATGTGTTACATGCACATGAATTTCTCTATCACTGTCGTTTATTTTATGTAGCTTCTACAAATTATTCTTACAAAACGTATTTTCCATTTATTTCATGTCAATCCAGATAAACCTTTCTAGAAAGATACAAAGGAAATAAAGGCAACCGAATCGATAGTCGCATTTTCTGCAGGACTTGAAATTCCATCCCAGTGATCTCCAGCCTTATGCACAGAGGGGAGGGTGGATTTGCCTCCAACTCTAGTCTATTTTAAAGTTAGACAGACATCGCAATACTCACCGTGTCTCGTCTCCCCTACTGTGGAGGTATTTTTAGGTGTGGCGAATGGGTGCTAATTGCGCAGAGATATATGGTCGAGTTAAAAGACCAATGGAATACCAGGTTAGTATCTCTCTGACTTCCGTGCAGTCAATATCGGAACAGTGCGTGATTAAGTACAGTTACGTGTTCGCATTATCGGCAGTGTCTTGTTTATTTCAAGGAAGTTAACAAAGACGTTACCCCCACCATCAATTTGCATGATGTCACTTGCGCAGATCTTAGCAACGTCATTCGCCGCGTCCAAAAATACCTCTGTACCTCACATCCTTCATTGGCTGGAGTATAATTTGTTGCTTCCATCCGGTGGTTCATCTGTTTTCCTTATATGTGGGGATGGTGCAATAATTTTTATTTCCTTTGTATTTATTTACAAGGAAATATTATGTAATAAAACAAGTTTTAAAAATGTGAACTTAGGGAATAGTTAAGAATAGTTTGTTGAAGAATTGACAGAGAAAGTGATGTGAATGTCACACATCAATATTTTTCTATATAAAGGGTAGATTGGGGAGAGGCAGTTTTCTTGAATATCTTCACTGACATGCTTAAACCTTGACTCCGAAATAAAATTTGGTATTTGTCTGACTTTTTGTTTATGAATTCGTGTTCTTCACTGACATCCACACTTCACTGAGTTTTTATAACAATTCTTTTTTGAAGGTGGTGTTCATTGGGCTTCAAAATGTGTGTGTGTGTGTGTGTGTGTGTGTGTGTGTGTGTGTGTGTGTGTGTGTGTGTGTGTGTGTGTGTGTATAATATGTATATTGTAAAATTTCGATACTGAATTTTTGAGTGAATCCTTTTCACAATATGGAGAGGTTTCAGAGGAATAAGAATCACTGGACCATCTGAATAAACAAATAAATAAATAATAAAATAAATAATAAATATATATGTAGCTTCTATGATAATTGTTAAACTTAGAAGGTTGTTGGAGAAGGAGTAAGAGATCGTGATATTAAACTCCATCGCTAAGAAGTTGTAGGTATTTCTCATAACAAAGAGGTGCGCTTCAGCATGCAAATATTTTCTGTATTATTATTATTATTATTATTATTATTATTATTATTATTATTATTATTATTATTATTATTATTATTATTATTATTATTATTATTATTATTATTATTATTATATTATTATTGCTTGTTTGTTTATTTATGTATTTATTGAAAGCGTTGAGGAATGCACATATTTGGATAGTGTCGTGAATACTAACGAGAGCAGAGAAAGAATCAAGAATAAACAAGATTCGAAGTTATTAAAATAGTCTGTCTGAAAGAATACAGGATACTCCACTAATACCAAACTAAGGACATTTTAATATAAATGTCAAGGCGGTGTTCTTGTATGGCTGTGGAACTTGAGAGACAATTAAAACATTATTAATATGTTGCAAGTCTTCATTAAAATACTTTTAAGCAGCATTTTAGGAATATTCTGACCGGTCCAGAATTCGACTGGAGTTAATGGGCTGTAACCTAAAATCAATTGAACCAGAAATTCGGCAGAGGAAGTGGGATGACTGGGTCGGCCATCAAATGACATAGCCAAGAATGCTGTCGACTGGAATCCTTAGGAACTTGTAGCAGAGGCAGACCCAAGACAGTATGGAAAAGATCAATCTTAAGGAGGCACGAGGAAGTGGCAAATTTTGGGGAGAGTTAAAAGAGCTCGCCAAAAATAGAACAAGGTTTCGTAAGGGCCCTATGTTCCCCAAAGAAGAATTATGGGAATTGATTGAAATTTATTATTGTTGTTGTTTATATACTTACTGGTTGAAATAACTGGCGTTATCCGTGGTTCCACAATGTTATCCCTATAACTTTAAAAATTACGTTACACACTGTAAGGAACCCAAAATAAATGAATAAATAAAAACACCCGGTAAACACTACGCAAAACCAGTGTTGAACCACCCCAAATACCTCAGGAAGAAAAGCAAGTAGAGAAAGCTATGTGAAAGACGTGACATTTCTATGTCAATCACATAGAAAATTGTATGAATTCTATGTGGAAGAGGTAGTAGACAAGGAAATGTGATTGTGCTTCGTGAAGATAACCGTGTGAATGTAATGCGTTGCATTTCAATTTCAAACAAATGGAAAATTGTATGAATTCAATGTTGAAGGTGAATAGAGAAAGAAATGTGATTGTGCTTCGTAAAAGAAAAGCTGTGTGAATGTAAGACGTTACTCTCTATGTCAATCATACAGGAAATTGTATGAATTCTTTGTAGAAGAAGTAGTAGAGAAAGAAATACTATTGTGTTTGGTAAAAGAAACGTAAGTTAAGATAACCATGTGAATGTAATGGGTTTTATTTCAATTTCAAACATATGCAAAATTGTATGAATTCTATGTTGAAGGGGAATAGAGAAAGAAATGTGATCGCGTTTCGTAAAATGAAAGTGAGTAGAGAAAACCTTGTGAATGTAATATGTGGCATTTCGATTTCAGTCATAGAAAATTGTATGAATTATACGTTGAAGGTCGAGTAGGGAAGGATATGTGAACTTATTACGCAAAGGAAAAGCTAATAGAGAAAACCATGTGAATGTTACGTTGTATTGCAAAATGGATAACATACAAACCTTCTCCATGAGGAAAAAAAAAAAGGATAAGTGCCGAATTTCGAGGTGATCAGTCTAGCGGTTTAGGAGCGCATAGAGGACAAATACACAATTCATTTATGTAAATGCGTCATCTACACATTACACGGATTAGATGAAAATAAATAAAGCTTGTTTCGAAATTTCAGAATCCACCTGTTCAGCTCCATGTGGGACAGCTAGTATGATATACGTTTTGATTTGCTAACCCAGTCTTATTTGTTTATGTTGATAGCAACATATGCTACTTGCATATACTCCATGTAGGACTGGCATGCAGCATGGTATTTCCTGTACATAGAAGTTTTATACTCAGGTGGGATCGGGCGTAGCCTGACTGGCGTCTGGGAATGCGCATGCGTGGGGCGACCACTTCTGCCTACGTCACCGATAGGCGTTCTGGACGAATTAGCACCTTCAGCACGGTTATTTGCTAGGCGCTGTATTGCGGATCGAGGTGAAGGCGTGAGATTCACTGCTCTATCTGTGTGATTACTGCCTATTCAATGATTTAATTCGCCTGCTCTATAATCATCATGCACCCCCAGATTCGTGCGTTCTAATAACACACCTAGACTTGTAGGAATTTGCGTTTATTCAGAATTTCATGGTTCGTTGTTGCTTTCCAGTCGCAGTCGTGCAGTAAGCATAAATCAACACAAGGGGCCCTTGAGTAATTTTACAGAAATGGAAACCTAAACAGCTCCTTCGCACAAGTTGATATGCATAAACTTTCAGCCATCAACTGCATCAACAATGGCTTTGTTCGTGATGTAGTCAGAAAACGCTTGCAGTTGTCAAGCGCTTGCGCAGAGTGATTTTTGAGTTCGTAAAATCAAATTGCGCATGTGCCTGACAGTCACAAACTGTTTTGGATCGTGCTACGAACAAAGTTTAAGCCAGCCATTTGTACAGAAGCATTCATTGCTAATGTATGGTATTTTGCATAATATTGCAAGGTTTGAGGTCCTTATCCGATGTTCAATCTAAAATAATGTATCTCAGTAGGAATTATATTTTCATTCGGTTATTACCAGGTATAGGAATGTTTAAGCAATTGACTTCGAAGTTATCTGCACTCCAACCATTATCAGTACAATCAATATAAGCAACAGCACCCATGAGTCACCGACGGACTGGTAAACACGGTCTCTTGAAAAGCTAACAGACTAATCGACGTCATTGCAATAAGTCCAGTAACTGTTCAACTTTATTTCGGATAGCATAACTCATAAACAAAGACTCTGATAAGTATTAACCGTGTCATTTTATTTTAGTACCGTTCAAAGACGCGACCCGAAGACTTTCACGAAAATCCCCCATTCTAAACTACTCTTTATATATGAAATGTTTGGTTATTTTTAAAATCCTCTTAACCATTTTTATTAAAATGTGTTTGGTTAAGCTATTTGTGTGACAAATAAAATGTACACCTTGAATTTTTTCCGAATACCCATTCTGGGTGAGTTTTGTATAATATATAAAAGCTGGTATTATTAAAGAGCAGACAAAAGCTTACTGTACAAAATATAGAACTCATTAAAAAACAATTTATGCCTAATATTTTTTTATGTAGACTTAACACAGATACTCGTTATCGTCTTCAAATACTTTATACTTTCTCGAAGTGCTAAATTCATCATTCTTTTGTTTCTCCTGGTCATACAAAAAGTTGAAATTCAAATCCAGATACAGCGACTGTCGTTTTAAAGATTTGACTAGCGCTTCAGTCTCCCAATTCCTCTTGGACCTACAACGAAATATCTAGCGAAAACATTTCCACGAACGTTTATATCGATTGAGGTGAAGCAGTTAGAAAAATATTGAACGACTTGTTTGCAGAGGGGTTATGCAAATGTAAGGCCAGAATTTTGTTTTCTGTTTATGAATTTTAAACAAAAAGATATTAAATAATGCGGTCATACTTCATATTTCAAATTAGAAACTGTAAACAACAGCACATGTTTGGGTAACACTTATTTGGTTGATTTCACAACATCCATGCTAGCAGGCGCGAATGAAAATATAGTACGTTAACTAACATGCAAAATAGGGTTAAATTTAAGACAACTACAATTATTTGCAAAATAGCTTCAAAAGCTCTAGTAAGAATAAATGTAGTACATTAATGTGCAAATTCATTATTAACTGGGATACGAAATTCATGTGCACACAGCTCTTTCACTTTCTTCAATGGCTTGAAGCATTATTATATCACTCGATTGACTGCTTCGTATTATGGGTGCCTACGGCTGCTCACACATGAGTCTTAATCTCGGGTATCCGTGGTGGTTACAGAGAGCGATATTGTAGTTTTGTTAGAACTCTTTATTTGTTTTATTTTTACACATTTAAGCTTTGCTGAACAATTTTAAATAGAATAAAATATGCAGTTTAACGTAACGCTGGAACGAACTTTCACCGTGTTGCTTACATGTATCTCTCCCTCGTAACGATGCCTGTCTCCTACTGTGCCTCAGTCATTATATCCTTTTTAGCTTCCGAAACATCCATAATGGCCCTCACTTCATTAAGTCAAGACTTTGCCCTCTGGCAAAACCCCTCGGGTTTCCGATACTTTGTAAAAATACAATAGCAGGCTCTTTTTTCTTTGTGTTGAAGACCTTGCCAAACTAATTGTATCTCGTTTACGTTAATGTTTGGGACGTTCGCTAATGACCCTCGCTAGTGCCTTTTTGGCATCCCTTCACCTGTGGTACATATTCTTAACCCTTTGCTATTAATGGATTTTGTAACTTTGATATATTCTGTATATCATAAGCGCTATACAGAAAAACTGCTACAAATGCCCCCCATATACATTATCATATTATGTAAGAATATGATAAGGTATATGTCTTGCCCGAAAATCATTTTCTTGTTAAAATTTCGCGATTGTTCAGCAAATCTTTCGTCAATTACATACAAATACTTAAAAGGGTTTACACTCAAATTCTTAAAGACATAGCTTGTACATAGAATACCCTTCACATATTTACATTACACAAATCAGCACTCAACACACATAGGGTTATATTTTTAATACTACATAGTGATTTAATATTATTTTACATGTTTCTTCTTACATTGATCTTCTGATTCTATATAATTATTTTTATCAAAAGTCTTTTATGGTTATGGATTGTTCTGCTGGTTTCACTTTTAATTTGTTTTTTTTTTTCTTTTTTTTTTTACACGCACATTATCCACTTCACTGTTTTTTTTCGATATATTCACTTTGCTTAGTATTAATTACGTTATTCTTACAGTTATTTACAAGTTTACATAGAAACAATTAGGCCCTCATTTTCATGATCCAACCATTCTTTCAGCTAACTTCTCACCATTTCTTTTCTTACTTTTCGATACTATTTGAGGAATTTCTATACGGTCTTATTAGCTGCTTATGCCATCTCCCAATCGATTTGTTTGTTTTTAAGTCCACTAATTCATAAGTATGCTCTCCGAATTTCTCAGTAATCATTACCGGACCTTTATATAATAGTTCTAATCTATGACTTCTCCCCCTTAACGCATTGGATAACTTATGATCCCTAGCGAGGACTAGATCTCCTACCTGAGGATTCCATTTATTTTTACGTTTCTTGATTTTTGATTTCCTCTTTTCCTCTTTTTCTTGCAATCTGTCAAAAACGATCTTAGCCCTTTGTTCCTCTGATAATGGCTGACTTCTCTCAATCGTTCTTGGAGTATTTTTAAAAATGGGTTCAGGGTCAATTCCCTGCATTATCTGTATCGGTGCAAAACCAGTTGTAGTATTTACAGTATTATTAATAATTTTCTCTATGATGGGACAATACTTTACCCAGTTTCGATGATTATTATGAGGAAGCACTCGAAAATAAGTCCCTATTTTTCTTAATATCCGCTCTGTCGGATTCCCTGAAGGAAAATAATAAGAACAATGATATAGTTTTATCTGGTGGCTACTTAGAGTTTCTTTGAAAATTTTATTCGCTACTTCAAACGAATGTGTATAACAGTTACATCTTCCAGGCTTTTCCGAGAATACCTCCCTGTTTTCTATTAAAAGTTCCCGTAATTTTCCTTTTTGTTCCTCATTTAGTCTCTCAGCTTGGTTCACCTTAGATTCTATTAAATTTTCTATCTTGACACAGTCCTTTCTTTCGTCGTACTCATTTATACTACTATTCTTCAAGTTAAATTTTGGGTTTTCTCGGGGTTTCTTTTCTTCGTCAAAATCACAGAAATAATTACCTCTACTCACAATATTTTGTTCCTCTATTTCATCGTAGTTCCCAACTTTTAATTCTGCTAATTCCATCGCTCCAATATTTATTACCTCGACAAAGAATGTTTCCCCCTCCATTTCTTCCTCTACCTGATCCCGTACAATTATCCTCGAAGTATGGTCTAAAAATGGTACAATTATGGTGTCAGGTCCTGTTTCAAACTTAAAACTTCTATTTTCAAAATCTATGATGGAATTCCAAGCATAAAGACTATCGCAACCGATTATTACGTCAAAAACAAGCCTGGGTACAACCAAAAATAATATTTCAATGCATTTCTGTGCGATCTCGACCTTTACCATCACTTGAAATTTTACCCTTTCTTTCCTTTTACCTACTGCTACAGAGCAATATATCCCATAAACTGGCAAAGATAATAATTTTACACCACTACTCACTAAATTTTCAAAAAAATTTTGGGAACACACAGTAGTATTAGCACCTGTATCAATAATAGCCTGAAATAATTTCCCGTTAATACCAATATTTATTCTCGGCGGATCAATTGAAATTTCATTCTCTGTATTTTCTTTATGTTTTTCGATCAAACATTGCCTTCTCTGTCCCTTATTTTCGAAGTACTTCCCATAATAAGAACATTCATCATTCCCAATCTTCACTGAAGGCGAAGTTGACTGGGTTTGGAGTTTTCCGAAAGCTTACTAATGGCTCCTGTCCCATTCCCATTATATGAAGGTCCCGGGTTTGAATCCTGGTGAAAATTTGTTTCTTCCAATCTTTTTACCGCGTTTATAGCGTCTACCCTTTCTTCCGGATTTGGAGAAATTCTGCTATTCCCATTTCTTTCTTCTTGCCTAGGGGAATTCGGTCTGTACCAATTATTATCATGGTGATAATTATTTCCCGAAGGAAATCGATTCCTAGTGTACCTCCCCCTTCTATCTCCGTAATATCTATTTGCCTGTACGTAATTAATTTGAGGGTTTCTTTCCCGTGGATAATTCTCAACCCTTCTTCTATTATCCTGAGGCTCAAAATTATTTCTTCTCTCCTGAGGCTCAAAATTATGTCTCCTATCCTGAGGCTCAAAATTATTTTTCCGGTGGTAATTATTGTTTTTAGGGACTGGGCCATGATACCGTTGCCGAGCATCAAAATTCCTGACATCACCTGAACCTGCCCCCTGCCCGAAAATTTTTGTTGGAGATCGGTTATTTCCAAAAGGTCTCTCATTACTTGCCTCGTTTTGGCTCTTATTTCTTTCTAGTGCGATTAACAAGTCAATCATTGCCGCTATTGTTATCGGCTTCGCAATAATCAGATAGTGTTGAATTGTTTCCGGAAAATGTGTGGTTATTAAATTAATTAATTCTATTTCTCCCATCGGAGGGTCAAGCATCTTACATTTTCTAGCTATAGCCATAAAATAATTAACCATGCATTGATCTTTATGCGGGTTATATTTCCCATTACTCAGTTCCAGTCTTATATTTGCCTGCCTGCTAGCTCCCCAATATCTATTTAAGAAAATTTCCTTAAATGTCCGATAATCATTACTTGATCCTACTGATAACTCTAACCAGTTTGAAGCGTTGCCTTTAAAACATTTTCTGACAACCGTCATCTTATATTCCTCGGGAATACCTTTTACAAGAAAATACTCTTGCATGCTATTTATAAAAGCCTTGGGGTCATCAAATTCTTCGTTTTCAAAGGTTGGTGGTGAAATTTCATTCAAAACATGGTTGGGCCATTGCAAATGTGGACTATTGCGTGCATTAGCATTAACATTTGTATTACTATTACCTGAGGTACCAGCATTTAAATTTAACATCGGAATGTCCGCGGACGCATTATGCATCGCTTCGTCCCGTGCTGCTACCGTAATAGTATTACTACTCACAGAGTCACTAACATTGTCAGACATACATATGTTATTTAATCTTTCTTTCAGTTTGTCATTTACCTCATCTACACTCACAGCTAATCTCCTAGTTTCCCTCTCTGATTGCTCTAATCTTTTCCTACAGATTTCTAATTCCTTGCTATTAATTTCCCTTTCGTTAGCTAATTCAGTAGTTATTTCCTCCCTTAATTTTCTATTTTCTTGCTCTACATTTTTATTAACTGTTTTAATCTCTTCCCTAACCTGTTCCTGACTTTCCCTCATTTCAATTCGTACATTTTCAATTTCAATTTTAACCTCTTCCTGATTATTTCTAACCTCACTTCTTACATTTTCTATTTCATTTCTAACTTCCTCCTTGAAATTTTCTAAAACCTTCTGTTGTTTCTCAATCTTATTTCCTATTTTGACTAAATCCGCTGTTAAGTTCTCCCTCGTATTTTCTACCTTTTCCTTAATCTCTTTCTGACTTTCTGTTAAACCCGTTAAATCTTTCTGACTCTGATCTACCTTTTCTGTTAACCCCGTTAAATCTTTCTGACTTTTTTCTACCTTTTCCTTAATCTCTTTCTGACTTTCTGTTAAACCCGTTAAATCTTTCTGACTCTGATCTACCTTTTCTGTTAACCCCGTCATCATTGACATAAGTGACTTTAATATTTCATTAGTCTCCATGCTTCCCCCTGTTTCTTCTCCCTGATTTTGTATATTCGTATCAGCTACTCTGTCCCTTGCATTATCTACATTACTATATACACCTTCTCCCACTCTCTCATCACCCTCCTGCACTTCCATATTTATATCTAATTGCTCGATCATTTTCCCGTTCCTTAAATACATTGACTATATATTACAACACGTAGATAAAATTCTCACTCAGTACCTTAATCAGCTTGCTGCACTGCTATTCGATGTGGATCCTCTCGTTCCTGCTGTGTCCTGGGTCACCTTCCCTGGAGTTCACGACCTTTGTTGTTCAGCTCCCTGAAGTTCTCCGCATACCTTATTCTGCTTCCCTGAAGTACTCTGAAGTTCTCGCTCAGCATTCCTGAAATTCTCTGAAGTTCACGCTCAGCATTCCTGAAATTCTCTGAAGTTCACGCTCAGCATTCCTGAAGTTCTCTGAAGTTCACGCAGCATTCCTGCAATTCTCTGAAGTTCACGCCACACGTTGGAGCGCCAATTTGAAGCATTATTATATCACTCGATTGACTGCTTCGTATTATGGGTGCCTACGGCTGCTCACACATGAGTCTTAATCTCGGGTATCCGTGGTGGTTACAGAGAGCGATATTGTAGTTTTGTTAGAACTCTTTATTTGTTTTATTTTTACACATTTAAGCTTTGCTGAACAATTTTAAATAGAATAAAATATGCAGTTTAACGTAACGCTGGAACGAACTTTCACCGTGTTGCTTACATGTATCTCTCCCTCGTAACGATGCCTGTCTCCTACTGTGCCTCAGTCATTATATCCTTTTTAGCTTCCGAAACATCCATAATGGCCCTCACTTCATTAAGTCAAGACTTTGCCCTCTGGCAAAACCCCTCGGGTTTCCGATACTTTGTAAAAATACAATAGCAGGCTCTTTTTTCTTTGTGTTGAAGACCTTGCCAAACTAATTGTATCTCGTTTACGTTAATGTTTGGGACGTTCGCTAATGACCCCCGCTAGTGCCTTTTTGGCATCCCTTCACCTGTGGTACATATTCTTAACCCTTTGCTATTAATGGATTTTGTAACTTTGATATATTCTGTATATCATAAGCGCTATACAGAAAAACTGCTACAGGCTGTAAGCAAAAGCCGCTAGAGGCAGTGGCGCTCCTATGCAATACAGAGTTTAAAAGACGAGCTTACTCACAAAACGCACATGTTACGTCGCTCAATATTTCTGCCAATCATAGGGGCCTACGGAGGAATACAATTTTGCACTTTGTTTACATTGCAACTTAAAGTACGGCCGCGGAAGGTAGGTATTATATGTAAGAGAAAAGTTTTACTGAGCTGCCTTTGATGTCAGGAGGCTCTGAAATAATTTCAGTTCTTCTCTATTAGAGGAAAATTGTAGTAAAAACGAAATAAATTATTAATGTTGTGTTAAATGATTATATAGTATATTGAATCTGACATACTAGTTCACTCTTCGATCTTTTCAAGCCCTGCTTTCGTTTGAAACTTGGCGTGTTAGAAGAAAATTGTATGCAAATGCATTTTATTGGCTGTTTATGAAGTCAGATGAGGTGGCTACTCTTTAACACATGTTTGAGATTCTCTCACGCGAAAACGAGCCTTTATCACAGCAGGCCTTGGATGTACCCCTGCTGATCCATATCCGTGCAGAAATAGACGCAATATTTGCATAGCTGTATTGATGCCCTTTCTTTGGATGGGAAAACGTTCAAAGTGATCGTGACCTACTCTACCATTTGTCCAGAAGGTTGAGAGTGGAAACACGTGAGTCAAGGTTGGCAAGCGTGGCCAGCATTCGAACACGCATTGATTCGTTCTGCATACTTCTGAATGCGTCGGCCATGACCATTCTTATGAAAAATGAATGCTTTCCCTTGGGTCGATGGGTACAATGTGTCCAGGATGTTCCCACCTTGTGAGGTAGAACGTCTTGCATAAGTATATTATACCTAAGGTAGGTAGAGCAAATGCTGTTGTATTTCACCTAAAAATTGGATACTGAGATTTCATCGGTAAATATGTTTTGAATCCCACTAAATAAAAAGTAGCGCTTCAGAAAAAGATGCGTGTGCGCACGTTTGTGTGTGTGTGTGTGTGTGTGTGTGTGTGTGTGTGTGTGTGTGTGTGTGTGTGTGTGTGTGTGTGTGTGTGTGTGTGTGAGAGAGAGTGAGTGAGTGAGAGAGAGCGTATATGAATTTTCATTTAAGAATTAAATCTCCATTCACTAAATGATATTTTGGGAATTAAAAAATTAAATTGCATTTTTTGTTGTTCATATTTTTAGTTCTCATAGACACTAGGAAACATGTTGTGCAATAGGTCGTTCTTTGTTTACGACTACCTACTTTAATGTACAAGTGTTTTGTTGAACCCCTCTCCGAGATATTCATATACTGGTTAAAGCTGGCAAAGCGAAAGTTTGCCTTTTGCAGGATGCGATCGTTAGGCCTGTTACGGACTCCAGTATCTGAGGTGTGCGTATCGCACAGTGGCCTTCAATCGAGCGAGGTAAGTCAACTTTACCCGAGTAGTGCCGAAGATTCGCACAGATCTCGTTGGCAAGCTTTAGTTGCGTTACATCTAAACACGACTTCAAAGAACCAATATATTTCGTAAATCTATTACGTCAACAATGTTTCAATTACTGAGTGAACTTAAACTGATTAACTTGATAATCATTGTACATGCACTTTGTTTCCAAGTATAACGGTAACAATTCCTCTGTCTTCGGTCTCGAGCCAAAACCTTTCTGTTTTTTTTATCAACTTGATCTTTTCTAGAGCACCTACAAGTACTTGTTACCGTTTTTCATTCTCAAGTTTTCTTTGGTAAGGTAAAATATCCAGAATCTGTAATTTAATGCACTTTCGGTCGCTCGTGCTCATTATTTTTCCTCGGTAAATTCAGCAGAAACTTTCGAAGTGCATAAAACCGTGAAAGCATTTTCTTGTGATTCATCGCTTCATTGTATTCCTCTTTGCCTTAATTTCCTAGGCTTTTACAAAGTCAAATATCTTTTAAATTATCTTGAAAAATATTCAGATACACACGTAAGCATACGATAAGGAATATCCTGTTTGAAATTTCTAGAAGTTTTTATCTACAGATTTTCATCATTCATCGCGCAACTCTGGGTTTTACCTGTATTTTCGCAACTGTTCAGATATGACATCAAAAGAGTCGCGCGTAGACTGTGTGTGTGTGTGTGTGTGTGTGTGTGTGTGTGTGTGTGTGTGTGTGTGTGTGTGTGTGTGTGTGTGAGAGAGAGAGAGAGAGAGGGGGGGGTGGGGGAGGAGTGAACAACACGCAATTAAAAAAAATGAAAGGTAGGTTAAATCCAAACGTGGTATTTAAATTCTTTGTCGCCAAAAGATGCGACACGAATATTTTCAAGAACATCCCCTACACTAAACTACCCTTTATGAGGAAAGGTAATGAAAACTTTTGTTTTTCTCCAAAATAGCTCTAGAAAGTTTGTTTGAAGTACCATCTTTTAAGATATTTTAATGAAAAATCAAATATATATTTTGAGTTTTCTGGGAATAGTCGCTGAAATCCTCTTTATTCTGGATGATTTTTGCATAAGTGATAAACCATAAGAGATAGACAAAATCTTACTATAAAAATGTACATCTCGTTAAAGCACACAATGTATGCCAACTGCATTTTTATTTTGTGGATGTAACCATTTCCGAGGTATTTCTTGTTATTATTTGAATTTTCATAGTATATTTTTCTCAAATATGAAGTGGTTATTCTTTCATTTTTTAAACTCTTGGTAATGCAAAAAGAACGGAATTTCAAAGCCATCACAAAGCATTTTTCTAATTCCATTTTTCCTACAATGAAACGTGGAACAAAGCCGTTTCTACAAAATAGGTTTATCTAGATTAACATGTAATACATAAAAGAATTAGTTTTAATAAATTTTCTTGTAGTGTGAACCATTTCAGAGATATTCCTTGTTATGTGTGTGAGTTTCGGAAAACTTAAAACTTCGTGAAATGGATCATCGTTCATTTTTTTATATGTTCAGTGTGCAAAGAGAACGGAATCTCAAAACTTTAAAACATTTGACTATCGCACAAAGCCTACTGTATTCCCATATTCCCCTTGCACCTACAAGGAAATAGGCAATAAGATAATTTCTGCAAATGTTTATCTTAACTAACACGAAGAAGATATAGGAATAAGAGTTTGTAAGAATGGTTAGTACAAGAGTAGAGAAAGTCATGTGAGTGCAACACATCAGATTCTTTTTTTTTACTGCCAACATTTTTAACCTTTTAATGAGCTGTGTTTTAAAAAAGACTTATGGCTACACTCACACGAGTATCTCTGCCCATTCTTTAACGGTCTATGGACATAAATGGTGTATTTTAGCAAGATCTACATTTTTTGTATAGTATGATTTGGTCTATCTCTAACGGTTTACCAGTTATGCAAAAGTCGTCCAGAGTAAATACGACTATAGGAGCTATAACCAGAAAATTCAAGATATACATTTCATTTTTCATAAAAATATCTCAAACATATGACATTTTAATCAAAATCGTTAGAGCCATTTTCAAGAAAATCAAAATTTTCGAAAAATTTCCCATGTAAAGGGTAGTTTAGGGTGGGGCTATTTTCTTCAAAATCTTCGTGTCGCATCCTTGAAAGACACTAAACTTAAATACCAACTTTGGTTTTAAACAGACTTTTCTTTTTGAGATATGCTGTCCACAGACTGACAGACTGACACACAGACTGACAGACTGACAGACTGACACATAGACACACACACACACGGACCTTTTTCTAAAAATGCTTTTCTTGGATTCAGGGGGTCTCAAAGCATACATATATTTCCGGTGAAATCTCGACGTCGAATTTTTGGGTGGAATACAATACTTCCCCTACTTACCAGTAGAGAAAGTAAAAACATGCAAACTATGAACAATTTCTAAAACACAGAAGCTGTGTTATCGATTTATTTTTGTTCATATCAAAAATAGAATTTTTCTCCCCATTATTGAGTGCTAGAACTGTTTTATAGCTCTATAGTACGTATGTACAGATAGTTCGTTGTTCTCGTTAATAAGATAAGTTGTTTACCAACTCCATCTAGTATTTCATGATGAAACTTTGGGTCTCTTTTAGGTTTCTGCCTGTAGAAAGGAAATATTTACCATAACCTTTCAAGGACTACCGATAGGTATTTCGATTTCCGTACTCAGGGGAGGTAACTGACTTGGCAGTCCTTGAAGGCCTGTTGCACCGCACAACCTTGTGAGAATAGCACTGCAATTGGGCTTAATGGTTGAATGATTGCTAAAGATGATGAAATAAAGATAACAAAGTATTCCATTTAGAACAGCAAAAGCAAATGGATTTAATCCGTGCCTGCAGTGCCAGTTGTATCACTGAACCGTGACAATGCGACAATGTAACTGTCAACAAGTTGCTGTCATATCACACGTGACGTCACAACTTGTCTGCCATATGTTGCTGGGCACTTAAGCTTTGTTTGTTCTGCAGCTAAGCAATTTATTTGCTGCATCCTGGAATATGGTATATACGCAAAAATCTGATGTGTAGCTCACATAACTTTCTCCGCCCTAACAAACACTGATTCCTCTGTCTACTTTATGCTAATCGAGATAAACATTTGCAAGAATTATCTTATTGGTAATTGATAGTCAAAATTTTAAGAGCACAGCTAGTCGCTATGTGATGGCTTTGAAATTCCATTTTCTTTGCATGGCCAATAGTTTAAAAAAAGTCTGATCTGTTGCGCTCATATGACTTTCTCCACTCTTGTTCTAACTATTCTTACAATCTCTTATAATCTCTATCTTCTTCATGTTAGCCGATATAAACATTTGCAGAAATTATCTTATTGCTAATTTCCTTGTAGGTGTGGTCATAGGGTAGGCTTTGAGCGTCAAATCCTTTAAATCTTTAAAAAAAAAAAAAAAAAAAAAAGTTCTCTTTGCACTGTCAAGAAATAAACAAGTGAATAATGATTTTCCATTTGAGAATAGAAGTATTGCGAAACTCACACAAATCCACACACCAAAAAAGTACATTAATTGTGTATTTTAACGAATCTGCATTTTTGTATAGTAAGAGTTGGTCTATATCTTACGATTTAGCAGTTATGCAAAAGCCATCTAGAGTAAACAGGACTACATAGGCTATAGCCAGAAAATTCAAAGTATATATTTCATTCATCATAAAAATATCTTAAACATGTGGCATCTTAATCCAAATCTTAGTCATTTTCAAGAAAATCAAAATTTTTGAAACATTGTCCATGTAAAGGGTAGTTTAGGTTGGAGGAACGTTCTTCCAAATCTTCGTGTCGCATTCTTGAAAGATATTAAACTTAAATATCAACTTTGGTTTTAACCGACTTTTTATTTTTGAGTTATCTCTTCACACACATACACAAACACACACACACACACACACACACACACACACACACACCTGTTTCTAAGAATGTTTCTTTTTATTCAGAGGACCTCAAAACGTATTTTCGGTGAAATTTCGACGTCGAATACAATACTTCCCCTACTTGCTATAAGTAGTAGAGAAAATAAAAACACATGAAGGGTACAAATCGATGTAAGCAAATTTAGAATCCTTACAAAAATTCCAAAATTAAATTGCATTTCCGAGGTAATACATGATTCACGTTCAGTTTGCTATACGAGTATTTTATCATAAATGAGAACAAACGCATAGCGAGTAATTAATCTTCAGAATCTGAATGTGGCTGGAATGGCTCAATATTGATATAACGCATCCATAATGCATTCTAAGATACGACAATAACAGCTGTTTGCTATTGTAATACAGGTTAATTGTTTACGCATGCGCATCTGTAACACGGAGCTTCGCAGGGGCGTGCGTTCTGGTATAGAAAGTGGGATGTTCTTGGCATCGAAAGGTCTCTATGTCGAAACCCGAGAGATAACCATAATAATTAAAAGGGTGTGAAGCAAAACAAGGATAGAAAGAGAATGACATTTAATTTGCATTGTCTCAGGTGCATTAACCTCGGGAATGTTACGTTATTGAGACCAAAACTTATACTTCTGGTTTATTGCAAACAGGTAGTAAGCATGCGTTTCACCAAATAGTAAATTTCAGTCAAACATTTGTGATTTTAGAACTTATCTTGCTTGCACATTCCTGCACGTTAGACTACCGTTTACAATAGAATGCTTTTCAGGAGAATACTTTTTACCCTGACTATCTCACTGTTCATAGCCATCTTGCTGTACACTATCTTTTTGGGTTAATTTACCTTTTTACTTTCTCTACGTATGGTATATATTGTTTTCGACCCATAATTTCGATGTCGAGATTTCACTGGAAATATGTTGGGAAGCCTCCTTAAAAAAAAAAAAAAAAAAAAAAAAGGTCAATTAAAAACCAAATTTTTTATTTTCTCAAAATTGGCTCTAACGATTTTGATTAAAAGTACCATTTGTTTAAGATATTTTATGACAAATGAAGTGTATATTTTGAATCTTCTGGCTATAGCCTATGTAATCCTATTTACTCTGCATGACTTTTGCATAACTGGCAAACCGTAAGAGATAGACCAAGTCTTACTATACGAACAATCTAGATCTGGTTAAAACACACAAGTTATGTCCAAATGCACTCTTTTGTGGATTGGACCACTTCGGAGACATTCCTTGTTATTTGTGTGAGTTTTGCAATACTGAAACCTTTCTCAAATGAAAGGTCGTTATTCACTTTTTGCTTCTTGGCTGTGCAAAGAGAACAGAATTTGAAAGCTTTAAAAGATTTGACTATCGCTCAAAGCCTACTGTATTCCAATATTCTCCTTGCACCTACAAGAAAATATGCAACAAGACAATTTCTGGAAATGCTTATTTCGACTAACAACGAAGATATAGAAATAAGAGTTTGTCAGAATAGTTAATACAGAAGTAGAGAAAGTCATGTCACTGCAACACATCAGATTTTTAACATTAAAGAGACATTCGCTCTCACATTCATTCTTCCAGAATATGTGGGGATAGGTAATTATTCTGGTTAAAGAAAAGTTCTCAAACCAGCCGGGAATGGAACCAGGGGTCTCTGGGGTGGGAAGCCCGAAAGCTGCACTCTCGACCGCAGAGGTATTGTGAATATTTAAAATGCTGTCTTTATTTTATGGGTTTTATTGTTTAATTTTATTCCTGAAATGTTTGTAACAAATGCAACTTGTTATTTTCAAATTGTCTTGATAAATTATACGACAGGAATGGCTGCTGTGGCTGTTAAAATTAAGCCACAGTTGGAACGAACAGAGTATAAACACATATGCTTGTTTTATGAACGGTTAACTTGCCTCATTCTGCTGCATGTAAGTGGTTACCTAATTGAAACTAGTTGTAAGCAGAACTTAGTTGTGAACACTAGCCTCTGCCAGCTTCTTCTTGTAGAACTGTGGAGAAGAATGCGTGAAACGCAAGGAATGCCAGAATTGGTGCAGGTGTATGGCTACCGGTCCACAACGGGGTTCTGCTTGGCCACTTCTTTCGCTTTGTTTTGAACGCCATGTGGTGTTTGATTGCAGATCCAGAACCACCAATCAGCGTCGTGCAACCCCATGAGCTGGCCAATGGTGGAGCAGAGGATCTGCACCAGCTCTGTCGTGCTGCAGAGGTGACAGCAGAAAAATCAGACAGCGACATAGGTAAGTGTCCTCATTTAGTTGTGTGCTTCGTTTGATACCGCGTGGTCGTATTCGTTATCATACTCTGGTACTGCAGAGTGCAAGGAAGCTTTCCGCCAATGTTAGTGTCGCCTACTACGCAAACATGGGTAAGTAAGTGTTCAGAGATGTGAAATGTGTTTCCTGATTTTTGAATTTCAAAAATATGCGCTGTATTATGGGGAGTGCCGAATTTCCAACTGACCATTCACTGTCCTTTGCTTAAATTACCATTATGCCTCCTTAATTCAGATATGTATCTGGATAAAGAACCACAACTCGGTGTTTTCTTAAATTTGAATTCTAAATAGGTAAAACATTACAGACGAAGAAGTGACTATATAGTGAACCAAATGTTACTATGTTATCACTAGGCCCGGATTTTGGATGGAACAAACCTTCATTTGACGTTTGTTATGTAGACTTAAAATATCTTTCTTTTTACTTTCTCTACTCGACCCAAAAATTCGATGTCGAGATTTCACCGGAAATATGTTTTGAAGCCCTCCGAATTAATAAGGCATTTTTAGAAAAAAGTTCCGCGTGTGTGCAGTATAACTCAAAAGAAAGAAAAAAAAAATCCCTTAAAAACCAAACTTGGTATTTAAGTTTGATATCCTTCAAGGATGCGGCACGAGGATTTTGAACATTCCTCTGTTCTAAACTACCCTTTAGATGAAAATTTTTGATTTTCTTAAAAATGGCTCCAATGATATATATATAGTGAAGTGACCATTTCGGAGATATTCCTTGTTATTTGTCAGAATTTTGCAATATCTCATATAAGACCGTCATATAATACCGTTCTCAAATGCGAGGTCGTTATTCACTTTTTCTCTTGGGCATGCAAAGAGAACGGAATTTCAAAGTCATCATATAGCGACCACTCTTATAACACAAAGGCTTAAAGCCTATTGTATTCCTCTTGCACCTGTAAGAACGTTAGCAATAAGGTAATTTCTACAAATGTGTATTTCGATTAACATGAAGCAGATAGACTAATAAGTGCTTGTAAGAACAGCTTGCGCAAGAGTAGAGAAAGTCATGTGAGTGCAACACATCCATTTTTTAGATTTTGTTTGTAGATCAGTATGGGCACTAATAATTTTACTTTTTATTAGCTTTGTGAGATTTATTTATGAGTTTCTTTTCACAAAAATATACTTTATCAAAGATGTCCATCAAAAACCACGGAGAATGGATTTTACTGTTCCTTTTTTACTTTCTCTACTGGTAAGTAGGGGAAGTATTGTATTCCACCCAAAAATTCGATGTCGAGATTTCACCGGAAATATATGTTTTGAGGCCCCCTAAAACAAACAAAAAAGCATTTTTAGAAAAAGGTCCGCGCGCGCGCGCGCGCGCGCGCGTGTGTGTGTGTGTGTGTGTGTGTGTGTGTGTGTGTGTGTGTGTGTCAGTCTGTGGACAGCATAACTCAAAAACGAAAACTCGGTTAAAAACCAAAGTTGGTATTTAAGTTTAATGTCTTTCAAGGATGCGACACGAAGATTTTGAAGAGAATAGCCCCACCCTAAACTACCCTTTACATGGAAAATTTTTCGAAAATTTTGATTTTCTTGAAAATGGTTCTAACGATTTTGATTAAAATGTCATATGTTTGAGATATTTTTATGGCAAATGAAATGTATTGCTTGAATTTTCTGGCTATAGCCCCTGTACTCTGGACGACTTTTGCATAACTGGTAAACCGTTAGAGATAGACCAAATCATACTATACAAACATTTAGATCTTGCTAAAATACACAATTTATGTCTCAATAAATTTTCTTTTAGGGTGAACCATTTCGGAGATATTTCTTGATATGTGTGTGAGTTTCGGAAAACAGAACTTTCGTGAAATGGATCATCGTTGTTCTTTTTTTATATGTTAAGTGTGCAAAGAGAACGGAATCTCAAAGCTTTAAAACATTTTGGCTAACGCACAAAGCCTACTGTATTCTAACGTTCCCCTTGCACTTACAAGGAAATAAGCAATAAGTTAATTTGTACAAATGTTTATCTCAACTAACACGAAGAAGATATAGGAATAAGAGTTCGTAAGAATGGTTAGTACAAGAGTGGAGAAAGTCATGCGAGTGCAACACATCAGATTTTTTGTTATTGCAGTACATATGCACCCACATTTTCTGGTGTAACTTGTTTCATATTATCATGCAACTCATTCTTGTATCAAGAAAAATTATTTCCGTGGAACATGACGTCATTGGAGCGTATAGTATGGATTATAATGCAGCAGGTTCTAGAGGTAATTTTCTGTATACTTTCTTTCCTGTAATATTGAAGTTATGACTTTAATATCTTCAAAAATACGATTACTTCAAGAATCTTCTGCTGCTTAAACGAATATGAAGATCCAGATATTTCTTTTCTACTCGTAGATATACCGCCAATGATATGCGGAGTATTTCAGTGAATGGCAGGATTGCACTTTCCAAGCGGAAAATATCTTTTGTCAATATGTTGTGAAGGTAAAAGATATGACTATTGTAGTTAAAATCAGGGTATAAATGGAACAAAGAATTAGTTGATATACATGAGCATCTCTAGTCTAATGCTCAAGCGCTGTTTGACGTGTTATGAAGCATTAGGAAGAGGCATGTGCACATGCTACGTGCTAATTTTTCTGACATTTCTGACTGGATAGGAAGTTTATTGCAATGTCTGCTTGCAGCACGTGGATGTGGTTAAAGTTTGTTGGAATGGCGTGTCACTCAGATTCCTTGAATGCGCTTGCTGAATCAGAGATTGTTAGGGAAGAAACCTAATATTAAAAATAAGTAGGTTGGTTTACCTCCATCTCTATATCTGGGTAATGTCTGAGGCAAAATGTGAATATAGAATAATCAGTATCATAATATCAGCATCTGGAAGTGGGTGGTCAGCCAAGCACCAGGTATGACAGTGAGAAAGAGGATGATATGAAACGCAGGCGAGATGGATGAATGAAAAGGTGATAATGGAGCAATTAGTGGAATGAGTGGCGGGGGAAACCGGAGAAGGTCTTAACTCCTACGATTCCTATTAACGTAAAAAAATAAATAAAATAAAAAATAAATAAATGTTAATCAAAATATACGAGGCGGATATAATACTGAAACATTTCTATTGAAAACAATGATGCTATTTTATAAAACGAGCGGTAGCGAATTTTACAACGTTCATACGAGCATCTTAGTTACCATTTTATACTGAAGTTTCATGCGACTATTTATGCTCGACCATGTGTCTAACTTTAAAAAATTTATAAAATGTTTTTAATATTCTACGCTGCATGTTATTGCCACTGGTGTACGACATTGTAACTATTTGTTAATCGATTCGATTGTACACACGAGAATCGATAGTAGCGTCTTCAACTTTTATGTTGGTCTGACACAATGATACAGAGAGTAACCTTTAAAAGAGTAGGCTTTCAAAAACGAGAAGACAAATTGAATCTATTACAATGTTATTTATAATATTAACACTAATTATTAAATAATAAGGTAGCTTTATTCCTTATACGCTTTCAGCTGTGTGGGAATGTGCGCAGACGCCGAAGCACTGAACGCTACATGCGGATCTTTTGATTGGCGTGATGGACAGGTGATTGGTCGATTAACAGTGTCATTATGAACTGGTGCACCTTTGATTGGTGGATTAGCAGTGTCGTTATGAATGCGTGCACAGCTGTTTAATGTCATTATGAAGAGGTGGATATGAGGTCCATTACAGTGGCGTACAAGCGCTACATTGTCATGGTTGAGAATAGTCTTCTAAACCCATTTCCCAGAAGAGAAAATAGCACAACGTTCAAATGTTTTTAATACGTAGTGTGAAACAGAATATATTACGCAATCCTTTCCTTACCGTGTAGCAATTGCAGCCTCGCATATGACTCGGCAATAAACATCAACAAAGGAAATGATCCCTTTCTGTGCAATTGCGTAAATAATATTGACATCCTGTGAAGAAGAGCATCGGAGGGATGGCACGCAGTAACTCGGCTCACGCAGTTGGCAAGCCTGTCTGGCCTTCTGACTGCAGAAAAAGGCAGTCTCCCCCGGATTAATTTAAATATAATTTCGAGTTATGGAATGCCATTGTGCTCGGGTTGGGTTTGTTCAAGGCTCGCTCTACATAAAGTTGCTGGTAGTTGTGTTGTGACAGCGATGCTATGCACTTCTGCACAGGTGGGCTGCAGCGGCGGCATGTGAGATCGTAAGTGTTGCTTCACCAGTCTTCATGTTAATCGGTATGGAATTTACAGTTAATAAAACAATACACGCCTTATGGCTATTATTGCCTTCTCTACTACTGGCTATAGGGAAAAATATAGGAGGTGCCTGTCGACACTGAGATTTCACGGATATAGGTATACAGAGTGGAAAATACTGCTTCGGCTGCTGTAATGTGTTTTTATCTTAATTCGAATGAATTTAGTCACAATTTAATATTGACGTGACGTTGTTAAATTCCTCTTAGAAATTGAACTTTACAATAACATTTAACATTAAATTGTGACTAAATTCAAATTAGGGTAAAAATGCATTACAACATTGTTCACACAATGTTTGTACGATAGTTATGGAATAATAAACCATTTATATCCATTCGTAAAGAAGTTAGTTGGTTGCAAGTATTTGACACAAATAATTTTTTCGGCGAGACGGTTCTTTATTGACAATAATTGTATTGGGCATATTTGTTACACTCATCATGTAGAATCCTTGGTGAACATATGGCCAAGCAGTACATACCTTCCATCCTGTATATACACGTTTTAAGGCTTCTTAATTTGTAAAAAATAATGTATGTGTGTGTGTGTGTGTATAAACTCAGAAACCAAAAAACTGGTTAAATTACCTGGTATATAATTCAGCGTCTTCCAAGGATTCGATACGAAGATTTACAAAAACTTCTCCCCTACTCAAAACTACCCTTTACACAAAAAACTTTGTTATTTTGATTTTCTCAAAAATAGTTCTAAGGATTTTGATTAAAATATCATATCTTTAAGATATTTGCTAGATAAATCAAATGTATACCTTGAATTTCTGGGATCATAATATGATTAAAATATCATATCTTTAAGATATTTGCTAGATAAATCAAATGTATACCTTGAATTTCTGGGATCATAAAAGATCATTTGAACATAAATTGTGTGTTTTAATGAGATCTACGATTTTGTGTAGTAAGATTTGCTCTATCTGTTAAGGTTTACCAGTAATGCAAAATTCATCAAGAGTAAACATTACATGGGCTATAGTCAGAAACTTCAAAATATACCTACATTTCATTTGCCATAAAAGTATCTTAAGCATATGGCATTTTAGTCAAAATCGTTAGAACCATTTTTGAGAAAATCAAAATTTTCCTTGTAAATGGTAGTTTAGGGTGGAGGAATTTTCTTCAAAATCTTCCTATTGCATCCTTGAAGGATTAAACTTAAATACCAACTTCGGTTTTTAACCGACTTTTGGTGTTTGGGTTATGCTGCTCACAGACACTTACACACACATGGACCTTTTTCTAAAACTGCGTTTTTTTTTTGTTTTTTTTTTTTTGTTTTTTTTTTGGATTCAGGGGACTTCAAAACATATATTTTCAGATGAACTCCCGACATCGAATTTTTGAATGAATCTGTAGTACTTTCCCTACTTACTATACGGGGTAGAGAAAGTAAAAAGGTTGCGTAAACATAACGTATCAGTTAAATAAGGAAAAATTGAAGCTATTAACAGTGAAGCAACAAGATTCTAAAGTAAGAACAAATTAGAAACTAAAAACTTCACTTATCTTAGAAATGTTGTTATTCTTTTGCTAACCCTGGGTTTCAAGTTGTCTCCAACTCATTCTCAAACCCAATCAGATTTCTGAAGGTGACGAAAGGTAGTCTGAAATACTGCATCCCCAATAGGTGTGATATAATTTCAATATGGTGTAGAAGCAATGGGGAGATTTCATATTCTATCAACAGTGTTCAACATTTCAAACAATTCTCAATAAGAAATCGCTATTAACAGGATGTTCTAACCATAAAGCAAGCTTTTCAATAACTAGCTAATGACAACGCTGTTGTAACTGACCAGAGAGTGCCTAACTCTTAAAGTTATAAAATGTTCAGATTTTACTGGACATTTCGATTAGAGTGAAACTTTATTACATGCTGGAATGTGAGAAACCAAACTGTGGAAATGGAGTTCTACCTCGACACCCGCAATAAAGAACAGTGATGTTTGTTGTTTGGGAAGAAATAGACGTTAGAAGTTGGGGAACGTGTTTTGGAAAAGAAACGCTTTCAAGATGTC
This sequence comes from Tenodera sinensis, assembly GCA_030765045.1. Taxonomy (NCBI): domain Eukaryota; kingdom Metazoa; phylum Arthropoda; class Insecta; order Mantodea; family Mantidae; genus Tenodera; species Tenodera sinensis. The sequence continues at coordinate 29,981,563 of CM060967.1, forward strand.
AATGTGGGTTAGAACACTCTTATTTGATACTAATTTTAACCTTGGTCGCCTTAAGCTGAAATCATCGATTAGGAAACACTGCATTCCAATCCCACTTGGGTCAAATGTCGTGGGTTGTTTCTCTGTCAAGATGACCGACTTGGAATAAACATTAGTGATACTTTACGTAACCGCTTGCTAGCATTTCCATCGCAATGATCCATTTTGCAATAAAAAACAAAGATCACAACACGCATGGTTTTCTTTAATGTTTATGGTACACCGGTAATTCTTATGTAGCATAATAATCGTGCAAACTATATAAATAGCTATTCATGGTACACAAAACGAATTTATTAAAATGCACTTTTTGGGAGCACCTCTCAGTTCCTTATCGTCTTCCGCAGTCTAGCAATGCGTGAGGCATAACTAGTGACCAATGACAGTTGCAATACGGGGCTAGAGGCGTGGCGCTGTAATGAGGACAAGGAAAGGTGGGGTAGGGTAGATTCACCTGGCCTCGTAGAAAAACCAACTTTTATTTTTCTTTAGATTTGTCTTCAAATTCTTAATGCCTATTATGGAAAAGATTGCAAATGTTGCCTGAAATAAGCAGCATTTATTGGATTAAACGATTCTGTGCTATAAAAAGCATTACTTTGTCCTCAGAATTACAAAAACGCGTAAACTTTACAGCAAACATTATCCAATATATTGAAAAATATGTGAACGTTTAATCCTTCTACAAATTCTCATTATATTTATTATACAATTAAAACTCGTATCGAAATAGCTCTAAACTTGTATATTACATTATAATACAGTTTCGAATGAAAGGTTTTCTTCTAATACCTATGCAATAAACCGTCTTTCTTGTGTGGCATTAAAATTTAATTACATTTCTGTGAATTTACACAGCTTCTAAAATGTGTCGAACTCTGATACCAGCTTGCCATAGACCAATAACCTGGCCACGTAACGGTTCTGATGCGCACGACATGGTGTGAAACAAGCAACAATTTTAGCTTAATGAGTAACGATTTAATGAGTCGTCAGAAATTTTCAATACTTCCCTTTAATGCCGACGTGTCATTGGTTATATTGTCCAGCCAGTAGCATGAATATTGTCCAGTCATTGGAGAAGGGTAGAGAGAGAGAACGAGAGAGAGAGCGAGAGAGAGAGTGAGAGAGAGAGAGAAGGGGAAGCTACGAAGGCCTCGTTAAATAATCATGATATTCTTTTGTATTACTAAATTCGCTTTCTGTATAAATGTTAAAAAAGTTTTATTTTTCGAATAGAAAGGATTACGGAACGAAGCTGAAAGTCCTTTGTAGCAACCCTACAAGCAGCATAAAATCGCTTTCAATAAGTGTTTCATATACCACTATTTTTAGACAACCTGAATATTTATAAAGTATCCAGTGAACTTTGTGTGGATGTAGCGGTATCCATTCGGACATGCGTAGTGGTGAGCTCTAGTCTTGTTGTTTGACCTTCGTTGTTGTTTGATCTCCACAACGCCATTCACAACATGATCACTTACACAACAATTACATTCTATAACATAGACTGTTGTGTGGTAAAAACAAGCCGACTTTTCATTTTATGAATATAAAATATTTTAAAATGTACACTTTCTACGTTGCACCATTGAGAAAATTGTTGTAGTGTTTCCTCGACTTCTTTGGTAACTGTGAAGTTTCTCATTAAGAACATTTGAGACTTGTTCTGTTACGATCGGTCATTGCATTACTTAGCATGTCGATAAAATGACTATATTACTATTGATGTATTGAATATTAGACTATTAAATAAAATAAAGAGAAGCCCTAATTAAGGAGTGAGATATAATGGAGGGTTGGATGATGGATCACTGCGGCCCTCCGCTAACTGCTTTAGAGTAGAATGGCCCTTGGCCTAAATTAGATTATGCACCCTTGCTCTACGCTGTTTGCAAAATGTCTTCTGGTTTTCCGAATCATTCAAATTGTTCACCACTACACCAATGAATGCAAGGTCTCCGCTTAAAATGCACTGCAAGAAACAAATGTTGGAACAATGGATATTGTAAAAATTTTATTACAGTTATCATATACAATTTTTAGTATGACTGGCTCGTATTATAATCTGTCCCAAACTAGAACGATCCTGTTGTAAACATATGGGAGAGAAAGAGAGAGATGCTGTAACGGAACGGTTCACGTCTCTATAAACACTTGAGTTTTCCTCCACCAATGAGCCGTTATAGTATCTTTGTCTCTCTCTTTCTTCCCATATGTTTACAACAGGATCGTTTTAGTTTGAGACAGATTATAAAAGTATAACTATTTTTCTATTCACTTTGTTAATCGTTATGCATTTTTGCTCTGAAGTTTGTGTCCTCCCTGTAGCTTCTGATTCCCGAGGTCGCGGGTTCAAACCTGGTGGAGGGCGATGTATTTTATCGGGTGTAACGGTCCTTAGTATCTATGCCTTCCTTCGGAGGGAAGTAAAGTCGGTGCTCCCGTGTCGTAGGTCTACGGCACGCAAAAGAACCCCGCCAGATAAAGAGGTTCTGAGCAATAGTCGTTCACTCCAATGTACACTGCAGCCCACCAGCTCGAGAACATAGAAAAGTTATCTTGATTCGTAATACTACTAAGTGCAGAAACGAGCTAACTGCCTTTCCTCCTATACTAAATTAGTAGCAATTCCTGGAGCTTGATATTTTATTATTGTCTTTAATCTAGTAGTGTGTGATGGTTGTGTTTCCGCAGGCACCATGGAGGACGCTCTGCAGGCCCTGGACTCGCTCACGTCGTCATGTTCCTCTCGGCTGCCTCCTGATGGCCACGAGTTTCCTCCAAACTATCAAGAAGTGGCTCCCCAGGAAATAATGATGCCTCCTCCACCGCTCCCAGTTTCTGGACCTCCTGCTAAACTGGAAGAACCCACGAGGTAAATGTTGCTTTGGTTTACACAACGCATTCTCGCCCTTTTGTTTGCTTCTGTTGCTTGAACCTTTCAGAGTTCTACATCAATGGCTCTTAAATGGTCTTTGTGCTATGCAGGCAGCTTTGAAAACCCGACGAGGTGTCTAACCCATCCATATAGATAAATGAAGGTTGATTTGCTAAGTGGTATAAGTATATACTGTCGTAAACCTTCTTAATAGGTCCAGACTAGGGGCAGTAACATTCAGATAGTAGAGCTTGGATGGGTACCAGCGATGTCGAAAAAGGTTACATTCTCTCAAAAACCAAACACCAGAAGCTTCTAACACAAAAGGAGTCGTTTAATTAAGACTCTAAACAAACATACAGTTACATAATTGGAATAGTCAACATAAAGAGTACCTAGCCATGGTACCAGCGATCATAGAACACCACAATATTACTGACACTTTTACTGCTGAAGAATGTTTCATTTTAGTTTGTGAAAACTCTTGTAATGAGAAGCGTGGTCTTATTCAAAGAAAATAATGCAAAGACTCTCCAGCACAGAAAATTAACACAACACAGATTTCGTTTCTAGTTCCAGTACTGCTGCCATGTTGAGGTAACAGAAGTTACAGCATATCGCTTTGCTTCTAAAGTCCTAAGGTTTGTTCCAACGCCACCCAGAATTAATTCTGAATTATCTCAGCATGTGCAGTAGCTTACTAGCATTCCAGCATGACAGAGAATCAATTCAGAATTCTGGCACTGTAGTTTTGATTACTTCTGATTTAGCCAGGCAATAAAAAGTTGACATCATGGGCAAACATAAACAAATGATCAATCTCCTAATAATAATTTATGACTTTTAAGGGAACCACAGCATGTATAGAGTTCAAGTCAAAAAGTATTCATAATAACACATTTTACTAACATTACTACATTATTTCTGACACAGAAATTCACCTGACCTAAGCAGTTTGTTCTGTCGTTGCAGAAGTCCATGGCGCTCCTCTAAGGATGAGCGAAGTGAGTGCAGCGTCAAGGATAAAATAGCCATGTTCTCTCAGCAACAGTCTGCAAACTCTTCACCCACAAGACGTCGCTTCAACAGCACCGAGGATGTATTCCGTGACAGTAGCTCTGTACTCAGCTTCAAGTCACAGGATTCTCTATACAAATCACAGGAGACTTTGTATCCGAGCAAGACACAGGATTACCTCTACAGCAATGGCAAGCCTTTGGACACCTCTTACAAGGTTGAGGAGCCTCTATACACAAGCACCAGGGTGCAGGATCCTTTGTATGCTCCCAAGACACAGGAACCTTATTCACCTAAAATTCAAGAACCTACACTGAGTGCAAAGTCTGTTAATTCTTTTTATTCTAGCACCAAGACTGTCGAAACACAGCTTCCAAATAAACCTTCAGATACTTTATATTCTAGCAATAAAACTGATTCCATATATTCCAACACTAACGGCCAAGAATCGATATATTCCACTAGCAAACCCGAGCCACTGTATGCAGCAAGTAAAGTGCCAGAGTCAGTGTTTTCAAGTACTAAAATACAGGAGACATATCCCAGCACTAAAATCCAGGAACCTTTGTATCCTAGTAAGACTGTTCAGGATTCATATCCCAGCACTAAACTCCAGGAACCTTTGTATACTAGTAAGACAGTTCAGGATTCATATCCCAGCACTAAAATCCAGGAACCTTTGTATACTAGTAAGACTGTTCAGGATTCATATCCCAGCACTAAAATCCAGGAACCTTTGTATCCTAGTAAGACTGTTCAGGATACATACTTTGCAAGCAGCAGACCATTGTATTCTGGCAACAAAGGACTGTACAAGTCACAAGAGGCATTATATCCAGGAAGCAAAGTGCAAGAGCCGTTCTTCAGTAAATCAGCAGACAGTGGCTGTACTTCTTCAGCATCATCATCATGTTCCTCTTCGGCATATTCGTCATGCTCTCCAGAATCATCGCTCACCTATTCGACATTGCCCCGCAAGCTTCAAAGTAAACCAGCAGCAACTCCAACACTATCCCGTGCTACAAGCTTCTCTGGCACTCTACATTCCAGGTGAGTTTAACTCTACATAAAACTACATTGTATGGTAATTATTATTTATTTTGCTCTCAAAACTATTTTGAATCAGTTACTAACCAAATAAAGTTTTTAGGTATCCCTATAATTTATGTTATGCATCAGTGAAAAATACTGGAGAGCAAGATGACTAATGACTTCATTGTCAGAAATCCAGCATTAGCCAACAACATAATTTATGTTAGCTTTCAACTTTTAAATTATGTTCATTAAATGATTGGTTAACCTTCTCTGATTCTTTAGAAAAGCTATTTGTATAGATGTGTAACTCAAGTAAGTGATCTGTCCATAGTTTTGTGTATACTTCAAATGTTATGTGTGGATGATAACTTCAATACACTAAAATTATTTTCAGGTCGCAGTCTTTGATAGATATCGGTCCTGCAGCAACTGGCCATTTGAAGACCGAAGAAATGCGGCGTGCTTCTCTAAATGCACTAATAGAACAGCGCCGTCGTGGATATTCCAAGCTACGTGGACTTGTGATACCTGAGAAGGTGTCTGAGGCTAGCCACGCCATTCCTGACTTGCCTGAAATCCGTTCCGTTATCACAGTGGCACCTACTGCTACAAGGTAGGTGCCAAAGTGCATGTGCATTAATGCATTATTATTTTTTATTCAGAGAACCTCTAAATGTTTGTTTTCAGTGGAGTCTTGGTATCAAATATTTGTGTGAAATATGATACCTTCTCTACCTCTATACATGGTAGAGAAAGTAAAAATCAATTGAGTGTTTTAGATATTAAAGCAACTGCTTTGCTCCATAAAACCAATATTTTTACAAATCAGAGTTTTTATAAAGAAACCTAAGAATAAAATTCCTGAAGTCTTTAAGACAATGATAAGAAATAAACTTAATTAATAAGGAAGTTTTCAAGTATTTTGATTTTGTGCTTCAGGGTGACAAGCTCATCAACATCAACAACCACAAGCAGCACTACCAATAGATGGAGCAACAACATTGGACAGCTTCCTGCAACCATTCCATCACCTCCATGGAAAAACCAAGCCCAAAACAACGTTAGCAATCTGCCCAAATACTCGCCAGCTTTCAAACGCAAAAGTTTGAGTGTGTATACTTCATCAAAACCAACTGGGCTTAACTTGAAACCAAGTACTACACCACCTTTGAGGTTAGGAATAACATTAGAATTTCAGTTATGCAGATGTATAAAATTATTTTATTAATTTTGTTCAATAATCTTTTACAAAAGATATACATAGTTGATAAGAATAGATTATGGATCTGATCAAAGTGTAACGGAATTTACTTTGCCAACAGATCACCGTGTGAGGATGAGAGTGATGGAGATTCTGCTGTAAGTGTCTCACCTCCCCCTGGACGTGTTCTTAAGGCACAAAGTGTAGAGGCTATAAATAGGAAGAATGTCCTTAGTTCTGCTCGACATAGCAGTGGCTGTGATCTTAAAGTTGGATCCCCCCTGATCACACGCAAGTTTGATGAACCTCTTCACAGGTGAGATTTGTTTTTTTACTGTGGTCTGATAATCATTTTTATTTGTAAGATAGACTATGTTTCCATGGGGAACCAAAGCTGATTTTAGTCCAATCCCATTTTCAATATGATCCATGTTTCCATGTTGAATTCAATCCATATTGAGATCAATTTGGATATGCAAGGCTTAAGCATAAAAAATTCAAGTTTTTATGCTGGTCACTTGGTTTACGTTGGTGAACATGTAAAAGATATGTTTTCTGTATATTTTAAGTAAGTTTTGAGATTAGTGAATGTTTTTGAGAAGAATATACTGGTAGATTATAGACAAAAATAAAGTGGCTTTGTTGCTGTGTTTTATTACGCCAAGGTATGTTATATATAGGGTTACTTCAAATGATTCATTCATTTTCAAAATGCTATACTTCCCAAATATTATGCAGTTTGATTCATATATCAAAAGAGCCTTAACCTAACCAAGTTTTCTTTTCATATTCTACAATTTATGTTCTATTTGTGCCACTTGAGTAACACAATATATGTCAATTAGCATCAACACAGTCAACCAATGTATATGTAACATACTTTTGAGACACCCCTCATACTTTTGTTCATCAGAAGCCTCTCAGGTAACACACATTGCTCATTCTCGGAAGTCACTGAATTTTCATATGGCACCAATGAGCGCGTTACTTCAGCCAATGAAACCAAAGAAATCACAAATGACAGACAGTTGTTAACTCCATGTGAAGTGAAACACAGCATTGCATCTCCCTGTTTTCTCTCTTATTCGGTTAGTTTTCTCGTAACATTGGTCTTCTAAGAAATAAATATTCACGGATGGAGTGCAAATGCTTAATTGGAGAAAACGCGACAATGTTGCTTTTCACGACAATGAATACCTTCATCATCTCGCCCACATTTGATCCACCATATGTTAACCATTAGAGTGGCACAATAAGAGTTGTACCATTGCACATTAACAGTTTTCACCGTGACAGGCACATGTCTCCAGCAACTTTACCTTGAATGCTTTTGGATACAATACTTCCTCTTTCCTGCTATAGGTAGAGAAAATAAGAATATTTGTGTTACAGGTCAGATGAAGATGACGCTGATGAGGAAGATGAAGATGGTGAGGAACCCCCCACTCGTATTGCATACATGGAGGAGGTTGTGGAGGAAGAAGACCTACCTCCACCTCCTATCCCAGTTGCTCCCATTCCAGAGAAACCTAAACCCCTTCCAGCTCCTAGACGTACCAGTATCCCAACCCCCAAGCGACAGTCAGCACCCTTACCACCTCCTAAACCAGCAGTATCACCTCCAAGTCCTAGTGATGACCTCCTTAGTCTCCTAACTGGAGGGTCTCAGCTCAGGAGACAGAGAAGCAGAGAAAACTGTGAAACATCGCGCATTCCAACATCTACGACAGTTCGAAGCAACAATGAGATATCACGAGTCCCAGCACTTGCTGTTGCTCATGACAGAATTGACTCTCCAAGGATTCCTTCTCCACCAAGTACGCAGGAAATTCTGGAACAATCAAGGCTTCCATCCCCTCCAAGTGAGAAGAAGGAAGCACCACTCTTCTCCAACAGCATAAAGAAGTTGGAAACAACCCCATCTCCAGTTTTACTTGTCTCAAAAGAGAAACCAGACACAAGTGTTTCACCCCCTCTGAATACTCACGAGTCCACATATAGCCCATCTACACTGAGTGCTCAAGAAAACATGGAAACATCCATCCCACTTCGCACCAGAGATAAGCTGGAACCTTCAAGAATTTCATCTTTATCAGCACCTAGGGACAGTCCAGAAGTACTGCAGAATCCTCCCCTTCCTGCCTCTGATCCTCCACGCATCTCCACAACACACAACAACCGTCGCTCTGTCAGTGTTCATGATATAAGGAAAGCATTTGAAAAGGCAGAACAAGCACTGTCAAACACAGGTCGGTCAGCAACGAGTGGAAGTCTACATGCTCGTGTCTCTTCTCTTGACTCCACTACCAGTGAGGACTGCAACTTCCGAGGAATTGGGGATCAGTTTGGTAGTGTCACTTCAATTGCATCTTCCACCAGCCTCATCTCACCTCAGGTAAGTGAAAGATAGCATCTAAGCATAAGAATGTATTTATATGTGAGGCTTTTCATATAAGATTGTTTCATAAGTTCATTTGTTTCTTGTTACATTTCAGTCACTAAGAACCTCTGGGAATACACTTCATGCACAGCAAGCTACGACAGAGTAGTTGGCAAATTTTCTGTTTAGGTAGAAATTCCCAGCTCAAAATCGACTAAAGCACTTTTGACATGCTCAATTCGTTACTGCATCTTCCCCATAGACAGCACAAATTTTCTGCCAGCATTGTGATAGTAAAATAGCATAAGATGTTGGAAATGTTCCTTTTTGCTTTCCACAGTTTGTAAACACAAGTTCACCCTGTTCCATCCAATGTCAGTAACAAGCATACACTGATGTATCCAATAGCAAGTCTGACTGTTGACCTCTAAGTCATAGGCATGGTTAGACAACTATGATAACTTGAGTGTTCAGGCACTATAGATAGAACTTGTGAGCAAAACGAACAAACTTATGAGACAACCTTATACTTCCAATTCAATCTAAAGGTAGTCCTAATTTTAACCAGTTATGGTGTCTGTCATTGTAAAGCTCTTAAAAGGAACTTCATCAACTGATAATACCTTTTAAGAGGTAGAACTGGAACTTAAAAATTCAATGCCACAACTGGGATTTGAACCACAGACCTTCCGCTTACCGGGCGGACGCTCTAACCACTCAGCTATTGTGACAAACTGCCAGAATGGCATTAAATTCTCAAGCCAGTTCGTATTTCTCCTGGCAGTTTGTCACAATAGCTCAGTGGTTAGAGCGTCCGCCCGGTAAGCGGAAGGTCTGTGGTTCAAATCCCAGTTGTGGCATTGAATTTTTAAGTTCCAGTTCTACCTCTTAAACTTTGCCCACACACGGCTTGTGTGTATAAAAACACCAACAGTAAGTTTGTTGGCATAAATAAATAATAATTACCATGTGAAGGTTATTTAATCCTGGGATATAAAGTACTTGCAATAGTAAGTCACCATTGGGGTAATTGTCTCTAATGTGAGACTGCCTTTGTGGTTTACCAGGAGAAATACGAACTGGCTTGAGAATTTAATGCCATTCTGGCAGTTTGTCACAATAGCTCAGTGGTTAGAGCGTCCGCCCGGTAAGCGGAAGGTCTGTGGTTCAAATCCCAGTTGTGGCATTGAATTTTTAAGTTCCAGTTCTACCTCTTAAAACTTTGCCCACACACGGCTTGTGTGTTTAAAAACACCAACAGTAAGTTTGTTGGCATAAATAAATAATAATGATAATACCTTTCTGGGCTAAGCATTCTTGATTCTTTAAGCAGTGTTTGACACCTGTTCTTACTGCTTAGGGCACCACAGATGCTGGACACTGGTAATATTTATGAAATTATTTTTCGGAAGGAAATGTTCCAGATATGAAATTTAAGGTAGCTCCCTTTTATTGGGTGAGGAAGACCAGGTAGGATGGTCCTGTCAGGATTTTAACCAACTGTACCTTAAGAACTTTGGCCATTTGTGTCATTCATTCATGATTAGTTCGAAATAAGTGGTGTTTTAAAATGTTTATTACATCACTACTTGTAATACTTCTGTGAGCAGTAATTTTAAGAACATTTGAAATGCAATGTAGTAGGTAAGCCGAAGATTTTTCAGAAATTTCCTCTACTATTCAGATGAAAGGTTAAAATGGACACGTTTAGTAACCCTGTCTGTGATAGCCTACGTGACCTGCTTTAGTCATGCATCACATTATATCTATGAGTGTAAAACAAGATGGGATCAAGCATGTAATTACACACCGACATGCAAACAATTTTGGATGCTTATATCTTTTAAAAATTGATTGCAATGCTTTGCCAAATCATATGTTATTAAACTGCAAATTAAATAAACATTATTGCTGGCCATGCTTGTTTACAACTGAGAATACACCCAAATACGACGGGTTTGCAATTTTAGTGTATTTAATCACAGCTTTGGATAAACATAAGAGATCAACAGTTAGAAACATAGGATTTGAAGTAATATGGTCCAAAACTAGGAGCGCTCCTAATGAAGAGGATGAAGAGAGGCCTAGAAAGAGAAATTGTTGTGGGGATGAAACCCATTCTTCATACTTAAGGATTTTTTGTGAAGTCCTGGACACATTAAGAACTTATACATTAAGATTTGAATCACAAAAACTTGAATCATGGAAACAGTTGAAATTTCTGGCCTTACTAGATTCTAAACATTTTGCGAGTTTTCCAACAAATGTGTTATGTAAGCCAAGAAAACCATGTTTCCTATTTTGATATACTGTCTTTGAAAAACAAACTGAAAGTGTTATATTCACTTTAAACATTTTCTAACAAGTCCATTCAAACCATTGCAAATTATGTGAAATCAAATGGACAGTGAAATTTATAAACAATGTGAACTGATTTTAATATTTCCTTCCACCACTGCAAGTGCAGAAAGGAGTTCTTCAGCCTTGAAACAAATCAAATATTATTTTCGTGCAACACAAGGACAAATTGGTCTGAACAACTTGGCTCTTCTATCGGTAGAAAATGATGTATTTGTTTCATTAAGAAGACACCAGGAGAAGTTGTTTTCTGATAGTGTGGATGTCGCAAAGGCTATAGCTCTAAATGAAGATGGTCACAGTATCTGTTACATTTCTAATGTGTTGGGTATAGCTCATAGCACTCTTAGCGATGCTATCAGAAGATACCATGAGACTGGTGAATAAAGAGGTGGCAAGGATCTGGCCTTTGATGGTCTACAAGTAAACGAGACAACAGATATACCGTTCACACCACTTTATGAAATTGACAGTTGCCTGCAATAATTATTGCTCACTGACTAGTAGAAATTCGAGATGCAGTGGTGTTTGTTAGTACAATTAGAAGAGGGCTCAGGGAACATGAATTGATATCTAGAAGACCTTGCAAGGTACCAAAACTTCTCCCACAATTTGAATTGCACGTCTAAACTTTGCATGTCAACATATCAGTTGGACCATGGAAGACTGGGAGACTGTCTTTTTTACAGGTAAGACCAGTTTTACTCTGTATTCTTCTGATGGTTAACTATGTGCATGGGGAAAATAAGGGGAGCACTATGCAGAAGCTGTATTACAACCAAAGTGCCCTTTGGTGGAGGTTTGATTATGGTCTGGGCCAGAATTTCTGTTGCAAGCCACTTGGATCTCCATTGTGTATCCAACGGTACCATGACAGCATGCAGGTAGATTGTAGAATGTATCCATGAAAAAGTTGTGCTATTATTTGGTGGTAATTTCTTTGGTGGTAGTGCAAAGGCACACACTGCAAGAAGTTCCCATTACACTAAACCAATTAGACATCAATGTTACACAATGGCCAGCACATAGTCCCAACCTCAAACCTATTGAGCATATTTGGGACACACTCATGAGGAGAGTCTGCCAAAGGAGAAATATACCTGGAACCATAAGTGAGCTTCAAGTTGCTCTGGAAGAAGTATGGGAAAATATCCCCAAAGATGATATTGTAAGAAAACTCAGGAGCATGCCACATTACCTAGATGATATCGTTAGAGCTTGGGGTGGCAACACACACAATGAAGTCACAAAGTCAAAAAAATGCTTAACAAAATGCAGAACACTTGTTTGATGTAAATAGTAAAAAGATTTTATTTTGTGGCATTGTCGTAAATTCTTAATAAATCCAATTTTTTTTCTGTTAATGTAATGTTTCATTCCTGCCTTTAGGTTATTCTCAGTTGGAAAGCTTTTCCAGTCATAAAACGTAAAATGTCAGTGTCCAGAATTTCCAGTGTGTTTAATTTCTGCCTAACCAAGGCCAATCACAGAGCAAGCATAAACATAAGTCTCATTATTATTTATTTATGCCAACAAACATACTGTTGGTGTTTTTAAACACACAAGCTGTGTGTGGGCAAAGTTTAAGAGGTGAGACTGCCTTTGTGGTTTACCAGGAAAAATACGAACTGGCTTGAGAATTTAATGCCATTCTGGCAGTTTGTCACAATAGCTCAGTGGTAGAGCGTCCGCCCGGCAAGCGGAAGGTCTGTGGTTCAAATCCCAGTTGTGGCATTGAATTTTTAAGTTCCGGTTCTACCTCTTAAACAAGTCTCATTATTTTAAGAGGTAGAACAAGTCTCATTATTTTAAGAGGTAGAACCGGAACTTAAAAATTCAATGCCACAACTGGGATTTGAACCACAGACCTTCCGCTTGCCGGGCGGACGCTCTACCACTGAGCTATTGTGACAAACTGCCAGAATGGCATTAAATTCTCAAGCCAGTTCGTATTTTTCCTGGTAAACCACAAAGGCAGTCTCACATCAGAGACAATTACCCCAATGGTGACTTACTATTGCAAGTACTTTATATCCCAGGATTAAATAACCTTCACATGGTAATTATTATTTATTTATGCCAACAAACTTACTGTTGGTGTTTTTAAACACACAAGCCGTGTGTGGGCAAAGTTTAAGAGGTAGAACCGGAACTTAAAAATTCAATGCCACAACTGGGATTTGAACCACAGACCTTCCGCAAGCCGGGCGGACGCTCTACCACTGAGCTATTGTGACAAACTGCCAGAATGGCATTAAATTAAGTCTCATTATTATTTATTTATGCCAACAAACTTACTGTTGGTGTTTTTAAACACACAAGCCGTGTGTGGGCAAAGTTTGGAAGGTAGAACTGGAACTTAAAAATTCAATGCCACAACTGGGATTTGAACCACAGACCTTCTGTCATTCTGGCAGTTTGTCACAATAGCTCAGTGGTAGAGCATCCGCCCGGTAAGCAGAAGGTCTGTGGTTCAAATCCCAGTTGTGGCATTGAATTTTTAAGTTCCAGTTCTACCTTTCACAAGTCTCATTATTTTCAGTTTATGTTCACCTACAAATTTGCCGTGTTATCTCAGACATCAGGGCCATAGTCTACTTGTGAGATGTAACTTTCTCATTCTGAGGTACCTCAGCCATTGCTGAGATTGACCACAACATGCTACAAAGGATTTGGCAGGAGATTGACTTAAGCTTAATGTATGTCTTGTTAGTTAAGGTGTCTGAGGAAAACTTAAGAATTTACCTTTAGAATTGCATGTCTCTCAATATGGTATGTTCATCAGATTTCACATAAATTTCTGAAATCGGGTCCATTATTTTGACTTGTCATGTACATGATTTGAGCAAGAAGCAACTAAATAAACTGATAGAATGAAATGTTTTGTTTTGCTAGGATCTTCAGGTATTGATAGATGAAGCCAATCAACCTTTGGAGGACTCTGCAGTTCCAGTGCCTGTACAGGATGTGCAAGTAGTGGTGCTACATCGAGAGGGTACCACTGGAAGCGTAGGCATCATTCTTGCTGGTGGAGCAGATTATGAGGCCAAGGAAATAACTGTAAGTTTGCATTTTCATTATGTCTGAATTATCATAACTTCAGCACCTGGCTTTGAATTTACCTAGGATGTTCAAAATTACAATTTGATTTATTAAGATTACTGCCAGAGTAAATGTAATAAATTATTTGTATGTGTTCATGTGCCAGTGCCTGCTTGTGCATGGTTGTGTGTGAGTCACTTACTGATACTTTTAAAGACATTTATAGTAGATTTTTTGTGTCTATGTATTTTTTAACACAGTATGCTTTTTGAAAATGTTAATACACCAATTCAATAACGTTTACATAGAGTCAGTCTGGTCTTAGTAGCAGCAATATCTCTGGTAATATGAGGAGATAAACACACTTCCTACAGATATCTATACACATTATAAAGCAAAATGTGTGTATATGGAAACTTCTTATAATCCTTTGTTGATTGAAAAGGCCTGTTCTTCTTCTACATTTGTGGAAATGTATTCAAAAATAATGTTCACAATTACATGGACACGTGCAGATATTATGTTAAACCAATAGCATACTAGAGGTGGAGCTCAGTGTGGAGCAGGAGGAATACACTACTTTGTTCTAACAGCAAACTGATAATAGTGGAAAAACATTGGAACAATGCCATGTAGTTTCAATAATGAATTTGTCAGCTCTACAATAAAAATACATTGTCTACACTCAAATAAGCTTTTTATTTAAGAGGTAGAACTGGAACTTAAAAATTCAATGCCACAACTGGGATTTGAACCACAGACCTTCCGCTTGCCGGGCGGATGCTCTAACCACTGAGCTATTGTGACCAACTGCCAGAATAGCATTAAATTCTCAAGCCAGTTCGTTGTTGGCATAAATAAATAATAAGCTTTTTATTGTTTTTCTAAATTGTGGATTTTGTGTTTGGATTATCTGGAATTTGATTTGCAGGGTTCGGATTAACAAGGTTTCACTGTATTACAGTATTGCTTACGTTATCCTTAAATAAAAGACATTGTTGTTTTACAATCATCCCAAATGTAGGTTTATTCATTATGCTTGTCAACCAGTGTACTACTCTACTGCAACTATACTTGCATATCTGCTGACTGTGAATACTAAGCCCAAATTAAAACTACCACTCTGTTGACAATGCCTTTTAAATGCTTCTTGAAAAGTGATACCTAATGGAACTATGTATCCAAAGTTGTCTCTCACATGTTCATACCACCTCTAACTCTGATGTGGAAATGGCAGTGAAAGAAATGGACTGGTGTTGCCCAGCAATATATTACAGAAAACTTAAGCTCTATTTTTCTTAAAAAAATAAATAAAAATTCTATTTGTTAATGGCACTAATTGCCAGGATCATATCAGCACCACTGTTGTACCAGAATTTCATCCTGCAGGAGTTCTGAGCCAGTCAGATCAACTAATATTTTTCTTAAAACTACAGAGGTGACTTTTATGCTTTTTGCAGTTAGTGATATATTTCTTTTAACTTGAGTAAACTCATTCTTTGTTCTTTTAAATACACTTTTCATAGTCGTTTACCAAACTTTTAAGGTTTATTTCCACTAAGTTACTTTAGACTAAGAGACCCAGCATTTAATTTTATATTGATTCTTTTTGTCATTACAGAACTTAGAAAAAATTAGAGGGTTTTTATAACCACAATGTAAACCAGAATTGCATAATAGACTACAGAATTCAGATGGAGTAGCTGTCCTGCTTTAAAAAAGAATGAATGCATTTTACAAGACATGCCACAAGCTTAAATAAAAGTTTATTCATAACATTTATCAGATTGTTACATCGAAACATGCATCTCTGGAACAGCGACTGCAATATTAACAAAAAATGAATGTGAAAGTTTTAGCTTTTGATACCAAAAACAATATTAAGGTTTAATAGTGTCAAGAATCCATGGTATATACTGAAACACTTTAGTATAAACACCAGGCCATCCTGTGCGGCCACATGGTGAAGGTCCATAGCTGACAATTCCTGCTACGTTGAAACGATCTTTACCATCACGTGCATCTTTAGCCCAATTCATTAGAGGTCCACCAGAATCTCCTCTGCATGAGTCTTTTCCTGTGACTCCACCAGCACACAGTTGGCCTTGTCCAATATCACGACTTCTCTGTGCATACACTTTGCCACATTCTTGGACACCCACCACAGGAACTTCCACTTTCATTTTGAGTGAGCTTGAAGTGCCTGCACAAAAAATGTTATACATTTCACTAAACAGTTAATTTAAAATTGGATGAACTGAAAACTTAGTTAACTATTCAGTCCCTGGTGAATTACATAGAAAAATCTCACTTCAACCAAATTTTAGATGATTCATACTACACACTAAAATTTAGTCCCTTTATTACATATTTCACACATTACTGTATGTCTATTTCAAATAATTTTTCTCAATACGTAGGTACTGTACTGTAATTTGTCAACAATGGCCCAGTTGCTTATTGGCTGGTTATGTGTCACTACCACAGAGTAAGATGTAAGGGCAGGGGAGGAGAAGGGTTAGCCAGCACACTGCATATGGAATGCAACTCGCAAAAACCCAAAGAGGCCTCTGCATATAAACAGTGGAAAGTTGTGCTTTTTTCCCTTCACTCCATCACTTGGAATTCGCCACCAGAACAGAGGCATGCTCATAATGCTCTCTCACTGAAGCAAAAGCAGCAGATTCTAGGTATGGTTGACAGTGGAGAAAAGGCTAAAACATACATTCAGATCACTTTCAGATCCCAAAGTCTACTTTCCCATTGACTTTAACTTCGAGAGAGAAAATAGAGCCAAGTCTGGCAAGCCGTTCATTTAGCAGTAATAGCAAGACTATGAGGCTAGCCAAACATGAGGAAGTGGAGGAGTCACTGTTTGAATGGTTCAAATATGCAGCAAAGTACATTATATAGAGTAGTTTCTTTTTTCCTTTTTCTTTCTTAGAGGTCATGAAAATACATCCTCAATTGTTGGTTCCCACAACAAGAGAAAACAGTGAACTCAACAGTCGTATTTTGCCATGTCAGATAATAAGGACTGCATGTATATTTTTAATTAACCTCATTATTTCAAACTTTGTTAAAGCAAAATGGCTATTTTTTTTGGTCCCTTGAAATTAGATTAGATTAGACTGGTGAGTAGAGGAAGTATTGTATTCTACCCAAACATTTGATGTCGAGATTTCACCGGAAATATATGTTTTGAGACCCCCTAAATCCAAAAAAAGCATTTTTAGAAAAAGGTCTGTGTCTGTCAGTCTGTCTGTGGACAGCATAACTCAAAATGAAAAGTCGGTTAAGAACCAAAGTTGGTATTTAAGTTTAATGTCTTTCAAGGATGCGACACAAAGATTTTGAAGAAAATAGCCCCACCCTAAACTATCCTTTACATGGAAAATTTTGATTTTCTTGAAAATGGCTCTAACGATTTTGATTAAAATAACATGTGTTTAAGATATTTTTATGACAAATGAAATGTACATTTTCAATTTTCTTGCTATAGCCTATGTAGTCCTGTTTACTCTGGATGACTTTTGAATAACATGTAAACCTTAAGAGATTGACAAAATCTTACTATACAAAAAATGTAGATGTCGCTAAAACACACAATTTACATCCAAATACATTTTTTTGTAGAGTGAACTATTTCGGAGATATTCCTTGTTATTTGTGTCAGTTTCGGAAAACTAAAAACTTTTGTGAAATGTGACATTGTTGTTCATTTTTTATATGTTAAGCATGAAAAGAGAACAGGATCTCAAAAGTTTAAAAGATTTGACTATCGCTCAAAGTCTACTGTATTCTAATATTCCCCTTGCACCTACAAGGAAATAAGCAGTAAAATAATTTATGTAAATGTTTATCTCAACTAGCACAAAAATGACAGAGGAATAAGAGATTGTAAGAATGGTTAGTATAAGAGTAGAGAAAGTTATATGAATGCAACACATCAGATTTTTAAGTTATATAATATCTATGGTATGGAAGTCCTGCCAGGTCTAGATAAAAAATCAACTACCAATATGCACACAATGGAGCAGCCACATATAAAGCGAAAGCTCCATGGTTCATATCCCGGCTATGGCATTAAATTTTTCAGTCCTGCTTCTACGTCTCAAACATTCCCCGCATATGGCTTGTGTATTTAAAAACACCAGCAGTAAGTTGGTTGGCATGCAAAAATAATAACAATTACCACCTGAACGTTATTTAAACCTGGGACATCAAGTACTTACAATTGTAAGCCGCATTTGGAATATTTGTCTCAAATGTGAGATTCCCTATTGGTCTATCGGGGAAAAAAATGAATTGGCTGGGGAATTTAATGTCATGTTGCCAAAGTTGACCAGGGTAGCTTAGTGGTCAGAGCAATTATGGGTTACAGGAAGATCCATGGTTCAGATCCTGGCCATGGCATTGAATTTTTCAGTCCTGATTCTACCTTTCAAGGAGTTTCTAAATTAAAGAGTTTCAATTTTGACTATGTGATTGGATTTTCAAAGCATCCAGTAATTAAAGTATGTGCAATACTAAGTGGGCTGTGGGGTTATAGTATTTGTATAGGTGAGCACACCTTGAGTGGTTTTCAAAGAATATGTAGGAATTAGCAATGAAAAATTTTGTATGATTGTGAAGGAAGCCATGGCACCCCAAGTCAGCACTTAATAAGTTTTTTTGCTTTTATTTTTTTCATTTTTGGTTTTTGTTGTTTTCTGATTTGCCTCTGGCTTACTTGCATTTTCTTTTGATGTCTCTTACCTTTTTCGGTGTAGCCCCATCCTGCCACCAGAAGCTTTCTACCCACTGACACATCGCCAGTTGCTGGCAAACAAATTGGCTGCACATTGTCTGTGCCTGTAAAGAAGAAAACAATATTATTATAATGTAAAGTGGTTAGGAATATTTACTGTGCTTATCTTGTATGGTGAATTTTAGACTGAGTTTTACTTTCGCTAGAAATATGAATACCTTACAGGGTATTACCATAAACCCTATATTCATTTTCAGCAGCGATTGCTTATATTACTTACTTTATAATATGACATTATACACATTCATATCTCCTCAGACACTGAAAAGTTCCAACTGCAAATAAATCATAGAACTTGAAACTTTAGAGAACTTTTAGATGTGTTTAAAATCTAAAATATCTCAATCTGTGCAGATCCTTATCAGAAAAACAGACGAGGGAAATAAGATTTTCAATGTAATTGATGCCTACAATACCAATGCCTTAAAGGTTGTGGTTATAAGAAAATACTTTGTAGTCGCTATTGTGATGGAGAGTTAGTAAAATACTTTGAAGCATGCTGGAACTGATATTGTGATTTAAAATGCAGTTATATTTTAAATGTTATATAGAAATTCTTGGTTCAAAATCTCTGAGGCAAGCAATGAAACAGTGAAAGTGTAATGTGATATCTAGGATATTCATCAGCAGCATGGTACATATATCAAGAGAAAATGCCTAGTAAATGTGGTTGCTCTTTTTTTTTTTTTGAACAGCCAGTAAATTATAAGAGTTGTAGAATACTAACTTAAGTCAACATCTCGATCAAGACGCACAAGGCCAATATCATTGTGCTTGTTGTTTGAAACAGGGTCATATTCAGGATGTGGAATGGACTCTTCAATTCCAAAGTCCTGAGGTTTCGGGGTACACTGCTTGCGTCCAGTAACCTCATCTGTCTCACAATCTGGGTCAGAGTCTAGGTCAAATTCTCCCAGCCGTACCATTGTCCTGTAATGTAAATAAGTTAATGCCCAAAGCAGATATGAAGCAACATATGATTTTGTGTATGTAGAAGAGAAAAAGTGTACTCACAGTACGTAGGTTCCCAACTCTCTGAAATGCAGACAGTGTGCTGCTGTTAACACATAGCGTTTACTGATAAGTACTCCACCACACAGAAATTTAACAAGGCCGGATCCTGAGAAACAAGTATTTTGGTAATTAATGTATTAGAACACATTTATAACATTTCACCTTTCCTTAACTATTAGTTTTGTTACACCTCTGAAGAAGTTGACACCCCAGTTCCAAAACACATGAAGGGTTATGAATAACTGTTCCAAAATAGCATCAAATATGTCCATGAGTATTCATGTAAAACCATACTCGGATTCTTTCGCTCAAACCGTGATTATTCATCCTAGTATTGGATGACAATACTCACCTCCCCTCTTCTCTCCTTTTCACAATGCAGGTACAAATTTGTAACAGATTGTCAACAGCAATGCTGCTCACTTAACTCACATTAACATTCTTTAATGAAGAAATAAATGACAATAACTTGGTGCCAAGTTATAGCTTTAGGAAGAAGCAACTTTGGGTTATGACTTCAGGTTGATTACAGGACATGATTGTCTGGCAAAACATTTAAACAGAATTGGGATATATTCTTCACCACTCTGTCCTCTATGTGATCTGCAAGAGGAAATGGATTGAGACCACCTTCAAATATGCCCGGCCACTTCTAGTGCCCCATCCATCAGTGAAAAATATTGGAGAGCAAGAGGATTAATGACTTCATTGTCAGAAATCCAGCATTAGCCAACAACAACAACTTTAGGTTATGAGACCCAAAGATCACTAATTGTAACACTTCAAATTCCTTGTGATATGAGTGGCCAACTGTCTTCTATATTTGGGCAAAGTGTGTGTGGATGCGTTCAGACTCATTGTGCATTCTGTGGCCTAAATCGAAACACTACAATCCCTAAACCAGAGAGTACAAATCAAAGTAAAATATTATGGAAATATGTTTTATTTATTTAATTCCCTGTTTAAAACATGTGTCTTATATGCCATTTATGCATCGCAAATATAAGGTTATCTCATAAGTTCATTCCTTTCTCATTAAAGTTCAAACACTAAGAGCACCTGGGAACACATCTCACCTGCAGCACAGCTATGACAAAGTAATTGTCAGCTCTTTTGGGAGAAATTTCCAGCTCAAAATCAACTAAACCACTTTTGACATGCTCAATTCATTACTGCATCTTCCTCCTAGCACAAATTTTCTGCCAGTATTGTGAGACAGTTTTGCCCTTAAGATAGTAAAACAGCATAAGATGTTGGAAATGCCCCTCTTTGCTTTCCATAATTTGTAAACACAAGTACATGCTGTTCCATCCAATGTCAGTCACAAACACACAACGATGTATCCAATAGCAAGTCTAAGTGGTGACAACTTGAGTGTACAGAGGGTTCAGCGTTTTCAGGTACTATAAATGAAACTTGCAAACCAAATGAATGAACTTATGAAACCTTATACTACGTTTTCTTTCCTTCATATGACAATTTTGACAGTAAATGTCTACATTTGTTAAGCCACCTCTCCTGAATTTCTTGGGACCGTCCTGCTTATTGATACTTTTTCTATCAGAACAGCATTTGTCTCACAGTGTCTTATCCCCTACACCCTAATCTTCAAGAGCTTAATTCTTAAGTAATGTTTTTTGGTGAGCTCGGTGTGTAACTACGTGTTACCCTGTAAGTTATATACATGTTAGAGAAGGTAATATTTGTGTTTCTTACTTGTGCGGTATTGCAGTAGTGCAAGCCAAGGAAGTTCATCCATGCCAGTCACTTCACCACCCCATATTTTGTCACTGAAGTCCAAACCACAGGTGTCAAGAGGAAGGAGTCTTGCTTTAGGATGGGACTGTAGATCAAAACCACCACTTGGTGTTTCTTCTTTTGTTTTATCACTTATATAAGTAGGAGAAGTTTGATCGGCTGATTCCACACAACATACTAATGGAGTTCTTCCATTGAACCCACATTGTGAACGCCTAAGAAACTCTATTGTTTGTGAAGATAATGGCCTAGAGTTGAACAACGAGTACAGTGATGGGCAATTATTGATCTCGATGCATTTTCCTCGCTCTCCTTCAGGATTTCGGCATCCTTTCTCTGCAAACAGAAATTGCAAGCATACATTACATTACCAGTAAATTTAACTTAGTATGCTTTTTCTGGTGGAAAGCTGTTTCCAGAAGTACCAAATCTAAACAAATATAAATAAATACAAAGGGCATCGCATGTCTGTTCTAGATTGCTTTAGTGTAGCAGCATATTTAACTACTTTCAACATCTTGCACCAAAACTAACATACTGCCAATTCTAGAATTTGTTTTCTCAAGCTAAGAATTATAGCTCTTTAATCATCAAGAACTGAAATATGAATGTGATGCAGAAATTTACGAGTAGTGGTATAAAGAGAGGAAATGTGAACATAAGTATTATGCATAAATGGGTGCACACATGCACATTGAACGTAATCTCAAAAACCATTCATGATTTTGATAATTCTTCCACCATTGAAGTGCCCTTTGATTTTGACAGACATATGTAATTAAATACTATCTAATTTCAATTCATATAGTACTGAAATACTAAAACAGAATTTATAAATCCTACGTATTAGAGCAAAAAGTTGACCTTTTGTTGGAATTGAAAATAGTTGTTATTCTATAGAAAATGCATGAAAATAAGACATGCTGCAGTGTGTGTGCATGCGTGTGTGTGCGCATATACTACGTTGAATTCAGTCCAGAAATGAGATCAAATAGCATCCATGCAACAAGATTTTCATCCGATCCTTCTAATAAGTGGATTGAATTCAGTTTGATTTGAATCTGCGTTTCCTGGCAGTATTCAATCCAGAATGAAAACTCTAATCAACTTGAATTCACCATGGAAATGTAGTAATGCATCACTATTTAGCTACTAAGACCCATTAAAACAAAAGAGAATCAAATGTGTTTTTAGCAATATACTATGCACAGGATACCAATGCCAAAATACTTTAATAAACGCTCATGGAAGAAAATTTTGTTAATTTCCTTTATATGTTGTAATTAAGTTCATTAGCAGGGAATTCTAATTGTACAAAGGGAGAAAATTGTGTCCAGCTAAAATCACAAATCACTCAAACAATATTTGATAACTAGCAACTGAGAAGATAACTTTTTTGATGGTCATAGACTATGCATTTGTTCCGAGGGACTTTTCATATTCACCAGCTATAGCCCTGTTTTGTTATATGTGTTAAAAGTTCCTGTATTATTTAAAAACTATGTAAGTTTGTGTTATTAAATAATAAGGGACCAAAAAGAAGATGCAAAAGTTTAAAGTTTCACCTGCTGTGATTAGCTAGAACATTAATCGGTCATTTCAACCAATGA
Organism: Tenodera sinensis; assembly: GCA_030765045.1. Lineage (NCBI taxonomy): Eukaryota > Metazoa > Arthropoda > Insecta > Mantodea > Mantidae > Tenodera > Tenodera sinensis. The sequence goes on from CM060967.1 coordinate 30,004,708, forward strand.
TTTTTTTCACTGCCAAAGAATACTTAAGCTGTGCAGTTGGAGGATTGTTAGGGGGAGGCTAAGGAAGCCGGTTGTTCCACTGATATTTTGTAGCCTTTTGTATAATTATCAGAGTTGTTTTCATTCGCTTTTGGGAATAACTGGGCTGTATGACATTACACATGTAAGGAGGATATACATAACTTAGAAATCTTCTAGATCATGGTGTAATAATTTCATAAAGAACGGGTGAACATAAATGAAATTAAATTGTCATTTGAGGGTAAAAGCATACTGATGCAATGCTGAAACCACCTGATAACCTATAAACTTAGAAACAGCATACAATAGAGAGTGAGAAAATGGCATGCCTAGAGCCTATAATAGATGTCATTTGTCACTGTATTGCTTTACATCTCCGGCTGTTGGAAGCCACCTATTGATGTTCTACAGCAAACACCCATGTGTGAAAATAATGGCAAGCAGAATGGCTATGCTGCATTTTTGTTCATTTGATTAACTCACAAAATCTGATATAAAACATTCATATGCTCGCTGGATATAACTGATGACATATTTATAAATGTACTGGTATAAAATTTGGTGTTCTTAAGCAAACAGCTTCTAAATTGTGATTTTTAAAAACAAAATTTCAATTATATACAAAAAAAGAAAAAAAGGAAATCCTACTTTCTATGAAATGTTCAAATCTTTGCCACTAGTGAATGTGTTATACGCTGCATATTCCAAATAAAAGAAATTTGATATACTGCACTCACACTCTTGTACAAACTATTTTACAAACTCAGTAAGTAAATTTCGTCAAATGAAACATCATTATTTATGAGAGAGCGAAGGCTTTCACGGCCGGAGTCAGTATAACTAGGAGTTATTTCCGGGCTGTTATGCCGTGGTCTGCTGGAGTTGAAGAACCCAGACGTTTCGTCCACATCTGCGGCGGACATCTTCAGTGGCGCGGTCGTAATCTCCTCGGAGAAGTTAGCGTAGCCGCGCCACTGAAGATGTCCGCCGCAGATGTGGACGAAACGTCTGGGTTCTTCAACTCCAGCAGACCACGGCATAACAGCCCGGAAATAACTCCTAGTTATATCATTATTTATGTTTTATATCTTAGGTTGCAAAGAGCTTCATAAGATTTGACTATCACTCAAAGCCTACTATATTCCCATATTCACCTTGCACCTACAAGGAAATAAGTAATAAGATCATTTCTGCAAATGTTTATCTCAAGTAATATGAAGATGTAGGAGTAAGTTTGTAAGAATGGTTACTACAAGAGTAGAGAATGTCATGTGAGTGCAACACATCAGATTTTTTTATATTGAAATTTATCTCTGGCTTTTGCATGATCTTTTTATAAAGGCGCTGATGACCAAGTAGTTGAATGCCCTTAAAACATCGTCTGTCGTCGTAAGCGCTAAGTGTCGGCAGACGTGAAAAACTCTGTATTCTCTAACGGAGAACATAAAATGTATAGTCGAATGACATCCTGAGTCACGTTAAGAGGTGCCTATTTGTCATACAACGGGCTTAATTACGCTCATGTTGTAATAGTAGCTGTATCAAAATGTCCCGGAAATCTCATAGTAGGAAGGTAAATAGTAGATCGAAAATCTTAAAATTGATCTTTTAGCCATATATTTTTTTCGTTGATCGCTTACTTTACCTTTAAGATGGTAAGTCATATTGGACCCTTATTCAGGTTCTAACCGAGATTCGAACTTGGCATTTCTTGAATGTGAGGCGCATAAGGCACCTTAATGCTACACCCTATACAAGGGGGCAAAGCATCGAACTGCTTGAATGAAATATTAGATAAATATTTGCATTGTGTATGTCTTACACATTTTCTCTCAAAGAGATGATGTTCAGCAGATATGACATTGAGTAGGTACCGGAAACATACATAAGTGCAGAGGGAATATCGCGGAAACCACAAAGGGAAATGCTTCCGGGATGTTATAGAGGGTGTGGTGGAGCCTGTTGTATTCTTGACACCTCATTAGAAAATCTTAATTCTTTATTTTCTTTCGTTTCTTCGTTTTCTACGCAGTGATAATTTAATTTTCTTCAGAAATATAATTGTGAGAACAACAGATCCCTTTCACAAAATCTTTAGAGCTGAAAGAGGTCGGGAATTTTGCAGTCTGTAATTAATACATTCCATTTATACTTTAATATCTACAATTCAGCAATCGCTAACTAAATATTAATGAATTTACAATACAGTATTCATAACTGCAACATTGCAGTTCATTTCGACTGCAAAATGGCGCCCAGCGAAACCGGCTGTCTGTAAAATAGTAGAACTGTTGCACACAGTTTGTCCTGTAGCCAGTGTGACCACCCAAAGCAAAAACAAAACACAAGTAGGTGCATATATGTTGGTGACTGTAAAAGATTAGTGCAATGTTTGCCAGACACACGCACCATGAAACTGTTGAAACCAGTGAAATAGTACACTTAAGTAGTTCCACATAATTGTACACGATTTTTGTGGAATTTTCTGCATTGAATTCTTTGATTTTGCTTGCAATACATTGGTGAAAAAAGTTGCTAATCTTTTATTTAAAACTGGCCCAACTACGTTTATAAATACTGAGACCTATAATGTGGAACTATTGCCAAGGAGAAGAAATTAACTTACTATTGTTTACACACGTTCTTTGCCATGGCCATATGGAAAAAAATCACGAGTAACGGTCTTTGTCCAGATGGCCTTGTTCCTATGCATATCTACGTTTTCGTGGATTTGCAAGAAAGAATGAGATTGGCATTGCCACTTATATTTATTTATTTATCTATTTATTTATTTATTTATCACTTGCTCCTGTTGTCAACATTTCATGTTACAATGAAGACACGCTGCATTTATTTTTCAAGTAGATAATTTACGCAACTTAACTTGAAGTAAGAAATGTTGCTAAACTAGGTCTATTTAGGGCGTACTGAACGTAATGTGAATGATAACATAACATTTATAATATAAATAACATATATTTAAATCATCAATCCTCCAATGGACGTGTTCTATATCATGTATTATGATCCAAAGAACCAATAATACTACTACTACTACAATGAGATTGACCACACGGATACGGAATAGGTACTATATTACAAAATGTAGGTATAAATGTTAAAGAATAAATAATAATTAGCTTAATGTTTTATTGGTAATTGCTATGCTCGGCAGAGCTAGCGGATATTCGAAGCAGTTCTCTTTTTATAACCAGGGGATGTTTTTCTAAAACTGAAAAGAAAGAGAACAGAAAATGTGGAGTAGAAAACATTTTTAATTGGCGAGTACATTATGGACTTGGCATGATCTTCTTCAGGTGCAAAACAAAACAGAGAAAGAGTGTTGATGCAAATTGTTACGCAGAAAAACAATTTATTACTCGCTGGTTGGTTCAAATTAGTCGCGTAGCATCAAACTTGACGTAACGTGAAGGAAAATGTTGGCATTGCCAAACTCTTAAATTACATTCGTCGCGTTATGTTCCATTAAGTCAATTCTAAATAACTCAATTTAATATAATGTGTTAAACTCTCGCATTAGGTTAATCCCGGCATAGCACAGCATCTCACCACTGGAAATACACGAGGCGGGGTTTATATCTTCAAAATCCTGGGCAAATCCAAATCTCTTCAAATTTAGCACATTTGTGTAAAGGTTCGTTTTGCACTTAAACATATACATACATAGCAGTGTGCTATTTAGTTCATCAGGACAAGGGTTTCTATTTACTGTGCTTACGTAAATAACTACGTATTAAAGCTAAATGTATTCTTCTGGGAAAGCGAAAGGAACTTAAAATGGATTACCAACAACGAAATCGCCAATTAACCAATTTTGCTAACTTTGAGTTTCAGATTCATATTATTCACAGAGCACTGCGTTATCCATTGTTGCGTGTTTTGTTGTCCATAAGACCGGAGATTTATTCCACCCTCCATTTTTAAATATTTAAGAGTTTTTTTTAAAAGTATTTGTTATTTTAGTTATCGTTAGCCTATGTAAAGAACATTTATGTGATAAAATTGAAAAGCACTAGTGATAGTTGTGATACTCACGCGCTAAAGCTATTCCTGTCATGCAGCAACACAACAGAACATACAATGGAGTAACCGCCATGTTGAACACTGCGCTCCGCCAGCCAAGAAGCTGCAGTATGAATCCCCTCCGGCCCTTGCAGGGCTACGTCAGCAGCTTGCCTTGGTCGTCCTCATGCGGGAATTTCCCTACCGCAGGCAACCGGATGTACAAACGTGCTTTTCTCAACACCATCTTTAAACTGTACTTATATTTTATGAGCTACCAGTTGTGCCATATTTCTGAGGATGAAGTTTATGTTAGGAGTGGGAGGAGACTTGGGGACTCTAACCTTTCGTCCATCTCACGTTTTCCTTATAGCATTTCTTTTGTTTATTGTGACAGGCACTTCTCTTTTTTAGCAGTGGTATAACTAAAGGCTACTGACGTATTAAATAAAATAACTGAATGTTTCTTTGTTTATGTACATAGTAAATTAAGAATTTTTCACATTAGGGCCTAGGAAGGGAGTGCGATACACAGTTACTGAACCCTGAAGGCCAGCGCAATCGTGTAAGTGCATCAGACAGTTTCGTGCAACTGCAAGCTTGGGTAACAAGTTTTATAGAATCTAAAATACACAAAACTAGCTTTTTATTTGCGAGATTCGTTAGGTATTTTACATCTGTATATCTATACTTTGATATTTACAACTAAAACTAACCTGATCTATTGGAAACAGCTACATTAGAATAAAGGATGCGTTTTCAATTTTGGAATGACTTAGAGTAGAATCATTAACATATACAGGTAGCGAATTACTTACTACATATGTCAACAAATTACGGAATCCTTATATAAATTGGCAACACTGGATTTTCTACAATATATGCCTCCACACTCTCGCAGGATCGTGCAAAAATGTTATGTAACGTCGCTGGGAATATTTTTCGCAATGTGTGACTTAACTGTTCCCATTATGCGAATACCACAAATGTTGCATTGTTGGCAAATCAGCATTTTTGCCATTCTGACTTTGTTGCTGTTTTCCATATAAAAACGAATGGATCTTTTAATTTCCGAAGACACAAGAAAGTTTCCCATATCCTTAAAACGTACGTAGGCTTGAGAGCATCAAGTTTATGGAATCACTGCGGAAGGAAGGACTTTTAACTTAACATCTCTAATCCAGCTCACAGAGCCTTAACTCCCATATAACAGAACAGAATGGCATTCAGATATTTATACCATTGTAAATTGAACATCTTAACATATATTCCAATATTTAGTTAAAGTAATGCATTTCGTTAGAATGATCGAAATATGCACTCGCTCGGTCGTAAACATCTTAGAAATTAAATTACATTATTTTGGTGTTCAACGACGCTGTCCTTTACCAGGATCATATCAGCGTCACGGGTTAGCCAGAATTTCGTCCCGCAGGAGTTCTTTTACATGCCAGTAAATCTACTAACATGGAGCTGTCGTGTTTAAGCACACTTAAAAACCATCGGTCTGAGCCGGATTTGAACCCGCGACCTTGGTCGTCTAAACCAACTGAGCCACCCAGACCGACATAAACATCTTAATGAGCTGCATAGCTTTCCTTAGTGTAAGCCAAAACCTACTGCACGCCTGCTGCATCCTCTGCCTCCATCTAAAGAAAGTTATGTCCAGGATGCTTATGGGGCTGTGTGTAATCAACATGTCACCTTCAGCTGTTTCTCAGGCTGGGAATGCTAATGTTGCAACCCTACCGAAATGCCAAGGTGTGGCTCGTGACTATTATATACAAAAGACGTTACTGCTATTGTAATTATTATTGTCTAACGAGCTCTGGATCGCCTTAAAAACTTCAGCGCCTAATCAAGTGATTTATCTGTACCTGCCTTTTTTAAATCCAGTGTTTTATTTCGATTTACTCGGGTGTTCTCATACATTCTGGAAGTTGGAATTTAGAAAATGGCTTACGCATGATATGAAATTAGTCGCAAGGTCGATTACCTCATGTAACCGGTTACGAAAAGCTCTGAAAAAAGTCTGAATACATAATGACGCTTCCAACAGCAGAGAAACCATCTTACAACAGCTTACTTTACGTTTCTCAGAACATTTCGGGCAAAAGCATGAAACTTTTGCTATATTTACCTACACTCGGTAGAGATGGGAGTCCCCGAACATTACTCAAGGAAGCTGATGATTCAGACTAATTATTAAACTGACCACAGGTTCGATATTCAGACAAGCTGAATGTTGCAGGAAGGTAGGAGGATGCTGGAAGTTGCCTGAGTCGAGATACCTCCAATGAAACATTTGTACACCGTGTATTTTATACTTACAGGCATTTTTCATCTGTAACAGCGTTCTTACTTTCGCGGAAGTTGCACTCGAGCCGTTTATAAAGTTAGCAAATGAAAAGCCCGAAAATACATGCATTTTCAGACACGATGCTTATCTCGTGGCACGGATTACGAGTAAACTAATAATTGCACTGAATAACCAATTTCCGGTATAAATAGCTGTCCTTTTAATTTAATTTTCAAGAAAAATGAAGTGAAAAGAATGGTTTCGTTCATTCATTCTCCTTAAACAAAAGCGGTTAAGGATCTTTAGCCTTGCCAGAAATGCTGTCCAATTAAAAATAAAATAAACACTGAAAAATATTCACTCATCTATATTTAATGTTGTTGCCACTGTCTGTTAGGAAGGAGTAAAACGAAAACAAAGCAATTTGTTAAGTTATTATTTATTTTTTGTGCACAAAGACCCCAAATATACGTTGTATATTTTCATCTATGAACATGAAACTGGAATTCAAGTTTAGTGTTTTCAAAGTATAAGAGCGGGGCAAAACCTTTGCACACAAAAATTTCGTTCTTGCTAAAAGACAATTTACATGAAATACATTTTATTTTGTGGTATTATTTTGTGGCGAGATATTTGCTGCTATGGGTTTGAAGTTTAAAATACTTTTTACATGTTTTAAATGCTGAGACACTTTGTTTCTTGTGATGCCTTTCTCGTAATAAGACCAGCACTTGAAGCCTTTCGAACTGTCTGGAGACGGCGTTTGTTCTTAGCCACCATTGTTGTGTGCTGCATAGCAGCGTAGTGGTGTGAGGTAGCTGATCTTGAATCTCCTCTGATGTGCAGCGGCCGCGGTAATATTAATGTAGCCTAACAATACAATAGCCTAGTGTGTAGTGTGTAGTGTGTGTGTGTAGTGTGTGTGTGCGTGCGCGCGCGCGTGTGTGTATGTGTATATGCTCTGTTTAGTTGAAAATGCTAGCTGAAGCTTGAGTGTTGAAATACTACATTAGTGGCAAGAGAATCAATCAGAATGAAATGTTTTGCATGTTTAGGTGCACAAGGTGTTGTCAGGAAGTCCAGCAGATAGAGATGGACGCATACAAAAGGGTGACCGCATTCTTTCCATCAATGGACGCAGTATGAAAGGAGTCACTCACAGAGAGTCCCTGAATATCCTTAAGGTAAAGTATTACCTTAATAACCAGTAGCAATTATAGCAACAATAGTATTTACTTTTTTAGATCTTCCTTGTTAAAGTTATTGCAAGTTTTGTTTTGCACAGTTTCTCAGTTTTAATTGTTTACTTTCCCTATCGCTTATCCAGGGGTAATTATGTTTTGTATCATATCCTGCATAACAAAGAAAACAGTAATTCTCTTCATTCAACAAGACATCTTTTTGGTTAGTTTTACAACACTTCTTTTCTTTCGCAATTACATCGTTTTATGTGTCATATTTGTGCCCCTCTGATGGAATAAAATAGGTTTGTGCCTATGATATCACTCAATTTCGACGATAGCTTATGCGCAATGATCGTTTCCTTTCTTCTGTGAACTATATTTTATGGCATTTCTTCTGTCAGTGTTCTATTCTTATCCACGTCCGTAGTGTAGTCATACGTATATGTCTAGCCTTCCTCTTCCTCTTCATCTCCTGATCCTGACGTAACTCCTGATACGGGTAGAGTATGCTCGTCGATATATATGGTTTTACTGTGACATATATTTATAAATTGATCTTTGTCATAACCATTCCGCAAGAAGATTGTTATACTATAGTTTTAATCGTTGAATCATTCTTCACTCATTTATATCTTTGAAGTATTTTTATTCATTCTTGCATATCGTCGAAGTATTTTTATACTTCCCATTCACATAGCATATCAATCTTCCGTTTTCTTCTTTGTAACACATTTAAATCTTCTCTCGCGAAAACCGTGGAACATTATTAAGGTTTTCCAATCAAAGTTAAATCATGATTCACCATTGACGCTTTCCGTTAATAATCAATACTAACGAAATATATTATTATTTTGATGCGTCATATATGTTTTATTTCTATCTATATAATCAAATCCCACTAAACCTTCTGAATCTAGAATATAAAATTTGTAATTCATGTTTTCATTAAATGACTACAAAAAAGAAGATACGTGACGTCAACTTCTCCACATGGGCAGCTGCAGTGTTGTCAATACGCAGACAGCAGATAACCCTCAATACTCGAGACAGTAAGCAAATGTGGGTTTGTCTCACGGCAGCGAAAACATGCACATATTAGCCTACTGTCTAAACAGGTTGTTTTGCCTTTAACTGCTGAGGTCATATCGGCGGCCTTAGCTATTGGCAAATGGTGTTACTCCCGAGTTTGGGGTTTTATACATACATTCATAATTCCAGACTCAGATGAGGAATAATCTTGACTGGAGAAACATTCCTACCGCCCTGCCGAGAATCGAACCCGGGATCCCTAGCACAGCAGGGAGGTGCTCTACCAACTGCGCCACGGGGCCAGCGACAAGTACTTGAGAACAGACAAATTCTCTAATCCGGCTGTGCAATGTAACACCCGTCCGAAAGCTGATCTTTCTCTTTGTCCACAAATCTTCTACCTCTACGTCCATCGACCCTTTCTTCGATAACTGGGGCCATTAATATAAAAGTTTTAATAAAGTAGGCTAATAATGCACTGCACAACTGAACGTCCGAACAATCTGCTCCCCGCACAATAGCTGAGCAGAGGAGTAAATTGTTTATCAGTGTGACTTATGTGGCAGCCTTTGTTTACATTTCCATAGCAATGGCCTTCCTCTTTACCCTTTACTCCTGTCATGTATCTTCTTTTAAAACTCGGATTGTAGGTACGTCCCTTGCATTTCTTGTGGTGATGTAAGATTCTGTGCCCCTCTCTCCTTGTTCAGATACCTACCTGCATTATGAGCTCTGTTCATGAATCTTTCTTTCGTGTGTTTGGTGACGTGTACAAAATGGCGTGGCCTTGATTTTTATTGTCTGCAGAAGCTTACCTACGCATTTATCAATCCTCATTTTTATCATCGTCATGCCTATACACATAGCTTTGTTCATTTCTGAAGTCTATTTTATTATATGTAATAGGTACACATTTGGTTTCCACACAACCTACTTTGTTTTTCATCTGTGCCTATGCAAATTACTCTCCAGGTCATTCCTACATTTTACAATTTCGTCTTTGATTTGTTCTAATTCTTTTCTTGCTGTTTCCTTATTTATTACCATTTCAGTCCGTGCTACATTCATTTCTGTTGCTACGTGATCTATTTTATCATCTAACCTATATTTCATTCCTGTTTCACTTTGTACATTTTTCAAATTACTGTCTTTTATAGTTGTGCCGCTCTTTGCGTTTCCACGCTGGCTTCTTTGATTCTATAGTTATAGTTATAACAATGTTTCGTAAATGTTATTAATGCATGTAAATCTGTTACCACAAGAAACAGTACATAATAATTTTAGATCCCAACTTGATGTAAACACATGTCCTTAAATAGCCCACAATACATCAGAAATCAAAGTTCACTATAACGTTTACTTCCTTAAATATGAGCTTTCAGCAGAATGTTAATGAAAAATGGCTAGAAACTTTTGATAAAGATGAAATGATGAATAATATGAATAGTCATTCTGCGTGTTCTGCTTGGGTAATACAAACACAAAATGTTTCATTTTCTTCAAGTCCAGTTCTAATGCTGGACTTTGCAGGAATAATGAAGCACTGTATACTGTTGTAAGCTTCTACTATGTTTTAATTGTTGTTAACATCCCCCCCCCCCAAAAAAAAGAAAAAAACCAGTTTTATTACCAGTTCATAAAATATCACAAGGCACATAAATTGAACAGACAGGAGAGAACTGTGATAGAGGTGTAGGGAGAATAAGAGAATGAGAGAGGTGGAAACTGTGGGAAAGCAGGAGACAGTGAAAAATCATGCATGTAATGTAGTGCTCAATAAGTCCTGCTGTTTTATTATATGACTTGTAACATTCTGTAATGTGAGTTAGCATTAGAATGACCCAGCTCATTTTCTATTACAAAACAATACACAAGTACTTTTTTTTCCTTTTTACAGTAAAATTATGCAGATTTCTAAGTTTGTTGATGCTTCAAAATACTTTTCACTTCCGAATCTACCTGCCATGGTTGAGACTCCAATCTCTAATTTATGACTTTCCATTCCAACTCTAAGCAACTCAGAACTACACAGTTATCTTCCATGGATAGGTTATGGAAAATACTTGCCCATCTGGAGCAGATAAAACAAGGAAATACATTATAAATTCACTAGACAAGCTCATTTATGTGCCACACTTGGTGCTGTTTTTATTGAAGTGTTGCTTCAATTTTGAGCGATGAGGCTCTCAGGGCATGTTAACGGATGGAATGAAAAATCACACGATGTTTCTTCACCACAATGTATTATTTTATTAACACTTTTTCTCTATTTTACATTTAAATAAATCCTCTTAGCACCATTTTAGATTATTTAAGTCTTTCCACTTTTTCAAGAAGTGGAACAAAAGCTTGATGAAAGTCTGGTAAATGTTCTACAATGTTCACATGCCACCAAAATGCGTCTTATCACCTTGAATATTTAGGCGCTATTGAAAGGAGTCCAGCGTCTCCTCACGTGATACTACCTTTCTCGTATACATCCGCGCATGCATTCATCAAATAGTTCCCGCGTTGTTAGGGAAGCGATTTTTAGCTATTCTCCCTTTGCTATTAATACTGAACACATATAATTCTAATATTTATACATATATATCAAAATTAAATATGGAAATATTTATGCTATCTTTAAACAAACTTAATCGTTCGTAACAATGAACATTAGTAACACATTTTCGTCATTTAACCATCTCATACCAACATCAAAAACAAATTACACTCTTAACAAATATTCACATAAACGATTTTCTTTTGGGGTCTTCTAATATTCTGTCTCACACTGATAAAGAAATAAATAATACTAATAAAATGCTCCATTAAAAATCTCTTTTAAAGGATTGTTGCATAGTGTAACAAATTATAAACTGTTGAAGTAGATTTTCCCTGTGTATAGAATTAATGAATGTGCATTTGTAGGCTCCAAGATCTGAGGTGGTGCTGGTTGTATCACAGTCACGAGCAGCGTCAGGGGACCATGATGACGACACTCCAGTGACTACAACAAGATCCTTACGACATCCTCGTATACCAGAACAAGAATTCACTAATGGTCCTACTGAAGGTAAAAAGACTAACATTTAAAATCCATATTGGTATTAAAAGATATTAGTGAATGCAAATGATCTTTCTTGAATCTGTAAGATAATCCACTGGAAACATATTAAAGAGAATGTAATAATATTAACAAATAGCTGCAAAATTAAACACAGGAGTACACTAATTACCATGACAGAAATATGTCAGTGGAATTGATTTATGTTCCTTTGTGTGAATAAAATGATGCATTACTCAAACATTAACTGTTAAATTTTTCATGAAAGATGTAGTTCCATTTGTGGTAAATTCCTTAATACTGAGACAGTTAAAAGGCTTAGAATGACCTGCTATTAGTGAGGTTAAAGTATGCAAGTTTCAAGATAATTCTGTTTTACTCTATTACAAGAAAAAATATATTTGTTTATTGCTGAAGTCCTTGAAATGTTTATTTATTATTCATTTAATTTTCAAAGCAAATGTCACAGCCAAAAGATTCATGTAACATTTATCAAATGTTAATCTGTTGTTCTTGTTGCTGTTTAATTTATATTTTCTCTAACACTTTTGTGTAACATACATCTCTATTCTGTCTTATTTAACTAGTGCCATGGCATGACAGTACTACCATTGCTGTAGTTACACATCTCTAGAACGTTCTTCTGAGTAGAGAATGACACTGCTAAATTATGATATACACTTTTTAAGCATGTATTACTTAGTAACATAAATAAAAAGAAGTACCAGTTTCCAGCTTAATGTACATTACTACTATTTTAAAGTATCAAAGATTTCTGTATACATTTTGAATACATTTGTCTTTCTGTTATTTAGTTGAACCTTCAGAAGGCAGAGGTCCACCTACAGTCATTTCACTGATAAAGGATGGAGCTGGTCTGGGATTCAGTTTGGAAGGAGGCAAGGATTCCCCTCAGGGTGACAGACCCCTCACTATCAAGAAAATATTCACAGGTAATTTGATCAAAATGTGTTTATTTAAAATCTGTCAATATATTGACAATCTTCATGAACAATGTCCATGCTGGAAAATAAAATGCAGTGCAACTATGTATTCAAAGTTAATCTGACCATTTAATGACAATAGAATAATCCTGCTTTGATTAATGAAAAGAGCAATAGCAGTAATAGTAACCGCTTTTTAGAGAGCACCATATTTTTATGTTTTGGCGGACACATCACTCTCTCACAACCCCCAGAATGTCTGGAGGACTACACCTGTTGGTTTACGGGTCTCACGGACCTGACTGGGAGAATTATCAAAATAAATTCACCAACCATATCCTCTCTTTTTTTTTTCTTTTTTTTAAACCATATCCTCTGATTACCAATCAGAGGACATATTACATGCCATGACAGGTCAGCATGTTAGGGGCTAGTATTTTAGAGTAATGCAGAGGTTGGAAAAATAGAGACTCCCTAGCCCTCAGGAACCCTAATAGCATCTGGGTCGGAAGAGAACAAGAGATGACCAGGGTAAGGCCAGAAAGAAAAGTTACAGTGAGGAGCAAAACACCAGTAAGTGGAAGTAATGTTCTGCTCAGCTTGGGTACCTTGTGGTCGCTATTCATATATCCCCTAGACGGAGACCCCTGAGACAGAATTAAATATGCAGAGATAGGCTAGTATACGCTAAGGTAGAAATAAAATGTGCAGAGATAGGCTAGTATAGGCTAAGGTAGAAATAAAATATGCAGAGATAGGCTAGTATACGCTAAGCTAGAAATAAAATATGCAGAGATAGGCTAGTATACACTAAGGTAGAAATAAAATCTGCAGAGATAGGCTAGTATAGGCTAAACTAGAATTAAATATCCAGAGATAGGCTAGTATAGGCTAAGATAGAATTAAATATGCAGAGAAGATAGGCTAGTATAGGCTAAAGTAGAAATAAAATATGCAGAGATAGGCTAGAATAGGCTAGGGTAGAAATAAAATATGCAGATATAGGCTAGTATAGGCTAAGCTAGAAATAAAATATGCAGAGATAGGCTAAGGTAGAATTAAATGTGCAGAGATAGGCTAGTATAGGCTAAGCTAGAATTAAATGTGCAGAGATAGCCTAAGGTAGAATTAAAATATACAGAGATAGGCTAGTATAGGCTAAGGTAGAATTAAAATGTGCAGAGATAGGCTAGTATGGGCTAAGGTAGAAATAAAATGTGCAGAGATAGGCTAGTATAGGCTAAGGTAGAATTAAAATATACAGAGATAGGCTAGTATAGGCTAAGGTAGAATTAAAATCTGCAGAGATAGGCAAGTATAGGCTAAGGTAGAAATAAAATGTGCAGAGATAGGCTAGTATAGGCTAAGGTAGAAATAAAATGTGCAGAGATAGGCTAGTATAGGCTAAGGTAGAATTAAAATATACAGAGATAGGCTAGTATAGGCTAAGGTAGAAATAAAATGTGCAGAGATAGGCTAGTATAGGCTAAGGTGGAAATAAAATGTGCAGAGATAGGCTAGTATAGGCTAAGGTAGAAATAAAATGTGCAGAGATAGGCTAGTATAGGCTAAGGTAGAAATAAAATGTGCAGAGATAGGCTAGTATAGGCTAAGGTAGAAATAAAATGTGCAGATAGGCTAGTATAGGCTAAGGTAGAAATAAATTATGCAGAGATAGGCTAGTATAGGCTAAGGTAGAATTAAAATATACAGAGATAGGCTAGTATAGGCTAAGGTAGAAATAAAATGTGCAGAGATAAGCTAGTATAGGCTACGGTAGAAATAAAATGTGCAGAGATAGGCTAGTATAGACTAAGGTAGAAATAAAATGTGCAGAGATAGGCTAGTATAGGCTAAGATAGAATTAAATATGCAGAGAAGATAGGCTAGAATAGGCTAGGGTAGAAATAAAATATGCAGATATAGGCTAGTATAGGCTAAGCTAGAAATAAAATATGCAGAGATAGGCTAAGGTAGAATTAAATGTGCAGAGATAGGCTAGTATAGGCTAAGCTAGAATTAAATATGCAGATATAGGCTAGTATAGAATTAAATGTGCAGAGATAGGCTAAGGTAGAATTAAATGTGCAGAGATAGGCTAAGCTAGAATTAAATATGCAGAGATAGGCTAGTATAGGCTAAGCTAGCAATAAAATGTGCAGAGATAGGCTAGTATAGGCCAAGGTAGAAATAAAATCTGCAGAGATAGGCTAGTATAGGCTAAGCTAGAATTAAATATGCAGAGATAGGCTAGTATAGGCTAAGGTAGAATTAAATATGCAGATATTGGCTAGTATAGGCTAAAGTAGAAATAAAATATGCAGAAATAGGCTAGAATAGGCTAGGGTAGAAATAAAATATGCAGATATAGGCTAGTATAGGCTAAGCTAAAAATAAAATATGCAGAGATAGGCTGAGGTAGAATTAAATGTGCAGAGATAGGCTAGTATAGGCTAAGCTAGAATTAAATATGCAGAGATAGGCTAGTGTAGAATTAAATGTGCAGAGATAGGCTAAGGTAGAATTAAATGTGCAGAGATAGGCTAAGGTAGAATTAAATGTGCAGATATAGGCTAGTATAGGCTAAAGTAGAAATAAAATATGCAGAGATAGGATAGTATAGGCTAGGGTAGAAATAAAATATGCAAATATAGGCTAGTATAGGCTAAGCTAGAAATAAAATATGCAGAGATAGGCTAAGGTAGAATTAAATGTGCAGAGATAGGCTAGTATAGGCTAAAGTAGAAATAAAATATGCAGAGATAGGACAGTATAGGCTAGGGTAGAAATAAAATATGCAAATATAGGCTAGTATAGGCTACGCTAGAACTAAAATCTGCAGAGATAGGCTAAGGTAGAATTAAATCTGCAGAGATAGGCTAGTATAGGCTAAGGTAGAATTAACTGTGCAGAGATAGGCTAAGGTAGAATTAAATGTGCAGAGATAGGCTAACGTAGAATTAAATGTGCAGAGATAGGCTAGTATAGGCTAAGGTAGAAATAAAATGTGCAGAGATAGGCTAGTATAGGCTAAGCTAGAATTAAATATGCAGAGATAGGCTAGTATAGGCTAAGGTAGAATTAAATATGCAGAGATAGGCTAAGCTAGAATTAAATGTGCAGAGATAGGCTAGTATAGGCTAAGCTAGCAATAAAATGTGCAGAGATAGGCTAGTATAGGCTAAGGTAGCAATAAAATGTGCAGAGATAGGCTAGTATAGGCTAAGCTAGCAATAAAATATGCAGAGATAGGCTAAGGTAGAATTAAATGTGCAGAGATAGGCTAAGATAGAATTAAATGTGCAGAGATAGGCTAGTATAGGCTAAGGTAGAATTAAAATATACAGAGATAGGCTAGTATAGGCTAAGGTAGAATTAAAATGTGCAGAGATAGGCTAGAATAGGCTAAGGTGGAAATAAAATGTGCAGAGATAGGCTAGTATAGGCTAAGGTAGAAATAAAATATACAGAGATAGGCTAGTATAGGCTAAGGTAGAATTAAAATATAAAGAGATAGGCTAGTATAGGCTAAGGTAGAATTAAAATGTGCAGAGATAGGCTAGTATAGGCTAAGGTAGAAATAAAATGTGCAGAGATAGGCTAGTATAGGCTAAGGTAGAATTAAAATGTGCAGAGATAGGCTAGTATAGGCTAAGGTAGAAATAAAATGTGCAGAGATAGCCTAGTATAGGCTAAGGTAGAAATAAATATGCAGAGATAGGCTAGTATAGACTAAGGTAGAATTAAAATATACAGAGATAGGCTAGTATAGGCTAAGGTAGAATTAAAATGTGCAGAGATAGGCAAGTATAGGCTAAGGTAGAAATAAAATGTGCAGAGATAGGCTAGTATAGGCTAAGGTAGAAATAAAATGTGCAGAGATAGGCTAGTATAGGCTAAGGTAGAATTAAAATATACAGAGATAGGCTAGTATAGGCTAAGGTAGAATTAAAATGTGCAGAGATAGGCTAGTATAGGCTAAGGTAGAAATAAAATGTGCAGATAGGCTAGTATAGGCTAAGGTAGAAATAAATTGTGCAGAGATAGGCTATTATAGGCTAAGGTAGAAACAAAATGTGCAGATAGGCTAGTATAGGCTAAGGTAGAAATAAAATGTGCAGATAGGCTTGTATAGGCTAAGGTAGAAATAAATTATGTAGAGATAGGCTAGTATAGGCTAAGGTAGAATTAAAATATACAGAGATAGGCTAGTATAGGCTAAGGTAGAAATAAAATGTGCAGAGATAGGCTAGTATAGGCTAAGGTAGAAATAAAATGTGCAGAGATAAGCTAGTATAGGCTAAGGTAGAATTAAAATATACAGAGATAGGCTAGTATAGGTAGAATTAAAATATACATAGGCTAAGGTAGAAATAAAATGTGCAGAGATAGGCTAGTATAGGCTAAGGTAGAATTAAAACATACAGAGATAGGTTAGTATAGGCTAAGGTAGAAATAAAATGTGCAGAGATAGGCTAGCATAGGCTAAGGTGGAAGTAAAATGTGCAGAGATAGGCTAGGATAGGCTAAGGTAGAAATAAAATGTGCAGATAGGCTAGTATAGGCTAAGCTAGCAATAAAATGTGCAGAGATAGGCTAAGGTAGAATTAAATGTGCAGAGATAGGCTAGGATAGGCTAAGGTAGAAATAAAATGTGCAGATAGGCTAGTATAGGCTAAGCTAGCAATAAAATGTGCAGAGATAGGCTAAGGTAGAATTAAATGTGCAGAGATAGGCTAGTATAGGCTAAGGTAGCAATAAAATGTGCAGAGATAGGCTAGTATAGGCTAAGCTAGCAATAAAATATGCAGAGATAGGCTAGTGTAGGCTAAAGTAGAAATAAAATATGCAGAGATAGGCTAGAATAGGCTAGGGTAGAAATAAAATATGCAGATACAGGCTAGTATAGGCTAAGCTAAAAATAAAATATGCAGAGATAGGCTGAGGTAGAATTAAATGTGCAGAGATAGGCTAGTATAGGCTAAGCTAGAATTAAATATGCAGAGATAGGCTAGTGTAGAATTAAATGTGCAGAGATAGGCTAAGGTAGAATTAAATGTGCAGAGATAGGCTAAGGTAGAATTAAATGTGCAGATATAGGCTAGTATAGGCTAAAGTAGAAATAAAATATGCAGAGATAGGATAGTATAGGCTAGGGTAGAAATAAAATATGCAAATATAGGCTAGTATAGGCTAAGCTAGAAATAAAATATGCAGAGATAGGCTAAGGTAGAATTAAATGTGCAGAGATAGGCTAGTATAGGCTAAAGTAGAAATAAAATATGCAGAGATAGGACAGTATAGGCTAGGGTAGAAATAAAATATGCAAATATAGGCTAGTATAGGCTACGCTAGAACTAAAATCTGCAGAGATAGGCTAAGGTAGAATTAAATCTGCAGAGATAGGCTAGTATAGGCTAAGGTAGAATTAACTGTGCAGAGATAGGCTAAGGTAGAATTAAATGTGCAGAGATAGGCTAACGTAGAATTAAATGTGCAGAGATAGGCTAGTATAGGCTAAGGTAGAAATAAAATGTGCAGAGATAGGCTAGTATAGGCTAAGCTAGAATTAAATATGCAGAGATAGGCTAGTATAGGCTAAGGTAGAATTAAATATGCAGAGATAGGCTAAGCTAGAATTAAATGTGCAGAGATAGGCTAGTATAGGCTAAGCTAGCAATAAAATGTGCAGAGATAGGCTAGTATAGGCTAAGGTAGCAATAAAATGTGCAGAGATAGGCTAGTATAGGCTAAGCTAGCAATAAAATATGCAGAGATAGGCTAGTGTAGGCTAAAGTAGAAATAAAATACGCAGAGATAGGCTAGAATAGGCTAGGGTAGAAATAAAATATGCAGATACAGGCTAGTATAGGCTAAGCTAGAAATAAAATATGCAGAGATAGGCTAAGGTAGAATTAAATGTGCAGAGATAGGCTAAGATAGAATTAAATGTGCAGATATAGGCTAGTATAGGCTAAGCTAGAATTAAATCTGCAGAGATAGGCTAGTGTAGAATTAAATGTGCAGAGATAGGCTAAGGTAAAATTAAATGTGCAGAGATAGGCTAAGGTAGAATTAAATGTGCAGATATAGGCTAGTATAGGCTAAAGTAGAAATAAAATATGCAGAGATAGGATAGTATAGGCTAGGGTAGAAATAAAATATGCAAATATAGGCTAGTATAGGCTAAGCTAGAAATAAAATATGCAGAGATAGGCTAAGGTAGAATTAAATGTGCAGAGATAGGCTAGTATAGGCTAAAGTAGAAATAAAATATGCAGAGATAGGACAGTATAGGCTAGGGTAGAAATAAAATATGCAAATATAGGCTAGTATAGGCTACGCTAGAACTAAAATCTGCAGAGATAGGCTAAGGTAGAATTAAATCTGCAGAGATAGGCTAGTATAGGCTAAGGTAGAATTAACTGTGCAGAGATAAGCTAAGGTAGAATTAAATGTGCAGAGATAGGCTAACGTATAATTAAATGTGCAGAGATAGGCTAGTATAGGCTAAGGTAGAAATAAAATGTGCAGAGATAGGCTAGTATAGGCTAAGCTAGAATTAAATATGCAGAGATAGGCTAGTATAGGCTAAGGTAGAATTAAATATGCAGAGATAGGCTAAGCTAGAATTAAATGTGCAGAGATAGGCTAGTATAGGCTAAGCTAGCAATAAAATGTGCAGAGATAGGCTAGTATAGGCTAAGGTAGCAATAAAATGTGCAGAGATAGGCTAGTATAGGCTAAGCTAGCAATAAAATATGCAGAGATAGGCTAGTGTAGGCTAAAGTAGAAATAAAATACGCAGAGATAGGCTAGAATAGGCTAGGGTAGAAATAAAATATGCAGATACAGGCTAGTATAGGCTAAGCTAGAAATAAAATATGCAGAGATAGGCTAAGGTAGAATTAAATGTGCAGAGATAGGCTAAGATAGAATTAAATGTGCAGAGATAGGCTAGTATAGGCTAAGGTAGAATTAAAATATACAGAGATAGGCTAGTATAGGCTAAGGTAGAATTAAAATGTGCAGAGATAGGCAAGTATAGGCTAAGGTAGAAATAAAATGTGCAGAGATAGGCTAGAATAGGCTAAGGTGGAAATAAAATGTGCAGAGATAGGCTAGTATAGGCTAAGGTAGAAATAAAATATACAGAGATAGGCTAGTATAGGCTAAGGTAGAATTAAAATATACAGAGATAGGCTAGTATAGGCTAAGGTAGAATTAAAATGTGCAGAGATAGGCTAGTATAGGCTAAGGTAGAAATAAAATGTGCAGAGATAGGCTAGTATAGGCTAAGGTAGAATTAAAATGTGCAGAGATAGGCTAGTATAGGCTAAGGTAGAATTAAAACATACAGAGATAGGTTAGTATAGGCTAAGGTAGAAATAAAATGTGCAGAGATAGGCTAGCATAGGCTAAGGTGGAAGTAAAATGTGCAGAGATAGGCTAGGATAGGCTAAGGTAGAATTAAAATGTGCAGAGATAGGCAAGTATAGGCTAAGGTAGAAATAAAATGTGCAGAGATAGGCTAGTATAGGCTAAGGTAGAAATAAAATGTGCAGAGATAGGCTAGTATAGGCTAAGGTAGAATTAAAATATACAGAGATAGGCTACTATAGGCTAAGGTAGAATTAAAATGTGCAGAGATAGGCTAGTATAGGCTAAGGTAGAAATAAAATGTGCAGATAGGCTAGTATAGGCTAAGGTAGAAATAAATTGTGCAGAGATAGGCTATTATAGGCTAAGGTAGAAACAAAATGTGCAGATAGGCTAGTATAGGCTAAGGTAGAAATAAAATGTGCAGATAGGCTTGTATAGGCTAAGGTAGAAATAAATTATGTAGAGATAGGCTAGTATAGGCTAAGGTAGAATTAAAATATACAGAGATAGGCTAGTATAGGCTAAGGTAGAAATAAAATGTGCAGAGATAGGCTAGTATAGGCTAAGGTAGAAATAAAATGTGCAGAGATAAGCTAGTATAGGCTAAGGTAGAATTAAAATATACAGAGATAGGCTAGTATAGGTAGAATTAAAATATACAGAGAGAGGCTAGTATAGGCTAAGGTAGAAATAAAATGTTCAGAGATAGGCTAGTATAGGCTAAGGTAGAAATAAAATGTGCAGAGATAGGCTAGTATAGGCTAAGGTAGAATTAAAACATACAGAGATAGGTTAGTATAGGCTAAGGTAGAAATAAAATGTGCAGAGATAGGCTAGCATAGGCTAAGGTGGAAATAAAATGTGCAGAGATAGGCTAGGATAGGCTAAGGTAGAAATAAAATGTGCAGATAGGCTAGTATAGGCTAAGCTAGCAATAAAATGTGCAGAGATAGGCTAAGGTAGAATTAAATGTGCAGAGATAGGCTAGGATAGGCTAAGGTAGAAATAAAATGTGCAGATAGGCTAGTATAGGCTAAGCTAGCAATAAAATGTGCAGAGATAGGCTAAGGTAGAATTAAATGTGCAGAGATAGGCTAGTATAGGCTAAGGTAGCAATAAAATGTGCAGAGATAGGCTAGTATAGGCTAAGCTAGCAATAAAATATGCAGAGATAGGCTAGTGTAGGCTAAAGTAGAAATAAAATATGCAGAGATAGGCTAGAATAGGCTAGGGTAGAAATAAAATATGCAGATACAGGCTAGTATAGGCTAAGCTAGAAAAAAAAATATGCAGAGATAAGCTAAGGTAGAATTAAATGTGCAGAGATAGGCTAAGATAGAATTAAATGTGCAGAGATAGGCTAGTATAGGCTAAGGTAGAATTAAAATATACAGAGATAGGCTAGTATAGGCTAAGGTAGAATTAAAATGTGCAGAGATAGGCAAGTATAGGCTAAGGTAGAAATAAAATGTGCAGAGATAGGCTAGAATAGGCTAAGGTGGAAATAAAATGTGCAGAGATAGGCTAGTATAGGCTAAGGTAGAAATAAAATGTGCAGAGATAGGCTAGTATAGGCTAAGGTAGAATTAAAATGTGCAGAGATAGGCTAGTATAGGCTAAGGTAGAAATAAAATGTGCAGAGATAGCCTAGTATAGGCTAAGGTAGAAATAAATATGCAGAGATAGGCTAGTATAGGCTAAGGTAGAAATAAAATGTGCAGAGATAGGCTAATATAGGCTAAGGTAGAATTAAAATGTGCAGAGATAGGCTAGTATAGGCTAAGGTAGAAATAAAATGTGCAGAGATAGGCTAGTATAGGCTACGGTAGAAATAAAATGTGCAGATAGGCTTAGGCTAAAGTAGAATTAAAATGTGCAGAGATAGGCTAGTATAGGCTAAGGTAGAAATAAAATGTGCAGAGATAGGCAAGTATAGGCTAAGGTAGAAATAAAATGTGCAGAGATAGGCTAGAATAGGCTAAGGTAGAATTAAAATATACAGAGATAGGCTAGTATAGGCTAAGGTAGAAATAAAATATGCAGAGATAGGCTAGAAATAAAATATGCAGAGATAGGCTAGAAATAAAATATGCAGAGATAGGCTAGTATAGGCTAACGTAGAATTAAAATATACAGAGATAGACTAGTATAGGCTAAGGTAGAAATAAAATGTGCAGAGATAGGCTAGTATAGGCTAAGGTAGAATTAAAATATACAGAGATAGGCTAGTATAGGCTAAGGTAGAATTAAAATATACAGAGATAGGCTAGTAAGGGCTAAGGTAGAAATAAAATGTGCAGAGATAGGCTAGTATAGGCTAAGGTAGAATTAAAATATACAGAGATAGGCTAGTATAGGCTAAGGTAGAATTAAATGTGCAGAGATAGGCTAGTATAGGCTAAGGTAGAAATAAAATGTGCAGAGATAAGCTAGTATAGGCTACGGTAGAAATAAAATGTGCAGAGATAGGCTAGTATAGGCTAAGGTAGAAATAAAATGTGCAGAGATAGGCTAGTATAGGCTAAGGTAGAAATAAAATGTGCAGAGATAGGCTAATATAGGCTAAGGTAGAATTAAAATGTGCAGAGATAGGCTAGTATAGGCTAAGGTAGAAATAAAATGTGCAGAGATAGGCTAGTATAGGCTACGGTAGAAATAAAATGTGCAGATAGGCTTAGGCTAAAGTAGAATTAAAATGTGCAGAGATAGGCTAGTATAGGCTAAGGTAGAAATAAAATGTGCAGAGATAGGCAAGTATAGGCTAAGGTAGAAATAAAATGTGCAGAGATAGGCTAGAATAGGCTAAGGTAGAATTAAAATATACAGAGATAGGCTAGTATAGGCTAAGGTAGAAATAAAATATGCAGAGATAGGCTAGAAATAAAATATGCAGAGATAGGCTAGAAATAAAATATGCAGAGATAGGCTAGTATAGGCTAACGTAGAATTAAAATATACAGAGATAGACTAGTATAGGCTAAGGTAGAAATAAAATGTGCAGAGATAGGCTAGTATAGGCTAAGGTAGAATTAAAATATACAGAGATAGGCTAGTATAGGCTAAGGTAGAATTAAAATATACAGAGATAGGCTAGTAAGGGCTAAGGTAGAAATAAAATGTGCAGAGCTAGGCTAGTATAGGCTAAGGTAGAATTAAAATATACAGAGATAGGCTAGTATAGGTAGAATTAAAATATACAGAGAGAGGCTAGTATGTGCTAAGGTAGAAATAAAATGTTCAGAGATAGGCTAGTATAGGCTAAGGTAGAAATAAAATGTGCAGAGATAGGCTAGTATAGGCTAAGGTAGAATTAAAACATACAGAGATAGGCTAGTATAGGCTAAGGTAGAAATAAAATGTGCAGAGATAGGCTAGCATAGGCTAAGGTGGAAATAAAATGTGCAGAGATAGGCTAGGATAGGCTAAGGTAGAAATAAAATGTGCAGATAGGCTAGTATAGGCTAAGCTAGCAATAAAATGTGCAGAGATAGGCTAAGGTAGAATTAAATGTGCAGAGATAGGCTAGTATAGGCTAAGGTAGCAATAAAATGTGCAGAGATAGGCTAGTATAGGCTAAGCTAGCAATAAAATATGCAGAGATAGGCTAGTGTAGGCTAAAGTAGAAATAAAATATGCAGAGATAGGCTAGAATAGGCTAGGGTAGAAATAAAATATGCAGATACAGGCTAGTATAGGCTAAGCTAGAAATAAAATATGCAGAGATAGGCTAAGGTAGAATTAAATGTGCAGAGATAGGCTAAGATAGAATTAAATGTGCAGAGATAGGCTAGTATAGGCAAAGGTAGAATTAAAATGTGCAGAGATAGGCAAGTATAGGCTAAGGTAGAAATAAAATGTGCAGAGATAGGCTAGAATAGGCTAAGGTGGAAATAAAATGTGCAGAGATAGGCTAGTATAGGCTAAGGTAGAAATAAAATATACAGAGATAGGCTAGTATAGGCTAAGGTAGAACTAAAATATACGGAGATAGGCTAGTATAGGCTAAGGTAGAATTAAAATGTGCAGAGATAGGCTAGTATAGGCTAAGGTAGAAATAAAATGTGCAGAGATAGGCTAGTATAGGCTAAGGTAGAATTAAAATGTGCAGAGATAGGCTAGTATAGGCTAAGGTAGAAATAAAATGTGCAGAGATAGCCTAGTATAGGCTAAGGTAGAAATAAATATGCAGAGATAGGCTAGTATAGGCTAAAGTAGAAATAAAATATGCAGAGATAGGCTAGAAATAAAATATGCAGAGATAGGCTAGTATAGGCTAAGGTAGAATTAAAATACACAGAGATAGACTAGTATAGGCTAAGGTAGAAATAAAATGTGCAGAGATAGGCTAGTATAGGCTAAGGTAGAATTAAAATATACAGAGATAGGCTAGTATAGGCTAAGGTAGAATTACAATATACAGAGATAGGCTAGTAAGGGCTAAGGTAGAAATAAAATGTGCACAGATAGGCTAGTATAGGCTAAGGTAGAATTAAAATATACAGAGATAGGCTAGTATAGGCTAAGGTAGAATTAAAATGTGCAGAGATAGGCAAGTATAGGCTAAGGTAGAAATAAAATGTGCAGAGATAGGCTAGTAAGGGCTAAGGTAGAAATAAAATGTGCAGAGCTAGGCTAGTATAGGCTAAGGTAGAATTAAAATATACAGAGATAGGCTAGTATAGGTAGAATTAAAATATACAGAGAGAGGCTAGTATGGGCTAAGGTAGAAATAAAATGTTCAGAGATAGGCTAGTATAGGCTAAGGTAGAAATAAAATGTGCAGAGATAGGCTAGTATAGGCTAAGGTAGAATTAAAACATACAGAGATAGGCTAGTATAGGCTAAGGTAGAAATAAAATGTGCAGAGATAGGCTAGCATAGGCTAAGGTGGAAATAAAATGTGCAGAGATAGGCTAGGATAGGCTAAGGTAGAAATAAAATGTGCAGATAGGCTAGTATAGGCTAAGCTAGCAATAAAATGTGCAGAGATAGGCTAAGGTAGAATTAAATGTGCAGAGATAGGCTAGTATAGGCTAAGGTAGCAATAAAATGTGCAGAGATAGGCTAGTATAGGCTAAGCTAGCAATAAAATATGCAGAGATAGGCTAGTGTAGGCTAAAGTAGAAATAAAATATGCAGAGATAGGCTAGAATAGGCTAGGGTAGAAATAAAATATGCAGATACAGGCTAGTATAGGCTAAGCTAGAAATAAAATATGCAGAGATAGGCTAAGGTAGAATTAAATGTGCAGAGATAGGCTAAGATAGAATTAAATGTGCAGAGATAGGCTAGTATAGGCAAAGGTAGAATTAAAATGTGCAGAGATAGGCAAGTATAGGCTAAGGTAGAAATAAAATGTGCAGAGATAGGCTAGAATAGGCTAAGGTGGAAATAAAATGTGCAGAGATAGGCTAGTATAGGCTAAGGTAGAAATAAAATATACAGAGATAGGCTAGTATAGGCTAAGGTAGAACTAAAATATACGGAGATAGGCTAGTATAGGCTAAGGTAGAATTAAAATGTGCAGAGATAGGCTAGTATAGGCTAAGGTAGAAATAAAATGTGCAGAGATAGGCTAGTATAGGCTAAGGTAGAATTAAAATGTGCAGAGATAGGCTAGTATAGGCTAAGGTAGAAATAAAATGTGCAGAGATAGCCTAGTATAGGCTAAGGTAGAAATAAATATGCAGAGATAGGCTAGTATAGGCTAAAGTAGAAATAAAATATGCAGAGATAGGCTAGAAATAAAATATGCAGAGATAGGCTAGTATAGGCTAAGGTAGAATTAAAATACACAGAGATAGACTAGTATAGGCTAAGGTAGAAATAAAATGTGCAGAGATAGGCTAGTATAGGCTAAGGTAGAATTAAAATATACAGAGATAGGCTAGTATAGGCTAAGGTAGAATTACAATATACAGAGATAGGCTAGTAAGGGCTAAGGTAGAAATAAAATGTGCACAGATAGGCTAGTATAGGCTAAGGTAGAATTAAAATATACAGAGATAGGCTAGTATAGGCTAAGGTAGAATTAAAATGTGCAGAGATAGGCAAGTATAGGCTAAGGTAGAAATAAAATGTGCAGAGATAGGCTAGTATAGTCTAAGGTAGAAATAAAATGTGCAGAGATAGGCTAGTATAGGCTAAGGTAGAATTAAAATATACAGAGATAGGCTAGTATAGGCTAAGGTAGAATTAAAATGTGCAGAGATAGGCTAGTATAGGCTAAGGTAGAAATAAAATGTGCAGATAGGCTAGTATAGGCTAAGGTAGAAATAAAATGTGCAGAGATAGGCTATTATAGGCTAAGGTAGAAATAAAATGTGCAGATAGGCTAGTATAGGCTAAGGTAGAAATAAAATGTGCAGATAGGCTTGTATAGGCTAAGGTAGAAATAAATTATGCAGAGATAGGCTAGTATAGGCTAAGGTAGAATTAAAATATACAGAGATAGGCTAGTATAGGCTAAGGTAGAAATAAAATGTGCAGAGATAGGCTAGTATAGGCTAAGGTAGAAATAAAATGTGCAGAGATAAGCTAGTATAGGCTACGGTAGAAATAAAATGTGCAGAGATAGGCTAGTATAGGCTAAGGTAGAAATAAAATGTGCAGAGATAGGCTAATATAGGCTAAGGTAGAATTAAAATGTGCAGAGATAGGCTAGTATAGGCTTAGGTAGAAATAAAATGTGCAGAGATAGGCTAGTATAGGCTACGGTAGAAATAAAATGTGCAGATAGGCTTAGGCTAAAGTAGAATTAAAATGTGCAGAGATAGGCTAGTATAGGCTAAGGTAGAAATAAAATGTGCAGATAGGCTAGTATAGGCTAAGGTGGAAATAAAATGTGCAGAGATAGGCTAGGATAGGCTAAGGTAGAAATAAAATGTGCAGATAGGCTAGTATAGGCTAAGCTAGCAATAAAATGTGCAGAGATAGGCTAAGGTAGAATTAAATGTGCAGAGATAGGCTAGTATAGGCTAAGGTAGCAATAAAATGTGCAGAGATAGGCTAGTATAGGCTAAGCTAGCAATAAAATATGCAGAGATAGGCTAGTGTAGGCTAAAGTAGAAATAAAATATGCAGAGATAGGCTAGAATAGGCTAGGGTAGAAATAAAATATGCAGATACAGGCTAGTATAGGCTAAGCTAGAAATAAAATATGCAGAGATAGGCTAAGGTAGAATTAAATGTGCAGAGATAGGCTAAGATAGAATTAAATGTGCAGAGATAGGCTAGTATAGGCTAAGGTAGAATTAAAATATACAGAGATAGGCTAGTATAGGCTAAGGTAGAATTAAAATGTGCAGAGATAGGCAAGTATAGGCTAAGGTAGAAATAAAATGTGCAGAGATAGGCTAGAATAGGCTAAGGTGGAAATAAAATGTGCAGAGATAGGCTAGTATAGGCTAAGGTAGAAATAAAATATACAGAGATAGGCTAGTATAGGCTAAGGTAGAATTAAAATATACAGAGATAGGCTAGTATAGGCTAAGGTAGAATTAAAATGTGCAGAGATAGGCTAGTATAGGCTAAGGTAGAAATAAAATGTGCAGAGATAGGCTAGTATAGGCTAAGGTAGAATTAAAATGTGCAGAGATAGGCTAGTATAGGCTAAGGTAGAAATAAAATGTGCAGAGATAGCCTAGTATAGGCTAAGGTAGAAATAAATATGCAGAGATAGGCTAGTATAGGCTAAAGTAGAAATAAAATATGCAGAGATAGGCTAGAAATAAAATATGCAGAGATAGGCTAGAAATAAAATATGCAGAGATAGGCTAGTATAGGCTAAGGTAGAATTAAAATACACAGAGATAGACTAGTATAGGCTAAGGTAGAAATAAAATGTGCAGAGATAGGCTAGTATAGGCTAAGGTAGAATTAAAATATACAGAGATAGGCTAGTATAGGCTAAGGTAGAATTACAATATACAGAGATAGGCTAGTAAGGGCTAAGGTAGAAATAAAATGTGCAGAGATAGGCTAGTATAGGCTAAGGTAGAATTAAAATATACAGAGATAGGCTAGTATAGGCTAAGGTAGAATTAAAATGTGCAGAGATAGGCAAGTATAGGCTAAGGTAGAAATAAAATGTGCAGAGATAGGCTAGTATAGTCTAAGGTAGAAATAAAATGTGCAGAGATAGGCTAGTATAGGCTAAGGTAGAATTAAAATATACAGAGATAGTCTAGTATAGGCTAAGGTAGAATTAAAATGTGCAGATAGGCTAGTATAGGCTAAGGTAGAAATAAAATGTGCAGAGATAGGCTATTATAGGCTAAGGTAGAAATAAAATGTGCAGATAGGCTAGTATAGGCTAAGGTAGAAATAAAATGTGCAGGTAGGCTTGTATAGGCTAAGGTAGAAATAAATTATGCAGAGATAGGCTAGTATAGGCTAAGGTAGAATTAAAATATACAGAGATAGGCTAGTATAGGCTAAGGTAGAAATAAAATGTGCAGAGATAGGCTAGTATAGGCTACGGTAGAAATAAAATGTGCAGAGATAGGCTAGTATAGGCTAAGGTAGAAATAAAATGTGCAGAGATAGGCTAGTATAGGCTAAGGTAGAAATAAAATATGCAGAGATAGGCTAGAAATAAAATATGCAGAGATAGGCTAGAAATAAAATATGCAGAGATAGGCTAGTATAGGCTAAGGTAGAATTAAAATATACAGAGATAGACTAGTATAGGCTAAGGTAGAAATAAAATGTGCAGAGATAGGCTAGTATAGGCTAAGGTAGAATTAAAATATACAGAGATAGGCTAGTATAGGCTAAGGTAGAATTAAAATATACAGAGATAGGCTAGTAAGGGCTAAGGTAGAAATAAAATGTGCAGAGATAGGCTAGTATAGGCTAAGGTAGAATTAAAATATACAGAGATAGGCTAGTATAGGTAGAATTAAAATATACAGAGAGAGGCTAGTATAGGCTAAGGTAGAAATAAAATGTGCAGAGATAGGTTAGTATAGGCTAAGGTAGAAATAAAATGTGCAGAGATAGGCTAGTATAGGCCAAGGTAGAATTAAAATATACAGAGATAGGCTAGTATAGGCTAAGGTAGAAATAAAATGTGCAGAGATCGGCTAGCATAGGCTAAGGTGGAAATAAAATGTGCAGAGATAGGCTAGGATAGGCTAAGGTAGAAATAAAATGTGCAGAGATAGGCTAGTATAGGCTAAGGTAGAAATAAAATGTGCAGAGATAGGCTAGTATAGGCTAAGGTAGAAATAAAATGTGCAGAGATAGGCTAGTATAGGCTAAGGTAGAAATAAAATGTGCAGAAATAGGCTAGTATAGGCTAAGGTAGAAATAAAATGTGCAGATAGGCTAGTATAGGCTAAGGTAGAAATAAAATGTGCAGAGATAGGCTAGTATAGGCTAAGGTAGAATTAAAATGTGCAGATAGGCTAGTATAGGCTAAGGTAGAATTAAAATGTGCAGATAGGCTAGTATAGGCTAAGGTAGAAATAAAATGTGCAGAGATAGGCTAGTATAGGCTAAGGTAGAAATAAAATGTGCAGAGATAGGCTAGTATAGGCTAAGGTAGAAATAAAATGTGCAGAGATAGGTTAGTATAGGCTAAGGTAGAAATAAAATGTGCAGATAAGCTAGTATAGGCTAAGGTAGAAATAAAATGTGCAGAGATAGGCTAGTATAGGCTAAGGTAGAAATAAAATGTGCAGAGATAAGCTAGTATAGGCTACGGTAGAAATAAAATGTGCAGAGATAGGCTAGTATAGGCTAAGGTAGAAATAAAATGTGCAGAGATAGGCTAGTATAGGCTAAGGTAGAAATAAAATGTGCAGAGATAGGCTAATATAGGCTAAGGTAGAATTAAAATGTGCAGAGATAGGCTAGTATAGGCTAAGGTAGAAATAAAATGTGCAGAGATAGGCTAGTATAGGCTACGGTAGAAATAAAATGTGCAGATAGGCTTAGGCTAAAGTAGAATTAAAATGTGCAGAGATAGGCTACTATAGGCTAAGGTAGAAATAAAATGTGCAGAGATAGGCAAGTATAGGCTAAGGTAGAAATAAAATGTGCAGAGATAGGCTAGAATAGGCTAAGGTGGAAATAAAATGTGCAGAGATAGGCTAGTATAGGCTAAGGTAGAATTAAAATATACAGAGATAGGCTAGTATAGGCTAAGGTAGAATTAAAATATACAGAGATAGGCTAGTATAGGCTAAGGTAGAATTAAAATGTGCAGAGATAGGCTAGTATAGGCTAAGGTAGAAATAAAATGTGCAGAGATAGGCTAGTATAGGCTAAGGTAGAATTAAAATGCGAAGAGATAGGCTAGTATAGGCTAAGGTAGAAATAAAATGTGCAGAGATAGGCTAGTATAGGCTAAGGTAGAAATAAATATGCATTGATAGGCTAGTATAGGCTAAAGTAGAAATAAAATATGCAGAGATAGGCTAGAAATAAAATATGCAGAGATAGGCTAGAAATAAAATATGCAGAGATAGGCTAGTATAGGCTAAGGTAGAATTAAAATATACAGAGATAGACTAGTATAGGCTAAGGTAGAAATAAAATGTGCAGAGATAGGCTAGTATAGGCTAAGGTAGAATTAAAATATACAGAGATAGGCTAGTATAGGCTAAGGTAGAATTAAAATATACAGAGATAGGCTAGTAAGGGCTAAGGTAGAAATAAAATGTGCAGAGATAGGCTAGTATAGGCTAAGGTAGAATTAAAATATACAGAGATAGGCTAGTATAGGTAGAATTAAAATATACAGAGAGAGGCTAGTATAGGCTAAGGTAGAAATAAAATGTGCAGAGATAGGCTAGTATAGGCTAAGGTAGAATTAAAATATACAGAGATAGGCTAGTATAGGCTAAGGTAGAAATAAAATGTGCAGAGATAGGCTAGCATAGGCTAAGGTGGAAATAAAATGTGCAGAGATAGGCTAGGATAGGCTAAGGTAGAAATAAAATGTGCAGAGATAGGCTAGTATAGGCTAAGGTAGAAATAAAATGTGCAGAAATAGGCTAGTATAGGCTAAGGTAGAAATAAAATGTGCAGATAGGCTAGTATAGGCTAAGGTAGAAATAAAATGTGCAGAGATAGGCTAGTATAGGCTAAGGTAGAATTAAAATGTGCAGATAGGCTAGTATAGGCTAAGGTAGAATTAAAATGTGCAGATAGGCTAGTATAGGCTAAGGTAGAAATAAAATGTGCAGAGATAGGCTAGTATAGGCTAAGGTAGAAATAAAATGTGCAGAGATAGGCTAGTATAGGCTAAGGTAGAAATAAAATGTGCAGAGATAGGTTAGTATAGGCTAAGGTAGAAATAAAATGTGCAGATAAGCTAGTATAGGCTAAGGTAGAAATAAAATGTGCAGAGATAGGCTAGTATAGGCTAAGGTAGAAATAAAATGTGCAGAGATAAACTAGTATAGGCTAAGGTAGAAATAAAATGTGCAGAGATAGGCTAGTATAGGCTAAGGTAGAAATAAAATGTGCAGAGATAGGCTAAGCTAGAATTAAATAAGCAGAGGTGGTTTTTTTTTTTTTTTGGTGAATTAACATCCTCCAACATTGTGTCATATCGGACGAATAAATGAAATGGGTGAAATGATGCTCAAATGAACCCGACATCCATGGAGCTTTAAGTTACCCAACATTCGTCTTCGCAGGGTAGGGAAAACCTCGGAAAAAAAGCGTTATCTGGATAACTTACCCTAAGCAAGATTCGAACTCGCCACCTCCTTGAACGTGAGGCAGACACGCTAACCATCAAGCTTATGCAGGGGTAGGCTAGGCGAAGCTAGAAATAAAGTGTGCAGAGATAGGTTAGTATAGGCTAAGGTAGAAATAAAATGTGCAGAGATATGCTAGTATAGGCTATTTATAGAAATTTATACTGTTGCAAAACAAGAATAAAAAAGATAATATAGAAAATTAACTTGTCACATGAGTTTCTCTCCAACAACGAACAACCTAAGGGCGTTCCATTACAGTGTTTCTGTGTGTCCCCCCCCCCCTCCCCATCAAGCACATATTCACAAATCCATTTTTTGTGGGGGGCGGGGGTGTTGCAAGTCATTAGATGGATTGTTGAAAGTAATAAAGAAATTAAAATTTGTTTTTGTGAAATTTTTTTCAATATATGTGATTTTTTTAAAATTGAATGCTCCTTTTAAAAATATGACATTTAAAGCAAAAATATTGTAGCTATATTGTGACAAAACAGCAAAATCAATCCAGTTACTTTTCTCACTTCATTTTCCTCTAAAACTGTTACACAAAACATTTAAACAGAATTGGGATATATTCTTCACCACTCTGTCCTCTATGTGATCTGCAAGAGGAAATGGATCGAGACCACCTTCAAATATGCCCGGCCACTTCTAGTGCCCCATCCATCAGTGAAAAATATTGGAGAGCAAGAAGATTAATGACTTCATTGTCAGAAATCCAGCATTAGCTAACGACAACAACTTTGATTAATGAAGTATTGAACACATATCAAAAGTCTTTGTGCCATTAGTTGGTACACATACAATATATGAGAGCACCCTGTAATTTGTATATACAAAACCAGATCTCAGTTACATTATCTGAGACATTTTTTGCCCGAGATGAAACTAATAACTCAAGATAACATAAGTGATGACTTTCATTGGTGTAAAGGTGAGATAAATCTCAATTTATATAAAAGATTTCATGATTAATTTAGATAAGTAGCAATTCATAGTATCCAGAGTACTGTTTACCACAGCTAAGAAAGTGCCAGGGGAATGAAGTGGGGGATTGCTGATTAGATACAGATCCAACACCTCTCCCAGTCCTCTTTATGGTACTCGGGATAGTTGTCTTTGCATAGCTGAGAGAGAAAATAGATTTTCTATTTAAGAAAAAAATAAGAATTTCAAAATGCTAAACAGTCTATGGATAGATCAGCTTCACTACCCAAGATCAATCTAAGTCCAGTGGACAGTGCAGGAAATTATCCTCCAAAACATGTTCCAGGATATTTACAAATACAGGGTTGTTTATGTGGAGATTGCAATGATCTTAACGTAGTGTGACGAGACGTAATGGGAAAGTCTAGCACATTATATTAAATGAAGCTATTTAGGGTCGACTTAACATGAGTTAACGTAAGAGTTTGGCAGTGCCAAACCTTTCCTTCACATTATGTCAAGTTTGGAGGTCATGTGACTAATTTGAATCAATTGGCAGGCAGTGCTATGCAGGAATAAATTGTGCTTCTCTATGTAACTATTTGCATCAAAACTCTGTCTCTGTTTCTTTTGTTTAGCTCCTAAAGTAGGTTATGGTCATCTCTATAGTACTTTATTTGCTATTTAAAAATGTTTCCTACTCCACATTTTTGTATTCTCTTTCTTTCCATTTTTGGTAAACATAACCTCAGATTAGCATAAGAGAGCTGCTTCCAATATCTGCCATGTCTGCTGCGAAAAGAATAGACAATCAGAATCATTCCCATTACGTTAAGTTGAAGTGCGTCCTAATAGGCCTAGTTTCTTACTTCACGTTATGTCCCCTTGCATCAAGCAATGTCATTAGTCATTAATCATTAGTCATTAATAAACTCAGTTTTTAGTCTTGATTTCAACAACACTGTCTACAAGTTCCAATATTTGAATATATTTATTTATCTCTGTGTGTTTTATCACCTTCATGTAATACAAGCTACTTTGTTAGGAAGTATTCCTGGGATGTTTATTTCTATGAATTTCTAAAACTATATGTAATGTTGTAGGTGGCTCGGCAGAGAAGAACGGACAGCTGAAAGCAGGTGACGAGCTATTAAATGTGAATGGAACAGATGTGACTGTGTTGTCACGTATTGAAGCCTGGGGTCTCATGAAGCGTCTTCCAGATGGACCAGTATCCCTTACTGTGAGGCATAAGCTTGCCACTGTATGAAACAGAGGTTATTTGGATTTGTTATTCACAGCCCGATTTCACTAACACAAGCAAAATTAGCTTTGATACTAATTGTTTTGTGCAATAGAACTATCAAGTGCCAAAAGCAATGTAGTGACAAGGTGCCAATTGGGGTTTTTGTTAGAGATGCCTAGATAGACTGGAAGGTATGTCAATACTTCAACCCTAGCAACCTGTGATATTGTTGGCACTCATTGTTAAACTTAAATGGGAGAGGTAAAACCTGGGACAATGCACTAACATGTGCATGAATCAATAATTCATACTTTTGTGACAAAAGTTGCCTTTATATACCACTGTA
The DNA here is from genome assembly GCA_030765045.1 of Tenodera sinensis. Taxonomy (NCBI): domain Eukaryota; kingdom Metazoa; phylum Arthropoda; class Insecta; order Mantodea; family Mantidae; genus Tenodera; species Tenodera sinensis. The sequence continues at coordinate 30,038,873 of CM060967.1, forward strand.
ACTTGACTAACACTTTTATTGCAGAAAAAATATTCATCACATGTTATTTGAAACCTAAAAAGATTAGATATTTATTTACAAAGAAAGAAGATATGTATGCATTTAATCTCAAATTTATATTTTCTACTACAACTTAGAATTTTGAAGCATTTCTTATTGAAAAATGGAGAGACTTTAAACTGTGTTACTGAATAGAAACTAGGTATTGTAGGTATCTATTTGACTGTTATTGTTCTGTCTGCAACAGAGCGGAGCAAGTTATCTTAAAGAAAAGACTTTTTTTATCTTGTTGATAAAATGGTGCAGTTTGTTTTGTATGTATATTAAACAATGTTTTTATTGTTTTCTTTTCTTTTTTTTTTTTTGTGGAAAGATAAGGCATTTAACTTGTCTTGGGAAATATCATGTTTGAAGGTTTGTTATACTTGTATCCTTGTGTAATATATTTATATAATGAACCTTATCTATGAAGTGAAAGCAATTTTTAAAAAATATGCTTGTTTATGTAATAAAGTAAGGATATTCTGTGAGAGGTTTATTATTCTTTCACGATAAATATTGGTATGAGCATAGCAATGGAAAGCTGAATATTATTCTTTAGCAAAGAGCAAAAATGTTTAGTTTTCCTTTAGTAGAAGAATATAAGTCATAGAATAATATCAGCATTTTGTATGAGGTTGCTAATGAGTGCTATAATTACTAGGTCCATTGCATCAAAGACTTCTGTCAAATGTAAGAAACTTTGTACTTAATCAGTTTTGTCTTTCATTAATATATCCTCTTGGTAAAGGATGCAATAGGTGATTCTCTCTATAAACTTGTACATATTCCTAGAAAGAACATTGCACAGAGATTAATACCATTAATCAAGCATTCAGTGAACTCATCAACAGATAATGAAAAATATATATAAATAAACTAGATTGCCAATATCAACACTTCTACATAGCAGAAGATATATTGGAACGTGCCTGTATATGTAAATGTTGTGTAAGTAAGAATTCTTATGTGTCTGTTATGTTTGTGTATGTTTGAGTGTATATGTGTTTGCATTAAAAATATATCATTCTCTATATCTAAAAATACTCCTTCAATCCATAACCAACTCTTGGAAAGTGTTAAGCACATTTGTTTAACCAAAGTAGCTTTTGTGAAATAGCAATAACAACAGTGTTTAAAGCAGACATATATTGAGTCAATTCTTAACAGTTTCTTTTGTACGGCAAGAATTTGTGAATTAACAAATTGTGCCATATGTGTGTATACTATTATTGTGGCTTACTCCATCTGTATGACAATAAATCAACATTAAAAAATTGCTTTGAATTATTTAATTTAATGTTCATCCTATAGTTTCATCCTTATTGAACTATCTATTCATAAATATTTATTTTGTTTTTACTCTTTACTTTCTCTGCTGCATATAGCAAGTAGGGGAAGTATTGTACTCCACTCAAAAATTTGATGTCAAGATTTCACTGGAAATATGTGAATCCAAAAGAGAAGCACTTTTAGAAAAAGGTCAATGTGTATGTTTGTCTGTGAACAAAAAGTTTGTTGAAAATCAAAGCTGGTATTTAAATTTAATATCTTCAAGGATGCAACACTAAGATTTTGAAGTAAATTTCTCCATCCTGAATGTAAACTACCCTTTAAACGGAAAATTTTTCAAAAAATTTGATTTTCTTGAAAATGGGTATAACAATTTTGATTAAAATGAGATATTTTTATGACAAATGAAATGTATATTTTGAATTTTCTGGCAATAGTCTATTAGTTCCATTTACTCTAGAAGACTTTTGCATAACTCAAACAGTAATAGATACACCAAATCTTACTGTACAAAAAAATGTAGATCTCGTTAAAACACACAATTTGTCCAAATGAATTTTTTTGTGGAGTGAACCATTTCAGAGATATTGCTTGTCAATAGATTGCTCAAAATTTTTCTCACATGGAAGGTCGTTATTAATTTTCATATCTTAGTCATGCAAAAAGAACGGAATTCCAAAGGCTTCTTAAACTGACCAGCTTTAAAAGATTTGAATATTGCTCAAAGCCTACTGTACTCCCCTTGCACTTGCAAGAAAATTAACAATAAGATAATTTGTACAAATGTTTATCTTGATTAACATGAAGAAGATATAGCAGTAAGAGTTTGTAAGAATAGTACAAGATTAAAGAAAGTCATGTGAGTGCAACACATCAGATTGTTCTATTATGCACTTATGGTAAGTAGTGGGCTCTAGTGTATTTCATGCAAAAATTCAATACCAAGATTTCAGCAGAAATACATGTTTTGAGACTTCCTAATTGAAAAAAAGGTTTGTTTGTGTGCATCTGACTGAACAAATAAGTCAAAAACAAAGTTGGTTATAAACTAAACTTGGTATTCAAGTATACAGCATCTTCCAGGCATGTGACAAAGATTTCCAAGAAAATCTCTCTCCCCTAACTACTGCATATATGTAATATGTTCAAGCATTTTCTCAATGATGGCTCTAACAATTTTGATTAAAATATCATATATGTATAAGATATTTTCATGATGAATGACATATATTCATTAAAGAAAATAGAAATATATTGAATAATCTATGCAGTTCTTATACCTCCCAACAGTGGCAGCTCGTGACTTGTCACAGTGGGTGTACAGTACATTTCATCCTCTCCACCTTTACTCCCTTTCTTTCTTAACACACACCACACAATTCTAATTCTAAATTAATATGGGCAATTGAGCTCTTATGTTTTGCTATTTTTTGTTTTAAATGACCAATATCACAAGAACTATTATTTGTCCAGACACCATTTCTCTCACTCGCAAACAATAAGCACGGAAAACAGCTTCTCTTATAAAAATAAACCCAAAAGATTTATCTCTTTTAGTTTCGCCATGTTATTAATTTCCACACTTTCATAGATTCAAATTTCTCACTATGTGCAGACACAACTGCATGCAACTTGCTGCCAGAACACAAACATAACAAACAGTAATGAACACTGTAACAAAATAACTATTCCAAACTGAAGTATTGGCCTTAGTAAATTACGACATGAAGAGTAATTATATGCATTTATAATCGCTTAATAAGACTAGATGCAATTGTGTTTATAAGATTTATATATTATAGAAGATGGCTACATTACATTTAGAACCGTCACGTTGGCTGCCTAGTAGGTTCTGCTAAACGGGAGAGAAATGCTCGTAGCAAGGAAAACGGAGGGACTTGTACGAGAATGTAGTGCGCTTGCGTGGTAAGCATCACATGTGTTGGCCTTGTCGATTATGCTGCCTTAACTTGCTGTACTCTTAAATGCAAGGTTTGCACTGCTCCCTGCATACCCCTCGCCTAAAAGCTACCTTCGCCAGTCGCAAAATCGGGTTTATGCGTTTCAGCTTGTTGACTGAATTGGAATGAGCTGACATTTGGTAAAGAGGGTGTGGGAAAATTAAACGAGCAAGTTCATATATGTACAAGAAAGTTGGACTTTCTCATATGCGTGTCTATACACATTCTTATGTGGAAAAATTATTGTGTGCAGTTGCAAGTATGCGATCCCCCAGGAGCCGCCACTGCCTCCCAATATGTGAATTTAAGGAAATCAAGCAATTCTTTGTTTCTCTTAATAGTTTAACCACTTGTTTCTCACATTCCACTTCACATACATTTCAATAAATATTTTAATTCAAAAGTCCACTCTTACAAAGGATGAATTAATAAAAAGTACAAGTGAGTTTTGCAATGCATAATACTGCTACTATGAACTAGAATCTATTTGTAGTTCATTGTATTTCCTAAAAGATAAGTATTGTTTCACGGAAGTTAAATTTACATTTTATAATTTATATTATATTGTTAAGCATCATCCTATTTTAGGTTATCAAAGTCTATTGATTTCACAAATCTGTACAATGCCTTAGTGCATCTCGTTATTAGTGCATTGTCAGTAGTTGGCCATCTCTCTACAGCTCGAATTGCTTCTTGTTTGAGGATTTTGCATTCTCCTTCTAGCAGTTTGCAGTCATATATCAGGTGATCTATTGTCTGTTCTCCTAGTTAGCAGATACATGTTGGGTCGTCTATTATTTTGAACCTGTAGAGGTAAGCCTTTGTTATGTCATCCCCAGTTACTGCTGCTGTATTTTCTGATACTATAAGAATCTTGAGTTTTAATTTCTGTTCTATACTTGCGAAGAATGATTTGTTTAGCCCCTTTTTTGAGCTCTCCCACTGTTTTTGCCATTTTTCTTGAGTTGTTCTCTTCAGTTCAGAGGCTATTGATGTTGTAGGTACTTTATTGTATATTATGGGTAGATCACTGTCTAACGTGGTGCATGTTACGTGTTTGGCCCATGCCTTTCATCGAATTGCAGAACAGGTCAGATCAACATTTCCAGAAGTGACCGAATCACAGCGGTATAACTGTTTCATCTAAAATGGAGGAAATGTCATTTACATATGTGCTGGCCTATCACAGCACAACAGCGTCCCTCAGAGGCACATGAGGGGAAGGTCGGTGGATCTAAATATCATCTATTTAGTCCTCCCGGCTAGGTCCGATGGACCCGTTGACCAACGATAGGTGTGGTCCCACTTGCAAAATGGGGGTTTAAGTCGGGTGATGTAACTGCCACATTGTAAAACTGGTGCCCGTTAAGAAAACAGTTACATGAAAGCCACATACATGAATATGAGTCCTAAAGATAAACATTCCGGAGTTAAAACTGTCCCCCAATCGGATCTCCGGGTGGGGACATCTTTAGGCAAATTTCATCACAACAATTCCAATACTTTAAGAATTCTACAATGGAATGCAGGAGGCATGTCCCAGCCTAAAAAACAAGAGCTAATGAAAATATTAAAAGACCAAGATATAGATGTCTTCACAGTACAAGAAGCCAATATATCACAAGAACAGGAAATATACTTTGAAATGGATCAGTACACTACACATATACTTCCAAAGGCTCGTCAAATAGCAAGTGGTATTCTTACAGGAATTAAAAGAAATATGAAAGCTACTATCCAAATCCAAAAAACAATGTAAGAACAAGATAAATCAGAAATAGTTAAAATTGAAGTATGGAAAAGTAACTACCACTATAGAATTGACAGTATCTACAATCCTCCAGACAATACACTAGATCTAAATTCTATTCCCATAGAACCCAAAAGTATTTTAATAGGTGATTTTAATGCACACTCCCCTAGGTGGGGCTACAGAGATATAAATTTAGCAGGAAGAGTCATAGAAGACCTATTAAACTCGTCAACAATGGAATTAATATTTCATCCAAATGATCCACCCACTTACCTTCATTATAATGGTTCGGGTACAAATCCTGACCTTCTGATGGTGTCATCTGACATAATTGACAATGCAAAAAGAGAAATAATAGAAGACCCAGGTTCAGGCCACAGAATCACCATAAACTCCATAAGAGGTCTAATAAATAAAAGTAACAAACCAAAAGTTAAAACTTCTTGGAATTTTAAAAAAGCAGATTGGTCCAGTTTCCAAAATGAGATAGAAGGGAAGTGTAATATACTGTTAGAATCAGAGTTCAAGTCAACAGATGAAATGAATAAAAAAATTTGTGAAATATCATTGACAGCAGCCAAAACACATATCCCCAAAGGAAAGTTAAAGAAATATAGCTACTTTTGGTCTCCATCTTTATCTAAGTTAAAACACGAAAGAAATATAGCAAGAGTCAAAGCCGAAAGAACCAAGTGTCCAGAAGATGTACAAAACTGGAGAAGAAAAGCAGCCATTTTTAAGAAAGAATTAATTACAGCAAAAAGGGCCAGTTTCACAAATTTTGTAGAACATATGGACTATAGGAAAGATGGAAATAAAATATACAAATTCCTTAATAAAACAAAATTATCAAAAAATACAACTGAACCATTAAAATATAATAACAAAAGCTTAACTACAGATAGGGAAATAGCAGAATCCCTTAACAAGTTTTATGCTCAGTCACAAAGAATACCCCAAGCGTATAAAAAACAAGATAAGGCTATCCAAAAAACTATCAGAGAAACTAGTAAGCCAAAAGGTATACGAAATGATATTTTTATTCAGGATTTTAATGAAACAGAACTGGATTTAGCAATAGAACAATTACAGAACAAAAAATCTCCTGGACCTGACAAGATCCACCCAGAGTTTATTAAACACCTTGGCAGGAAAGGAAAAGAAATCCTACTTAAACTGTATAACACGTGTTGGAGAATGACTGTACCTTCCGACTGGAAAAAAGCCATTATCATCCCGATTTTAAAGAAAAACAAACCCTCAAACAATATTAATAGTTTCAGACCAATATCTTTGACCAGTGTTATTGCAAAAGTGATGGAAAGAATGGTGGCATCTAGACTTAACTGGTTCCTAGAATATTACAACTTAATTAATAGTTCACAGACCGGCTTCAGACAGAATCATAGTACAAGTGAAAATGTACTCCTACTAAGCCAAGACATCAAGGAAGCTTTCAATAGAAAGGAGGATACCTTGGCAGTATTCATTGATTTTAAATCAGCATATGACTCAGTCTGGAGAAATAAATTAGTTGAGAAGTTGCAATCAATAGGTGTGAAAAGTAACATGCTTAAGTGGATAACTCAGTTTATTTCACAAAGATTTTGTGCCACAAAATATAATACATACATTTCCAAATATAAACAAACACACCGAGGACTTCCACAAGGTGCTGTTCTGAGCACAACACTCTTTAACATATATATAAATGACCTTCCATCAATAATAAAAACTTTAGAAACCAAAATTGCTTTATTTGCTGACGATGTAGTCATTTGGACTTCAGGCTCTTCAAAAAAACCTGAATTAATTAAAGACAGAATAGAAACAGCCCTAAACAAAGTACATGAATGGAGCTCCAAAAACCTCATGACTATCAGTGTGGAAAAAACAAATTATGAATTATTTACACTAAAATACAAACCAGTTAATATTAGCATAAATTATAATGGTAAACCACTCAAAGCAGTTGATGATGCCAAATACTTAGGCATCACTTTCGACAGAAAGCTAAGTTGGAAAAAACATATAACAAACATCTCAGAAAAGGTTGAAAAGAAATTGCAAATCCTGAAAAGGTTAGCTGGTGCTAAATGGGGCTGCTCAAGGAGAGTCCTTAACACAACATACAAAATGTATATTAAACCAAACCTCTTGTACTGTTCTGAAGCTTTAATAACAGCAGCAAATGCTAACATCAATAAACTTGAACAAATACAAAATCAGGCTCTTTGCCTAATCACTGGAGCAGTTAAATCCACACCTATTGATGCCATGCTTGCCTTAACACGGACCCCATCAATAACAACAAAAATAGAAGAACAAGCATTGCTCCAACACGAGAAAATGTTGACTGCCAAACTCTAAATGGACAGAAGAGAACCTCCCCCCTTCAATCCTTAAAACTCATAGTAGTTTCCTAGAAAAGGTAACACAGATTAAATCCAAATTGAACATTCCTAACACCAGAGAAAATGTACTTATTAGAGAAAATCCATTGGAATTATTGCAACCTACCTTCAATTTGGAATTAATAGAGGAAATAAGTAAATCAGACACACCAAAAGAAATACAAAAACTTCTAGCTCTGGAAACAATCAATACTAGGTATCCCACAGAAGAATGGCTGCACATATATACTGATGGATCCTCGAAGGAAAACCTTACTGGAGCTGGAGTTACATGTTCATAATTTTTCCTTTTATCATTCTGTTGGCAGAGACACAACAAATTATGATGGAGAAATAGAGGCTATATACATTGCTCTCCGACAATTATTAAATCTTCCCTTAAATAAATTTAACAAGGCAGTAATTCTTTCAGATTCTAAAGCTGCAATTCAGGGAATATGTTCAAATACTACAAAGAAGTCAACAAAAATTAGAGAATGCTACAAAATGTTAACACAACTCCAAAAAGTTAATAAGACTGTTCATTTCCAATGGATTCCAGCACACTGTGGAGTTATGGGGAACGAAGCTGCAGACTCACTTGCAAAGAAAGGCACAACAATAAAACTAAAGTCTAAATTCAATTTCTCATATTCCTCAATAAAACGCTTGATCATTAAAAATTTTTGTCATTCATACCTACAAGAAATAGAAACAAATGCCAAAGATAAAAAATGGATTACACTACTTTCCAATCCAGATATAATCCCCCAGAGACCAAGGAAAACAGCTGTTGCAGCCTTCCAACTATTGACAAATCATGACTGCTTGGCAAGTCATCTCTACAGAATAGGTATCTCAGCCTCACCAATATGTGTCCTGTGTAACGATCCAGCAGAAATGAATGAAGAACACTTGAAGACCTGTGAAGCATTAAGATCAGAAGAAACTACAGTTCAAAAGTATTGGAAAGCACGAATGCTAATGGCTTCATTGCCAGATGCAAGGCACTAGAAAACAACAACATTTCCAGAAGTAGATACACTAATTTCCACAGTAAAGAAAATATTTTTGAAAGCACCAACCCGAACTATGTATTTCAAAGACAAAAGTCCCTAATATAGCTTTGCCTCCAGCATGAATTTTAACAAGCTGGGGCACATGTTTAACTGCATGTATATACCACTGTTACTTCCACTTACTGGTGTTTTGATCCTCACTGTAACTTTTCTATCTGACCTTACCTTGGTCATCTCTTCTTCTCTTCTGACCCCGATGCTATTAGGGTTCCCGAAGGCTAAGGAGTCTTTATTTTTCCAACCTCTCCATTTCTCTATAAAATCTTAACCCCTAACATGCTGACCTGTCATGGCATGAAATACGTTCTCTGATTGGTGATCAGAGGATATGGTCGGTGAATTTATTTTGGTAATTCTCCTGGTCAGGTCGGTCAGACCCGTAAACCAACGACAGGTGTGGTCCTCCAGACATTCTGGGGGTTGTGAGAGAGCGATGTGACCGCCAAAACAAAAATATGGTGCTCTCTAAAAAGCGGTTACTATTACTGCTATTGCTCTCTTCAATATCATCAGTGAAAAATATTGGAGAGCAAGAGGGTTAATGACTTCATTGTCAGAAATCCAGCATTAGCTAACAACAATTATTAACTGAATATCTTTCTTTCTTAGAAGTTTGAAAACAGTGTTGTAATTAATTTAATTTAAAAGGTGAGTTAATAACATTGAACAACACTTACAACATATTTTTCCGGGACACGTTTCGAAGGTTAACTTTCATCCATTATCAACCGGACAATAACTGGGTTTCCATGGTGTTTCATGGTGCAGATGGTGATGCTTCTTCTGGTGTTTCTTCTGGTGGCAGTTCAATGAACTTACTGAAAATGTCTCTCTGAGGAATGTCGAAATTAAATACTTGGTTTCTATTTTTTAAAATAAAGATTTGTTCCCATGTGGACAGTTCTTGTTTTCCGGTTATGTGTTTGAGAAGTTTTGGTTCTAGCTTTATGTCATGATTTTTTGTCCAAAAGTGAAATGCAACCGCTGATTTTTCTAATTGTTTACTCTTAATGTTTCTAACGTGTTCTTTGGATCTAATTTCTAAATTTCTTTTGGTTTTTCCTATGTATATTTCATTACAATCACTGCATTCAATTTGGTATATGCCAGATTTTTTGTTAGGTGGAATAGCATCTTTGATGTTTGAAAGTAGTAGGTTTTTTATGGAGTAATGGTTTACTGCTCGTAGCTGAAAAATATGTTGTAAGCATTGTTCAGTGTTATTAATTAACTCACCATTTAAATTAAATTATATTACCTGAATGTTCATTTAAAATAATTGTGCCTGCGGTTTCCTTTGCTTCCAAATATCTTTAGAACTTATTCGCAGCCAAGGCTTGTGTTTGCTGTTTTTCAAAGGCAAGATGATGAATCATGGACAGTCCCTGTGGTCAACTTACGACATTTAATGCAGAAAATGTAGACACAAGTTGCTGTACTGTATGCAAACATTGCTACTGTTGCAAATAATGTATGTCTTTTTAAACACATTGCAGTTTTTATACCATTTTATTTTCATTAGGTTTTGAGGCCAAATAAGCCTACACCACCAACACTTCTTCCTCTTTGCTTGGTACTGAATGCTGTCGCAGAGGGTTTAGGAAATTGTTGTGCTTAAAACTGTCCATGCATGATGATTACCATATTTTATTAATTGACATATATGTTAATTAAAATGCCTCACAGATTATAGTGTGATGTTTCTGGTGAACCATTTACTACAAAATATAATTCAAGGGGCGCATGAGTAGGATTTCTTCAAATTCTCACCAAAACAGTTCCACAATTTTGTAAGGATTCTGTTTTCATTGAGCTTAATTTTGTAATATCTAGTGTTACAATATCCACATACACCAAGCTTTGAAAATTACCAACTTTATTTCAGAATAACATCATTGCCTTTGTTATCAGTTTTATTGCAAGAAACAATATCACTATGGTTAGTAATAAAGCACAAAGTACCATTACATTAGCAATAGAAAATAAACAAATCTCCTAACTTACACAGATAAATTTTTTAGGAATAGTCAGACAATACCTTAAAAGGGCACAAACATATAGAAAAGGTTAGTAACAAAAGTAATAAGGGTATGTACATATTGAAACAGATAATTATGGATAAAGATAGTACATTAAAGATTTCTTATGCATTTGTACATTTGCATCTAAACTATGGGATTATTTTATGGGGAGCGCTGGGTAAGAAAAATATACTAGAATATTTAGGCTACAGAAAAAATCAATATGAATAATGGAAAAATGTCTAAGGAAACAAATTGTGTAAAAGCAGTTTTAAAAAACTAAAAATCCTCACAGCACCCTCCTTATATATATCCAAATGTCTTAAGCATGTAATAAGAAGTCACACTGAAGAGAAAATAGGAATATGCATGAGCATAATACGAGAACAAAACAACTGATTTAGAAATGGGCTAAGGGGATCATTAACTTAAAAAAGTATTGAAAGTGTTGTAAAAGACCTATTCAATCATTTAACTCACCCAGTTAAAGAATTACATGAAGTAAAGAAAATTGATTAATGCAATAAATGGTCTTATAACATTACTCTTCCAAGAAAATTAATTTTAAGTATCTATATCTGTTCAGCTTTGTACTTAATATTACCTGTCTAATTGGTAATGTAAATATATGTTTCATAACTTCTGTAAATTTTATGACGTTTAAACTACCATTGGTTTTCTAAACTTGGGTATTAACGTTTCTATGAATCTAATGTATTCTATCTAACTTGATAATGCTTTGTAAAAATATTGGAAATGGCAGAATAAATACTGATACTGAACTAAGTAAAAATTCTGTTACAATTTCTAGCCTCATATTGTTCTACTCTTTGCTGTTTGTTCTTGAATTTAAGATGGTGAAGGATCAATTGTCTTACTAGAATTTGATATCTGGAAAGTATTCATTTTTATTATAGTTGGAATAGTTTCAGGTTTTAATAAAGGCCCTCTGAAATTTTCATCCAGCATAAGCTGCCTTTCTAATAACTGTTTATAATGTGTCCTTAAAAAGAAGAAACATAAATGAGTACTGAGACCAGAAAAAAATATTTAATTTTGCAAAATGATACACATATCCTATATCTTTCAAGAGATTTGTCTCTGTTTAAAAATGAATGAAAAGTTCCCTTGTGTGTTTCACTTTTGTAATGTGTGAAGAAAATGCTACATGCTGCTCAACTTGAAATTTCTTTGTATATTGAACCTGTAATTTAAATATTAAAATATTTGTGAATGAGCTAACAGACCTACATAGTTTACCAGGAGAAATACGAACTGGCTTGAGAATTTAATGCCATTCTGGCAGTTTGTCACAATAGCTCAGTGGTTAGAGCGTCCGCCCGGCAAGCGGAAGGTCTGTGGTTCAAATCCCAGTTGTGGCATTGAATTTTTAAGTTCCAGTTCTACCTCTTAAAAGGCCCTTATGTTTGGTTTAAGACATTAGGAATGAAAATAACTCTTCTTGGGCTGTCAGTCAGGTGAATACTGGAAAGGTTTCCAAGTTTTCAAGAGCTAACATCGCTCTCATCTTCAGGGAATGATGTGAAGACTGTTGTTCCGTTTATATTAATAGTCAGTCCGGTGGAAGTGGCAGGCCAGAGGCCACCACAAGATTGACTTGGGTCTGGCATGCAGAACAACAGTCTCCACATCATTCCCTCAAGATGAGAGCGATGTTAGCTCTTGAAAGCTGGGAAACCTTTCCAGAATTCACCTGGTTGACAGTCTGAGAACAGTTATTTTCATATCATTGCCAGGAAAGCTTCCAGCCTTGGCATTAAGAATGGTTATTTAGATCTAAATTATTGAAAGGTAAACTTAGCACTTACATTTTTGTTGCAGCAGTCATAATACACAACTGTCCTTAAAAACTCCTTACTCTTAATCAATTTACGCCAGTTCTCTACCTGAACTTTTCATAGGTACCATAATAACACTTCATGTTTTACAGGGTAATTTCCTTAGAGTAGTACTGCTGATTACCAAGCTAGGGACCTGGGTTCGATTCCTGGTACCAGCATGGAGATTTTCTCCCACTGGGAGATCTGGTCCGGGCTGCACTCAGTCTTGTTAGGCCCCTGAAGGGCCAATTAAGGAGCTACTTGATTGAAAAGTAGTGGGCCCTGGTCAAGAAGATCGCATAACCAGCCAGGACAGAATGGGGTGCTGACCTCATCCCACCTCCACTACTGCACTCCACTTATTATGTCTGGGGTGGACAGAAGTGGGGGATTCAGCTATAAGGCAGTAGGCCTTGGTCTGAATGGGCTTTTGTGTGATGGACTTGGTGTAATGTTTCACAGACATATACCAATCTGTCATATTCAAACAGGCAAACATTCTCTTTTGCCTTTTTCTTTCAGGGAAGGTGGCCAGGAGAGTAGGGGGCAGGGGGAGGTTGTAGGTTAATCCAGAGTAACAAGCAAAAACAAAGAGGATGGTAAGAAGTCCCACAGACTATATGGCCATTGTATTATGCACTAAAACCATAGAGCAAGCATTTATATGCATTAAAGAGCCTAAATATGTTTCATTAAATAAAACAAAGTCAAAAATATACATTATCCGAGAATTTTGTCCTAAAAAGACCAATTTGTGCAAACATGCAGGCTCCATTTCATTTCGGACAGCAGGAAACTTTTTTTTGGATGGGGTTCAATTTTCTGTCATCTAAGTAGGCATTAGGTTAATGTCCTTTCCAAAATCACAGCTATAACAAACAGGTGGTTCAGATGGTAATTATGTAATTATTTATGCCAACGAGTAAAGTAGTACATGCAGGTAAATATAAGTATGTGGTGTATGTGACATAATTGCATATCACAGAAAGGCGACAGTTAAAAAGTATGTTGCCAAGGGGAATAAACGAGATAGCATTTTGAAGAGAAGTTGAACTTGTGCTCTGCATCAATAAAAAGAAATTTGTGAAATATCAGCAATCAACTATGTCATCAGAACATTCAGTGGAAGGAAATATACAAGTAAAAGTATTATTATGAAAGTGTAACAATTCATATTTGTTGTCATTAATATGAAAATAATAAAATCTGAAGCTATGTTATGAAGATGCATTGCCTGTAACTACTGTGTACCATTTAGTTCTGTTAAGAGAGATTCTACTGCACTTAAAATTAACTGTATTAGTCTTACTCTCTTATTGTGTTATTAAAAGTTCTGCTTTAGTGCTACATTCTTTCATCTTCTTTATGCATGAGTGTTACCAAAAAGTTGGTATAAAAAAATTATCTTTTATAATTTAAAATTGACTTGTCATATTGCTTTTGATATCATGAAAGTTAATTTAGTCCATTACTGTTTAACATAAAGACCTCTGTATATTTGTGCTACATAGATCTATTTGTGAGGAGTACCCTCTGAATATATTTTTTTTTTATTCAGGGTGTTGCTACAAATGAGCTATTACTCTTTATATTTTATGTAGTAAGCATTTCTCTAACAGATGAATATATAAGTTACGGTTGAATGTTTTCAAGGATCCATGGTACAAAGTGGTACACTCTTGTGTAGATGCTAGGCATGCCTGGAAGGCCACACCCCAAGCCGTAACTGACAAGTCCCACTACACTGTAACGTCTACAGCCATACAATGATTCAGTCCAGTCCATTAGAGGCATACCACTATCACCATGGCATGAGTCTTTTCCTGCATCTCCACCTGCACACAGCTGTCCTTCCCCTACATTACCTCCCACTGTTCTCTTACATTCCTCAGTGCTCATTACAGGAACCTCCACTTTCAACATGATCTTACTTCCACCTCCTGTAGAAAAATGAATGTTTTTGTGTTTGAGGTGTCTTAAATAATAATTATACAAAATACAAATTTGGAATAGGGGAAGGTTTTTAGTCAACTGGAGTAGAGGAATTGGTTTGGTTTGTTTATTACAGGCATGTCAATACGGATAAGAAAGGGAGAGTAGCAACTGCTACCACACATTACACAGAATGTTCAATTTGAAGTTGTACATTCACCTTCACCACACCGCTTTTTACCCTTGCAAATACATAGCACATTGTAACAGTAAAAACGAGCCCCATTGTACAGATATTTTAAATCACTTAGTTCTAGATTGACAACAGTGTTTTCTCATAACCAACTTGTCTAAATCAGGTTTTAAAGCTGAACAACTCAGCCATAAAACAAACTAAATTCATATCTCTTGATGTAGATCTGCATCAGCTTTCCACATCATTAAATTTTGAAATACGGTAACTGGCCCTAACAGATTGTTGAAAGTTTGTGACTGCTTATTTTTAATGAGTCTGTTGGAGAACTGAAATTCCAATTCCTCAACCCTCAATTATTGAATGTCCCACATGACAATAAAATCAGTTATAATGTTGAAAAACGAGATAGAATGAGCAGTATGATTTTTTACTCCTGCAAATATTAATTAATGTACAGGTGGTGATAATGATTATATTAAAGTAATAATTATTATATATTTTAAGAAAATAGCACCTGGGCGACCGAGCTTCGCTCGACTTTTCTTTTCTTTTCCTTTTTTTTTACTTGTGTTTTTTTTGGGAGATCTTTATTTAGATAAACTTGAAAAGCAAAATGTTAACTAAATATAAATTTTCATCCTAATTGTTGGAGTCGTTTTCATGACAAGAGCTTTAATATCCTCGCTTGTTTGTTGAAATTAGCCCATTAATAGAGAAATTATGGCCAAAATAAGGTTTCAACTAATTGTGACTGTTAGGACTAGACTGAGATAGCTAAGTCAACTTTCTTTAGGTTTTCTGAAAGCACTTGATTCCTTTTTATATTCGGGCTGTTTGTTTAAATTGGCCCATTAACAGAGAAGTTATGCTCAAAATAAGGCTAAGAGTAATTGTGGCTGTTACGTGTAAAATCAAATTTTTTTTCCAGGAATGACACCTATATAGATAAACTTACTAAGCAAAACCCTGTCTGAATACGAAATTTGATCAAAATTGTTAGAGCCATTTCCAAGTTGCATGGAACATATATACAAGAATTGCTCATTTAAATAAGATATAAACATACTGGTATAATGATCTTGCCATATACATTGATGTTTTTTGTTAAAATGGCATTTAATACTAAAATGAGACCCAGAGCATAATGAATAATCAAATAAAAAAAATGGTTTTCATTATGTATAATACAAAAATTATCTCCTTCCCATTCTTGATGAAAAATTGATCAATCAATCAGTCAATCAATCAATTCCTTTAATTCCTTGGTGGAACATAGGGCCATAACATCTTCACCATTGAACACTGTTTCTTGACAAAACTTGCATCTCCTTCCATAACTTATTCATTGCCTTTAATTCCATGATGAAACATGCATGTAGTCATTCTGTTTACTAGTTTTAACTGCACCGTGTAGCCTAATGGTATGGTGCATAGCTTAATAGAGAAGATGGCACCTAGGAGACAGTTAATGACGAGCCTATTTCGTTAGCTATAAGACATACAATTCATGGCATCATCAATAGTAAGTATACAACAATGTCTATGCAAAATAATTGAATACATCTATACATATACTGTAAAGAGAGAGCATTTTTATGTACATGTGCAAATATAATTAGGATAATTATTATTTATTTTTGCCAACAAACTTACTGTTGGTGTTTTTAAACACACAAGCTGTGTGTGGGCAATGTTTGAGAGGTAGAGTCAGAACTGATAAATTCAATGCCAGACCCTCCACTTAAAAAACACCCGCATGCAGTGTTGCCAACCCGTGGGATTTGTCCCATATTGTGGGACATTTTGACAAATATTTTTCAGGAAGGGACAAAGGGACTTTTTTTAAAAACTGAGATGAATATGGGACATTTAATAATTGCTGCCTCTGACAGTGTGGTAATGGTTATAGTAAACACAACAACAAAGATAAACTTTTCACAAGACACACGCAAACAGTCATTTGTGCATCCAGCAATCACCACTCTCACTAACGGCACAATAGGTTTGCTTACACAACAGTAATAGCCACGCACTATTACCTATAGGTGTGATTCCAGTATGTGTTTGGGGAGTACTGTTTCCATAAAAGAAAAACTGCATCTACTGATAGGAGGAGCAAGCACTTCAATAACACAAGTCCTTATTTACATTATACATACCTAACTGGGGCCCACCTCGGTAGCGTGATGGTTAGCGTGTCTGCCTCACGTTCAAGAGGGTGCGAGTTTGAATCTCGCTTAGGGTAATTTATCCGGGTAAGGTTTCTTCCGAAGTTTTCCCTTATCCTGAGAAGAGAATATCGGGTAACTTAAAGCTCCATGGACCTCGGGCTCATTTGAGCATCATTTCACCAGTCTCATTCATTCACCGTCCGATATGACATTACGTTGGAGGACGTTAATTTAAAAAAAAATACCTAACTGGGTACTGGAAAGGTGCTAGTAAATATGGTAATGGTACATCCTAAACTCCACTTCTAATTTATCTCCCTGCATTTTTTGTAAAGCTAGAGGTCACATGTTTTTCTTAACGTGGGACACTTTATGCAGAAAAGGGACATTCTGAGTCCTCGCTTGGGACTTCTGAGCTTCAGAGGTTGACATCACTGCCCGCATGGTAAGTGGAAGGTCTGTGGTTCAAATTCCAACTGTGGCATTGAGTTTTTCAATTCCAATTCTACCTCTCATATATATATATATATATATATATAGGATAATTTAAAAGCCATCCATTTAATTTTAATAATTCAATTTCCATTCTCTTTTTTTTACTGTTAATCTCCCAGCCTTACAGAATGAAATACTTCTTTTTGATGGGAAGAAAATAAATCTCCAGTTTTATATGCAATTGTAAGCAGTTGAGGCATGCACCATACATTTGTAATAATGAATCCAGACAATTTACAGCAAAATTTTGAGCATTTTTGAAACTGAATATTTTGGCCTAATTTAAGAACAGTTAACATTTTGTTTCCTGTTGGTTGTAATATTATCAAATATTTAAAATATTTGAGAGGTAGAACTGGAACTTAAAAATTCAATGCCACAACTGGGATTTGAACCACACACGGCTTGTATGTTTAAAAACACCAACAGTAAGTTTGTTGGCATAAATAAATAATATTTAAAATATATTTATTTGCATTTTAACATCATTGAATTACTGATGCATTCATCTATAGCTAGAAACTTCCAGGGTTAGAAGCCATGGTGAGCTGGAGTTTTGAAGTCCGGACATTTCGTACACACCCACGGTGGAAATCATCAGTGGCATGGTTTTAGTCTTCTTGGTGAAGGTTCAGTAACAACAGAATCACTGGCTGGAGGTGCCCTATTTATATTTGGGCCGCTCACAGCGGATTGGCTCAGCTTGAGCAGGGAGTGCATATTCAGTGGGTGGGGCTTTTCTGCCCTGATTGCTAATTGGTTCGCATGATTTCTGTGCACAAATGCACACACCCCCTATTCAAGCTGAGCCAATCCTTTGTGAGTGGTCCAGATATAAATACTGCACCTCATGCCAGCGATTCTGTTGTGACTGAACCTTCGCTGAGAAGGCTAAGACCATGCCACTGATGATGTCCACTGCAGGTGTGGATGAAGCATCTGAACTTCAAAACTCCAGTGGACTATGGCTTCTAAGTCTGGAAGTAATTTCTAGCTATAATTCTGACTTTGGCCATGAAAGCTTCCGACTTTCTGACTACTCATTCATCTACAGTTCAGGTCTATTCATGGAGGCTTCATGTTGTGAATTACTCATACTTTTAGTGGACAACTTTAAGCTTTATGGACTTCAGACATATTTGAGGGCATCATTTCACCAATTTCATTCTTTCATTACTCATCATCTGTAATCACCTAGCCAAGGTAAAGGACATTAAACTTAAAGCCCCCACCCCAACTTTGTTTTCATCATGGATGGCATTACTGGTCCATCTGGTCAAGGAATTCAGTGCTTTTGGAAGACAGCTGCAAAAATGCAGGAATGTCCTTTCTTCATAGTTTTATTTGAAAATAAGGCCTCCTGCAATAAAGTAATAATATTGTTTATTTATGCCAACAAACTTACTGTTGGTGTTTTTAAACACACAAGCTGTGTGTGAGCAATGTTTGAGAGGCACATTAGTAACAATAGTAATAATATTCTCACTCAAAGGTGTATAGTTTACTAGATCATGCTTCACCCATATTTATTGCAAATGGGACAACTAAGCAGCATGGATGACCGGAACCGCATGCTTAATGGAGTCTGTACCACCTCTATTGCTGCAAGCAGTGAGACAATGCTCACCATGGCAATTGGGCTGTAAACAGCAGTTTAATTTGCTAAATTTTGAAGTTTGAAAATTTGGAGTTTTTTCAGTTAGAACCATGTTCATCCACATGTAAGCACTCTTATAGCAATCGTCACCAAAATTGACAATAAATTTCTTGTTCTAATGCAATATTGGTGAACTTTACAACTATGGCAAATATGCTGGTGACGTTTATCATATTTCATTGTTATTTAACTCTGAAAGGCAGAATCAGCATTGAAAAATATAATGCCATAGCCAGGATATGAATCAGGGATCTTCACCCTCCATCATGTTAGCTCAGCTGCATATAGAACAGAATATCCATGATTCAAATCCCGGCTATGACATTGAACTTTCTAGTTCTGATTCTGCTTTTTAAAGTTCGCCTACACAAGGTTTGTGTGTAAGAACAATCACATATCATTGATTAGCCATATAGAGGGTGTCCAAAAAAAGCACCAACAATTTAAGAGGTAGAACTGGAACTTAAAAATTCAATGCCACAACTGGGATTTGAACCACAGACCTTCCGCTTGCCGGGCGGACGCTCTACCACTGAGCTATTGTGACAAACTGCCAGAATGGCATTAAATTCTCAAGTTAGTTCGTATTTTTTCCTGGTAAACCACAAAGGCAGTCTCACATCAGAGACAATTACCCCAATGGTGACTTACTATTGCAAGTACTTTGTATCCCAGGATTAAATAACCTTCACATGGTAATTATTATTTATTTATGCCAACAAACTTACTGTTGGTGTTTTTAAACACACAAGCCGTGTGTGGGCAAAGTTTAAGAGGTAGAACTGGAACTTAAAAATTCAATGCCACAACTGGGATTTGAACCACAGACCTTCCGCTTGCCGGGCAGACGCTCTACCACTGAGCTATTGTGACAAACTGCCAGAATGGCATTAAATTCTCAACCAGTTCTACCTCTTAAACTTTGCCCACACACGGCTTGTGTGTTTAAAAACACCAACAGTAAGTTTGTTGGCATAAATAAATAATAAGCACCAACAATGTTTAGTATGTTGTGTGGGATGCCAAACTGATCAGTTTTCAAATAGGAAGTCCTGTATGGAAATGCACAGTTTGGACGCTGTAGCACATATAAGTGTGTGATAGTCGGAAGTTCACATTTCATCAATAAATCCAATATCAAGCTGTCTACATTACAAATGGGCATCAAACTGTGTACCTTTTATGTCATTGCAGAGTCTATACCGATGCACATGACCCAATATGTGTGATTGTCTTTAAAGAATTTTCAATCACTCCATGGACTCTAATCGCAGAGTCCTCCACTGACATTACATGTGTGCCATTTGCCATACTCTTCATATCACTCCACAGATCTGGTGACCGTGCTGGTCCACCTCTACCAATCAATCAATTTGAATATATGACATTAAGGTGATTCTGCACATTTACCTCAAAGTAGTGCTGGAGCTCAAGTCGGCCATTTCTGCAGCTGTGTACTGGTACTGTCACGCTGCTGTTAAAACAATGACTATACTGGAAACTACACAAGTAATGCAGCAGGATATGCACCAAGGTCTCTATGGAGGAACTTAGCACATGTGTGGATATGTTATTATGCTCAGGTCATTTATTCCAATACACAGATGGCCGAGGGGTTCTGTACCTTCTGTATTAAGATACCAAAATGAATGTAAACAAATTGTCACAACCATTGTTCTCAAACTTTGACGCTCACTGGGTCCAAACCATGCATTTCCAGACAGGGGATCCTATTGAAAAATCGATCATTTGCCATCACACACAACATACTAACTGTTGTCAGTGTTGTTTTTTGGGAGTCCCAGTATATGGTCAATTAACTAATTTTTCATAGGATTCCTAAATGGAAGTTTGGCTGTTGATTTTAGTATTAAATAGTAAGTCCACAAAGAAAACTATTTCTTTTGAAGGACAGTTCTTCAAAGTAGGTTAACATTAGTTTTCTAAAAATGACTTTATATGTTCAGATTTTCTCCGCTCCATGAATTACATGTAGTGTTTTTCATATTGCTTCTTTGCTTTTTGTAAACAGTTAAAGCAAATATCTCAATTTCTGGTGGTGTTAAAATTTTCTAAATCATTGTTGCTTTCAAAACTTACAATTGTCATTTCTTTCATCTTTGATTGATGCTTTGATGGTGTTGAAAGATATGGGTGATAGGGAAGCTATGGCATGCCATTGAGTTGCCGAAGTATTATGGATGCCATAACAATTCAGTTACATCACATGTAATCAGTGTATTACGAAGTGGTTGACCAAATAAGCAATTTTATAGATTTTTAAAACTTTTTATCCACAATAGAATGGCAATTCAAGTAAATAAACTTGATATTTTTATTATTGTATCATGCCTCTATAGTTTGAAGCAAAATAGAAATAAAAGTGAAAAAGAAAAAGAAAATTGGAAGGAAACCCAAGAACAGAAAACTACAACAGAACAATGGCTCTGTAACTATTGTTGTGGCACCTACTGTGAGTAATATGTTGTTAGTTAATGCTGGATTTCTGACAATGAAGTCATTAATCCTCTTGCTCACCAATATTTTTCACTGATGATATTGAGAAGAGCAATAGCAGTAATAGTAACCGCTTTTTAGAGAGCACCATATTTTTATGTTTTGGAGGTCACATCGCTCTCTCTCAACCCCCAGAATGTCTGGAGGACCACACCTGTCGTTGGTTTACGGGTCTCACCGACCTGACCGGGAGAGTTATCAAAATAAATTCACCGACCATATCCTCTGATTACCAATCAGAGGACGTGTTACATGCCATGACAGGTCAGCATGTTAGGGGTTAAGATTTTATAGAGAAATTAGAGAAATGGAGAGGTTGGAAAAATAAAGACTCCCTAGCCCTTGGGAACCCTAATAGCATCGGGGTCGGAAGTGGAAAGAAAAGTAAATTTTTATGCATAATATATATAGAATTATTACAAAACAGTAATGGGTAGAGAAACCTATGTGACTGTTTCAAATCAGTTTCATGTTTATTTCGCTTAGGCACAGCACTTACCTGTGTTTGTTGTACCCCATCCTGCTATAGGAAGCTCTTTCCCTACTTCTACATCTGCCATTGTTGGTAAACAGATTGGTTTCACATATGGTGTATCTGTGAAGAAGCAAGTAGTGACAATTAATTTTTCCAAAACTTCTAGAGTATCAAATCCCTTGCACTCACTTCATGTCCCAGGTACAGCACTGCATTCTACTGTATTCACCAAGTGAGAACAAGTTGCCTCAAATGGGCTAGCTGTCGAGCTGTGCGCAATGCCCACACCCTGCATTATGCCCTCCCCCTATCTTACTATTCATATAAATACAAAACTATTACATAAACAGAAAGCTGAGATTTTGTTATAAAACTTTTATTTGAGGTACTTTCGGAAATTCCAGAAGCAAATGCATCCAGCCATCCATCCGTGAAGGAATCCATCCCACCAACTCACCCCGCACCACCAAACCCTACACACCTTAACCCAACCCACCCCACCCCGTTCCGTTTAGACAGGTAATTATTGTAATAGGTAACATTATCAATTGCTAACAACTTTAAGCACTAATACATAGATGTATCACGGTGAAAATTAAAGAAATTATAATAGGGTTATCCAAAGTTCATTTTACTAAATTTATTTAGACTCTGAATATTTGTGACACTAACTCTGAGCACTGACACTACTAAAAATAGAAATTGGGAAGAAACAGCCAATAGGGTACCTCAAGACTTAAAAAAATTTATGTTTTATTGAAAAAATTTGATATTTTTACTATATGAGACAACTGCAAATACTTGAATTCTATTTATTTAGATCAAATTTGTTTAGAAAACTTAAGAGATATTGAGGAGCTTAGAGCTAAACATGAAGAAGTGGGTATAATAATTGTTGGGGATTTTAATGCTAGAATAGGAGAACATCAGGTTAACCTGAACAACCCAATTCTGGAGTACGATAAGGAATATGAAATAATGAATAGGCGTAGCAAAGACAAGGTTACAAATATAATTCTACTCTTAGAATTTACCACCAAAACACACAGTACATCTCTAATAAAATTGAAATTTTAGAAACAGTTCTAAATGACAAAACCACAGATCGTAGTATTTTCAGAACATGGCTTAAGAATGGAACAGTTAAACTCAATAAAACTTGTAAATTATTAATTAGCTTCCCAATATTGTCGTACAATGCACAGAAGTGGCGGTATCTTAATGTATGCCAGGAAAGATATTATCGTAAATAGAATAGAGTGGGTAGAAAATGTAAGTGTAGAGATGATCTTTGAGGTAGCTGCAGTAAAACTAAGCACAGAATTAGGGAAAGTACTCATTATTGGCATTTATCGATCCCCTAACTCAAGCATGCAAGAATTCCTTACCCATTTGGAAAATATGCTACACAAAATTGCATTTAATCAACATGTTATACTCCTAGGCGACTTTAATATTGAGGCGGATAACGTGCATCTAAGAGATATCCTTGATAGCTTCAATCTAAAAATTGTTTCTCATGGGCTCACTAGAATCACAGATCACTCAACCAGCACAATAGATCACATAATAACAAATCTAAATGAAGACAAAGTTTCGACAATAAATAATGAATTCCATGTGTCAGACCATAGGGGGCAAATTATAGATATTTATAACTGTTTTAGCCAAATGAAAGACATTACGTATAAGTACATAAGGGATACAAGAAGATGTAACCTAGATAAACTTAAATATACACTTGCTAAAGAGGAATGGGCCGAAGTATATAATGCATGCAATACAAATGAGAAATGGAAGACCTTTATGCAAATATTTACTTTCCATTTCAACGAGACATGCCCTCAGTCAAAAAGAACAGTTAAGCATGAAACAGCTGACAAATTAATTCTGCCACCTGAACTAATACATTTAAAACATAAAATGAAAAGTATGTATGAATTCTGTCAAACCACCAGACTGAGTGCATACATTAACACATATAATAGGTTAAAAAAACAATACAGGAAAGCGTTGCTTAATCTAAAAATAGAACAAATACGAAGTAAAATAACGAATTCCAGTAATACTACAAAAACAGTATGGAAAATTATGAACAAGCAAGCTAAACCCCAAACAGACGAACATTCAAACATAAGCCTGAATCAAGATGGACAGATGTTACATGACCCTTCTGAAATTTGCAAATTATTTAACACCTTCTTTTTAAATACTAATGATAATATTATAATTGGCAATATAGACAGGAAAGTAACTAAAGATAAAACTGTTATGAACAGCATGTTTCTACACGAGACAAATGCTGAAGAGATAGACAAAATAATAAGCAGTTTTAAAAATCAACAATCCTCTGGGTGGGACGGTGTGTCACCCATAGTACTAAAACACTGTAAGCAAGAATTGCTGAATATATTGGCATATTTAATCAATTACTCTATGAACGAGGGATTATTTCCAGAAATATTAAAAATTAGTGTGGTACGACCAATTCATAAAAAAGGTTCAAACACAAATGTTAGTAATTACAGACCAATCACACTGACGTCAGTATTCAGCAAAGTATATGAGAAAGTACTTATAGCAAGGATAAATAGTTTTCTAAAGTCTAACAGTATCCTTAATAATTTTCAACATGGATTTAGAAATAAATTATCAACCATCACGGCTATAGCAGAATATGTACATGAACTGTTGGAATTGAAAGATTCGAAGAAAAATACAGCAGGAATTTATCTAGACCTCTCCAAAGCGTTTGACTCAGTATCTCATGATCACCTAATTTCAAAATTAGAACACTATGGTTTTGGAGGACAAATTAACAAATTGCTAGCAACATATCTTAAAAACTGTGTCCAATGTACAGAAATGAACTGGAAAAAGCATGATATTATACACACTGTTAAATCGGACTATAACATAGTAAAGTCTGGGGTACCGCAGGGATCAGTACTGGGACCTACACTATTCTTGATCTATATAAATAATTTACCTGAACCGGAGAACAGCAAGGTGATCTCTTATGCAGATGATACATCTATATTATGTTGGAATGATGGTCGAGAAGGCTTAGAAGAAAAAATGACAAGTGCAGTCTGTAAAATATCACAGTACTTACTAAATAATGGGCTAACATTAAATATAGGGAAGACAAAAGTCATGACATTTCAGAAAGATAATGTGAATATAAACATTAACAATATTGTATTAGAACAAGTAAAATGCTTTAAATTATTGGGAGTACACATAGAAGATGATTTAACCTACAATACACACATAGAAATACTCTGTAATAAAATGAACTCAGGACTGTACCTATTGAGACAGTTAGCAAAATATGGTGACATTAATATTCTTAAATCAGCTTATTATGGCATTGTTTACCCGCATTTAACATATGGAATTGAAATTTGGGGGGGAACGAGTAAAACCAACATGGACAGATTATTAAAGATACAAAAAAAATGCATACGAACTATATACCATCTTCATTTTCGACAATCCTGTTGAGAAACATTCAAAACTCAAAATATCCTGTGATCTCACTTTATGTGTTCAGAACTATTATGCTTGTTAAAGAAAAAAAGACTGCCATAAATATGACACAAGAAGTGCAAATGATTACCATATGGTGAGCACGAATAAAAGTCAAACCAATAAGGACCCATATAAAATAGGAGCTATATTATATAATAAATTACCATTAGCAGTTAAAAATAGGACAGACTCAAAATTTAAAGCTACTCTAAAATCATTTCTAATAGATAAATGTTTGTATAATATTGCTGAACTATAATGAATGTTGTATTTAGATGTAAATATTTAATGATATATCTTGTAATAACCAATGGCATTGTAAACTATATAAATGATACAAGGTTGTACTATTGTATTTTGTATAATAATTATGTATTAATTATAGTGTGCTATATATGATATATCCCATGTCATGTAAAATGATCAGTGGATGAATAAATCTTAGATCTTAAATATGGAAGGCAGGAAACATCGATTTTTGTGAGGAAAATGATCTCATAATTTGTAATGGATGTAAAGGGTCAGATTTAGAAGGGGATTTTACATTTGCTAACAAGAATGGCTAAAGTGTGGTAGATTATATAATATGTTCACCAGATATTGAAAAGTGGATTTTAGATTTTGAGGTCATAAATACAGTAACATCTAGCTTTCATTTCTCTCTGAGATTAAAATTAGGAGAAGCAAATATTGATAAGAAGGAAGAAGAGCAGTGGAACTGAGTGGACGTATAGTGAAGGAAACTCCCATGGCCAAGGTGAAAAAGGAGTTAAGCGACATGGTAGCTAAAGAGCAGATAAACGAAACAGTTGCTGTAAGAGATAAAGGACTGGCAGAGAGATTTAGACAAGAGTGGATGAAATACAATAGGGGAAACAAAGAAATGGATACATTAAAATGGGAAATTCAAAACTTAAAAAGAACACTTGAAAGAATGGAAGATAAAAGCAGAAAATACAATGTAGTGATTTCAGAAGTTGAAGAAAAACGTGGAGTGGGAGTATATCAGGATTTAGAAGATCTACTAGTGAACAAATTGAAAAAAACATTTGAGAGGCTACGAGATTTGTGACGCATTTAGAATCGGCAAAGTACCAGGGAAAAGAAATATTCTTGTGGAGTTTACAAACACACAAACGACTAAAGAAGTACTAAAACAGGCAAGAAAATTGAGAGGATCAACTATTTACATCAACAAGGACTTAACGTATGCACAAAGGGCGCAAATGAAGAAACTAATTAATCAGAGAGGACAAGCAAGAAATGAAGGCAAGAGGGTGTACATTAAAAACTTTGAGCTGTATGCAGTTAACTAGGCAGCAGAGAGGAAGAACAGACCAAGCAACGGGCAGAGGCAGGACCAGCAGGCATTGCACCAAGAAAAACAAGGAAACGACCAAGCATCAGCAAGAAACATAGAACAGACGACTACTCAGCAAATTGCAACACGTGTGGTTTCAGTGACAAGTGCTTCAAAGTCAAAGTCAGGAGTGAGCAAAATGCAAGGTGACGAAATGGTAGGATGTGGCACACAAAAGAAACTGGGGAAAGAGGTGGGGGATGACAGCACTGGGCATTAGAGAGCACAGAGAGGATGCGATACCAGTAGGGGTGAGGGGGAAAGGAAGAACTAGGCAGGAGAAAAAGAAAGAAAGGGGTATTTCACCAAGAGCAACAAGGTTTAAAACATGGCTGGGTAATCCATAAATGAGGAAGTAGAGGGTTTTTATACACAGTGAAAATGGGGTTATAGGTGTTCTGTGTAGTGAATTACTAAAATGATATAGGTCGCGCGTTACTTCTTGACGAATGAAAATTTTATATGAAAGGTTCAATGCGAGTCTCTACTCAGCTTTTGCGGGAACAAGAGAGAGGAGGTACAGTCTGCAGTGAGATGACGCGCATGCTTCTGAGCTGAAGTAGTACAACACTACAAATCAATTTATGACACTTGCAGTAATATCAGCCACACGTATTATACACTATACCTCTTTCTTGCATTTATTCTATTCCCGACATCTCTCCCTCGTCTGAATTGCTATTTTCGTTGCATGCATACATACATCCGTACCGCACAAAACTTCTGCAGTCGACTGTATACACAAATGCGACAGAGGAAAACAGAGGTGTCTGTTATCGTAGCATAAACATTTGCTGACCTGTTTATTAAGGATAGGCTCACTCATTGGATTTCTGCTCAAGGTCATTCGTCAAGAACGAATGCGCAACCTATAACTAATGAAGTGTACAATGTAAACTGATGAAAAGAAGTTATGAGTGAAGCTGATAAGAAAAGTTGAGAAAGAGGGAAAGGAATAGCGGTGGGACATGACAGAAAAACAGAAACAAAAATTTAAGGGTGGGAGCAGGATAAGATTAGTGAAAAGGTAAACATGCGTAAGGTGTATGTAAAAGGCAGTTTTATTGAAGGGCTACCCAAATAGCAAAGGGACCAGGGTCCAGTTCAGGGGTAGCCCAAGGTGTGTAAGATTTGATACTCAATAAATATTCAGGAAGGAAGGAAGAATATATAGGGGCTATAGATATGTACAATTTTGCAGATGGAGAGAAGAAAAGTATGAAATATTTTATAAAGAACTAAATTCAGAAAGAGTAAAAATACTACAAGAGAGTATAGAGAGCTTACTAAACATAGGAAAAATTGAGTAAGCTTTAGAATTAGTAGAATTTAGCTTGAAACATGCTGGTGGCAGAATGAAGGTGGGTATTTATAATAACAGCAAAAAGAACTGGTTTGATAAAGATTACCAAATGGCAAAGAGAAGAGTGACACAAGAGCTGAGAAACTGGAGACAATCGAGGGAAAGAGAACAGAGGGAAAACTTCTTAACTCTTAGATAGGCATATAGATGGATGGATGGAGTTTAAGGGCCCATCGACAGCTAGGCCATTTAGGCCCAAAGTCAGAATATAAAACCTAAACCCTCGCACTTAGAGGGCTAAAAGGTGAAGGTTAAAAGAGCAAATAAAAAGCTTAAAAACCTGGAAGACCCAGGCACTAAAATGGGTAAAAGGTGAAAGCTAAAACACACATTAAAACAGTAAAAGGTAAAACACAAAGCTTGAAAGGTAGAAATGAATGTTAAAACACTTAATCTCAAATGCCTAAAAAACAAGTTATACTTGCTTAGCAAACCCAATTTGGGCAACGAACTGCAGCATCTTACATACAGACACCAGGTCATCACCCAAAATTGAGGCAAGTGTATAGCCTAGGCCAATGGAATGGCACTCAAGCATATTGCACACGGTCTATAAGGATGTGGGCCACAGAAAACTGAATGTTACACATAGAATAGACTGGCGCTGGGTACCCACGCAAAAGGTGCCCATGGATCGCTTGCAGTGACCTATCCTCAGGCAGGTGAGAACAACTTCTGCCCAACTGGCATCCCTGCAGGATGTCATCCAAGGTTACATGCTGTTCTTAACTGTCTGCAATTGAGTGCCAGAGAATTGCTCCCATGACTGCTGCCAGATCAATAAAAGATGTCGATGGAAATGCCGCTGCACATTGACATAAGGCAGAGTGTTTGTGGCAACATCCGGCAAACGGCATGCGGTCTTAGCAGCTGCATCCGCTTCCTCATTGCCTGGAGTCCAGGTAAAACCCAACTAGTGTCTGCAAGAGCGCAACTGTGAAATGAGTGTCTGTATTCAAGATGTTCTCGGGCTTCTAGCCAGGTGTAGTGATGCATAGCCATCGACGTTTCAGGAGTGTACATCTCTCCCATCATCAGGATGATGAATGACTAGCAAGAGTGAAGGGACCAGTATATGTACTATCCGCTAGTGCATACCGAGTAGAAAACACCCAGTCTAATGTGGAGGTGGTTCACCGCTCCATTGGAATCTGTGTTTTCTGAGTCTGTCGATTTCCAACTTTAGGCTGGTTTCCAGGAGGGACTAAACTGCAATCCAGCGTCCTGGTTCAGTGTGTTCTTCTCAGAGGAGATGGACAGAGCCTCCTTAACCCTTCGTTCCCATAAACCGCTACATTTTGCCACAATGGTCATTTCTTTGAAGTTAGCTCTGTGGTCTTCTTCAAAGCAGTGCTCTGCCAGCCCTGACTTGCCAGGCTGCATTAAGCGTATGAACCGTTCATGCTCCTTGACTCTGGTGGAAATGGTCCTGCCAGTGTGCCCTATGTACGGCGCCCCGCATTCACAGGGTATACGGTATAACCCTGGTACATTAAGGTCCAGTTTGTCCTTTACCGGTCTCACTAGGTGTTTAATCTTCAAAGGTGGCTTGTGGATGGTTCTGATGTGTTTTGCCAGAATTCTACTCATTCTGCTGGATAGATTGCCAGTATATGGGATGCAGGCAGTGGCGGTCAGCTTGTCTGGTGTTAGCTGAGATTGTGGTTTTCCTCTCTTGGCCTTGGAGATTGAGGCTTCAATGTCGTCTACGGAGTAGCCATTTTGGCAGAAAGTGTGCCTCAGGTGCTGTAGTTCTTGTTTTAGTTGGCTGGGATCGGAGACAGACACAGCTCTGTGAGCCAGAGTGTTGAGAACTCTGACCCGTTGTGATTTATGATGGAAACTACGAGCATTTGCAACTGCAATCCCAGCCACCTAAAACAAGACAGGGAGCGGGACTTTATTGAGGAGGAGCGACTGCTGGCACGAACAATAGGCCTGGAACGATGTTTGTCAACAGGCTGGCTACGGCTTGTGGACACCTTGAGCTTTTGTCTGCACGGCTGAAGATGTAGTCGCCGGTGCAGATGTGGCACTATTCAATGGAGGGGTACTCGCCGGTGGGTCAGTCTGGGTACAAGCATCTGCAACAGGAACTGGCAACTGTTCACAGCAGCGCGTCGGACAGCAGAGGCATAGGCCATTATGGTCATAGATTTGAGCTGCTCAAAGTGGCGACGTGCTTCTGGAAAGGTAACATGTTCTTTCACACGCAGTTCCTGAATACACCTCTCATCCAAAAACTTCAGACACCATCGCAAGCTGGATGGATGGCTTCCTCTACAGTTAACACAGTGCAGGTCATGGGTACATGCCGTGCCCTCATCTGCCGGTAGGCCGCAACGCTCACAAACAGCAGGATGGTTACATAATGTTTTGGTATGTTCGAAATTCACTGAAATCAGCGCATAGGGTTCAAGGAATTAACACAGTCCGGGCCCTTACATGGCTGTATATGACAGTGTGAACAGGCTCTGCACCTAAGGCTACACATGGGGGCAGTGTGAAGGATCCAACCAACCTTGGCACCTGAGATCTCTGAAGAGCACACAAGTCAGGGGCTGCACTGAATCTGTACGACAGGACCACGGAGATAGTAAAGATCCCTGCCAGTGAGACAGGAATTATAAACCTAGGACCTTACAAATACTCAGAATAAACCTAGAAGAAGAGGGTGATGAAGAGTAGCAGTCAACCCAACCTACATGTGGCGCAGTTGATGGGCATGGTAGGGGTGAAATGAGGTTGAGCAACTTGGGACCCCAGGTGCACCTAATCTGTACCTAATGAAATAGGTCCCTGGGGGGTGGGCATATAAATGCCTTATTGAAAAGAAAAAGTGAGAATTGGGTATAAAAATGAGCAAAGCGCTAAATGAGGCAGCAAAGGTTCATGATGTAAAGAAAATATGGTCTATAGTAAAAGATCTATATCAAAATAGCTCAAGAATGGATGAGAATATAAACCCAGAAAAATGTTGTACACATTTTAAGTCAGGATAGCAACCTGAGAGTAGAGTTCCCTTTACAGAAGGGCCATCAGGTTATTGATGAGTTAGATGGGAAAATCAGAGACAGAATTAAGAGGTAAAAGGTAACAAAACAAGTGATATAGATGATACCCAGGGAAATTCTGGACTGTTTAACCAAATATGGGAGACAAAATGGATACCCAAGAATTGGAGAACAAGTAGGATAGTACCAATATATAAAGGAAAGGTGAAAAAAATAATTCAATTAATTACAGGAGGATAAGTTTACTTTCAATTTAGGAAAGATTTTTACAGGAATTTTAGCTAATAGGCTGCAGAACTGGGTAGAGCAGGAGAAACAATTATCAGACCTCCAGGCAGGATTTAGAGCAGATAGGAGAACATCTGATAACATTTTCATAATCCAAACACTGTAGAGAAATATTTGAGCCATAAAAGGGAAAGGGTTTACGTGGTATTTATTGATCTAGAGAAGGCACTTGATATCATTAAAAGAGAAGCACTATGGATAAAATCAGGAAGGAAGGCGTAAGCAATACATTTATCGAATTATTGCATAAGACATAAATCTACCAGGAGAACGAGTTCTGTGTAAAATTGCAAACTATAAAGTAATGGAATGTGTACAGAGCATTTCAGGAGTAAGACAGGGATATAAGCTCAGTCCAGTGTTATGGCACATAACTGTGTGTTATTCTTCATAAGACTGACAGTAAACACTAACCTAGTTTGGCATCTCTGTCTAAACGTATTAGTGCAATATCATGGTTCCAGCCTTTCTCAACATCATATTCTGAATGTATAATGATTTCTTCAACACCAAAATCCTGAGGGGGTGGAGCACACTGTAGACGTCCTGAAAATGCATCTGTCTCACAGTCTAGATGAGAACTGAGATCATTTTCTCCAAGTCGTACCATTGCTCTGTAATGCAATTATTTGCATCTGATATAGAAACCAATTTACTGATTCTTACTGAGTGTATAAAAATAAAAATGTACTTACAGCAAATGATAATAAGATCCTTTACGTACACATGTTGCCACAGTTAGCACATAGCGCTTGTTTATTAGAACTCCTCCGCAATGAAAGTAAGTGAAATTAGATTCTGAAACATTACAGGCAATATTTACATAAGTACATTTTAGTAATATGTAATGGTAAATGATGACAAATCAAGATCTCCAGAACATTTGATTATATTTCAGTAATATTTAATGGTTAATATTAAAATCTGTAAAGTATAAGCTAGCTTTGCTCCCTTTTAGGGTTGCCAAATCATAAAAGAAAGAAAGAAAAAAGATTTGAAAAAGATCTAACATTACAAGAGTTTCCTTATCAATGACAGAATCAAATATACTTATTATATTATCCATTACTATTGGTATAAAATGTGATTCTTCTATGCTTGCTATATTACGCAGTATAATATTTGTTTAGGAACGATTTTAAATTAAGTGAGAAAGTTTGAACATGAAGTAAGAAATATCCAATGTTTACTCATGGTAATTACTTTTGTGATGAAAAGGAAAGAAAGGGGAAAGGGCAATTATTTTATTGTAAACCTTCAAGTTTAGGTGACAAATATGATAATCTGAACTTGCAATGTGGAATATTTAAAGTATGGCTACACTATTAAAAACATTCATTTGTTCATAAAATGTATATTTTAATATATCTATATTCTGAAATGAACGAAGACCACTTGAAGACCTGTGAAGCATTAAGATCAGAAGAAACTATAGTTCAAAAGTATTGGAAAGCACGAATGCTAATGGCTTCATTGCCAGATGCAAGGCACTAGAAAACAACAACAACAACATATTCTTTTTTGCCACAAGCCATTTTCCAACTTTCTTGTTATTGGTTTCACTTTTAATATATGAGGGTGAGTCAAATGAAAACTAAATGTCTTTTTTAGAGCTCGTTTATTTATATAAAAAGCTATTTTTTTTATAAATTTATTTAGAACTGTTATTGTATTATGATTGTGTAGAATGATTTGTTATTGTTTGGTAGTATTTGTATTTTTGAGAGTGATTATGTGTGAAATGCTATTATCTGTGTTTTTATTTTTATTTCCTTGTTTGTTTTTTTTATGTTATATATAACACAATTTTTCTTTTCTATTTTATAATTTGTTATATATTATATTATTTTGTATTTTTATTTATAATGTATCTGTAAAGTATGTTGTATGTATGAATGTGTAGAATAAATAAATGTTAAAAATTTGGCATATTAACCCTGGTTTAAGTAATTAGGTGCCAGTTATTATACAGATTTTTTTTTTTTTTATTTTATTTATAGCTTCTTTATTACAGACAGAGATCGTAGCAATAGAAGTTTTAGAGTTCCTATAGCAGCTTTCCAATTTTCATTAGACTGACCCTTGTAATTACACTTTTCACAAATGGGAAGTTATTTGTTATTTTTTCCTCTCCTGGTCATAGAAGGGAATGGGATTTCAAAACTATTAGATAGTGATTACCTCTTAAAAAAATCTTACGATTACTGTGTTCTATTTCCATTTTACCTAAAAGGAAATGTGTAATAAAACAGTTTCTATAAATGTTTATCTCAATGTGAAGTAGATAGAATAATAATCATGAATTGCTACGTGAAGGCTCATTTGCATTGACCTGAAGCCAGATGCAAAACACGGGTATATCTTGCAATTCTTTACCCACTGTATTCACACAAGTAATAGTTATGCAAATGTTTTGCACATAACCAAACCCACACAGTAACAGAGGTATAGTCTGAAGACAGTAAGCTAACTGACATTTGTCTCATGTAAGTGATTACCTGACTGCATGTTATGAAGCAATTAACATATATTCTGCCAACAACTAAGCCAACACACCAGTCGTCACAAGCAAACATACTACCATTGCTTTGGGCAACCACCACTTCATTTTGCAAACAAGGGATCACACTTCCCTTTCTATACCCTGTGCTTTTAGATCATTTTTTTACATTTTTATGATCTTTTACACCATTAAAATAATATTCAAAATTTTTGTTCCGAAGCTGAGCATATAAAGATGCTAAAATGTGAAGTGTGGAGAGTAAGTTGAATAAGGCTTACAGACTTATTGAGCAACATTTCAGTAGTATAGAGCTAACCTAACCTACACTTTCTTTTGCAAATTACTTTCTCTCCTGGTAAGTAGGGAAGTATTGTATTCCACCCAAAAATTCAATGTCGAGATTTCACCGGAAATATCTGTTTTGAGACCCCCTGCATCCAAAAAAAGCATTTTTAGAAAAAGGTTCTCGTGTGTGTGTGTGTCTGTCTGTGGACAGCATAAATCAAAAACAAAAAGTAGGTTAAAAACCAAAGTTGGTATTTAAGTTTAATGTCTTTCAAGGATGGGACATGAAGATTTTGAAGAAAATAACCCTACCCTAAACTATCCTTTAGATGGAAATTTTTCCAAAATTTTGATTTTCTTGAAATTGGCTCTAACGATTTTGATTAAAATGTCATATGTTTGAGATATTTTTATCAGAAATGAAATGTATATTTTGAATTTTGTGGCTATAGTCCCTGTAGTCGCATTTACTCTGGACGAATTTTGCATAACTGGTAAACCGTTAGAGATAGACCAAATCATACTATACAAAAAATGTAGATCTTGCTAAAATACACAATTTATGTCCAAATAAGTTTTCTTGTAAGGTGAAACATTTCAGAGATATTCCTTGTTATGTGTGTGAGTTTTGGAAAACTTAAAACTTTCGTGAAGTGGAACATCAGTGTTCATTTTTTTATATGTTAAGTGTGCAAAGGGAATGGAATCTCAAAGCTTTAAAAGATTTGACTATCGCACAAAGCCTACTGTATTCTAATATTCCCCTTGTACCTACAAGGAAATAAGCAATAAAATAATTTGTTCAAATGTTTATCTTAACATGAAGAAGATATAGTAATAAGAGTTTGTAAAGTATGGTTAGTACAAGAGTAGAGAAAGTCATGTGAGTGCAACACATCAGATTTTTTTTTTTAGTTTTATTCTGGCTACTGAAATGGAAGAGTATCAGCTTAAAGGGAGTAACCAGCAATGCTTGCCATAAAGGCGGTTAGACTCAGAATTAAGTATAACCTATTTCTTGTTTGGAGGGGAGGACTAAGAAAAAGGTGGCTAATGGATGTGGAACAGAACTTCAAAAAAATGGGTATAAGAGGCTGGAAGGGGAAAGCACAGAATCAAGAAGAATGGAGGAGAATTGTTAAGGAGGCCAATACCCACAACGGATTGCAGCAACAACTAGAAAAAAAGAGAAAAAAAGCTGTTTTGTAGAAGTAGCTACATCATCTAGCTCCATATGCATGAGTTATAGAGCCTTGCTTATGTTCTCAACATTTCAATGAACAGAAATGTTTTGTGTACACATCTTGGCAAAATTTATGTTTTAAGTTACTCCAAAGACAGAAATTGCTTATTGGAGCTCTGAGAAACCTTTTGCCGCTAATGGCACACCACACACACCATGTTTCATAATGAATGGGTACTTCATGAACAATATTAGGTTCTGAGTTACAGGGCCAATTTTTTTTTGAGTCAAGAGTTGACGCCCATATATGCGTGGGTACAATCCCCCCCTCCCTTTTTTTTAAAGAACAGACAGAGAGCATGAGTTTGCCTTTGCTGTTTTTCAACAACTCTCTGCTGCAGCCCATATGGCCAATGCTTCGGTGAGAACAATTCATGGTGTGTTTTAGGATAGAATTATTATTAGTAGAGATTTGTGGCCCCTTGGTCCCTGACTTAATCCTCTGCGATTTCTATCTCTGGGGTCAGTTAAAACAAAGTGTGCAAGACAAACCCACACACCCTGGAAGAATTAAAACAAAATATCCGTCAGGAAACTGCCAGCATTTCTCAACTTGAACTACAGCGAGTGATGGATAGTTTCCTAAAGAGATGCCAAAAATGTATGTACAACAATAATGGCTAGTTTCAGCATCTCCCTTCATAAAGTTTGTAAGTAAAGCCTTTAAAAGCAGTTTTAAAAGTGTTGTATGGTTTCATCTGCACTTTTCTGTGATGATAGCAGATGGCAAAAAGCACCGAGGATGCAGACAGGCAAAACATCATGCAGCCGGTTCCTAAGTTTTTTTATTTCCTTTACTTTTGTACATATTTTCTATGTAGTTCACTAGCTCATTTTGTTTGCATTCCAATAACACTCTCCCTGAATGGAATAAATAAAGGTTGTTACCTGTACGTAACTGCAGCAGAGCAATCCAAGGGAATTCGTCCAGTTTTACATAATTACCTTCCCATATTCTCTTTCTGTCCAGGCCACAAGAATCAAGAGGAAGGAGACTTGCTTTGGGATGGGTCCTCAAATCAAATCCAGTATTTAGTTGTTCATCACCATCTGTAGAAGTATCAGTTGCTGGTTCCACACAGCACAGTGATTGAGTCTTTTCATCAAATTCACATTTTGAGTGCCTAAGGAACTCTATTGTTAGTGATGATAATGGCTCAGAATTGAACAATGAGTACAGTGTTGGACAGTTACTGATCTCAACACATGTTGTTTTTCCCTCAACATTGCTACATTCCATTTCTGCAAACACAAATCAGAAATGTACATATAAATAATCATACAGCACAATTTTATTGCAATTAGGTATATCAGATTTTTCACAGTAAAAATCACATTCATGGCTCTTGGTCTAAGCACTATTGCTTATTTTTTTAACCACTTGTACATTTTTTTTTTTTGAAAAATCTTGCTCTTCTGTCTGCTTTGTTAATTGATGATAAACATTTGCAGAAATTGTCCCTGTATATTATATACTTTATTATAGATACAGAAAATGAATTTAGTAAAATGCACTCTTTGGGAGCCTCTCTCAGTTTCTTATCGTCTTATGCATGGGGTCTCGCAAAGTGTGAGGCATAACTGCTGACCAATGAACTGTTGATTGTTGCAATACAGGGCTAGAGGCATGAAGCTGTAATAAGGACAAGGAAAGTGGAGAGGGGGAAGTAGACACACCTGGCCTCATGGAAAAGTCATGTTTTAATTTTCTTTAGATTTATCTCTAAATTCTTAATGCCTGTTATGCAAATGTTGCTTGAAATAACCAGCATTTATTGGATTAAACAATTCTGTGTTATAAGAAATGCTTTAACTTTGTCCTTAGAATCTCAAAAATGCATAAAGCTTTACAATAAACCTAATGCAATATTATACTTAAAAATATAAAAACATTTAATCCTTTCACAAATTTTCCCTATATTTATACTGAAATGAAAATTTATATCAAAATAGCTCTAAATACATTTTTACATTATACTATAACACAGTTTTTGCCTTCAAATGAAAGGTTTTATTCTAATACCCATGCAATAAACCACCTTTCTTGGGTGGCATTAAAATTTAATTACATTTCTGTGAATCTTCTCAGCTTCTAAAATTTGTCAAACTGTGTTACTAGCTTGCCACAAACCAATAATCTGACCACATGTAGATTCTGATGCGCATGACGCAGTGTGAAATAAGCAACAATTGTAGCTTAATGAGTAAGATTTAGTGAGCCATCAGAAATAATCAATACTTCCCTTTCATCCAACATGTCATTGGTCATAACTATGTCCAACTGGTAGCATAAGTACTACCCAGTCTCTGGAAAGGGATAAAGAGAGGCAAAGCTACAAAGGACTCGTTAAATAATCATGATGCCCATTTCAATGGCATTTTACTTAATTTGCTTCCTGTACAAGAGGGATAAAGGGGCTGAAGAGAAGTTGACTCTTCAAAAGGCCGGTTGTTATGTGTCACCATTTAAATTATACACTCTTTGCATGACATCAGAAGAAAAAAAGTGAATGGCATATTTGCATTTGAGAAAAAGCATTTAGCATTGGTAAAGCAATTAAATAACAACGAAAATCTTTGAAATAGCTTGTCACAAAAACATTTTGGACATAAATTGTATGGTATAATCAAATCTAAATTTTTTCTACGTAAGCTTTGTCTAATTCAATGTTTTCTTAGTTTAGTTTTTGTTTGACCTGTCCTAAAGTTAATACATTCCTGGACCATATTCATCCTGATTCTGAGACTGTTCATCCTCCTACTTTTCTCAGCCCTTCTTATTCTTGCTTCTTGTATGGCCCCCACTGACGACTTTTCATATTTATTCCAGTACAGGTTTCCGGCAACTTTACATCTTGATGAAGTTCCCCCCATTAAAACATATACTGCATTCAGCACTCTTATTTTCAATGCATTGAGTACCACTAGAACTGTTTTTGGAATTTGCTCCAATACTAATTATTAACTTTCATTGGGATTTTGAGTTCTTCCACTAGACAATTTTGGGTTAATCAAAATTCTATATTGAAGAGACTTTATATCCTTCCATGACATCAAAGAGCAATGAATTTCATGATTGATTGTTTTACCTTCAATTGCAGCACTTTCAAAGTCACATCACAAGTCACTTCTGGGTGGACAGAGTAGATGACATGGTTTTCAGTTTGTAGATGACTTATGTAAAAATATTTGCCCAAACCATTGCTTCCAAATGTTTTCGTCTTGTAGCTTGTCAATAATAACTCTGAAGCCTATCAATTTCTTCATCCACAAGTTGTCCACATCCACCAGGATGTTTACCATTGGCTAGCTTTTTGCCCCTCAATCTTCTGAATTGAAATTCAAGTGTGTTTATGTATGCTCTTTAACTGCTGTGGTTCTCAGAGTCCCATTCTATATTGGGCATGAAAGACCATTTAATTTTGCTCAGATGCCCCTTTCTCAGACTTGAGGTTCTCCTACATGCCATAAATTTATGACACAAGACCACAGGCTTTACTTCCCTTCTGAAGGAACCCACGCTAAGGGTTTTTATGCCCAAAAAATATCCATTGCCTTCCAAGTATTTGAACCTGCGGCCATGAGAACCAGAGGTTAGCATGTTACCCTTAGGCCATGGAGGACAACTCAATCTTCTGTGTACCTAATCTTTTTGGACATGCCCTACACACTCTAGTTTTTATATTTTTACATCACCATAGGATTTGGCTACACATACTTTTTGGTACCGTTTTGAATCTTCATCCGTAACGTATTGAGTAGGTATATTTGCTAAGTACTTTACCATATACAAAGGCCCTACCTTTACACTATATTTAATTCCATAATTCTCTTTTGATTTCCATAGTATTTTCAACACACCTTCAGACTCTATTCTTACACTATAAAATTGATCACACATTTGTGGGAAGCACCTCCTGTGTTGCATTCATGACAATATGTGGTTAAACATTCCATGTCAATTACTTCACCATTATCTATGGAGATAGCTAGGTATCGTTACTGCATTTAACAAATTGTGACCCCTTCGTTGCCGAGAGGCATCTAGGGCTTTAATTCCCACAATTTCCTCAACAGCCCTCTTCATCCACCAGGCTTTCAAGAGTAATTTTGTTTTACCTGTCAAACCTAGAAAGTGAAGGCAAATCCATGCAGCACAAAAATCTTGTGCACTTTGTATCCTCTGCCAATGCACCTCATTGCAGAGGTTGACTTATTGTTAGTGTTTTACACCTTTTTTCAGTTAAATCTGATGTATACCTCAATTCCTTCATATCACATGTACTACAAAAATTCGTTGAACGCAACTGTTCCATTCCTCTTCTTATGAAAAACATACCTCAGCTACACTTTGCAGCTTAGTGCCAGTAGTGTTTTGTTAGTGTCATGTTGGCATCTGCCATGTCAGAGCATGATATCAATATGCACAGTGTATCACTGAAGAATTGGAACAGTATTTTAAAGAATGTTTCAAATTATGGTTAACATTGCGTATTTGCTAAAATTAAATTTTGACCACAAATACTTGTGCTACCGTCTTTAGCACTAAAAAGAGGGAACAGCCCCACAATTATCTTCTAAATATGTACATTTACTTCTTTCTGGAAGTGTTT
The DNA here is from genome assembly GCA_030765045.1 of Tenodera sinensis. Lineage (NCBI taxonomy): Eukaryota > Metazoa > Arthropoda > Insecta > Mantodea > Mantidae > Tenodera > Tenodera sinensis. The sequence continues at coordinate 30,078,899 of CM060967.1, forward strand.
GGTGGTCTAGGTTTAACCTCAACACTTGGAGAACTGTTTCAGTACTAGTGGTTATTCTTTTCTGTACCTATTGCCATACAATTTACAACGCCTAATACCAAATTTGTGTTTCTTCCCATAGCTTTAGCTTAAAATCATGCACCCGACGCTCAACAAACAGATATACTTGAATCAGCATACTTGAAACGCAGCCAAAACACCTCACCACAGAACACAGAACAAGTAAGACCTTCACTAATTAGGTAAGCATTATACTTGCACAGGCAAATCTAAAGAAAACAAATCAGCCTATTGAATCTGTGCTAAATGAGTGAAAACACGTTTGAAAAGGGTGCGCACCACGTGCGGACCACGAGCGCACCACCATATTTAAATGCTTTAATTTTTCAGGTTTCAGATCTTGTAGGGTAAATCCACTATACATTTTCTTGAACACGAAAGCATGGGTAAATTTATTATAGAAAAAACAGAAAATATAAATTCTTACATATGTTCTTGCTACCAGTCTCCTTAAGATGTTTCCCTATGTATATCTAAACCATTATGTCCATTTTTGAGAAAACCAAAGTAAGAGAGCTTATTAAATAAGTGTTATACCAGTGGAGTATATTGTGGGCTATCAAAGCTATATATCACCGAAGCCCATATCTTTATCCTTTAGATAGATTGGGTGACCCGCGCGCTTGGTAAGAATTTCGGTTTAAGTCCAACTCGGCAGTGTTTACGAATTCTAACGGAAGTTGGCGAAGTTGCTGTGTTAATTCAGCGCTGCCAACAGCACTATTTCCTCATGAATTTGTTGCCAATTGAATGGTTTGAATATTATAGCGGGACTTGTCAGTATGCTAGTGAGTGTTCTGTGTTAGTGACCACGAAGCAAGTTGTGAGAGTACCACGACTCGCTTCATTAGCATAGTAGATTTAGCGCCTCTGTGCTATAATGAGAAGGAATGCATGCAATTTCTTTACGACGAGAGCCTGTTGAGAACTCGAATGCTATATAATATAAAATCCCAGCGCAATGGGGCTCCGTAAATGGATGTTTTCTCCACTCGAAAAAAAAAAATAAAAAAAATTAAATAAATAAAAAAGAACGATAAATAATAATAATAATAATAATAATAATAATAATAATAATAATAATAATAATAATAATAATAATAATAATAATAATAATAATAATAATAATAATAATAATAATAATAATATAAATATTATATATATATAATATATATTATATATTATTACTATTATTATTATTATTATTATTATTATTATTATTATTATTATTATTATTATTATTATTATTATTATTATTATTATTATTATTATTATTATTATTATTATTATTATTATTATTATTATTATTATTATTATTATTATTATTATTATTATTATTATTATTATTATTATTATTATTATTATATAATATTAAATATAATAAATATAAATATTATATATAATATAAATATAATAATATTAAATAATAATGTAATAAAATAATATAAAATAAAAATTAAATAAATAAATAAAAAAAGAACGAGCCAGCAGCTCGCGGACCCAGTAACAAGGCAATAACGGTAATGTACACAATAATTTCCACAAAAATAGTATGTAGTCGCGCTGGCGGTGTCTGTGGCGGCAACGACGCGCGAGTGCATTTGTGTTTAATGTGTTGGCAACGAAAAGTAGTGTAGTTGAAAAAGCAATGTTGGCAGATGTGAAAATCGTCAGCTAGTGACAGCTAACGCATGCACCTAGTGGCGATTCTGATGACCACTGTAGGCGCATGCGCAGTAAGTAACTTCGGACTTGAATCTGGCCGGCAAGTGCTAAGTCACCTATTCTAAAGAAGAGCCGAAATTAATAAGTAATATTAATAATTATTGCAATACTAATCAATTTCTCTCATGAAGAATCAGCACGTCGGATGGAATATGTCTCGTTCTCTAACAGTAAATAGAGGGCAGAAAAGGGGGCTTCGAATGCTTGCTGCCGCAGCCTTCACTATGATACGGGCAGAGAGGGGTGAGGCGGAGTTCTGGGCGGAGTACATAATAGCACGCCAAGGCCACAGAATAGACAGTATTGGACAGTATACTCTCTATTCTGTGCCAAGGCTTCGGAATCGCATATCGCTATACTCACACGAGCGTCTGCGAAATGTGCCATATGGACACGATTAGCTTGGACTTGGCAATAACCAAGAACACTCTGTTTTTAACATTGTGCGGTTGCTACTGCCCTCAACAGCTGTATTAGTAATATCATTATTTATTTCATACTGTACTGTGCACCAAGGTATTTGCTAGTACTAATTCGTCGAAATGGATGAACAACGTTGTAATAAAACAATCAGTAAGATGACCATACTGGCAGTTGAAATACGAGGATAAGTTAGTGATTGTAAAACAGGGCAGGACTACTGCAGCTCTTCCATACTTACAGTGTAAGCAGAAGGAAAACAATAAACAGAATCCTTAGAAAAGATATTTTAATATAAACAATTATAAGTATGTGTGACTGACTGGTTCACGTGAATTGAATGAACTTTGTTGCTGGCCATGCATGTTGTTTACACCTGAGAAAACGCCCTGAAATACTTACGACGGATTTTGCAATTTTATCGTAGTTAACCACAGCTTTTGGATAAACATAAGAGATCAACAATTGGAAACATGCGATTTGTGATCGGAAACTATGAGCGTTGCTAATGAAGAGGACGAAGAAAGACCTAGAAAGAGAAATGGTCGTGAAGGTGAAACCCGTTCTTCGTACTTCAGTATTTTCTGTGAAGTCCTGGACACATTAATGACAAACTAATTTAAGATTTGAATCACAGAAACAATTGAAATTTCTGACCTAACTAGATTCTAAACATTTTGCGAGTTTATAATTAAGGGTTCCCAAGGATGTATTATGTGAACCGAGAGAACCATACGTTTCTTATTTCGATATACTTATAGGTACTGCCTTTGAAAAACGAACCCAAAAATTTTCTAGAAAGTCCGTTCAAACCATGAAAATTATGTAAAATCTAATGGACTTGAAGATGTGTAAGGCGAAGTTTATAAACTGTGTGAACTGATTTTAACATTTCCTTCCACTACTGCAATTGCAGAAATTAGTTTTTCAGCCTTGAATCGAATTAAAGGAGAAAATCGGCTGAGCAATATGGCTCTTCTATTGGTGGAAAAAGGCACACTTGTTTAATTGAGAAGACACCACGAGGAATAGTTTTCTGGTAGTGTGACAACGCAGTTTACCGGTAAAGAAAGGCGGCTGGAATTCATGTATAAATAAATAAACAGCTGTGGTAAAATTATTCATTTTACTTTTATAATTGTTATTTAGCTTGTTTCAAACAACATTTATTTAAATGCACTTTATCAACAACCCTTAGTGTTTTTTTAGTACTGTTTAACGCCCGCTTTTACTACATGTGGCATCACAGGCGGTGACACTGGTGATACATGGAATGAAGATGGAGTACTGGTGGAATGAGATAATGGGGAAAACCGAGAACTCGGAGGAAACCCGCCCCAGTGCGGTCGCCTGGGATTGAACCCTGGCCGCTTTGGTGAGAGGCGAATGGTCTAACCACTCAGCCACGGCGCAGCCATGGTACAGTTTGTTCACCAGCTCATGGTGCGAGGAATGCAGCGAGCTAGTACGTCAATAAATAATCTTTTGTTTAACGACGCTGTCAATTATATCAGCGTCGCCGGTGAGCCGGAATTTCGTCCCGCAGAGGTTCCTTTACATGCCAGTAAATCTACTGACATGGAGCTGTAGTTTTTAAGCACACTTAAAAACCACCAGTCGGGGTGGGATTTCACCCCGCGACCTTGTGATAGTAGGCCAGCATCTAACCAACTGAGCCACCCAGACCGACCCAGTACGTCAGTAAACAATTCTGATATCCGAAACAAGAGTCGTGCTCTTAATCGCACTTACGATAAAGTTGCCAACCTTGGAATGTGTATTCATGCTAAAATAAAGCAAAGAAGTTACCCAAAGTAGCGGAACTTAAATATTAGTTTTAGTTCATGCAGTACATTTAGCTTAACGATATTTTCAACTGCTTCGTCTTTCTCCCACTGATCATTTTCTACCTTTTCTATATATTTTCAGAAACCCCGCAAGTCTGTTTCGGTTACAAGTAATAGGTATGCCCTCGAGCGTTATATCGTGCAATTCCTGTAAGAAAAAGTCACCTGTTACATTTCTCTGACTATTCATTTTACTTCGGCCCAAGCTAGTTCTATGGTATTGAGTTCACACGTGCATGGGTCAAACAAACGACAGTGACCCAGTGAAACTCAAAATACGTTCGCTTTAGTAATCTCCTTAGATTGGATTATTAGGTATGTTTATTTCCTTCGGACTTGTAGGCCGTGATCTAGAGGGCATTGTAGATTCCAGCGTTTCGCCAAGTACTGCGCTTGGCATCTTCAGGGTAAGACGATCCGTTGTCTTCACTGACCAGAGTTCGAATGTGGAAGCAGAGAGAGAGGATGTGCCTTGGCGAGTGTTGATTGCTCAAACTTTTCCATAAAGAAGTTGACGAATACCTGTAATCCTGTAAGTAAAGTGAGACCTATTCGGCTGTTTGTACTGTTATTCTGTATATTACCACACGCCAGTCCAACAGCCTCTCGCTGCATGTCTTCTGAAAGGCAGAAACACCACTGCCCTGTCTTGCGCCGTGGAGTTCGGCAACTTGTTTAACGCACGAAGGGTTATCGCCGGCTGTAGTGGGCCACCTGGTAGATCTTGTTAAAACACAAGTTGTGTGAAATACATATTTTGTAGAGTGAAATATTTCCGAGATATTCCGCGTGTGTTTGTGTGTGTGTGTGAGAGAGAGAGAGAGAGAGAGAGAGAGAGAGAGAGAGAGATGGATCGATGGATGGATGGATGGATGGATGGATGGATAGATGGATAGAGAGAGCGTGGGCAATGCAAAGGGACACCTCGGTACACTGCGACTCTGACATGGATCTATTGCGGGCTACCACCACCCAGGGGGAAGGGTGAAGGCGAAGTGAGACCGTAGGCTTGTCAGAGAGTGGAGCCAGCGAAGCCTAGAGACCCATAGAAGTACCTAACAGTCAAAGATATTGACACATGACGCACAACCGAAGTCTTTCTTATAAATCTACTCAGGCAGAGGGAGACGAGGCGAACCTTGCGGCCCGGGCAGCAACTTCCAGGAAGGGCTAGGGAAGAGGTTTCAGAGCGCAAGCAACTATGCCATCTGTCCACGTTCGCCAGAACGTACCGCGCTGCCAACCAAACCTGAAAGATGACAAGGGAGACAAATGACAAATGAAGGGAAGGTATCCTGGAGAAGAGATAAATGCACCCCAGTATTCATCTGGCATGAACAAACCGCGGAAAAACCATGTCAGTGCGTGGCCACGGGTATCGAAGCCTCGACCTCCCCAATGTGAGCCACAGACATTACTGTCTGAGCCATCCCGTTCGCTGGATATTCCTTATTGTTTGTATGAATTTTCCAATTCTAGTTTTATCAAATAGGAATGGGCTATTCGTACTGCAGGAGGGTGGGTCTTTTCGACCGGGGGCCACTTCTTTTCAATCAATTAGCTCCTTAACTAGCCGCTAAGGGACCAAACGAGGCTGAGTGCACCCCGGACCAGGTCTCACAGCTGGAGAAAATCCCCACACCGGTACCGGGAAACGAACCCGGTGCCCCGTTTGATAAGCAGGCCTGCTACCACCGCGCTAAGTTGGATCTCTTTAAAGTACACAGTTTATATCACATAAACATGCTTGTAGCGTTATCCATTTTCAGGACAACATTTACTGTTATATTAATTTTACAATACTTGCCTATATATTTTCTGAAGTGTTAAGTTGCTATTCCTTTGTACTACTTGCATACCTCCCTTATCTTGAGCTCTCGATTATTGCTGTCTAAGATGGCACCAATGTCTTTTAGGCAGTCGTACTTCATCTTCGACAGCAATGATCGTTTCTCTTGATTATACAGCACATAGAAAACATCTGATGTGTTGCACTCGGATGACTTTCTCTACTCTTGTACTAACTATTCTTAGAAACCCTTATTCCTATATCTTCTTCGTGTTAGTTGAGATAATCATTTATACAAATTATTTATTGTTTATTTCCTTGAAGGTGCAAAGGAAATATTAGAACACAGTAGAGTGAGCGATAGTCAAATGTTTTAAAGCTATGAGATCCCGTTCTCTTTGCACGCTTAACATATAAACAAATGAACAACGATGTTCCATTTCACGAAAGTTTAAAGTTTTCCAAAACTGACCAAATAATATGGAATATTATATATATAATACATAAATTGTATGTTTTAGCGAGATTTACAATTTTTGTATAGTAAGATTTACGGTTTACGAAATATTCAAAAGTCATCCAGAGTAAACACGACTATAGCCAGAAAATTCAAAATATGCATTTCATTTGTCATACAAATATCTCAAACATGTGGCATTTAAATCAAAATCGTTAGAGCCATTTTCAAGAAAATCAAAACTTTAGAAAAATGTTCCATGTAAAGGGTAGTTTAGGGTGGAGCAATTCTTTTCAAAAACTTCGTGTCGTATCCTTGAAAGACATTAAACTTAAATACCAACTTTTGTTTTTAAGCGACTTTTCGTTATTGAATTATGCTGTTGACAGGCTGACAGACAGACAGACAGATAGACAGACAGACAGACAGACACACACACACACACACACACACACACGCGCGCGCGCGCGCGCACGCACGCACGCACACGCGGACCTATTACTAAAAATGCTTTTTTTTTAAATTTCAGTGCCTCAAAACATATATTTCCAGTGAAATCTCAACATCTAATTTTTGGGCGGAATACAATACTTCCTCTACTTACTAGTAGAGAAAGTAAAAAATGAAGCACGATGTTCCATTTGACGAAACTAGTATTAAAAAAAAAAAAAAAAAAAAAAATCATTTAGACATAAATTGTGTGTTTTAAGGAGATCTACATTTTTGTACAGTAAGATCTGGTCTATATCTTACGGTTTATGTTATGTAAAAGTCATTCAGAGTAAACAGGACTACATAGGTTATAGCCAGCAAATTCAAAATATACATTTCATTGGTCTTAAAAATATCTTATACATATGGCATTTTAATCAAAATTGTTAGAGTCATTTTCGAGAAAATCAACGTTTTCGAAAACTTTTCCATGTAAGGGGTAGTTTAAGGTGGAGGAATTATCTTCAAAATCTTTGTGTTGCACCCTTAATAGATATTAAACTGAAATACCAACTTTTCGTTTCTGAGTTATGTCGCCCACAGACTGACAGACACACAGGCAGACAAGAAGGACATGTACACACGAACCTTTTTCTAAAACTGCCTCTTTTTGGATTCAGGGGGCCTCAAGACATATATTTCCGGTGAAATCTCGATATCGAATTTTTGGATGGAGTACAATACGTCCTCTACTTGTAATACGTAGTAAATAGTAATATGCTATAAGAATACATTACAAATAATAAATGATAAGGGCTAGAGAAAGTTATGTGAATGTAACACAGAAGATTTTACTGCAAGCTGTTACATGTTGGTCAATTTACCTAAAGCAGTTCGCAGATATCGTGCATTAAACGAATATTTAAGGAGGTGATTTTAATTGTTTCATATAATTTGGTCTGTGTTACAATTCTACCAACAAATAAACAATTATACTCACGTGCGACAGCCAATTTCATTACAATGAAACTTAACAAAATATTCAGTAGAGTGACTACCATGGTGGAGATGTGATAATTACGTTAATGTACAATAAATATACGGGAACAGGAAACATATCCGGGAAACCTTAGAAGGATAGGTATCAACCTTTTCCTGTGACCTACCGTTGCATTCAAAACAGGATATTGGATGTATCAGTAAGCAAAACTAAGATGGGAATGCCTGATATGGTGTTACATAGATCAGTACAAACGCCTCTCTTCTGTGGTTATTTATTGTATGCAGAATTTACATACTTTTGAAGAAAAACTTCAGTGTATTTCTATTCAACAGTTTATTCTGTGAAAGCTCTGAAATAATTATTTATTTATGCCAACAAACTTACTGTTGGTGTTTTTAAACACACAAGCCGTGTGTGGGCAATGTTTGAGAGCTAGATATGGAAGTTAAAAACTCAGGAGGGTCTGTGGTTCAAATCCCAGCTGTGGCATTGAGTTTTTAAGTTCCAGTTCTACCTCTCTCTGAAATTAATTTTGCCAAGTTTAAAGTATATTTAATGAATAAACTGCTGGCATTGTTTCAGTTCGAAGGTTGTGCTTGTTTAGGTAAACACGTTCTTTAACCCTAGCATTACCAAACCTTGTTTCATAACTTAGACTACCGGGGGGGGGGGGGGGGGAGGGGGGGTTACTTTGTGACCACCACTAGTAACAAAATGTCTGAGCAGTTTTAAAATGAGATATATCTTCCCATGTAAGATTTGAAGCTTTCACGGCGAACGTTAGTGATCAGAGCTTCACGGGTTATCAGCCGTGTTAAATTTAAGAAGGTCAAGCTTTCGGCCATTATACACTCCATGGCCATCTTCAGGACTAAAATGCTGAAAAATTCCAGAGGCTCCAGAGGCAGTTCGAGTCGAGTGGGGAAGCTATTCCCCCACCCGAGTGTCTTTACCGCAGTACCTAGCCGTTATACGGCTTAACCTGCGCGATAGTATGATGTTTTGGTCTACAGGGATTTAATACTCTGGGAATGTTTAGTGGAATCATGGGTATTTATAGGGGCAAGATGGATGGTTGGTAGGGATTGGTCCATGAGCGGGCAGTGCCCGTACATGCTAATTGGCTGGTTAGTCAATCAGGTGACGCGCTAATCCCCTCCAGGTTCTGGCCGTCAGTCACTCACTGAGAGGTGATCTGAGTTAGGCGTTCTACTCTGTTTCAAGTACAGATATTAATTTTGCCTTTCCCATCTTCCAAAATTAGGCCGTTGGACTTAAGATGTCCTTCGGCAATTTTTTAGATGGTAGTCGGCGCAGCTCTCTCTGGTCATATTGTCCCAGAGTGTTCACCAGTGGATTAGGGTGGTTCTGGAATTTGTTGTACATTGTTCGAGCGCGGGTTTTAATCACGTCGACAATGTACGGGATGCCGGAATGTTCGTTAAGGATGTGGGCAGGAAATCTCCAACCAGTGCCGTAGATCATCCTTAATGCCCGATTCTGCAACGTCTGGAGTCTGATGAAGGTGGACTTTGCCACCACACCCCAGATCTCACATCCGTACAGGACCAGAGGCGGGATGATCGCACGATACAGCTGGAGCTTCAGGCGAATGGGCATGGTTTTGGAGCTGAGGATGGGTACAACTGCCGGAGGGCTGCGTGACCTTGTAGTACTTTGCCCCTGACGTGATGCCTATACGTTAGCCGCCGGTCCAACGTGACCCCGAGATACTTCGCCGTAGTGACCCAGGGGATCCGACGGCGCCGAAGCGCGAGGTCCTGCGGGAGTCGGTTTGCCAGCGTGTTGGCCAGGAGAATCGCAGAGCTTTTCTCCGGGTTAATAGACATGCGCCAGTTCTCGCACCATCTACTGATGGCACAGAGGTGGGCTTGTACTTGACGGTAGCTGTAGCGCGGGTTCTTGTTAGTTGCGAAGATCATAAGATCGTCCGCATACTGACAGATGTGGGTGTTGGGGTGCGTTGGGAGATCGGCCATGTAAGCGTTAAAGAGTGCCGGTGACAGTACACTGCCCTCGGGAACTCCTGCGCCAATGGGCCTTTCTCGGGAAAATGAACCCTCCACCTTCACTCGGAAGCTACGTTCCTGTAGGAAACTAGCCACCAAGTAAATGTATGGAGGGGGATTTCGTGCTGTATGAGCTTGTAGCTAAGCCCTTCGTGCCAGGTGGTAGAGAACGCCTTTTCCACGTCAAGCAACACTGCCACCGTTTTGGCCCTTTCCTGGTAAGCCAGGGAGGCCTTTTCGGCTACTCGCAGTAGTTGCTCGGTTGTGGAATGGTCAGAACGAAAACCAAACTGATGTTCCGGTAGGAGGCCTTTTTCCTCTAAAAGAGGTCCAAGGCGGGTCAGGAACAGTTTCTCGAAAACTTTCGAGATAACTGGTAGGAGGCTGATGGAACGGTAGCTAGAAGGAAAGATCGGATTCTTGCCCGGCTTCAACACGCATACCACACGTGCCCTCTTCCAGACTTCCGGAAAATGGCGCATGCTTAGGCACGCGTTGTAGATCCGAGTCAAGTGCATCACGGCTCTAAAGGGGAGGTGCTGGAGCATTTCCGCTGTTACCCGGTCCTGCCCAGGGGCTTTTCTAGGTTTTAGGTGTTGGATGGTGTTAGTTACCTCGCGAGGGGTAACTATCGGGATGTGGAAATCCTCGTGGTCCGCAGGTCCAACTTCTAAGAAGTCTTCTACTGCTTGTTCCACGAGGTCAGTATGATCGTCGTTCTGAGCGTCGACTCTAGGCTGGAATTGAGTTTCCAGATAGTTGATGAAAAATTAGACTAGACTAGACTACCAGATGGCAGGCTGAGAACAGCCCGAGGTGTGTCATTCGTGTACCTGCCCTTTTAGGGCTTAACCACTGTATGACGGGATTAGGATGTTATAGGATGGCTCGTGAAGAATGAGGATTGAGGGTTGTTAGGAGATAGCATATATTTATGCTCCTCATCGGTTGTTAATTTCAGCGTGCAACTACCGTTGGGCACTGCTGATGACTGTTCGGTTTATATTGATAGTCCGGTGGAAGTGGCAGGCCAGATTGACTTGGGTCTGGCATGCAGAACAACAGTCTCCACATCATTCCCTTAAGATGAGAGCGATGTTAGTTCTTGAAAGCTTGGAAACCTTTCCAGAATTCACCTGGTTGACAGTCTGAGAACAGTTATTTTCATATCATTGCCAGGAAAGCTTCCAGTCTTGGCATTAAGAATGGTTATTTAGATCTAAATTACTGAAAGGTAAACTTAGCACTTACATTTTTGTTGAAGCAGTCATAATACACATCTGTCCTTAAAAACTCCTTACTCTTAGTCAATTTACGCCAGTTCTCTACTTGAACTTTTCATAGGTACCATAATAACACTTCATGTTTTACAGGGTCATTTCCTTAGAGCAGTGGTAGTACTGCTGATTACCAAGCTAGAGACCTGGGTTTGATTCCTGGTACCAGCATGGAGATTTTCTCCCACTGGGAGATCTGATCCGGGCTGCACTCAACCTCGTTAGGCCCCTGAAGGGCCAATTAAGGAGCTACTTGATTGAAAAGTAGTGGGCCCTGGTCAAGAAGATCGCATAACCAGCCAGGACAGAATGGGGTACTGACCTCATCCCACCTCCACTACTGCACTCCACTTATTATGCCTGGGGTGGACAGAAGTGGGGGATTCAGCTATAAGGCAGTAGGCCTTGGTCTGAATGGGCTGTTGTGTGATGGAGTTAGGTGTAATGTTTCACAGACATACACCAATCTGTCGTATTCAAACAGGCAAACATTCTCTTTTGCCTTTTTCTTTCAGGGAAGGTGGCCAGGAGAGTAGGGGGCAGGGGGAGGTTGTAAGGTTAATCCAGAGTAACAAGCAAAAACAAAGAGGATGGTAAGAAGTCCCACAGACTATATGGCCATTGTCAGGTAGCATCTCAGGAGACATTTCACTTTTTCTTAGCAAATGGCAGGGCAATCCAGATTTTAGGGAGGCACATTCATTAAATACACATTTATGCACAGTAACCTGATATTATGCACTAAAACCATAGAGCAAGCATTTATATGCATTAAAGAGCCTAAATATGTTTCATTAAATAAAACAAAATCAAAAATATGCATTATCCGAGAATTTTGTTCTAAAAAGGCCAATTTGTGCAAACATGCAGGCTGCTCCATTTCATTTCAGACAGCAGGAAACTTTTTTTTTTGGACGGGGTTCAATTTTCTCATCTAAGTAGACATTAGGTTAATGTCCTTTGCAAAATCACAGCTATAATAAACAAGTGGTTCAGAGTTTTTTTTTCCAGGGTCAAAGTTACCGCAATTTGATAAATTTATACAATTCTGAGGCTCACAGCTCAGAAACTACTCATATTCAACATAAAATCTCAAATAAAATTCAAAATGAAAGTAATATTATGTATTTTGTGGTGGTATTTATTCAATATTTTTAGAACTTAAATTTAATGTAATTTTCATCATTTTTTGTGTTTTTTTCTGAAAAATGCCATTTTAAGTGGAATATAAATTATGTCACATCATTCAGCACTTAATCGCAAAACAAAATTGGTTAACATTTTTGTAGCATCTTCAACAAATACCTGTACAAAAAGTTTAAAAAAAAAAAAAAGCATCAAACCCCCAAGTCATGCTGCACCATACTACGCACTATCCATGAGTCATGTCAAGGATGTTGTCAATTCACTGCTGTTTATTTTTTGCTGTGACAGGATGCTGTCAAGTGAGACGATAAGAGTTCATGAATAAACAACCCTCTTTTGTTCCCCTAACCTAAGCAAGTCACTTTCTTGCCAGGTGGGTTGTAATATGGATGTAATATGATTTGAAGCTTTCCTGGCGACAAACACATTCAAGATGTTCTCGGACTTCTAGCCAGGTGTAGTGATGCAGAGCGATCAACGTTTCAGGAGTGTACATCGCTCCCATCATCTGGATGATGAATGACTAGCAAGAGTGAAGGGACCAGTATGTGTACTGTCCGCTAGTACATATACAGCTCAGTCCAATGTTAGACTGGGTGTTTTCTACTCGGTACGTACTAGCAGACAGTAGATATACTGGTCCCTTCACTCTTGCTAGTATTTCATCATCCTGATGATGGGAGAGATGTACGCTCCCAAAACATTGATCGCTCTGCATCACTACACCTGGCTAGAAGCCCTAGAACATCTTGAATATGGATATGTTCTGCATTTTAGTTGTAAAGTTATATTTGAGTGTATAATAGTTTATTTCATACAAAAATCTACTGCTTTAATGTAAGAAAAAGCTCCGTTGAATTATAACAAAGAGTGTAGAAACAACAATATATAAGAAGATGTAATCAATGAACCTTGAAGGCTGCTGGGGCATTTTATTTGCTGCAAGCCTCTTCCCATGTTGAGTGGCATATGCCACCGAGTGCTATGTAAGTATTGTAGCAGCTTAAATATCTATTATTTCATCATTTTTTACCATGCTTCACACAAGGCATACCATAAAACTGAAAACTGCAATTGATGCATAATAAAAAGAGGTTTATGCCTATATAATTATAATCTTTATAAAAAAGGCATTCATAATTAATACATATAAAAGGTTTTAAAAAATGGTTTAATTATTGCTATGTTATTGTTGTATACCACCATCAACAACAGACATTCCACTTCAAAATTAATGTAGTTTACCGAAATCCAACACAAAAGTTGTCTCACTCAGAAAATAACAAATTTAACCAAATTTTAACTCAAAAACTATAAACAGGCCAGGTACCAGAATAAATGCTGATCACCTGCTCAACTGCAGGAAACTTGATCACAAACAACAGGAAGCAGCCAACTTGACTTAACATCAGTGCGGAAGAGCACTGTTTTCATTACGGATACAGCTTGGAGCTACGGCTCACCCCTGCCAATATATTCACATCCTGTAGATACTGGCAGTGATACGGGGAGGTGTGGGGATGGCTTGACTATAGGTGGAGGGGTATGGAGAGGAAGGATAATCTGGGCAGCACCCAGGTAGAGGGGGGAAAGCCTGCGATAATTTTTCTCGGAACTGTCTGACTGCTAACAGTGCTGCCATTTGTATACATACATACTTCTTTCTCGTAAATTGAATTTTGTAATTTAAATTGATTGTAAAGGAAATTTAGCTAAATTAGCTCTATCTGTACCATTTAAGGCACAGTCAGGGTTGCCATCCTGTACGATAATTATGCGGACATACGATAATTTGAATGTTTGTACTCATGGTAGTCAACCCATATGATAATTATGGGGTGTACGATAATTTTGATACCGGCGAAATATCATTTTCACTGGTTTGTCATACCAGCGAAATGAAATGAATTACAAATAGCAACACCACTTTTGCCCTTATGGCCTGTCTCCACCCCTCTAAGGCAACCATTTCATATCCTACTAATGCGTGTACCCTTTATCCTCTTGTTGCCAGTGTGTCCAGAACTGGTAATCTAAAAGAAGAAGGCACTGTTCAGAAAATTGATGATCAATGGAGAAAACTCGGAGTACGTGATATTCCTTGTGAAATAAAGAACATGCCTGAAGCTGGCAGTTTCTGGAGTGCTGCTAAACACATGTCACCTTGGTGGAAATGCTGATTTCAAAGAACTGGTGGAGATTGCATTATCAGTGACTTCATTGCCCCACAGAAACACTTCTTGTGAATGAGTTTTTTTCCAAACTAGGTTTAATAAAAACCAAAATTAGAAACAGATTGGCGCTAGATATGGTAAATGGACTTACTATGTTGTCTCAGCTTATGAAAGAATGTGGTGAGTCCAAAAATCTGCAAGTCACCGAGAAGATGCTAAAGTTTAAGTTTATCTCAACAGAAAATTTGTATAATACTGCAACAGTTGAGGAAGATGAACTTTCAAATGAATAGTGTGGAGAAATATAAGTACTAAAGTTGTAATACTGATTAGGGTCATCAATCTTGTAAGTGGATACCATAAACATCAATACTATTATATCTTCATAAGTGTTATGCTGATACATTTATTGTTGTAGCATTTGGTTTATGTTGTACGATAATTTTGAATCCAAATCTATAATTTTGAGTGGCCGGTATGATAATTTTACTTTCAAACATTGGCAACCTTGGGCACAGTGTTGCACATTTGCGATAAAATGATACCAAGAAGGTATAGTAATACTACATTCATGTTGGTAATTTTGCTAGCATGACACATTAAATACGTATTATGTCATAATATAATTCACTATGAAAGCAATGGTGCCAACCTCTGAAGCCCAAAAGTCCCAAACGAGAACTTAGAACGTCCCTTTACTATATAAAGCGTCTCACGTTAAGAAAAATATGTGATTGCTAGCTTAAAAAAGAAGAAAAACACCCCACATGCAGGGTGATAAATTAGTAGTGGAGTTTAGGGTGTACAACTACAATACTTACTGCTGCCCTTGCAATACTACAACAAATAATGTAAAATCAGGACTTATGTTATTGAAGTGCTTGCTCCTCCTATCAGCGGATACAGCTTTCCTTTTATGGAAACATTACTCCCCAAACACATACTCGAATCTCACTTATAGATAGTAGTGCATGGCTATTACTGTTGTGTATGCAAACCTACTGTGCCCTTAGTGAGAGTGCTGATTGCACAGTGACAGTTTGCATGTGTTGTGTATTTAATTTCCATGAAATGTTTATCTTTGCTGTTGTGTGCACCATAACCATCACTGCGCTATGTTATAGGCAGCAATTATTAAATGTCCCATATTCATCAAAGTTTTTTTTTTTTTTCAGAAATGTCCCTTTGTCCCTTCCTGAAAAATATTTGTCAAAATGTCCCACAATATGGGACAAATCCCACAGATTAACAACACTGAAAGTAGTTGTAATGGTTAAACATACCTAGTTTTCGAGCGGTGTCACGATGTGAATCTTCGCGGGGACTATGAAATAAATTAATGAACCATCAACAGTGTAACTAGCGTACTTTAGTGCAGGTGTAATGAGTTTTGCTTCTCGATTGGAACTTAAGAAACCCAGACCACCAAGACCAATGCTGAATATTGAACAAATTCAAAATCTGATTAATGATCAGATGGAAGGTCATGCATAACAATTTTTCAATTTATGATTCATTTTATTTTCACATATCTTTGGGCAAATTTCAGAATTAACTGTCACGTCCATGTGGAAATTTTGAAAATATAATATACTGCCCTCCAAAATTTACGAAGCCATGGGCCGCCACTGCTGGACAGTAACATTTCAAATGAACTAGAAGTTTTTAGAAGGAAGGCCATTAGAAGAAAAAGAACACTATAAACATTTAAGAGGTAAATTTCTGAAAATTTGGTTTCTTTTACAGTAACTGACACATGTAAAAATGATTAATGATTTTAAAAAATACTATTTCAATTTTCTCATTTTTTGTCCGATTTGAAATGTGCCGCCCATGCACAGAAAACATAGTTATTTGTAATCCATGTCATAACTATGAATAACTATAAACTTTTAGCGGTACCAAAGAATATAAAAACATGCATTTACATGGAAATTCGAACCTTATCACTGGGGACACAGAAGCATGCATTTTAGGCACATAATATGCACACAGCTTACCTTAATCAGGTATCTAATGGAATTGCACACATGCTCAGTGCATGGTAGAGTTGCCAGGTTTTGTTTATCAAAAAACAAATTTTCCTTTTTTAGGGAAATAAAGGGAAGACTTTTTTACTGACACAAGTATATGCCAAAATAGAATTTTCAAGACTAATTTTGGTCATGAACACTTTTATTGTTGCAGTTTATTTTCAGATCTTGCTTTTCTTTTAACAATTTTGCATCATATTTTGCAATTTCAAAAAAAAAAAGTTTCATGAATATGGAAAGTTTACAACCACCAGTAACTCAATTCAATCAATTTCTTAGTGCATCTGTTTCTCACATTAGTGAAAATGCACTCAGAGTTTGAATTTGTTCAATGTTCAGCATTGGTCTTGGCGGTCTGAGCTTCTTAACAAACAAAATTGAACAGAACAGGAATGAATGTTGGAATGATGGTCGAGAAGGCTTAGAAGAAAAAATGACAAGTGCAGTCTGTGAAATATCACAGTACTTACTAAATAATGGGCTAACATTAAATATAGGGAAGACAAAAGTCATGACATTTCAGAAAGATAATGTGAATATAAACATTAACAATATTGCATTAGAACAAGTAAAATGCTTTAAATTATTGGGAGTACACATAGAAGATGATTTAACCTACAATACACACATAGAAATACTCTGTAATAAAATGAACTCAGGACTGTACCTATTGAGACAGTTAGCAAAATATGGTGACATTAATATTCTAAAATCAGCTTATTATGGCATTGTTTACCCGCATTTAACATATGGAATTGAAATTTGGGGGGGAACGAGTAAAACCAACATGGACAGATTATTAAAGATACAAAAAAAATGCATACGAACTATATACCATCTTCATTTTCGACAATCCTGTCGAGAAACATTCAAAACTCAAAATATCCTAACTGTGATCTCACTTTATGTGTTCAGAACTATTATGCTTGTTAAAGAAAAAAAGACTGCCATAAATATGACACAAGAAGTGCAAATGATTACCATAGGGTGAGCACGAATAAAAGTCAAACCAATAAGGACCCATATAAAATAGGAGCTATATTATATAATAAATTACCATTAGCAGTTAAAAATAGGACAGACTCAAAATTTAAAGCTACTCTAAAATCATTTCTAATAGATAAATGTTTGTATAATATTGCTGAACTATAATGAATGTTGTATTTAGATGTAAATATTTAATGATATATCTTGTAATAACCAATGGCATTGTAAACTACATAAATGATACAAGGTTGTACTATTGTATTTTGTATAATAATTATGTATTAATTATAGTGTGCTATATATGATATATCCCATGTCATGTAAAATGATCAGTGGATGAATAAATAAATAAATAAATATATAAATAAATGAAAGTAAAAATGATGTAAGTTAGGTGAGCTCGTAGTAAGTAAAATTAAGCTAGAGTAAGAAAATGTGATGTTATAATTAAGAACAGAGACAGTTAAGGAATTTGATGAGTTTAGCAGGCAGCAGGTTTAGGACTTAGGGAAACAAAATATAGATATGGAAAAGTTAAAAGATAAAATGAGAGAAAAGAGTGTTAACGGAAGTGAGGTTAGAGGTAAACTAACAAAACTGTTGTTATGCTGTAACATACGAAAATCATGATTTTCATGGGGAAACGCCACAGTGTCCAAGTAGTCATGACAATTTCGGCCAACGCTTAAACCAGAACAGCAACTTTAAGAACAAATTTAGGGACTATAGGTAAATGTGGGAAGGATAACAGAAATAACATTCCCATAAATACACTGGGAGATGCATATTTATCAACAATATGAACATTGACAGAGGATTGAATTATTGCCATAATTAAAACAATTGGCACAACAAAGATCAGCATAGCCAGATGCTGGAAATTCAGCTAAAGTTGGTACTGGAGGTTCAATGTTGACAAAACGGCATCACATTAAGAAAAAGAATACTTGGTGAAAGACATTTAAAGAAATATGTTTTGAGATGTGCATTTGCTTGTTAATTTTTTGAAGTTTTACAGAAACTAATGACTTGAGTTAGATGGCATTTTAACCTGGAAAGGGACAGTAGGAGAAAGCTTTTGATATGCCATTGCCATCTTCTCCAGATTGGTCCAGTAATGAGCACAGTATTTAATTAATTGCAACCATTCAGGCCACTTCTCAAACAAAAATAACAGTTTTAGGATACATTTTGGTACCGCAGAATTCATTTCAAATTAAATATAGTAAATATGTTAGTTATGCTAGAAATCAAGTAAAATTACTGGAAAGTGAGGTAATCAATTAGTAGTAGCCAGGCTTATTACAAAAATAATTGTTGGAAGTAACATACTTTATTGTTAAAGAAGCATGCTAGAGTTCAAAAATATTTATTAATGATTAGGGGAAATGATTAAGAAATAATTATTATTGTGCTAGAGAAAATTTACAACACGAAAGCAAATAGAAAAATTTGATGAAATATAGCCATATGATAAAGAATTTATTGAAAATATATGAATCAATGAATTGTATGTTATGAGAAGAATAGACATTTATAATGAAAATGAACTATTAGGTGATTTTAGGCTCATGGAATGATAAATTTTGTTTTATCTGCAATGTTTGTAATTCAGTTACACTAACTTAAACAATGTATACATGTAAAATGATCATGTAGAATGCAAGGGTACTAACTAGAAGAGATTATAATAGCTAAAGTTAACGAGAAAGTATTATCATCTCACAAAAGAATCACTACTAGATATTCTTGTGTAATATAATATGGATTTTCTAGCAAATGATGTAAAAAGACATGTACAATTTAAAGGCTAATGATAAAACATGTTAATTATTGTATCTGAAAAAATTCTCATATGCAATGTAAATGATCATTTTGTGTACCTATCAAAATAGGTATCAATATTGTATTGTAATACACAAAATGTGGGGAGATCATCATAGTATATGCAAACTAAAATTCAGCCATGTTTTTTGGAATTGTGCAAAATTGTTCAAGTTAAATTATTAATAAAATTACTTACATATATTATGATGAGTGCTGAGAGGCATTTGAAACTTTGTTTATTTTTGTTTATGTTAATTTTAGAAAAAGTATATTGTTTGTCATGAGTGTTCAATTACTATTTGTGGTATTAAATTGTTTGGTAATAAACGAAAATAGTTTCAAAGAAAGTGTGAATGAGTAAAGTACTACATGCAGGTAAATATAAGTATGTGGTGTATGTGACATAATTGCATGATATCACCGATTGGCGACAGTTAAAAAGTACGTTGCCAAGGGGAATAAACGAGATAGCATTTTGAAGAGAAGTTGAACTTGTGCTCTGCATCAATAAAAAGAAATTTGTGAAATATCGGCAATCAACTATGTCATCAGAACATTCAGTGGAAGGAAATATACAAGTAAAAGTATTATTATGAAAGTGTAACAATTCATGTTTGTTGTCATTACTATGAAAACAATAAAATCTGAAGCTATGTTAACTTGTGTTAAATTCCTTTGTAGTTTGGATGCTCAAACCCAAAACAATCAGTCCAACCAAAATGCCTGAGATAATTAAAAAAATTAAAATTAACAGTAGTCTCATGCTTACCACAACAAATTTGTAAAAGAACCATGCATTTAGCCAGTGAAGAGAAAATGTCTCTCACTTCCTTTTGCTTCCTAAAGTTGTTACCACTGATTATCTGAAAAGATGCATTGCCTGTAACTACTGTGTACCATTTAGTTCGGTTAAGAGAGATTCTACTGTACTTAAAATTAACTGTATTAGCCTTACTCTCTTATTGTGTTATTAAAAGTTCTGCTTTAGTGCTACATTCTTTCATCTTCTTTATGCATGAGTGTTACCAAAAAGTTGGTATAAAAAATTATCTTTTATAATTTAAAATTAACTTGTCATATTGCTTTTGATATCATGAAAGTTAATTTAGTCCATTACTGTTTAATTTAAAGACCTCTGTATATTTGTGCTACATAGATCTATTTGTGAGGAGTCCCCCCTGAATATATGAGCTACTACTCTTTATACTTTAAGTAGTAAGTATTTCTCTAACAGATGAATATATAAGTTACGGTTGAATGTTTTCAAGGATCCATGGTACAAAGTGGTGCACTCTTGTATAGATGCTAGGCATGCCTGGAAGGCCACACCCAAAGCCGTAACTGACAAGTCCCACTACACTGTAACGTCTACAGCCATACAATGATTCAGTCCAGTCCATTAGAGGCATACCACTATCACCAAGGCATGAGTCTTTTCCTGCATCTCCACCTGCACACATCTGTCCTTCCCCTACACTACTTGTAACTGTTCTGTTACATTCCTCAGTGCTCATTACAGGAACCTCCACTTTCAGCATGATCTTACTTCCATCTCCTGTAGAAAAATGAATATGTTTTTGTGTTTGAGGTGTCTTAAATAATTATTATACAAAATACAGATATGGAATAGGGGAAGATTTTTAGTCAACTGGAGTAGAGGAATTGGTTTGGTTTGTTTATTACAGGCATGTCAATACGGATAAGAAAGGGAGAGTAGCAGCTGCTACCACACATTACACAGTATGTTCAAGTTGAAGTTGTACATTCACCCTCACCACACCGCTCTTTACCCTTGCAAATACATAGCACATTGTAATAGTAAAAACGAGCCCCATTGTACAGATATTTTAAATCACTTAGTTCTAGATTGACAACAGTGTTTTCTCATAACCAACTTGTTTAAATCAGGTTTTAAAGCTGAACAACTCAGCCATAAAACAAACTAAATTCATATCGGTTGGTGTAGATCTGTATAGGCTTTTCACATCATATATTTTGAAATACGGTAATTGGCCCTAACAGATTGTTGAATGGCATTGTTGGAAGTTTGTGATGACTTGAGTCTGTTGGAGAACTGGATTTCCAATTCCTCAACCCTCAATTGTTAAGAGTCCCACATGGCAATAAAATCAGTTATAATGTTGAAAAATGAGATAGCATGAGCAGTATGAATTTTTACTCCTGCAAATATTAATTAATGTACAGGTGATAATGATTATATTAAAGTAATAATTATTGTTATATGTTTTAAGAAAATAGTACCTGGGCGACCAAACTTTGCTCGGCTTTTCTTTTCTTTTCCTTTTTTTTTTTTTTTAGTCTTTTTTTTTTTTTGAGAAGATACTTATTTAGATAAACTTGAAAAGCAAAATGTTAACTAAATATAAATTTTCATCCTAATTGTTGGAGCCGTCTCCGTGACAAGAACTTTAATATCCTGGCTTGTTTGTTGAAATTGGCCCATTAACAGAGAAATTATGGCCAAAATAACGTTTCGAATAATTGTGACTGTTACACGTAGACTTATATAGCTAGGTCAACTTTCTTTAGGTTTTCTGAAAGCTCTTGTTGAGGCCTTTAATATCCTGGCTTGTTTGTTGAAATTGCCCATTAACATAGACATTATGGCCAAAATAATGCTTCGGCTAATTGTGACTGTTAGGCATAGACTAAGAGTGAGTG
The DNA here is from genome assembly GCA_030765045.1 of Tenodera sinensis. NCBI lineage: Eukaryota > Metazoa > Arthropoda > Insecta > Mantodea > Mantidae > Tenodera > Tenodera sinensis. Next base: position 30,100,788 of record CM060967.1, read on the forward strand.
AGTGAGTGAGTGAGTGAGTGAGTGAGTGAGTGAGTGAGTGAGTGAGTGAGTGAGTGAGTGGGTGGGTGGGTGGGTGGGTGGGTGGGTGGGTGGGTGGGTGGGTGGGTGGGTGGGTGGGTGGGTGAGTGAGTGAGTGAGTGAGTGAGTGAGTGAGTGAGTGAGTGAGTGAGTGAGTGAGTGAGTGAGTGAGTGAGTGAGTGAGTGAGTGAGTGAGTGAGTGAGTGAGTGAGTGAGTGAGTGAGTGAGTGAGTGAGTGAGTGAGTGAGTGAGTGAGTGAGTGAGTGAGTGAGTGAGTGAGTGAGTGAGTGAGTGAGTGAGTGAGTGAGTGAGTGAGTGAGTGAGTGAGTGAGTGGGGTTTAAGGGCCCGTCGACAGCTTGGTCATTTGGGCCCTAGGTCAAAACTTAAAATCTAAAAACACTCACAAACTTTTCATGCTAAAAGTAGAACCTTAAAATGACAACTAAAAAACGTTAACAGTTAAAAACATCAGCCTACAAATTCATGATAAAATAAAACCCTCAAGAGCAACGTACTAAAAAGAGGTAAAGATGAAAGCTAAAAAACTAAAATACAAAATTGTTAAAACATTAAAAGGTAAAATGTATCCGTGTTAAAAACAGGGTTAAAACCTCGGAAAAGAATTTAAAATATATTCAAGATGCTCTCAGGCTTCGAGCCAGGTGTAGTGATGAAAAGACATCAACGTTTCGGGAGTGTACATCTCTCCCGAAACGTTGATGTCTTTTCATCACTACACCTGGCTCGAAGCCCGAGAGCATCTTGAATATGTTCGTCGCCAGGAAAGCTACAAATCTTATTTTAATTTAAAATATGTTACACTTGTGTAGCAAAACCAATCTGGGCAACGAACCGCAGAGTCTTGGCCACAGACACAGGGTTGTCACCCAAAACAGATGCTACTGTGGATCCTAGACCAATTGACTGGCGCGCACGAGCGTGTCTGGGACAATCCAAGAGCATGTGTGCGACGGTGAGGCGAACATCGCATGTCGGACAGACAGGTGCCGGGTCACCACGCAGAAGATGGCCGTGAGTAGCTCATGTGTGACCTATCCTCAGGCGGGTAATAATAACTTCAGCCCGCCTGGAATCCCTGTAAGAGATCAGCCAGGGTTGCACGCTGTCTTTAATTATCCGCAGCTGTGTGCCAGCCAACGCTTCCCAAGACTGCTGCCAAACCGATAGAAGCTGGCGACGGAAGTACCGCTAAGCATCCTTATAAGGTATAGTGTTGGTAGAAGACTGCGGCAGACGGCATGCAGACTTAGTTGCTATGCATGCTATGGCATGCCATTAAGTTGCCAAAGTATCATGGATGTCATAACAATTCAGTTACATCACATGTAATCAGTGTATTATGAAGTGGTTGACCAAATAAGCAATTTTATAGATTTTTAAAAATTTTTTATGCAGAATAGAATGGCAAGTAAATAAACTTAATATTTTTATTATTGTAACATGCCTCTATAGTTTGAAGCAAAATAGAAATAAAACTGAAAAAAAAAAGAAAATTGGAAGGAAACCCAAGAACAGAAAACTACCACAGAACTATTGTTGTGGCACCTACTGTGAGTAATATGAAGTGAAAAGAAAAGTAAATATATATATAATTATTACAAAACAGTAATGGGTAGAGAAACCTATGTGACTGTTTCAAATCAGTTTCATGTTTATTTCTCTTAGGCACAACAACACTTACCTGTGTTTGTTGTACCCCATCCTGCTATAGGAAGCTCTTTCCCTACTTCTACATCTGCCATTGTTGGTAAACAGATTGGTTTCACATATGGTGTATCTGTGAAGAAGCAAGTAGTGACAATTAATTTTTCCAAAACTTCTAGAGTATCAAATCCCTTGTAGTCACTTCATGTCCCAGGTACAGCATTGCATTCTACTGTATTCACCAAGTGAAAACAAATTGCCTCAAATGGGCTAGCTGTCGCGCTGTACGCAATACCCACACCCTGCATTATGCTCTCCCCCTATCTTACTATTCATATAAATACAAAACTATTACATAAACAGAAAGCTGAGATATTGTTCTACAACTTTTATTTGAGGTACTTTCGGAAATTCCAGAAGCAAATGAATCCAGGCATGCATCCATCCATCCATTCATCCATGAATGCATCCATCCCGCCCACTTACCCCACCCCATCCCATCCCTCCCTATCCCAACCCTCCCCATTAATTTAGACAGGTAATTATTGTAATAGGTAACATTATCAATCACTAATAACTTTAAGCATTAATACATAGATATATCACAGTGAAAATAAAAGTAATTATAATAGGGTTATCCAAAGTTCATTTTACTAAATTTATTTAGACTCTGAATATTTGTGACACTAACTCTGAGCACTAACACTACTAAAAATAGAAATACCATAGTGAAAATGAGAATTTATAATCAGGATTATCCAAAGCATACAGTATTAAATTTGTTTTGAATGTGAATATTTGTCTTATACCTATAGAATAAGAAAAAATAGTAGAATCATTCTTTGAGCTACCCCATCCCATTATTTTTTAGAATTACTATTTCTCACAAAGAAAATGTTAATATCTATTAGTTTCTATAGCAATGAGCTGCATAATTTGGAAAAAGAAAAAAAATCTGATGTGTTGCACTCACACGACTTTCTCTACCCTTGTACTAACCATTCTTACAAACTCTTATTCCTATATCTTCTTCATGTTAAAATAAACATCTGTACATAATTATCTTTTGCATATTTACTAGTAGGTGCAAGGGGAATGTACATTAAACTCCAGTTCTGAGAAAATGTTAGGCACATTTGAAAGGAAAGAGATGGGCCGGACATGTGGCAAGGATGACAGATAAACGTATCCCCAAGAAAATTTTGGATGGAAAATGTTATAACACCAGACCAAAAGGAGCGCCAAGGGGAAGATGGGAAGACGGTGTAAGAAAGGATGCAATGCAACCACTCGATGTTAGGATATGGAGACAGAAGGCTATGGATAGGGATGAATGGAAGCAAAAGCTAAGGGAAGCTGAAGCCCACAGTGGGCTGTAATGCTTAGAAGAAGAAGAAGAAGAAGAAGAAGAAGAAGAAGAAGAAGAAGAAGAAGAAGAAGAAGAAGAAGAAGAAGAAGAAGGAGGAGGAGGAGGAGGAGGAGGAGGAGGAGGAGTAGAAGGAGGAGAAGAAGAAGAACAAGAAGAAGAAGAAGAAGGAGAAGAAGAAGGAGGAGGAGAAGAAGAAGGAGGAGAAGAAGAAGAAGAAGAAGAAGAAGAAGAAGAAGAAGAAGAAGGAGGAGGAGGATGAGTAGGAGGAGGAGAAGGAGAAGAAGAAGAAGAAGAAGAAGAAGAAGAAGAAGAAGAAGAAGAAGAAGAAGATGAAGAAGAAGGAGAAGGAGGAGGAGAAGGAGAAGGAGAAGGAGGAGGAGGAGGAGAAGAAGAAGAAGAAGAAGAAGAAGAAGAAGAAGAAGAAGAAGAAGAAGAAGAAGAAGAAGAAGAAGAAGAAGAAGAAGAAGAAGAAGAAGAAGAAGAAGAAGAAGAAGAAGAAGAAGAAGAAGAAGAAGAAGAAGAAGAAGAAGAAGAAGAAGAAGAAGAAGAAGAAGAAGAAGAAGAAGAAGAAGAAGAAGAAGAAGAAGAAGAAGAAGAAGAAGAAGAAGAAGAAGAAGAAGAAGAAGAAGAAGAAGAAGAAGAAGAAGAAGAAGAAGAAGAAGAAGAAGAAGAAGAAGAAGAAGAAGAAGAAGAAGAAGAAGAAGAAGAAGAAGAAGAAGAAGAAAGGGGAATGTTGAGACAAATTGTGCATTTTAGCAAGATCTACATTTTTTGTAAAGTACGATTTGGTCTATCTCTAACGGTTTACCAGTTATGCAAAAGTCATCCAGAGTAAATACGACTGCAGGGGCTATAGCCAGAAAATTCAATATCTAGTTACATTTCATTTGTCATAAAAATATCTCAAACATATGGCATTTTAATTAAAATCGTTAGAGCTATTTTCAAGAAAATCAAAATTTTCGAAAAACGTTCCATGTAAAGGGTAGTTTAGGGTGGGGCTATTTTCTTCAAAATCTTCGTGTTGTATCCTTGAATGACATTGAACTTAAATACCAACTTTGGTTTTTAACCAACTTTTCGTTTTTGAGTTATGCTGTCCACAGACACACACGGACCTTTTTCTAATTTTTTTTTTTTTTTTTTTTTTTTTTTTTTTTTTTTTTTTTTGATTCAGGGGTCCTCATAACATATATTTCCGGTGAAATCTCAACATAGAATTTTTGGGTGGAATACAATACTTCGCCTACTTACCAGTAGAGAAAGTAATAAATAAGAACATCAAAGCTGTGGTATTTTCATCCAAATTCACTAAAATGCCTAAGTTATGGTTATCAAAACCATGATGTTGTGGTACATATCCAAATTGGGCTCTTCTTTAGAAAAGGTCCCGTAGCACTTGCGGCCAAATTCTGTTTGAAGCTACTTACTGCACATGCGGCCAGTGGTTACCAGAATCGCCACTAGGTTGCACTCAGTCACTAGCAGACGATTTTCATATCTGCCAACATTACTTTCTCAACTGCACTAGTTTTTTTGCCAACACACTACACACAAATGCACTCACGCGTAATCGCTGCCACAGACATACCGCCAATATATATTTGTGTGCATGATTGTGTACATTACCCTTATTGTCTTGTTACTGGGTCCACGAAATGCTGGCTCGTTTTTATTTCAGCTCTATGCGCTGGGATGGCACAGAGGGGGGACTGTAGGCTTTGCCCTTGGGCACTACCCAATAAAAAAGCTCCACCTTAAGCGCTGAATTAACACTAATTCATTTTTGCTATGAGGTGTAGCACCACATTTCCTGCATAGCATTCTGATTCTCAGCAGGCCCTCGTCGTAGAGGAATTGTATACATTCTTCCTCATTATAACACAAAGGCGCTAAATCTACTATGCTAATGAAGCGAGTTCATGAGCATCGGCAGACATTTTTCCAGGGGGGGGCCACATGTTTGAAATTTGCAATCAGATAATATAAATTCACTATTTTATTGTCAAAATGTATAATATTCGTTGCATATAACCATGTTAATTTGTGTTAAATAGAAATTGATCTTTTAAAGTGGTAGTTTAATAGTCAGTAATTGATTGCACATTAAGTTGACCAACTTCCAGGGAGGGGCCGCATCCCCCCTTGCCCCCCCTTCGCGACGCCCATCAGCGAGTTGCAGCACCCTCACAACTTGCTTCTAAGAAGTTCACTGGTTCACTAGCATACTGCCGGGTCCCGCTAAAGCATTGAAATTTCAGATTGGCAACAAATTAATGGAGAAATAGTGCCCAAGTCTCGCGGGACCTTTTCTGAAGAACATCCCAAAATTGTCCTTAACCATTGAAACATAGGACTGGCAACATGGGCGTCGCGAAGGGGGGGAGGCAAGGGGGGGGGGGGCCGCGGCCCCTCCCTGGAAGTTGGTAAACTTAATGTACAATCAATTACTGACTATTAAACTACTATTTTAAAAGATCAATTTTTATTTAACACAAATTAACACGGTTATATGCAACGAATATTATAAATTTTGACAATAAAATAGTGAATTAATATTATCTGATTGCAAATTTCAAACATGTGCCCCCCCCCCCCTGGAAAAATGTCTGCCGATGCTCATGACTGGCAACCTGCATTCTCTTTGTGCATGGCATGTCTTGTGGTGGTGGATCACTTTCATCATTTTTCTCCTGTCACTTGTTTTCCCGGCATCGCTATCAACACATTCACTTCCACTTTCCTGAGTACTATAATCGATAGCTGACATTAATCAGACCGCAAAGCATCAAACTCTGCCAGTAATCCATCGTCACAAAAAACACATACCTACCTGCTAGGCCCAACCATGTTTTGTACAAGTTACAACCATGAATCTCCACAGACAATAACGTGACTCCATGCGTGCTCCATGCCTATCATAGAACGATGCCTATTTTATGCTGCAGAGATCGCTATAATGCCGAGAACTCTTTCTCTTTGAAACTGCTTCTTCATAATCCCAACACATGGCAGAACATACTTTCAACTCAAAGTGCACCAAAGTGCATATCTAATACAGAGACTCCCTTCACTGTCTATAAAATTAGTAATAGAGCTTGATTCTACTGAGTACTACAAGCGTTTGTAACAGGAACGTGCTGTATGGCGACCACATGGCGACAGTGTTCACAGCAGCGCGTCGGGTAGCAGACGCATAGGCCATGGTGGTCGTATATTTGAGCTGGTCAAAGCGGCGACGTGCTTCTGGAAGGGTACTTGGCTGGTAACTACCGCTATCCCTTTAAACACCCAAACCGCCAAATGTACCTCATACTTGGCACCACTACACCCTTCACCTATTCCTCTCGGTTTCCTGTCACTGGCACTGCACTGCTCGGCGGTTCCACAAGCGGCCGACGAATAAGCAGTAAGGCAATGGTCGCTCGGATGGCTAGACATCCAAGATCCGCCACATCCCACCGCCAGTAACACCATGCGAAACTAACCTGCACCATTAAAGACATTACACCAAAGCTTGTAAAATTAGACATAACCTATAGAACCTCAGGGGTAAATCCGTAATTAAACGGATAGGTACCGTGGCCACTTTACCATCCGCCTGGGTTAACCCAGGCGACTTGTACTCACTCCTGGACTCCTGTGTCCTTTCACACGCAGTTCCTGAATACACTTCTCATCCAGAAACTTCGGACGCTCGTGAGCTGGATGGATGGCTCCCTCTGGAGTTAACACAGTGTGGGTCACGGGTACACGCCGTGCCCTCATTTGCCAGTAGGCCGCAACGCTCACAAACGGCAGGATGGTTACACGAAGTTTTGGTATGTTCGACTGACACTGAAATCAGCGCATAGGGTTCGAGGAATTAACACAGTCCGGGCCCTTAGAGAGCTACATGGGTGTACATGACGGTGTGAATAGGCTCCGCACCTAAGGCTACTTATAGGCGTAGTGTGAAGGGCTCAACCAACCTTCGCACCTGAGACCTCCGAAGAGCACACAAGTCGGGGGCCGAGCTGAAACCGTGAGACAGGACCACGGAGATAGGAAAGATCCCTGCTGGTGAGACAGGAGTTATAAACTTAGGGCCTTACAAATACTCAGAATAAACCTAGAAGAGGAAGAGGGTGATGAAGAGTAGCGGTCAACCCAACTACATGTGGCACAGTTGATGGGCATGGTACGGGTGAAATGAGGTTGAGCAGCTTGGGAACCTGGGTGTGCCTAACCTGTACCTACCAAAGTAGGTCACTGGGCATATAGATGCCTTATTGAAGAGAATTGAGTACAAAAATAAGCAGAGCACTAAATGAGTCAGCAAAGGTTCATGATGTAAAGAAAATATGGTCTATAGTAAAAGATCTGTATCAAAATAGGTCAATAATGGATGAGAATATGTTGTTAGATAATGCTGGATTTCTGACAATGAAGTCATTAATCCTCTTGCTCTCCAATATTTTTCACTGATGGATGGGGCACTAGAAGTGGACGGGCATATTTGAAGGTGGTGTCGATCCATTTCCTCTTGTAGATCACATAGAGGACAGAGTGGTGAAGAATATATCCCAATTCTGTTTAAATGTTTTGCCAGACAATCATGTCCTGTAATCAACCTGAAGGTTGCAACTGCTGTTCTTCGAGGATACTCAGGAATCACTGTTTGAATGTTTGGTAGTTCCCATCTTTTATTCTTTGATTTTTCATACTAATATTTTGCAATAATTTTTTTGAATTCAGAGTTGACTAATCTTTTAGCTGCATAAAATGGTAAATTAACTATAGATTTTTGTACACCACTGGTACCCTTTTTTGCAAGAAAATCAGCTTTCTCATTACCACTCAGTCCACAGTGAGCCGGTATCCATTGGAAGACTAGATGTTTTTGAAGTGTTGTTAGATGGCTAAGCATCTTCCAACATTCTATAATAGTTTGGTTTTTTGGTGACAACTTGGAAGTAATTGCTATAATTGCTGCCCTGGAATCTGAGAGAATAACTGCTTGCTGAAAATGTGAAATTCTGTACAAAAGATTTTGTAGGGCCATTCGAATTGCTTCAATTTCTCTATCAAAGTTAGTAGTTCCATAACTTAAAGATTTGTAATAGGAAAAGAGGTGACATGTGACTCCAGCACCTGCTCCATCTTGGTTTGATATCAATGATCCATCATTATAAATATGGAACCATTCGTGTTCTGGAAATCTAGTATGGATTGTCTCTAATGCCAATAATTTTAGAACACTAGTTGGAGTATCACTTTTTTAACTTCTTCTGTCAGGTGTAAATAATATGTGATGTCTAATGTATGTGTTGGATTGAATATGTGATGTCTAATGTATGTGTTGGATTGACTTTAGATATGAAGTTTTCCTTTGAATTAGGAAGGTGTACATCCTTCTTGATGTCTTGAATTTTGGAAAGAAAGCTCTCCTGAGTCTTTAGTCCATGTGTAAAATTTCTCTTGTGCCATGTGTTGAATGGGAGTCTGATCAACTTTTCGTGTTGAATAAGAGCCGCTTTTTCTATTTCATATTCAATGGGGTATTGGATGGTTTGTATTTCCATAGCTGCTATTGGTGTGGTTTTGATAGCACCTGTAATTAATCTCAGACTTTGGTTTTGAAAGATTTGAATTTTTTTTGTGTTTGCTGTTACAAGAACTTCGCTGCAGTAAGTAAATAATCATTTTATATATACATTGTATGTTGTGTTAAGCATTGCTCTGGAACATCCCCACTTCATTCCTGTTAGACGTTTTAACAGTGAAAGGTGTCTCTCTGCTCTTTGTATTACATTTTCTATTTGTTTGGTCCATGTAAGTTTGGTATCAAATGTAACTCCTAAATACTTTGCTTCCTTTGTTTCTGGTAATTGTTGACCCTCAAAATTTAGTTTTATTTTTAGTGGTTTTTTTCTTAGTGAAAAGATTTGGTAGTTTGATTTTGTTGTATTAACAGTCATTAAATTTTCTTTGGACCACCTCAGTAAGTTGGTTAAGGATTGTTGCATGGTTTTTTCCAGTTCTGTACTTTTGCTTTTTGGTTTTGAAGTCCACATTACCAAGTCATTAGCAAATAGTGCACACTTCACGCCTGATTCTTGTATTTGTTGTGGTAGATCATTAATAAATATATTAAAAAGTGTAGTGCTGAGCACTGCACCTTGTGGTAAGCCACGGTGTACTTGTTTATATTTAGATATATTTCTTCCATATCTGGTTGCAATAAAGCATTGTGTTAGGAAGTGACATAGCCATGAAAACATTAGACCTTGTATCCCTATTTTTTTTATTTTCTTTAGTAGTTTTGTTCTGTATGTAGAATCATATGCACTTTGAAAATCAATAAAAACTGATAAATTATCTTCTTTTCTATTGAAGGAGTCTTTGATTTCTTGACTGAGAAGTAAGACTTGTTCATTTGTAGAGTGGAACTCTGAATCCAGCTTGACATGGGGATATTAAATTTTGTGATTCTAGGAACCAATTTAACCTGTTTGACACCATTCTTTCCATCACTTTTGCTATTATGCTGGTAAGAGCTGGTAAGAGCTAGTGGTTTTCCAGGATAGATTTGAGACGGAATATTGACTAATAGAAAATTGTTCATGTAAATATTTTTGTAAGAGTGTGTAAATTTCTAATTCTTTTAATTTGGGTGTATCAGGGACCTATTTCTTTTTGATATTCAAGAACCAATGTCTTCTCGTCACTTTGAGTTCAACCAATGAGAACTGTTGCGCGGATGAATACATAAGAATGGCGGTGTTGCGTCATACCCACGCTCAGAACTAGTTTATCATTGGCGTCTGTGAGCTCAGAGTGAATGGAAGTGTATTTTTGCTGATGGCGTGTGAACATGTAAATTACACCCAAACTTTTAACCAGCGTAGACGCTATAGAATTTTAAAGGTTGTTAACTAATCGAGATTGTGATAAGAAGTGTAAATAACGAATAAATGTGTTTGTGATAAAAGAACGTTGGCTTTTGCATTCCATTCTTAGACCGCCGACCCTGCAGATAAGAGTAGCGTCTGCTATAACAAACTTTCCACTTTTTAGTAAAAACAATACTCCTGCTGCTATATTCCTGCTGCTAGCCAAAGACTTTAATATAAAACCCGCACCAAATGGCTTGCCCAACGTGGAGCGCGAATTTAGAATGGAATGCAAAATTACAAAGTGTTAACATCGAATGACGCTATCTCATCGTGCAGGAGAAAGACGCCATTAGACCATCGACTGATATCAACAAAACATCAATACACGGAAAATCAACGTGGGAAAAACACCGGAGATCATCTGGCGAAGCCAACTACCCAGGAGACGTAAATAACTGGACGAAGAACCAGCAAAAAAAAAAAGTAGGATCCAAAATTTTTATCTTTATTTTCTTTCCATTTTCCATGTTATTGAGAAACAGCAAAGTGACGGGACTTTCAACATTAAGTGAATTAGATAAAGGAATTAAAATGTCGCGAAAAGAGATAGAAACAGGAGTGGGGGAAGGGGCAGATAGGCCTAGTTATCAGGAAGGATTAGAAGGGGAGGAACAGGCGGAAATAAGCAAAGACCAAAGGTTAATGATGATGATGTTTGAAAGACTGGAACAAAGTTTAAGTCAGAGTATAGGTCAGAAAATAGAGGGAGTGAGAGAGGACTTGGAAAATAATAAAAAAGAATTAGGTCAGAAACTGGAACAGAATAAGGAAGAGATAGGTCAGAAAATGAAACAAAATAACATAGAATTGAAACAGGATATAGAACAAAGTTTAGGTCAGAAAATGGAGGAAGTGAGAAAAGACTTAGAACAGAAAATGGAATTAGGTAGACAGAACCTAGAACAGAAAATAGAATTAGGAAGACAGGAGTGTAAAGAAAATATGAAAGTAATGGAAACTAATTTAAAATTAGTACATAAAAACTTAAATGAAACAAAGGAAGCCTTAGAAGCTAGGATAGAAATTGTAGGAGATAGGATGGGAAAGATAGAATCAGAGATGAGAGAGAATAAAATTGTGTTAGAAGAAGAAATTGCTAGATGTAGGGATGAAATAACAGAATGTAATACAAGTGTAGACTGTAAGATAACAAATGTAAAAGCAGAAATAACTGAGGGATTAAGGAAAGAGATTGAGGTAGTAAAGAAAGACATTATTAATGAAACTGTAGAACAAATTGTAATTCCTAAAATTAAGACAATGAATGATGTGATGCTTTCACAACAAGATGCTATAAATGATATGAAACAAAGCCACTTAGAAATAAAGAATGATTTGAAATCAATTTGTGAAGAAATGAAAAAAGGGAAAGAAAGTTTGGCTAACGTAAATGATGTTGTGAAGGCATTACAAAGACAAGATGATTTAGATGTAAGTAATGTACAAGATGAGAATTATTTGAGTAATGTACAAAATGTTGACTCACCATACAGAGAAAGAGGTTCACAACCAAACAATGACACAACACATAACACATGTTACACCAACAGCATATTACATGAAATCACACCACCTACATTTGACGAGGAGAAGGGAGACGATCCAAAACTCTTTGTTAAAGAGATGGAAGAATACTTTAAAGTGAAAAGGATACCAAACGAGCTTAGGATGATGATAGTTAAGAAAAGCTTAAAAAACAAGGCATTGGAATGGCTCAGGTTAACACTAGCTGGTCATGAGTCTTATAGCTCATTCAGAAATTTATTCCTATCAAGGTATTGGGGCCCAGCTAAACAAAACCAAACTAGGGTAGAGCTAGCGACAGGTAGGTACGATCCAACCAAAGGGTTGTCGCTAGTAGATTACTTTATGAAAGTAGCCAACAAAGGAAAGCTATTAGACCCCAACTTGTCGGAGGCAGAACTAATTGCCAGCATAACAAGACATTTCCCAGACACAGTGAGAACAGGATTAATTGTTGCGAGGCCAGTAGATTTTGCAGATATGATAGAACTGCTGACAGCCTTCGAAACACAAAATGGTCGGCCTAGTGAACATAGACATAGGAACGGTCACCCAAACTCACCCATCCTAAACCGAAACATGACTACGAACAACCAGAGTGAGGGAGAACATAGAAATACTAGGAGTACCCATGAAAGGGGGAGAGGGGCACACCATTTCCCACAACCACATAATCATGGCGAGAGGATGGAGAACACAAGACAGCGGTACCACGACACAATACCGAGAGGTGAATCGAGGTACAGAACGCACAGGTATGATCGTGGAAGACCAGGAGAACGTACTCATCAAGTGAATCATATACGATTCTGTAGGGAATACATGAACAGCCATAGGCCATCGTACAATAGGGGTTCACGTCAAAGGGGCAGAAACCAAGGGAACATCGACAACATAAGACAACAGGAACAGAATGAAAATGTGCCGGATAGGACCGATACTGCACAGAATACAGAAACTACGATCACCTCCAACGTCCAGGAAAACTAAATACAAGTCAACTTTGTGTCCCGGAAGTTGACCTGTGTGGCAGTAGGGGCAATATTGACCAATGTAATGTAGGTACCTTGAGAAGACAGGCGAGTGAAAGAAAGGAAATAACCAATCCACCAATGATTAGGCTGAAGGTATGGGGTATCGAATTGCCAGCGATGATTGATACAGGAGCCAGCACATCAGTATGTGACGAACAGCTGTTCCAGGAACTGATAACTAAAAGAAATGCTGAATTCTTGCCCGTGTGTGGAGTGTATTGCAGCACAGCAATCGGCAAGAAAAAGGAACATGTTAAATACCAGGTAAGGCTGGTAATTGAAATCGGAAGTTGGAAGTTCGATTTCATTGCCCTAGTAATACCTAGACTAACAGCTACCCTAATCATTGGCAGTGATTTGCTTAACCTTTGGAGGTCGGTAATTAACTATGACCTACATGAATTTATCATTAAGGAAGGAGCCTCAGAATGCACTGCGAAGTTCCTGGAGGAAGAAACATGCCAGGAGGAACCAGACCAGACAGGGATCCATCCGGAAGAACAATTCTTTGTGGAGAACATCAATGTCCACGAGAATAGATTGGTAGACCTAAGAGTAAATAAGAAGAAAACAGGTTGGACGAGCGATGAAGAAACTAACGTTTGCAGCCATTGGATCTGCACAGAAGACGAGTATGTTGCCTGGGACAACTACCAACCTGAACCACTACCAACAGATGGAGAAGAATCGATGTTACAACTAATCGATGAGAAGGTCTGGGGGGCACATGGCATCTCTGAAGAGGAAAGAAACCAACTTAGGAAAATATTGGTTAAAAACAGGAAAGTTTTCAATAAAAAGCCAGGTACGTGTAACAAGTACGTACATACTTTTACAGTAACAGATATTACCCCCTATTCACATAAATCCAGGCCCATCCCCAACTCCATCAGGGAGGAAGCTGACAGAGTAATCCAGAAAATGTTAGCGGACGGAATAATAGAGCCGTCGGACTCATGTTATGTGAATCCAGTAGTATGGGTCCATAAGAAAGGGGGAAAATTGAGGATGACCATCGACGCAAGGAAGATAAACGCACATACCTTGCCGGATCATTACAGGCCTGAGGGGGTAGACCAACTAATATTGAAATTGAAGGGAGGTCAACATTTCACTAGTCTCGACTTGACAGCATCATTCTGGCAAATTCCTCTTCATCCAGATGTCAGGAAATATACCTGTTTCTTGCACAAAGGAAAGGTATACCATTTTTCAAAATGTGCCTTTGGACTATCGACCAGTAGCAGTGCACTACTGAGAGCTCTGGACAAAGTTTTTGGAGATACCATCGAGACTTTTGTGACGCAATATGTAGACGACTTTCTAATATACAGTGAGAATCCCGAGTCGCACTTACATCACATAGATTATGTGTTATCCAGGTTCCAGGAAAGCAACATGACCCTAAATTTAGAAAAGTGTGAGTTTTTCGTTAAAGAGGCTGAATTTCTGGGCCACATCATAACACCTGATGGTATACAACCTAATCCGGAGAGGGTCAAGGCCATAGAGCATATACCACCCCCACGTAACTTAAAACAGTTGAGGAGGTTTCTGGGCATTTTGCAGTACCAGTCGAAATTCGTGGTCAACTACGCTAAGGAATTGGTACCCCTTAGAGCACTGTTGAAAAAAGATACTAAGTGGGAATGGAATGCTGAACACCAGGTGGCCTTTGAGAATATCAAGGAACTTTTCAAGCACAGTATTCTCCTGGAACGACCGGATCCAAATTCACCTTTTCTAGTATACACCGATGCTAGTGCGCACTCATATGGAGCAATATTAGCACAGGAAGATGCAGATGGCAACAAACATGTGATTGCCACAGCTTCTAGATTTTTAAATAAAATAGAAGCCAATGCCTGCATAACCGAACTAGAAATAGGTGCAATCCATTTTGCGTTGCAAAAGTTCAGACAATATATATATCTTTATAAAATAATTATATATACAGATCACGTAAGCCTGTCCTTCATTCAAAAATGCAAGCTGACCAACTCCAAAATCTCAAGGTACATACATGAGATCATGTCACACGACATAGAGGTCAAACATATCCCGGGGAAGGAGAACATCTTCAGTGACTTATTGTCAAGATTAAGGTCGGAGAGTCACATACCCGAGACGATATACAGTCCGCACCATGAGATCAAAATTATGCAGATAAGTAGCAAAGAAAGCAACGAGATCTTGCAAGACTTCAAGAATATAGCAAAGCTACAACAAGAAGACCCTGAATTGAAGAGGCTATTCGACAAGGCTCCAGACATAATACCAAGATTGGATGCCAAGATAGGCAAATTTAGGAACATCCTATTTAAATTGCATGGTCGCGACGTAAGGAAATGGAAAATGATGGTACCAAATTCCTTACAGGACAGGGTCATTTTAGCATTCCACCACTCGATGCTTCACTCCGGTACTGAGAGGACAATGCTTGCCATCGAGGAGGTATTGTACATTAAACATCTTGGCAAGAAGGTCAGGAAGTTAATTTCCTCATGCGACCTATGCCAAAAGGCCAAGCCAATTAATGTAAAGTACGATGTCATCCCACAATCCATTGTGAGGAACGAGAAAAATGCATTGGTGTGTATTGACGAGCATGGAGAGCTGCCAAGGGGTAAAGATGGAAACAGATACATCTTTGTCATGTTTGATGTTTTTACAAAATTCACCAAAATATACCCCATTAAGAACATCAAAAGCAGAACATGCCTAGATAAAATCGTCAAGGACTACATCCCAAAATATGGGAGAATAAAATGTATTCTATCGGACAATGCGACCATGCATAAGAGCAAGTTGTTTCAGAACACCTTAGAGACATTAGGAATAAAATTGTACTATTCCTCAGCATATTATCCCCAGGGAAACCCGACTGAGAGAATCATGAGGGATATAAGTATTTATTTTCGTTTACTCTGCCACAGAGACCACACTTCCTGGACGGAAAAATGCGGATATATAGAGGAGGTGATTAACCATTCGGTGAACCCCACGACCAAGTTCGCACCTATCGAGCTGATGACCAACACGAAACCAAGAAAATTAGCAATTGACATTGACACTACGATGGCTGCCCAGAGAGAATTATCAGAGAAGGAAAAATGTCAATTGGCATTCAGAAGATTACAGCAGAAGGCTGAAAAAGGGAGGAACAAGGTGAAAAGATTCGTCAGGAAATGGTCCCCACAAATTGGAGAAAAGGTGCTCTTAAAAAGCCACAAAGCATCCAAGGCATCTGAAAAAAGATCTGGAAAGATGGAGCTATTGTATACTGGACCACTGGTCATAACAAAACAGCTGGGTGACCACACATATGAGCTGCAGAATACAAATGGCAAGTTGGTAGGAAGATACCATAAAAATAAATTGAAGCCATACAAAGAAAGGACCAAATAGTCTTTGTCAACAAATGAGTAAGGCAGGAGTAGTAGAGATGAAAGAAGATAACAATTTTTAATGGGTTGCTCATAGAAAATTATGTTCAGATTAGGAATTACAACAAGGAAGAAGATCAACATAGTCATTGGCTATATCGACCACAAAGAGCATTGTTAACAAAGACAGATGAGGACACTGATTGTCATTAAATAAATGAATCATAGCGACGGAAGATAATATGTTTTTGACATAAGGATGTCAGGGACAAAAATAAAAATGAATCAATTATGATGAAAAAGATATAATATTTCGACACAAAGATGTCGAGGGTAAATGGAGAAGAAAGATAATACAATTACAGAATAATTGTAAGTATAGAAGTTTTCTCTTATAGGAATAAGAGATAAAGAAATGACAATTAGTGAAATGAGGAAAACCATAACCAGAAAAACAATGCCCATGAATTGAGATGAATGTAGCCAATGCTAAGCTCGAAGAAATGTTGAACCAAACAACGATGAATAATAACCCAATCAAGAAAATTAGTACTATTAGTAACATCAGAGTTTAAGAACCGACTCAACAACCTGCCTATACATAACAAGTTTATAAGACAAAGAAGGCAAAGAACAGAATAAAGTATTGCCATAAATAAGATCATAATCATTAGCTCAAAATTTGTATCCTGTTTTTCTCTCCTCATAGCAATGAATACAAGTCAAAAACCACATGAAACACTTAAATCATATTTGTGTCAATGTCAAATGTATAATAACTGAGTATATGTTGTATGATAACTGGATATATTGTGTAATAACTGAATATGTTGAGTAATAACCAAATATGTTATGCAAAAACTGATTATGTATTGTGTAATAACTGAATATGTATTGCATAATAACAGAACATATGTGATGTGATAGCAGGATATATTGTGCAATAACTGGATATATATTATGTAATAATTGGACATGTTGTGTAGTAATCAAATGTGTTGTACAATAACTGAATATGTATTGTATAATGACTGAAGGTGTATTGTATAATAACAACATATGTGATATGATAACTGGGTATATTGTACAATGACTGAATATGTATTGTGTAATAATTGGACATATTGTGTAATAACTAAATGTGTTGTACAATAACTGGATATGTATTGCATAATAACTGAATGCATTGTGTAGTAACCGAATATGTGAAACTTATAAAGACATGTTGTATTATGTCAAAACAAAGGACAAAGACAAACAGTGAAGAAGACTGAAAAAAAAAAAAAAAAAAAAAAAAAAAAAGATTGTACAAAGTGATTGAATCATAGAAGTAGGGAGAAGTATTGTATTGTGTTTCAAGATTGTAAATAAGGTGACAACTTGAAAAACAAAACAAGGGGCATATGAGACGGAATATTGACTAATAGAAAATTGTTCATGTAAATATTTTTGTAAGAGTGTGTAAATTTCTAATTCTTTTAATTTGGGTGTATCAGGGACCTATTTCTTTTTGATATTCAAGAACCAATGTCTTCTCGTCACTTTGAGTTCAACCAATGAGAACTGTTGCGCGGATGAATACATAAGAATGGCGGTGTTGCGTCATACCCACGCTCAGAACTAGTTTATCATTGGCGTCTGTGAGCTCAGAGTGAATGGAAGTGTATTTTTGCTGATGACGTGTGAACATGTAAATTACACCCAAACTTTTAACCAGCGTAGACGCTATAGAATTTTAAAGGTTGTTAACTAATCGAGATTGTGATAAGAAGTGTAAATAACGAATAAATGTGTTTGTGATAAAAGAACGTTGGCTTTTGCATTCCATTCTTAGACCGCCGACCCTGCAGATAAGAGTAGCGTCTGCTATAACAAACTTTCCACTTTTTAGTAAAAACAATACTCCTGCTGCTATATTCCTGCTGCTAGCCAAAGACTTAATAATTTATAAAACCCGCACCAGATTGTAGAGTTTCAGTAGTTGTTGTTTTGCTGTTTTTCCAAGGTTTTTTATGAACTCTGGGCATATGTGATCTGGTCCAGGAGACTTTTTGGTTTTTAGATTATTTATTGCAATGTTCAATTCTTGCATACTAAAATTTTGAAAAAAGATATTGCACTGAGTGTTAGGATTACACTCTCTTTCTTGTTTCAAATCTTTCTTAAATTCTTTACGTTCCTTTTTATTATTTCTTATTACTTTGTGTGAATTAGCATAATATTTATTGAATGTTTCGGCTATGACTGATAAAACAAGTGATATAGATGACACCCAGGGGAATTTTGGAAAGCTTGGGCAAAAGATGAAGGTAGGAGAAAAGTAATGATTAGACTATTTAACCAAATATGGGAGACAAAACGGATACCCAAGAATTGGAGAATAAGTACAATAGTACCAACATATAAAAGAAAGGTGAAAAAATAATCCAATTAATTACAGGAGGATAAGTTTACTTTTAATTTAGGAAATATTTTTACACGAATTTTAGCTAATAGCCTACAGAACTGGGAGAGCAGTATTTAGAGCGGATAGGAGAACATCTGATAACATTTTCATAATCCAAACAACTGTAGACAAATATTTGAGCCATAAAAGGGAAAGGGTATACATGGTATTTACTGATCTAGAGAAGGCATTTGATACCATTAAAAGAGAAGTACTATGGATAAAATTAAGAAGAAAAGGCATAGGCAATACATTTATCAAATTATTGCATAAGATACAAATGTATCAGGAGAATGAGTTCTGTATAAAATTGCCGGCAATAAAGTAATGGAATGTGTACAGAGCATTTCAGGAGTAAGACAGAGATATAAACTCAGTCCAGTGTTATTTAACCTATTTATAGATGATATTATAGAACAGACAGGAAAAGTTAATAAACATGCACTAGTTATTAACAATAAGAAAATACCAGGGCTGCTGTTAGCAGACAATCTAGTGGCAGGTTCTGTTTCAGTTGTAAGGATAAATAAAGCTGTTGAAGCTATTGGCAAATACTGTAAAGACTGGGGGATGAAAATAAATAAACCAAAATAAAAAATTATGATCTTCAAGAAAGGATATACATTAAGCAAGATTGAAAATTGATATTGGGAGGGAACAGAGTTGGAAGTAGTGAGGAAAATGGACTACCTAGAAGTTCGGCTCAACAGTGTAGGGGATTGGGGTGAACAGAAGAAAAATGTATTGACAAAGGGGAAACAAGCAATACATGTAATTGGAGCATGTGATAAAAATACACAAATGAAAACTGAATGGCTAGAAAGGATGTACAGCACAGTGGTAGAAGCGAGGATGCTGTATGCAGCAGAAATATGGGGTCTGGAGAAAGATTGGGAAAATGTAGACATAATACTCAGAAAGTTTTGTAAAATATTACTGGCATTACCAAGGAGTTCACCAAATGGCATAGCTCAGACAGAACTAGCAAGAGTGGGAACAAAAGGTGAAATGGTAGAAAGAGCAGTTAAATACTGGTTTAGAATAAATTCATTGGAAGTAAATGATATATTAAAACAATGCATGGTTGTACAGGAGAAAATGGAGGAAAGAAACTTGGCTGCACAAAATACGGATAATATTGGGGGAAACAGGTATAGCAAAAACATGGACAGAAAGAAACAATAAAAGTGAGGGTTTCTGGAGAGAAATTAGAAAAGGGTGGAGGATATTGAAAAGCAAGAAATTCTGAGTAGCTTTAATGACAAAAGTTCACTAATAGATTATAGATTCTTGAAAATGGAATGGGGGAGAGAGAAATACATCAAAGTATGCAATAAAGAGGCCAGAATGAGATATGCATGGGCTAGGATGGGGATAATGAACCAAAGTGGCATGATAGGCATAAAAAGAGGGTGAGAGATGCACAAATTGAGGTATTATGTGATAATTGGCACTATATTTTGGATTGTAACAGTACGGACAAAGAAAAAGAGAATCTAGTACCCAAAAAAAGGGAGTGATCTGTCAGTAGACTTAAAAGTTTGGATACTTTTTAATTCAAAATCAGATGAATACATTAAGAAAGCACAAAAGTATTTAGGAAAAATGAAACTGAAATGGTTAAAAGAAATATGAGGAAACAGGGAAAATGGAAAAGGATAATGAGGGGCAAAAGTAATTAGTGGCTGTAATAAATCTCTCCATCTTCTTTATATATAGGTATTTTTTCTGTCCATGAAGACCAATTTTTATGACATTTTGTGTGTGATAAACATGATTCGAGAATGATTTAGATTCACAATATGATCAGATAGAACATGTTGTTTTTAATTAATTAATGTCTTGTTGATCTTCAGATGGTTTATCTTCACAATTGGATCTGTCAATTGCATTTTAGAATTTCTGGTATTTGGTGCTGCGATTGGTTTCTAGGAAATTTTTGTCACAGCTGAGGTTTAATATTATGCTTATTGAGAACAAATAGTTAAAAGTGTAATTAACAAATATACATTGTACAAATGTGTAAGCTGCAGTATTGAAGTGAATATTTTACATGCTTTTTCATGAATTCCAATGATGTATATACGTCATCCCATAACAATTAGCTTAGCCTACAAATGTAATATATCAATATTTATTGAAGTAAGGTGTTAAAGTGTAATTAAAATATACACATTGTGCAAATGTGTAAGGTGCATGATAGAGATGAGTATTTTATATGTTTTTTCATAAATTCCAATGATTTATACACATGCATTCTCTCCTAATAAGCTTAACCTACAAATTTCATATATTATTATTTATTGAAGTAAGCTTTTAAAAGGTAATTAAAAAATCTGATGTGTTGCACTCACATGACTTTCTCTACTCTTGTATTAACCATTCTTACAAACTCTTATTCCTATATCTTCTTCGTGTTAGTTAAAATAAACATTTGTACAAATTATCTTATTGCTTATTTCCTTGTAGGTGCAAGGGGAATATTAGAATACAGTAGGCTTTGTGCGATAGTCAAATCTTTTAAAGCTTTAAGATTCCGTTCTCTTTGTACACGTAACATATAAAAAAATTAACAATGATGACCCATTTCATGAAAGTTCCAAGTTTTCCGAAACTCACACACATAACAAGGTATATCTCTGAAATGGTTCACCCTACAAGAAAATTTATTGAGACATAAATTGTGTATTTTAGCAAGATCTACATTTTTTGTATAGTATAATTTGGTCTATCTCTAACGGTTTACCAGTTATGCAAAAGTCGTCCAGAGTAAATACGACTACAGGGGCTATAGCCAGAAAATTCAAGATACCTATACATTTCATTTTTCATAAAAATATCTCAAACATATGACATTTTAATCAAAATCGTTAGAGCTATTTTCAAGAAAATCAAAATTTTCGAAAAATTTTCCATGTAAAGGGTAGTTTAGGGTGGGGCTATTTTCTTCAAAATCTTTGTATCACATCCTTGAATGACATTAAACTTAAATACCAACTTTGGTTTTTAACCGACTTTTCGTTTTTGAGCTATGCTGTCCACAGACTGACAGACTGACAGACTGACAGACTGACACACAGACACACAGACACACACACGGACCTTTTTCTAAAAATGCTTTTTTTGGATTCAGGGGGCCTCAAAAGATGTATTTCCGGTGAAATCTCGACTTCGAATTTTTGGGTGGAATACAATACTTCCCCTACTTACCAGTAGAGAAAGTAAAAATATATGCTGTACTGCAATTTGTGGTATTAGCGATGTTTTGATTATTTTTTCTTTTACAGTGAAATGTTGATACTGCATTAAACCATAGAAATAGCTTATAATAGATTGTGCATCTCTGGAAATCTATAACGAGGCATTAGTAAAGATATAGGAATGAGAGATAGAACTGGAACTAGAACTTGTTTGTATTCTCATTTCAAATATGGCACTCATTCATTTCAGCATGCCATTGCCTACCACCCAGCGACAAAACCGTTAGGAGCCATGTTCAGTACCAAAAACAATCCAGTATGACACCATTGACAACTTTTGTAGCTAATAATGAGGAACTGCTCACTGCTGAGCAAAAGAATATATATATAATCAAATTAGTTTGTCTATTGCAGCACAACAAGGTGATTCTTTATTTATTTTTTTTTTTTTGGATGCACCAGGTGGCACTGGCAAAATATTCCTCATCTCACTGATACTGGAGCACATTAGATCACATTATCATATTGTATTGGCAATTGCTTCATCAGGCATTGCAGAGATCTTGCTTGATGGTGGGCAGATTGCACAGCGTGTGGGTGTGTGCGTGCATGCGTGCGTGTGTGTGTGTGTGATTGAACATTCATACAAATCCAGGTGCAATGTGTAACATAAAGAAGCATTCAGACATGTCTGAAATTTTGAGAAAATGCAAAATTGCTATTTGGCATGAATGCACTAACACACACTTGAAGCTCTCGATAGAACACTGAAAGATCTCAATAATAATACCAGGCTTTTTGGTGGTGTTCTGCTACTGTTGTCTTGTGATTTCAGACAGACAATGTTGGTCATTCTGTGTGCTACATATGCAGATGAAATTAGAGTATGTTTGAAAGAATCATTCCTATGGCAAAGTTTCAGTAAATTATGCCTTACCTTAAATATATGTCTTCAAATGCAAAATGATCCATTTGGAATGGCATTCTCCAAACAATTGCTAAATATTTGAAAAGGAAAGTTGAAATTGCATTAAAATGCAATCCAACTCCCACAAAATTTTTGCAACATGGTGGATACCAATGCTTTGATTCAAATTATATTTACAAATTTACAAGCTAATTACACTAATCATGAGTGGGTATGTGTGTGAGTTATTTTGGCTGCAAAAATATAGATGTGAAGGCAGTTAATTTTAAAATACAACAGTCATTGTCTGGCAATGAAATATCATTCAAATCCATCGACACTGTTGTCGATCCTGAGAAAGTTGTCAACTATCCTGTTGAATTCTTGAATTCACTAGATTTACCTGGAATGCCACCACATAACTTGTGATTGAAGATTGGTTCCCAATCATTTTGCTTCGAAATCTGAATGCACCAAAGCTATGCAATGGCACACAATTGGTCATAAAAAATCATGGGCAATGTTCTTGAAGCTATCATTTTAAGTAGTAAATTTTAAGCTGAAGTTGTTGTTCTACCACGGATTGCAATGATCCCTTCAGACTCACCCACTGCATTCAAATGTTTGCAATTTCCAATTTGCTTGACATTTGCAATGATTTAATAAGTCACAGACCAAACAATGTCAATTTGTAGGTTGGATCTAGAAAATCCCTGCTTTTTGCATGGCCAATTATATGTTTGGTGTTCAAGGCTTGGCAAAACATCAAGTTTGTTCGTTTATGCCCCACAAAGACTAACTAAAAATAGTTTTTATAAAATAGCATTAACATAAAAAAAAATGTTACTCCTGTTAATAAAGTAAAACCTGTCTTCAGCAGAATCAAACAGGACTCTGGAACATTTCCATTACAGACATATTTCTGCTTAACAAAGGTAGGTTTAGCCTATTAAGAAAATTAAATCATTAACATACATAAATGTACAGTATGAGGTAAAAAATGTATGTACATTATTCTATTGTGTGTATATAGATATTTCTGCTGCAATACATACATGTAATGCACACCAAAACATAATGAATAAAAAATAGCTGTATACGCGACTCATTTATTTTTTCCAGTAATCACAGAGAGCTTTCTGGACGTATTGTTGCTTAGCTCCTCAACTTCCACAAACACTTTGGCCTGAGAAATCACACCAAACATATCCAAGTCATTTGGCCATAGGGCAAATTATTATAGTTCCTTTAAACTTTTAACAGTATCCTGACAAGTCCTTAGCCTACACTCTTCTTCCAATTATGGGGCACATTCCTCTTCATTTTCCTCCACCTTCCCTTCTTCTATCCAACTTTACATATTCTCAGTTAAGACATCTATATCATCTGTGTCTGTTTCAGTTTGCACATCACTATGTTGACGTATTGCATGGCAATGCAATTGAAAGCACTTTCAATGATGTAGTTCTGTGCCTGAAAAGTTTCTAAACTCTGCATTCCGAAACAGGAAATTTTTCGTTAAAAGGTGTACCACAATCTCTGTTGACTGGGTAAGATAGTTTTCTTTTAATAAAGAGAATTTAGCATATTTTTCAACCCTAAATTCAAGGGACCATAAAAGTTTTGCTTGTTAGACAGATTTCTGCTTAACAGGGGTCCATTGAGGGCAGGTTTTACTGTGCTAAGATTAAAAATACAGAGTGTAACAAAAAAAGTGTCAAAACTTTGAGAAAACATTTCTTGCACATAGAGGATGAAAAAATGTTATATGAACATAAGTCCGAAAATTGCTTACTTCCATGCTTGAACTCTTTTTCTACAACTCTGTGTATATGGTGAGATATGTAATACATCCTGTGGCCACAACCCCACAACAGAATAGCTGTTTAATTTATAGCAATAAACATTTGCTTTTACATTTAGTTAAATCGGGTGGAGGTGATGTCATTGTGCTATAGTATAATACTGTCTTGTTGCAAGATACTCTATCAGCAATATGACAAGACATGTGCTTCATGTATGATGGAGCTCCTTCTCATTTCAGGCTTTCTGTCCATTGAGTTCTGAATAGCAGGTTTAGTGGTAGATGGATAGAAAGAGGTGGACCAATTCTGTGGACTCCAAGTTTGCCTGACTTAAATCCACTAGATTTTTAATTGTAGGGACGTTTGAAATCTCTATTTATGCAGCTCCAGTTCCATATTAGAGACTCTTTGTGCTCAAATTGTGGAAGGCTGCCAGAAAATACTTAATTCTCCAGGACAAACTCAGCACATTAGAGAGTGCATGCGACAGCAGGTTGATGGATGAAATTGGAGCTAATGGAAGCAGTTTTGAACATGTGTTGTGGCTTCCTGCTTCCCCACGGTACTCTCATTGAGTATTCTTGTATGGGGTTCAGCTATAGAAAAATTGATCTAAAAATGAAATAAACAATTTCTGGACCTATATTTATATAACATTTTTTTATCCTCTATCAGCAAGAAATATTTTCCCAAGTTTTTGACATACCTTTTTGTTACATCCTGTATATTTAAATACTTATTTTTTGTACTTTAAAAATATACAAAATGTTTTGAGTTTTTTCTTTCTTGCTGTTATTTAAAACAGTTTTAAGTTTCTACTCAGCAAATTTAGGTTTATAGTATACAGACACAATCACACGCAATTGATAGGGCACGTTGTGATAACTGCAGGTGTGGTGGCATCAGGTATTTTAAAAATAATTTTGTTACATATTTTTTCATCAAAACAGTCCAAACAATTTATAGTTTACCTTTAAAAGTTTATAATCTTTGCACGTACAATATTTGAACAGGGTAATGTCTGTCAGGTCCGCTAATTATATATAAAACAAAATATTAAATATAAGGGGAAGCTAAGCTAGTACATTTGCTCATTGTTTTGTTTTGTGTTTTTAGTAATTTAATTTTTGTTTTTTGAAGCTAAAGGGAATTATAATGAAAACTGAGTCGGATTGAAATACCTAACATCACATACATGTAATTAATCTTGACCAGTTTCATCCATCAGAATTAACTGGCTGGTTGTTGTTGATGTTTGATGTGTGGTTGGTTGGGCTGACTTCCATACAGATTTTGGTGGAGGCAAATCAAAGTTCATTACATGGAGTTTGTCTTTTATGTTATGAATTTTTGCCAGGTATCCAACTCTGCAGCGTGTTTTGTAGCTTTTAAAAATTTATGTTCAGCATAATGTTGTGGTTGGATGTCTAAAAATGATGTGCAACAACAGATTTATCCATCTGTTTGTATTCTATGCATCTCATGTGTTCTTTTACTCTGATTTCTAAATTCCTCTTGGTTTTCACTATGTAAAACTGGTCACAACCTGGGCAACAGATTTGATAGATCCCTGCTTTTTACTTTCTCTACTTCACCCTCTACTTCACCCAAAAATTTTATGTCGAGATTTCACCGGAAATATATGTTTTGAGACCCCCTGAGTCCAAAAAAAAGCATTTTTAGAAAAAGGTCCGTGTGTGTGTCTGTGTGTCAGTCTGTGGACAGCATGACTCAAAAACGAAAAGTCGCTTAAAAACCAAAGTTGGTAATTATTATTTATTTATGCCAACAAACTTACTGTTGGTGTTTTTAAACAAACAAGCCATGTGTGGGCAAAGTTTGAGAGGTAGAACTGGAAGGTCTGTGGTTCAAATCCCAGTTGTGGCATTGAATTTTTAAGTTCCAGTTCTACCTCTCAAACCAAAGTTGGTATTTAAGTTTAATGTCTTTCAAGGATACAACACAAAGATTTTGAAGAAAATAGCCCCACCCTAAACTACCCTTTACATGGAAGATTTTTCGAAAATTTTGATTTTCTTGAAAATGGCTCTAACGATTTTGATTAAAATGCCATATGTTTGAGATATTTTTATGATAAATGAAATGTATATATTGAATTTTCTGGCTATAGCCCCTGTAGTTGTATTTACTCTGAACAACTTTTTCATAACTGGTAAACCGTTAGAGATAGACCAAATCATACTATACAAAAAATGTAGATCTTGCTAAAATACACAATTTATGTCTCAATAAATTTTCTTGTAGGTTGAACCATTTCAGAGATATTCCTTGTTATGTGTGTGAGTTTTGGAAAACTTAAAGCTTTCGTGAAATGGAACATCGTTGTTCATTTTTTTATATGTCAAGTGTGCAAAGAGAAGGGAATCTCAAAGCCTTAAAAGATTTGACTATCGCACAAAGCCTACTGTATTCTAGCATTCCCCTTGCACTTACAAGGAAATAAGCAATAAGATAAGTTGCACAAATGTTTATCTTAACTAACACAACGAAGATATAGGAATAAGAGTTTGTAAGAATGGTTAGGACAAGAGTAGAGAAAGTCATGTGAGTGCAACAGATCAGATTTTTTGTTCTGTGTTATCTGGTCCTTTGACCTGTTGCACAGTAATTTCTCTATGCTGAAATTATTTTGTGGGGCCAAGTTAATGTATTTTGAGGATGTGGAATTTATAATGCTTACTTGGATGGCAACTGAACTTTTTGAAAACCAATGTTTCAATCTGTCTCAGTTTTCATTATAATTTAGATTCACATCACTGTTGCTAGCTCATTCAAAAATACATAAGTAAAGGCTATTGTTTATGAGCATAAATAAATTATTCATTCATTTATTTAGAGTATCATAATATGAAATTAGAAATAAAGAGTCAATAAGGTATCTCAAATCTTAACAAATTTATATGTCTTACAAATCACACTGCAAACTAAGTAGTTTAAAAAAAATTTACCAAACATCTGACTGGATTACATTTGACTGAAGTTGCATGGATTTTGCATCATATACTTAAAAGAACTACAGTTTTACTGAAAAAATGTAATATTTTAATTAATATTTTATTTAATAAGAAACATGTGTGCTGTCTTGCTATTAGTTTGTCCTTTACATCATCGGCCCAGGTACACCAACTAACAAATACTTATCCAACATAGCCCTAACACAAATTAAGCTAACAACCCCAGTAAATGACCGCTACACCACTACATCTATATAAATATAAAATGAAAATAACTTAATTAAAGGGTTAAAAAATGTACCAAACATCTTTCCATTACCAGGAAATTGGGAAGTATGAACATCACATCCTTGATATTGAAATGGACGTTGATTACATTAATTTATTGTTAAAACCTAAGTATTAATTTTAATGCTTATTTTTTATGTAAATATAACTGTAATATTTAATTTTAAATTTAAATAAATATTTCATATTTTTGTTAAATGTTTAGTTATTGATTTACAGAATAAAATTGATGCCGAGTGAAGATGCAGGTGATGGCTAGTGGCAGAATAAAAAGTAAAGTTCAACAATCTAACGGCCAAAATTATCCAAGGTGGCCAAAATTAGCCTATTTTATGGTACATAACTGTGTGTTATTCTTCATAAGACTGACAGTAAACACTAACCTAGTTTGGCATCTCTGTCTAAACGTATTAGCGCAATATCATGGTAAAAGCCTTTCTCAACATCAAATTCTGAATGTATAATGATTTCTTCAATACCAAAATCCTGAGGGGGTGGAGCACACTGTAGACGTCCTGAAAATGCATCTGTTTCACAGTCTAGATGAGAACTGAGATCATTTTCTCCAAGTCGTACCATTGCTCTGTAATGCAATTATTTGCACTGATATAGAAACCAATTTACTGATTCTTATTGAGTGTATAAAAATAAAAATGTACTTACAGCAAGTGATATTCTTTATGTTCACATGTGGCCACAGTTAGCACATATCGCTTGCTTATTAGAACTCCTCCGCAATAAAAGAAAGTGAAATTAGATTCTGAAACATTACAGACAATGTTTACATGAGCACATTTAGTAATATATAATGGTAAATAATGGCAAATCAAGAGCTCCAGAACATTTGATTACTACATTTCAGTAATATTTAATGGTTAATATTAAAATCTGAAAGTATAAGCTAACTTTGCTCCCTTTTAGGATTGCCAAATCATAAAAGAAAGAAAAAAGAAAAAGATCAAACATTGCAAGAGTTTCTTTATCAACGACAGAATCAACTATACTTAGTTATATTATATGTTACTATTGGTATAAAATGTGATTCTTCTATGCTTGCTACATTACTCACAAAAACATTTGTTTAGGAATGATTTTAAATCAAGCGAGAAAGCTTCAACATGAAGAAAGAAATATCCAATGCTTACTCATGGTAATAACTTCTATGAATAAAAAGGAAAGAAAGGGGAAAGAGCAATTATTTTATTGTTAACCTTCAAGTTTAGATGACAAATATTGATAATCTGAACTTCCAATATGGAGTATTTTAAATATGACTGCAATATTAAAAACATTCATTTGTTCACAAAATGTATATTTTAATATCTCTAAATTTTTTTTGCAGAAAGCCATTTTCCATCTTCCTTGTTACTGGTGTCAATTTTAATATATGAGGGCGAGTCACATGAAAACTGGAAATATATTTTTTACAGCTCCTTTATTACAGACAGAGATCATAACAAGGGAAGTTTTAGATTTTCTATAGCACTTTTACAATTTTCATTAGACTGGCCCTCATAATTATACGAGTACTTTTCACAAATGGGAAGTTATTTGTAATTTTTTTCCTCTCCTGGTCACAGAAGGGAATGCAATTTCAAAACTATTATATGGCTTTTTTTTTGGTGGGTTTAAGGACACTCAACTTCTAGGTCATCAGCACCCTTAAAATATTCATGGCCATAGGCAGATATAAATTTGAATCAAAAATAAAATCACTAGTAACAAAGAAAATATACACATAAATGTAAAAAAACAGTGGCCATAGCCAGGTATAAAACAAGGTAATAGATATGTCAAAAAGCATAAACAAATATGTAAAATTTTAAATCCTCATATTGATATTACAATCTGCTAAAAACTTAAAAACTCTATCAACCACTGTTTTGTCATCCGCTAAGACCTCTGCAAGCCTGGCAGGCAGCTACAGAGAATCTCGAAGGTGCACTAGAGAGGAACACTCTAGCAGCACGTGACGGACAGACAAAAGGTTCTCACACAGCGGACATAGAGGGGCAGGGTCCCTTTTAAATAGGTAACCATGCGAAAAATTGCAGTGCCCTATTCTTAATCGAGTCAAACTAACCTCTTCGCGGCGAGATGTGCGACAGGAAGTTACTCAGTTTATCGGAAGTTCTTTCACTTCTCTAAGCTTATTACCGCGGAGAGATGACCACTCTTCGTGCCAGCGCTTCAAGCCTAAAGTCTTCCGAAGTAACACATGAGATGGTAATACTGAGTTCTGTAGTTGCCGTCTTTGCTGCTAAATCTGCCATTTCATTCCCCGGTAAACCTACATGACCAAGGAATCCATGCAAACACTACGTCAACGCCAGAAGCGTGTAAAACATGGAGGGCATCCTGGATACGTTGTACAACAGGGTGGAGGTTGTACAGCTCACAAAGGCTCTGAAGTACACTAAGGTAATCGCTCAAAATTAGGCAGTCACCTAATTTACGGCGGCGCACATACAAAACGGCTCGGTAAATTGCATACAGCTCTGCAGTAAAAATGGAAGAGCTATTTGGAAAACCGAATGTATGTGGTTCGGTTCCATAAATATAAGCACAACCAACGCCATTGGTGCTCTTTGACCCATCGGTGTAAACACATGCGGATACTTGAAATAGGCATCGTGGACTTCTGGTGTACGGTCATCCCAAGATCTACATGGGGCGTGCCAGATAGCCAAGGGGGGTAAAGCTTCTCGCCCTTGACGAACATCCTAGGCAGTTCCATTTTATACTTCTCTAAAAGATCTTGGAAACGAAACCCCGCTGGCTTAGGATTAAGGGTACTATTCCTATACCGTTCTCTTAGCGTGGTGGTGTAAAAAGAAGCGAACGTAGGGTGCTTAGGCATACATCTAAGCGCACAACCATAATTTGCAAAGAGAATCTCACGCCGATATTGCAGAGGAGGTTCTGTGGACTCGGCGTAAAGGCTCACCACTGGGCTTATTGGAAAAGCTCCTATTGCCATACAGATACCCCTATTGTGGGCCGCGTCTAATCTCACCACAGATGGTCGTGCTGACGAATAAACAATACACCCATAGTCTAGTTTGGATCGGATCAGTGCGCGATACATCCGCAACAAAATTGTCCGATCCGATCACGATTTGCCATTTAGTACTTGCATGATATATAAGGAACGGTCACATCGTGCTCTTAGCTCTACAATATGCGACGGCCAACTAAGCTTCCTGTCCAAGATCAAACCCAGGAAGCGCGTCTCATCTGCGAAGGAAAGTAAATCTGGACCGAAACAGAGCGAATGTGGTAATTGTCTCCTACGACGCCAGAAATTAACGCAGATTGACTTCTAGTTGAGAAACGGAAGCCGTTTTTTGAGCTCCATTCTCTAAGGTTGTCCAAACATTGCTGCAGGCGCCGTTGTAAGAACGCCGTGCGCTGAGAAGTGCAATAGACAGCGAAGTCGAAGATGGAGTTAATTGCTATAGCAAAGAGCGTGACACTTAGTACCGAACCCTCAGGTACTCCCTCCTCCTGAACAAAAGAATTAGAAAAAACCGAGCCGACCCTTACTCGGAAAAAGCGGTCCTTCATAAACTCTTGAATGAACAATGGTAGGCGTCCACGTATGTTCCAGGTATACGGGGAACGTAGAATCCCTGCTCACCAGCACGTATCATAAGCGTTCTTGAGATCGAAAAATATGCCAACGGTTTGACGGTTCTTCATAAATCCGTCTATTATCTGTGTCGATATTGACACAAGATGGTCTACAGTTGAACGGCGTCGTCTAAAACCACATTGGATGTTTGTCAGTGGGTTACGACTTTCTGACCACCATACGAATAATTGTCCATTCATCAAGCGTTCCATCACTTTGCAAACGCAACGGTGAGGGAAATAGGACGATAGCTGGAGGAAGATAACGGTCGTTTCCAGCCTACAAGATGGGAATAACGGTGGCCTCCCGCCAATTTTCTGGGAGTATACTGTCAACCCAAACACGATTATAGACCTCGAGCAGGAATGCCTTACCTTCAGGAGAGAACTGTTGTAACATTTGTACATGAATACCGTCCGGTCCTGTTGCTGATAATCGCAAAGATTTAAGAGAATGTTCTAGCTCCACCATGGTGAAAAGGCGATTGTAATCTTCTACATTTCTCGACCGAAACGCGAAGCCTTGAGATTCCACCTGCATTTTAATTGGCAGGAACTCAGGAGAGTAGTTTTCCGAGCTAGAAACTTGAGCGAAAGCACTGCCAAACGTGTTCGCAACTTCAAATGAATCAACAACAGCTCCTGTGGTTGTTTTCAGTCACGCAATTGGTATATGGGACGATCGACCTGCAACACGCCTTAACCTATCCCACACAACCGAGGGAGGTGTGTGTCGGTTAAATGAAGCTACAAATTTGCTCCATGATGATTTTTTGCTATCCTTAATTACTTGTCTGGACCTGGCGCGCATTTTCTTGTATTGGATTAGGTTATCCAATGTAGGGTGACGTTGGAAAATCCTAAGAGTACGCCTTCGAGCACGAATGGCATTCCGACCTTCTTCCGTCCATCAGGGGACGGGAAATCGATGGGGGTGGGAAATCTTCCGTGGAATTGATTGTTCAGCAGCAGAGAGAATCGTTTCCGTGAGATACTGCGCCGAATCATTAACTGAGTCGTGGTCTTGTACGAGACAGCCAACTAGGTGTAAAGGTTCCAGTTGGCATGGTCCAAACGCCATCTGGGCATACGTGTGGAACATGTATCTTGCGTTAAGAGACTAATAAGACATGGGAAGTGGTCACTAGAGCGTAAATCAGAGATGACATTCCATTGTAAGGAGACTGCCAACTGAGGTGAACAAACTGCAAGATCAAAGTGTGAGAAACTATTGTAAGAGTTAGAAATGAATGTAGGCTCTCCAGTGTTGAGGAGAGCTAGGTAGTAACTGTCCAGGAAATCAGCGAGGAGGTTACCTCTCGCGCGACTGGAGCCCCAAAGTAGGTGGTGCGCATTGAAGTCTCTCACCAACAGAAGCGGTGTAGGTAACTGGGAAACTAGGTCTTCTAAATCAATGTGCGAGAAGCCATGGAACGGAGGAAAATATACGGTACAAATGGTGATCTGGATGTTTTGCAGTAGAATCCTGACAGCAACTGATTGTATATCAGAGTCTAATGGTACAGTTTGCATATATACGTCATCTCTGACAAGCATCATAGCGCCGCCATGTACCGGAACACCCTCTTCTGGTGCGACATCACACCGTACTGGGCTGTATCGCCTTAGATGGAAAGCGTCTCTTGCAAACATGCGAACAGAGGTTCGGTTTTTTTTTTACCTCCCCCTCCCTCCTCCTTCTCTCTCTCTTCTCCCTTTGAGCAAAAGCTCAAGTTCTGGCCGTTGAGTTCTAATGCCACGTATGTTCCATTGTAGAAAAGCCATATTGATGCCCGCCTCGGTAGCGTGATGGTTAGCGTGTCTGTCTCACGTTCAAGAGGTCGCGAGTTCGCATCTCGCTTAGGGTAAGTTATCCGGGTAAGGTTTTTTTCCGAGGTTTTCCCTACCCTGAGAAGACGAATGTCGGGTAACCTAAAGCTCCATGGACCTCGGGCTTATTTGAGCATCATTTCACCCATTTCATTTTATTCATTCGTCCGATATGACACAATGTTGGAGGACGTTAATTTAAAATAAAATTAAAAAAAAAGCAGCCATATTGATATCTGTATGAGACAGGTATTTCAAGGTAACTCTCCATTGCTTTGGAATAGGCGGTTGTCGAATTAATTTTGCCCTTTTCTTCTGTCTTGGGCTGACAGTTTTATCCGAGGCTTTTCGCGCCTCTTTTCTACTGGGCCTCTCCTAGTGTGGGCAGATTCCTCTAGCTCCATGTCCTCGGTCGAAGACGTCCGTGTTCCCATAGTGAATTTTGGTTCGAGAGCTTCGAACCAATTGGACACGGAGACCGGCGACTGTCATCTGTAGCCACCCCAGAGGATTCCTCTGAAGAGGATCTCTTGGGAGATGCCTTTGGATTTTTCTCTCCCTTTGATGCCTTGGGAGAAATCTTGCTCTCTTTGAGGAAATCGGATCTTTTATATTGAGTCTTAAACTTTATCGGTGAAGCATCGTATACAATCGGTCTACTTGTCGAGGTCGGCTTCTTTGTTGGCGACCTTCCTGATTTGCTGGATTGAACTGCGGTGCTTGTAGATGCTGTAGCGGACTTAGGCAATCTCAAACGCATTGGATGTGACTTAGCTACGAGAATTTTGTCATAACCTGTTGCCCCGTTCATATCGCTAGTTTGAGTTGTGATTTCCCGACGCGGTACCGATTTAGCTGCAACCCAGCTATAGGTACCGGAGTTCCAGACAGCAGACTGGCGCAAACGTAATAGTTTCCGGGCTTCTGAGAAGGACATCTTCTCTCTAATCCGGATCTCCTGGATGGCTCTTTCCTCTATATAATGGCGGCATTCTCGGGAGTTTGCTGGATGTTCTCCCCTGCTAGGTGATGTGCATTCATCGTTATGGGCGATCCCTCCACAGTTCACGCAGGTAGCATTACCGTTACACGAGTCACTTGTGTGTCCGAAACGCTGACATTTGTAGCATCTCAGACGGTTCGGGATATGTGCTCGAACTTCAATGACTTCATACCTTGCCTTAATCCTTTGCAGGAGATCTACCTGATTAAAGGTAAGGAACAGGGGATGAGTTGCCCGAAGTTGACCTCCTTCTTTCCTCTGAATCTGGTATACTACTGTTACACCTTGATCTTCCAGGTTCACCTGAATCTCTTCATTGGACATATCCAATAACTGGGTGTTCACCACTCCGCGGGAGGAGTTCAAAGTCCTATACAGTTCTACACGTATCGGATAGCTGGCTAACATATTCACCTTAAGTAAAGTAGCCTACTGGGATGCTGAATTAGCT
Organism: Tenodera sinensis; assembly: GCA_030765045.1. NCBI lineage: Eukaryota > Metazoa > Arthropoda > Insecta > Mantodea > Mantidae > Tenodera > Tenodera sinensis. Next base: position 30,135,261 of record CM060967.1, read on the forward strand.
TCAACCAGGAGCGTGCCGTTGCGAGATCTTATACATGCTTTAACTGGGCCAGCTATTTTGTCAAGACCCCTTTGTATAACAAATGGGTTCACCAATGTAAATTTTCTTCCTTTCTCAGTTCTGGTAAATATTAGGTAGCAAGGACCAATCACTTTCTGGATTTTAAAATTTTGATCGGGATGTCCCATGGTGATGATATCCCCACCATTGCAAATGTCTCCGATGGCATGCTCACTTCCTGGGTGCCACCCCAGCTTAGGTGAGAGTCCTGGCCTGGACCTTGCTCACCCTAGGGTCTCACCTCCCAATGTATAAACAGAGGGACCCAGTCGCCTTCAGGAGTGCATCAGCTCATGCAATGGCCCCTCCCCAGGACTGACCTTTATCAGCGGATACGAACACAGATCTTACATGATAACCAGGGGCTGGGACTTATGCAGTTACCCAGTCACCTCTTGCATCTCCCCATCCACCTACAACCCGTGCGTAGGTTATCCATCAGACTGTGTACAGGGAGGTATCAGGTGCAAAGTCAAACACACAGGAGGACCAAAGTTGCTTGGGAGTTTGGCATGTGCCCCCTCATCTCTTAGAGGAATTCAATTGAGAGTATTGCTCGGGTCCAAACCCATACCTACCATAGTAGGACCACATGGGGGAGTGTGATTTCAGAGTCCTCTTCTCCTAGATGAGTTGTTGACCGAGACTACCAAGCCTCATCTACCCGTTTTGGAATGTTCTTTGCTTCCCCTCACCTCTTGCCTACCTGTAGTAAAAAATGACACACTTAGGAGGCCAGCTGAGCCCCTCCGCCACATCAAGGCAATATTCCTTCAAAGGGGACTATTATATAGCAATTACCACTTTAAAAAATCTTAAGATCACTTAAGCCCCCTGTACTCTCCTGTTCCGATTTTACCTAAAAGGAAATGTGTAATAAAACAGTTTTTATAAATGTTATCTGAATTAATTTGAAGTAGATAGAATAATAAACATGAATTGCTACAAGAAGGCTCATTTGCATTGACCTGAAGGTAGATGAGAAACATGGGTTTACCTTGCAATTCTTTACCCATTGTATTCACACAAGTAATAGTTATGCAAATGTTTTGCACATAACCCAACCCACACAGTAACAGAGGTATAGTCTGCAGACAGTAAGCTAACCGACATTTGTCACGTGTAAGTGTTTACCTGACTGCACATTATGAAGCAATTAACATATTTGCTGCCAACGACTAAACCAACATAGCAGTCATCTCAAGCGAATATGCTATCATTGCTTTGGGCAACCACCACTTCATTCTGCAAACAAGGGATCACACTTCCCTTTCTATACCCTGTGCTTTTAGAAAAGCACAGGGTAGACGGCAAAAAGCACAGAGGGTGCAGACAGACAAAACACCATGCAGCCGGTTCCTAAGCTTTTTTATCTCCTTTATTTTTGTACATATTTTCTATGTAGTTCACTAGCTCATTTTGTTTGCATTCCAATAACACTCTCCCTGAATGGAATAAATAAAGGTTGTTACCTGTACGTAACTGCAGCAGAGCAATCCAAGGGAATTCGTCCAGTTTTACATAACTACCTTCCCATATTCTCTTTCTGTCCAGGCCACAAGAATCAAGAGGAAGGAGACTTGCTTTGGGATGGGTCCTCAAATCAAATCCAGTATTTAGTTGTTCATCACCATCTGTAGAAGTATCATTTGCTGGTTCCACACAGCACAGTGATTGAGTCTTTTCATCAAATTCACATTTTGAGTGCCTAAGGAACTCTATTGTTAGTGATGATAATGGCTCAGAATTGAACAATGAGTATAGTGTTGGACAATTACTGATCTCAACACATGTTGTTTTTCCCTCATAATTGCTACATTCCATTTCTGCAAACACAAATCAGAAATGTACATATAAATAATCATACAGCACAATTTTATTGCAATTAGGTATATCAGATTTTCACAGTAAAAATCACATTCATGGCTCTTGGTCTAAGCACTATTGCTTATTTTTTTAACCACTTGTACACATTTTTTTGTTGTTGAAAAATCTTGCTCTTCTGTCTGCTTTATGCTAATTGATGATAAACATTTGCAGAAATTGTCTCTGTGTATTATATGCTTTATTATAGATACAGAAAGTGAATTTAGTAAAATACACTCTTTGGGAGCATCTCCCAGTTTCTTATCGTCTTATGCATGGGGTCTCACAAAATGTGAGGCATAACTGCTGACCACTGCTGCATAACTGTTGACTGTTGCAATACAGGGCTAGAGACATGAAGCTGTAATAAGGACAAGGAAAGTGGGGGGAGGGGGGGAGGTAGACACACCTGGCCTCATAGAAAAATCATGTTTTGATTTTCTTTAGATTTATCTCTAAATTCTTAATGCCTGTTATCCAAATGTTGCTTGAAATAACCAGCATTTATTGGGTTAAACAATTCTGTGTTATAAGAAAAGCTTTAACTTTGTTTTTAGAATCTCAAAAACGCATAAAGCTTTACAGTAAACCTAATGCAATATTAATTATACTTATAAGTATAAAAACATTTAATCCTTTCACAAATTTTCTCTATATTTATACTGAAATGAAAATTTGTATCAAAATAGCTCTAAATACGTTTTTACATTATATTATAATGCAGTTTTTGCTTTCAAATGAAAGGTTTTATTCTAATAACTATGCAATAAACCACCTTTCTTGGGTGGCATTAAAATTTAATTACATTTCTGTGAATCTTCTCAGCTTCTAAAATTTGTCAAACTGTGTTACTAGCTTGCCACAAGCCAATAATCTGACCACATGTAGATTCTGATGTGCATGACATGGTGTGAAATAAGCAACAATTGTAGCTTAATGAGTAAGATTTAGTGAGCCATCAGAAATAATCAATACTTTCCTTTCATGACAACATGTCATTGGTCATAACTATGTCCAACCGATAGCATAAGTACTAACCAGTCTCTGGAGAGGGATAAAGGGACTCGAAGCTACAAAGGTCTTGTTAAATAGTCATGATAACCATTTCAATGGCATTTTATTTAATTGACTTCCTGTACAAGAGAGATAAAGGGACCAAAGAGAAGTAGGCTCTTCAAAAGGCCGGTTGTTATGTGTCACCTTTTAAATTATACACTCTTTGCATGACATCAGAAGAAAAAAATGAATGACATGTTTGCATTTGAGAAAACAAAGCATTTAGCATTGGTGAAGCAATTAAATAACAATGAAAATCTTTGAAATAGTTTGTGTCACAAAAACATTTTGGACATAAATTGTATGGTATAATCAGATCTACATTTTTTCTACATAAGTTTTGTCTAATTCAATGTTTTTTTAGTTAAGTTTTTGTTTGACCTGTTCTAAAGTTAATGCATTCCTGGACCATATTCATCCTGATTCTGAGACTGTTCATCCTCCTACTTTCCTCAGCCCTTCTTATTCTTGCTTCTTTCATGGCCCCCACTAACAACTTTTCATATTCCAGCACAGATTTCCAGCAACTTCATAACTTTACATCTTGATGAAGTTCCCCCATTAAAGCATACTGCATTCAGCACTTGCATTGCTGAATGCAATGCATTGAGTACCACTAGAACTGCTTTTAGAATTTGCTCCAATACTAATTGTTAACTTTCATTGGGATTTTGAGTTCTCCCACTAGACAACTTTGGGTTACTCAAAATCTTATATTGAAGAGACTTTATAACCTTCCATGACATCAAAGAGCAATGAATGTTCATGATTGATTGTTTTACCTTCAATTGCAGAACATTCAAAGTCACATCACAAATCACTTCCGGGTGGACAGAGCAGATGACATGGTTTTCAATTTGTAGATGGCTTATGTAAAAATATTTGCCCAAACCGTTGCTTTCAAATGTTTTTGTTGTCTTGTAGCTTGTTGATAATAAATCTGAAGCCTCAATTTCTTCATCCACAAGTCGGCCACATCCATCAGGATATTTACCATTGGCTAGCTTTTTGGCCCTCAAGTCCCTCAATCTTCTGAATTGAAATTCAAGTGCATTTATGTATGCTGTTTAACTGCTGTGGTTCTCAGGGTCCCATTCTATATTGGGCATGAAAGACAATTTAATTTTGTTCAGATGCCTCTTTCTCAGACTTGAGGTTGTTCTACATGCCATAAATCTATGACATGAGACCACAGGCTTTACTTCCCTTCTGAAGGAAGCCATGCTAAGGATTTTTATGCCCAAAAAAATCCATCCATCAGCCTCCAAAGGATTTGAACCTACAACCTTGGGAACCAGAGGCTAGCATGTTACCCTTAGGCCATGGAAGTGTGTACCTAATATTTTTGGACATGCCCTACACATTCTAGTTTTTATATTTTTACATCACCATAGGACATGGCTACACATACTTTTTGGTGCCATTTTGAGTCTTCATCCCTAACGTATTGAGTATATTTGGTAAGCACCTTAACATATACAAAGACCCTACCTTTACCAAATGTTTAATTTCATAATTCTCTTTTGATTTCTAGAGTATTTTCAACACACCTTCAGACTCTATTCTTACACTATAAAATGAATCACACATTTGTGGGAAGCACCTTCTGTGTTGCATCCATGACAATATGTGGTTAAACATTCCATGTCAGTTACTTCGCCATTATCTATGGGGATAGCTAGGTATCGCTACTCCATTTAACAAATTGTGACCTCTTTGTTGCCAAGGGGCATCTAGGGCTGCAGTCAGATTTATATTATCCTCATTAATTCCCACAATTTCCTCAACAGACCTCTTCATGCAGCCCTCTTCTTCAGGCTTTACCTGTCAAACCTTGAAGGTGGAGGCAAATCCATGCAGCACAAAAATCTTGTGCACTTTGTATCCTCTGTCAATGCACCTCATTGCAGAGGCTGACTTATTGTTAGTGTTTTACACCTTTTTTCAGTTAATCTGATGTATACCTCAATTCCTTCATATCATATGTACTACAAAACTTCGCTGACCGCAACTGCTCCTTTCCTCTTCTTATGAAAAACATACCTTGGCTACACTTTGCAGCTTAGTGCCAGTAGTGTTTTGTTAGTGTCATGTTGGCATCTGCCATTTCAGAGCATGATATCAATGTGCACAGTGTATCATCACTGAGGAATTGGAACAGCATTTTAAAGAATGTTCCAAATTATGGTTAACATTGCATATTTGCCAAAATTAAATTTTTCCCACAAATACTTGTGCCACCATCTTTAACACTAGGAGAGGGAACATCCCCACAATTATCTTCTAAATACGTACATTTACTTCTTTCTGGAAGTGTTTGGTGGTGTAGATTTAACCTCAACACTTGGAGAATTGTTTCAGTACCAGCGGTTATTCTTTTTTGTATGTTGATTGCCACACAATTTACAACACCTAATACCAAATTTGTGTTTCTTCCCATAGCTTTAGCTTAAAATCACGCACCCGATGCTCAACAAATAGATATACTTAAATCAGCATACTTAAAACATCGCCAAAACACAACCTCACCACAGAACACCACAGGCCACAGAACAAATAAGACCTTCACTAATTAGGTAATCATTGTACTTGCACAGGTAAATTATAAGAAAATAAATCAACCTATTTAATCTAATAATATAGTAATAATAATGATAATAATGATAATAATAATGATGATGATTATGATAATGATAATGATAATTATAATTATGATAATGGTGATAATGATAATGATGATGATGATGATGATGATAATAATAATAATAATAATAATAATAATAATAATAATAATAATAATAATAATAATAATAATAATAATAATAATAATAATAATAATAATAATAATAATAATAATAATAATAATAATAATAATAATAATAATAATAATAATAATAATAATAATAATAATAATAATAATAATAATAATAATAATAATAATAATAATAATAATAATAATAATAATAATAATAATAATAACACCACAGTAACATTCATAAGAAACGAAGAAATGCCAATGAAACATTACGTGCTCTTATGCTTACACTTTACAATCTGCAGTTCAAATGTTAGACAATAGCACTGTATACAGGAGTGAGTTTATTCCCTGGAAAATGAAGATCCTGTAAGTAAAGTGAGACCTTTTTGGCTGTTTGTACTGTTATTCTGTATATTACCACACGCTAGTCCAACTGCCTCCCGCTGCACATCTGCTGAAAGGCAGAAACGCCACTGCCCTGTCTTGCGCCGTGGAGTTCGGCAACTTGTTTAACGCACCAACGGTTACCTACTTTCGGCGGGGCCAGCTTTACTGGGCCACCTGGTAGATCTTGTTAAAACACAAGTTGTGTGAAATACATATTTTGTAGAGTGAAATATTTCCGAGATATCCCGCGTATGTTTGTGTGTGTGAGAGAGATAGAGAGTTGGCAATGAAAGGGGACACCTCGATCCACTGCGACCCTGACATAGATCTATTGCGGGCTACCACCACCCAGGGGGAGGGGTGGAGGCGAAGTGAGGTCGTAGGCTTGTCAGAGAGCGGAGCCAGCGAAGCTTAGAGACGCATAGAAGTCCCTGACAGTCAAAGATATTGACACTTGACGCACAACCGAAGTGTTTCTTTTAAACCTACTCAGGGAGAGGGAGACGAGGCAACCCTTGCGATCCGGGCAGCAACTTCCAGAAAGGGCCAGGGAAGACGTTCCAGAGCGCAAGCAACTATGCCATCTGTCCACATTCACCGGAACCTACCACGCTACCAACCAACCTAAACGATGACAAGGGAGAGAAATGACAAATGAAGGGAAAGGTATCCTATAGAAGAGATAAATGCTCCCCAGTATTCAGCTGGCATGAACAAACCACGGAAAATCCCATGTCAGAGTGCAAGGCCACGGGAATCGAAGCCGCGACGTCCCCAATGCGGGCCACAGACATTACTGCCTGAGCCATCCCGTTCGCTGGATATTCCTTATTGTTTGTATGAATTTTCCAATTCTAGTTTTCTCAAATAGGAATGGGCTATTCGTACTGCAGGAGGGTGGGTCTTTTCGACCGGGGACCGCTACTTTTCAATCAATTAGCTTCTTAACTAGCCCCTAAGGGATCAAACGAGGCTGAGTGCACCCCGGACCAGGTCTCACAGCGGGAGAAAATCCCCACGCCGGTACCGGGAAACGAACCCGGGTCCCCCGTTTGATAAGCAGGCCTGCTACCACCGCGCTAAGTTGGATCTCGTTTAAAGTACACAGTTTATATCAAATAAATATGCTTGTAGCGTTATCCATTTTCGAGACTTTTACTGTTATATTCATCTTCCAATACTTGCCTATATATATTCTGAAATTTTAAGTCGCTATTCCTTTGTTTCCCGCAATACCATGTACTACTCGCATACCTATTTTACCTTGAGCTCTCGATTATTGCTGTCTAAGATGGCAACAATGTCTTTTACGCAGTCGTACTTCATCTTCGACAGCAATGATCGTTTCTCTTGATTATACAGCACATAGAAAAAATCTGATGTGTTGCACTCAGATGACTTTCTCTACTCTTGTACTAACCATTCTTGAAACCCTCATTTCTATATCTTCTTCGTGTTAGTTGAGATAATCATTTGTACAAATTATCTTACTGTTTATTTCCTTGAAGGTGCAAAGGGAATATTAGAATACAGTAGGCTTTGAGCGATAGTCAAATGTTTTAAAGCTTTGAGATCCCGTTCTCTTTGCACGCTTAACTTATAAACAAATGAACAACGATGTTCCATTTCACGAAAGTTTCAAGTTTTCCGAAACTGACCAAATAACATGGAATATCTTCGAAATGGTCCACACCAAAAAAAAAAAAAAAAAAAAAATATATATATATATATATATATATATATATATATATATATATATACACATAATAGCGAGATTTACATTTTTTGTATAGTAAGATTTACGATTTACGAGATATTCAAAAGTAAACAGGACTATAGCCAGAAAATTCAAAATATGCATTTTATTTGTCATACAAATATCTCAAACATGTGGCATTTAAATCAAAATCGTTAGAGCCATTTTCAAGAAAATCAAAACTTTCGAAAAATATTCCATGTAAAGGATAGTTTAGGGTGGAGCAATTCTTTTCAAAAACTTCGTGTCGTATCTTTGAAAGACATTAAACTTAAATACCAACTTTTGTTTTTAAGCGACTTTTCGTTATTAAATTATGCTGTCGACAGGCTGACAGACACACACACACAAACACACACACAAACACACACACACACACACACACACACACACACACACACACACACACACCGGCGCGCGCGCGCGGACCTATTTCTAAAAATGCTTTTTTTAATTTCAGTGCCTCAAAACATATATTTCCAGTGAAATCTCGACATCTAATTTTTGGGTGGAATACAATACTTCCTCTACTTATTAGTAGAGAAAATAAAAAAATGAAGATCGATGTTCCATTTGACGAAACTAGTATTCCAAAGCTCACAGAAATAAAACAGTAATATCTCTGAAATGGCCCACTGCACAAAAAAAATCATTTAGACATAAATTGTGTTTTAAGGAGATCTACATTTTTGTACAGTAAGATCTGGTCTATATCTTACGGTTTATGTTATGTAAAAGTCATTCAGAGTAAACAGGACTACATAGGTTATAGCCAGCAAATTCAAAATATACATTTCATTGGTCATAAAAATATCTTAAACATATGGCATTTTAATCAAAATTGTTAGAGCCATTTTCGAGAAAATCAAAGTTTTCGAAAACTACTACCCATGTAAGGGGTAGTTTAGGGTGAAGGAATTATCTTCAAAATCTTTGTGTTGCACCCTTAATAGATATTAAACTGAAATACCAACTTTTCGTTTTTGAGTTATGTCGCCCACAGACTGACAGACACACAGGCAGACAAGAAAGACATGTACACACGGACCTTTTTCTAAAACTGCCTCTTTTTGGATTGAGGGGGCCTCAAGACATATATTTCCGGTGAAATCTCGATATGTAATTTTTGGATGGAGTACAATACGTCCTCTACTTGTAATACGTAGTAAATAGTAATATGCTATAATAATACATTACAAATAATAAATGATAAGGGCTAGAGAACGTTATGTGAATGTAACACAGAAGATTTTACTGCAAGAGGTAATATTTAATTTGGTCTGTGTTACAATTCTACCAACAAATAAACAATTATACTCACGTGCGACAGCCAATTTCATTACAATGAAACTTAACAAAATATTCAGTAGAGTGACTACCATGGTGGAGATGTGATAATTACGGTAATGTACAATAAATATACGGGAACAGGAAACATATCCGGGAAACCTTAGAAGGATAGGTATCAACCTTTTCCTGTGACCTACCATTGCATTCAAAACAGGATATTGGATGTATCAGTAAGCAAAACTAAGATGGGAATGCCTGATATGGTGTTACATAGATCAGTACAAACGCCTCTCTTCTGTGGTTATTTATTGTATGTAGAATTTACATACTTTTGAAGAAAAACTTCAGTCTATTTCTATTCAACAGTTTATTCTGTGAAAGCTCTGAAATAATTATTTATTTATGCCAACAAACTTACTGTTGGTGTTTTTAAACACACAAGCCGTGTGTGGGCAATGTTTGAGAGCTAGAAATGGAAGTTAAAAACTCAGGTGGGTCTGTGGTTCAAATCCCAGCTGTGGCATTGAGTTTTTAAGTTCCAGTTCTATCTCTCTCTAAAATTAATTTTGCCAAGTTTAAAGTATATTTAATGAATAAACTGTCGTTACTGGCATTGTTTCAGCTCGAAGGTTGTGCTTGTTTAGGTAAACAAGTTCTTTAACCCAGCATTACCAAACCTTGTTTCATAACTTAGACTACCGGGGGAGTGGGGGTTACTTTGTGACCACCACTAGTAACAAAATGTCTGAGCAATTCTAAAATGAGATATATCTTCCCATGTTTATAAAGGTGATATTTAACACTGTTTGACAGTTACTTTTTTCTTTTTCACATGAATTTCATTAGATATTATGCCAGTCCTTATTACAGAGCTTTACCAACGGAGGTGACCATCTCAGGAAACAACTTATCTCAGCAAGTTTACTTTAAAATTGGATTTTATATCTAAGGCCAACAATGAGAAATTTGAAACAAATACGCAATTCAGTAGTATAAACAGTGACTGACCTAAAGACCTAGTTTTAGCCATAAATCAGGATCCGCATTCAACTTATTTCTGTACTTAATTTTGACATAAATAGGGAAGCAAATTAACATTCATAAAGATAAGTAGTCGCAAATCTCAAGAGCAGATTTATAGCTTTGTGTCAGATCATTGGATATAAGTTTTGCCTGGCAACCAGAGAAGTCTGTTAATCCATCTTCTTGATCGCTTCCTGAGACTATCGCCACTTAACAGCTCGATCATTTCGTTTTTCTTGGGAAGGAGTTACGATTTCTGATAAGGTGTCAATAACAGAAAACGTATTTCTAATCCAAAATTCTGAATTCAGATTTTCGGGAGAGTATACATTCAAATCTGTGCGGACCCCTAATATTCACAGCAGTTCACAATGTACTAGGAATTTCATTCTCACTTAAGAATGCAACCAACATTGGAAAGGAAGACGTGTTTCGAATATACATTTATAAATGTACTGACCTACAGTTGACAAAAATGTCAGTTAGTCACAAAAAGTTTATCGCTCATTATTATATAATTGTTTCACTTTTTAAGGTTTTTATATTCCCTATCACAACCGCCAATGTATTCTCTGTCACCATATGTCGTTAAAATAACATTTTTACACCTATATTGACCATTAGACAGACATTTTAAGAAGAAAATGTAGTGTAAATGTCAGTCACACGCGGAATTACTCTTATATTACCGAGAAATCTAGGTTTCTTTTTTTTCGCTTTCTTTCTTTCTCTCTTTCTTAAGAGTTGAAATTTTATCCTTAACCTAGAATATGAAAGTATGTGTACCTCACAAAGTCTTATTCACTTGGTTGAGGTGGCAAAATGCATATGCCAGTAAGCTCATCAATGAAATAATTAAAGCCTGATGATCAGTCGAAGAGAAAGATCTGAACTTCTGAAGTACAAACTGACTACTCAATGTTTATTCTTGATATCTACCTAACTTCTGAGTGAAGTAAAAAAGTATAGTGTTCAACATAAATTTCATTATACAAAATGGAAGATAATAGGTGTATCAAATAATTTTACAAACTTCGGGTGTTAGGTCCCTTACACCACAAGAAGGAAAAAAGTTCATATGAACATATGTCCCATAATCCTTTGTTTTCTCGTTAGAAGCTGTTCAACAAGGTGGTACACTCATCATAACACACAAAACTCATAATAAATGCTCGAAATGTCCTCCTCTTGCTTATAGGCATGCCTGTACTCGTCGAATAATGGACAGTCGCACCTTTTCAGAAACTCCGGGATGATATCGAATGGTTTTGCAGGCTTCCATTACACGTCGATGAAGATTTTCTTCATCCAGGATGACTGATCCCTAAACCAATATTTTAAGGTGTCCCCAGAGATAAAACTCCAAAGGATTGAGGTCGGGAGAACGTGCAGGCCATGGAACTGGTCCACCTCTGCCTATCCATCGGTCATGGTTGATACCTGTCAGTGTATCTCGAACAATGCGACTAAAATGTGCCAGAGCCCCATCATGCATAAACAACATTGTCTTATTTGCAGTACACCTTCATGTAGTAACTCTGGAAGAGCGTTCTGGATAAAGTTCCTGTAGAGAGTAGCTGTAAGATGTGCTGGTAGAATGTATGGACCTACCAGACAGTCACCTACAATTCCAGTCCTCACATTAATCCTGAACTGTTGAATATGTCTATCCTGGAGTGCAGCTTGAGGATTAAGAGCTATCCATGCGTTTACGTTGTGGAAATTATTAATTCCATCTCTCCTAAACATTGCCTGGTTTGTAAACAAAACTGACGAGACAATGGATTGGCTGTTTGTGCTACAAATCTTCGCGTCTCATCCTTGAAAGACATTAAACTTAAATACCAACTTTGGTTTTTAGTCGATTTTTCGTTTTTGAGCTATGCTGTCCACAGACTGCTACACACACAGACATACACGCACGGACCTTTTTCTAAAAATGCTTTTTTTTTTTTTTTTTTTTTTTTTGATTCAGGGAGCCTCAAAACATATTTCCGGTGAAATCTCGATATCTTTTTTTGGGTGGAATACAATACTTCCTGTACTTTATTATACATAGTAGAGAAAGTATAAACAATTAATGCTCCAAAGTGCACCCACTAAATTACCATTTATCAAATATCTCTATACCACTAACACCCTGCCTGTATGTGATAATCAGGGACAGGAATTGTATGAAAATGTATATTTTTTATCTGTTGCCAGAAAGTGTGCTCATTTGGCATGTGAGTAAATTACTAAATTTCTAACAGTTTAAATAAGATTTTAATGTGCACGTTTTGTTAATATGTACTATATTTCTGTATCTGCAAATTTGCTTGTTTTACAAGAAAAGCTAAGTTTTTTATTTATTTCCTGTGAATTTGTTGCACATACAAGTACGAATCGGTCATGAAACTTGGCAACACTGATAGAAATTTGCAACTCAAGCCTACAACACATTTAACTACGTCATATCGGAAAATCTCCAATTTTATCTGGTTTATTTCATCATTCTAATAGGACAAATGAAGTTGGGTGTTAAGGGGTTCTTGGAATTATGTTCAACTGTTATTTGTAAACATAATATAATATTAATTTAGTTTTAACTTAATTGTTTAATACCACTTGATTTATAATAAATTGTATAATTGTACTAAAGGAATGAGTTTCAAAATATTCACATGTTACGTTGTAGTTTGTTTTAGAATTCACTTCCGAAATTTGACAGCAGGTCACAAATCACAAGTTCCTCATTTCATCATTTGGGAGTTGAGACTTGATATCACTGCAGTGTAGCTTGCATAAAGTTTTTGTTTTCATAGAATCGTGCCGAAAGTAAACGTGGGTGACAGGTAGGTTACAGGGATATATACGCGAGTTTGAAACAGATTTGATAACTACAGATGGTAGAATTTTGTATTGTGGCGCGTGTGAGAAAACAGTTGTGAAAAGCGTTTTCTAGTACTTCAACATATGAATACTAATAAACGCAAAGATAATATCAAACTTAAATCCACAAAAGGTGTTCTTCTTCAAAAGCTGTTAAGTGAATTTCCAGGCAGTAATGTTTTACAGTTTTCCTTTGATTTGTGTGAAGCATTTTTAGCAGCAGACATTCCATTGTGGAAACTCACCAATCCCACATTCAAAAATTTCAATCAGCAGTATATTAAGTGTAAAGTGCCAGACCAATCTACTCTACGCAAAAATTATGTGAAGAGGTGTTACAATCTCACAATTAAAAATATCAGAGAACAGTTTGGAGATCATTTTATGTGGGTGTCAGTCGACGAAATGTGGGACAGTGAAGGTCAGTTTATTGCAAATTTTATTGTTGGGTCTCTCCATAAAAACGAATCAACCATCCCATTTCTTCTTGCGATAAAACAACTTGATGCTACAAATAGCTCTTCCATATGCAAATTTTTTATTGATTCATTGAACTTTCTGTGGCCTGATGGTATTCAGTACGAGCGTGTATTACTCTTTGTAACTTATGTCGCGAGTTACATGATAAAAGTTGGCACTACTCTGAAAGTTATATTTTCAAATGTGATACATTTGACTTTTCTTGTACATGGTTAACATCGGGTTGCAGAAGCAATTCATGCAAATTTCCCACTTGTAGATAAGCTGGTATCCTCTGTAAAGAAAGTATTTGCTAAAGCACCATATAGAAACAAGCTTTCAAAGCAACCGCACCGAATGTTCCACTTCCACCAGAACCTATTATAGCGCATTGGTGAACATGGTTATGTACTGTTCTCTGTTACACCAAACATTTGGAAACAGGAATGTAGTGAATACATTTGATCCCAAAAATTCTGAATCAATTAAAATTGCCTAAGACATATTAAAGAATCCAGGAATAGAAAACAAACTTTCCTACATATTTGCGTGTTTCTCTCATCTTCCATCTGCCATAGCTTGTTTGGAAACCAACAATACTAAGTTGCCCCAGTTGTTAAGTGGATTCAAAACCACAATCTCTAAATTGAATTCGCACTTGAAACCATTGGCAATGTAGTGAAGGAAAAAGCATGTAGTTTTGTTTAAAAAACCCCGGGATACAAACAAATGTGTGAGATTGAAGAAATCAACAGTCTAGGGAAAAGCCAGTCAGAGTTAATCAAATAGCAGCTTTTGTGTATGTAGGTACCTCTATCATCCTGTGAGGTGGAGAGAAGATTTTCCCACTATACAGATATCTTAGGGAGTAACAGGAGGCGACTAACGATGGAAAATGTAAAACATATGCTTCGAAGGAAGTGAAAAAGAGCGGTTAAAATTATCTGCCCTTCCTGAAATCGGGGCCTGTTCCTATCAGTGGCAATACAAGTTTCATTTGTCCAAGAATACTGTGGATTTTTTTTTTCACAGATGCATTTCCATTATATTCACAAGCCAAAGTCAAGCTCGTTACAATGGAAGATAAAACAGTTGAGAGAGCAGCCATCGTGACGGACTCGTGATACGGTTAAGTCAGGGAAACACAAAGGAAACAGGAAATGTGTCTAGGATGTTTATTTACTAAAAGAATATGTTCACTATACATGCCCAAGAGAGACAAGATTCTGGTAGAATGGTCAACATTGCGACTTCTCAAGTCAAAGGTCCAGGGATCGATAGAAGGTAGAGTTCTTATCTAAGGAAAAGTCTTACTGAAAATGACCAAGCAAGGTAGCTTCGTGGTAACGCCTAAGGCTCGCATTCCGGAGATCCCGAGTTCGATTCAGGCCGACATTCTGGCCATTGATCGGTATCGTCGGCCTGGGTGGCTCAGTTGGTTAGACGTTGGCCTACCGATCCCAAGGTTGCGAGTTCAAATCCGGCCCAGACCGATGGTTTTTAAGTGTGCTTAAAAAGACAGCTCCATGGCAGTAGATTTACTGGCATGTAAAAGAACTCCTGAGGGACAAAATTCCGGCACACCGGCGACGCTGATGTGATCCTAGCAATTGACAGCGTCGTTAAACAACAAAATAATTTAATTTAAATTGATCGGTTTCTCCGGATCGGTCGGCGAATTTCCTATGTCCATTATCTCCTATCCCCTTCATTTCTTTCCATGTGTTTCATCTCATTCATTTCTAGATTGTAAGAACAGGGTTCGGCGGTTGGTACGTTGCGGCATAATGGTGAAATTTACGCTCTGGAAGGATTTCTGCCTGGATCTTGTTGGGACTGCTGAGGCCTGGGGGCTGTCATGAGACCCCAGGTCTGTTAGTGGCTTGTGGCAGAGCAAGCCAACTTCAGGATTGGGACGCACCTCGCCATCCGGATCTAATCCCCCTTTTGGTTTCCTAAGGCCACATAGCCCAACTTACCATGTTATGCTCCAGTTACGGAGGCCCCCTTGGTCAGAATACTAACAATTCTCACCAGTGGAAGAACTCACGAACACTTTACAGGCATATTTCTTCAAAGGAAATTCTATACATCTTAATCATAAAGTAAGAAATTCCGATAATATGCGTTTAAATTTATAAGCAACTGTCAAAAGTCTCAAGGGCATATTGATGGACAATAAAATACATTTGTCTTATATGCCTCTAGTATAAGTGCATAAAGAATTTGGAATTTGCCTAAAATATGTACATATTTAGTAATACTATTTAATTAATGCATTATATTTAATTCAACCAGATTTGAAAAACTCCACAGAATGCCTTCAAAATCCTGTAGAATATATAAATGTGAACTTCGAAATTCCACAATGGTTTGTGACTCATTGAATGAATAAAAATAAGCAGAAGAACAGAATAGCGCTAATATGTCCCTACCCGCAGTCGCGAACGCACCCGAAAAACATTGACGTTTTAAAACGGAAAATACCTATTGAGGAAAACCAACTTCCGGTCGGTTTCTAAGCTAGGTATCAGGGCACGTTTGCTTTTGCAACTTCCTTTACAAATGTTGGTTTCCTCAATCGTATCGTAAACACCACAGTGATCCAAAATGGTTGTGGTAGTCATCGTTTTACTATTTTGCAGCATAATGAGATTGTCTTGGTCACGTGAGTTAGCAGATTTGTTCACTTAGGGAATAATAACGCAGAATAAAAATATTTGTTTCATCACAGTCGCTCTCAACATAAGTTACACAATGATTGCAAGAGTGTATTTCAGCACAAAGTAACTCTCCTCATAAGTTATACAATGACTGTAAGAATGCGTTTCATCACGAAGTCACTCAATACTTAAATTGAATTTCGAATGGAAAAAGACTCATTAAATAAATGGTGCAGAATACATAGTGCACAATTTCAAGCATTAACAACATCCTAGTTTCATTTAAATAATACCAAGCTAACATAAATGTATTTTATTACACACACTAGTAGGCAGTTTTTTTTTTTTTTTTTTCAAGCCTGTGTTATGAAAGGGATTTTACCATTAGCGTGATACAGTGTTTTGTTATTATGATGTAGGTATAACATTCTCCAAGGTTTTATTTAATTCTTGTAGAAGATTTCATATTGTTTTGGGAAGATGTCTAAATACGTGCTCGCCAGATTTGGATTTACTGGTGCATATCGATTCGAAGACTATCTTAGCTATTCTTCATTTTGTACATATTTCAATAAAAATTGAATTGTGTTGGTTTTTTTATTATATAAAAGTTCGCTGCCTACGGGCAAGTGGTTCCCTTAACGATTGAAAAAATTTCAGAATGTTCTCCTTCCAAACTACCCTTAAATTTCTACTAATTTAAAATGCAAGGTGATAGAAATAATACTGAAATATTGGTTCAGTATAAGGAATTTAGATGAAGAAAATAGCGTTACACAGTGTTTGGTAGCACAAGCCAGAATAAAGGGGAGAGAGACTTAGATATACAAAATTCAAAGATTTTACAGGAAGAAGGTATGGGATCGTTGTGGCTAGATAATGGAAGAAGAGAAAAGGGGTTCTGGAAAGAAGTAAAAACAAGAATTGAAGATACTGAGAAACAAGAACTATGGGCTAATCTTATTAACAAACGATCTCTGAAATTATATAAAACATTGAAAAATGGTTGGGACAGAGAAAAATATATTGGCATCTGTGATAAAGTAGAAAGAGAAGGGATGGCATGGTTTAGAACAGGAGTAGGTAATATACTTAAGGGGTATAAATAATGAATATATTAAGGGGAGATGTCCAAAGTGTGAAAAAGAAGATAGTACTTGGCATTATATCTTTGATTGTCAAAAAACAAAATATTGAAGAGATGAATTCCTGTTGCATAAGTGGGAAAACATACCAAATGAAGTAAGAGGCAAAAGAATTTTGAATTTAAGATCAGAAGAAAATATAATAAAACTGGGAAAATTTATTGGCAAGGTAAGACAAAAGTGGCTTCGGAAAATAGGAAAAATTAATGAGAATAATTAGTAAATATGGTACAAGGTATAAAGGGAAACAAAAATATATAGATCCCAAGTTTTAAAATGCTCCATTATATACACAACCCGGGTTAATTATAATGGGGCATGGGAAAATGCGACTCTAAAAGGTCTATGTAAGATCTCAAATATTAAACACACTAATTTAAAATGAAAGGAAAAAAAAGCAACAGAAAATTTAATGTGCTCACAAATTTTCTTCAAAATTATATATAGCTAAATGAAATACCCGGCGTTGTCCGTTGTTTGACCATTCGTCCCTATAACTTTTAGGCTCAGGTTGTACTTACCCAATAGCCTTCTGTTTGTTTGGAAACACTTAAAAATATTACTTAATACCTATACTTAAGCAAAGAGTTAATTAAAATTCTTAGGACACTGTGAAACCAAAATCTAAACAAACTAAATAAATATAAACACGGGAGACTGTAAAAGCACTGTTCAACAACCACAAATACCACAGGAAGAAAAGCGAGTAGAGAAATCCGTGTGAATGTAATACGTTACATTTCTTTTTCAATCATATAGAAAATTGTATGATTTGTTTGTAGAAGGGTGAGCAGAAAAAGGCATATGGACGTGTTACGTAAAATAAAAGTAAGTAGAGGAGATCATGTGAATTTTATGTTGCATTTGTATTTTAATCATAGAGAAAATTGTATATTTTGTTTCTAGAAGAGGAAGTAGTAAGACGTGTGATTCTGTTTCGCAAAAGAAAAGTGAGTAGAGAAAACGTGTCAATATAATGCGTTGCATTTCTGTTTCAATCATGAAAATTCTATATTGAAGAGCTAGTAGAGAAAGACATGCGAATATGTTATGTAAACAAAAAGCAAGCAAAGAAAACCGTGTGAATGTAATACGTTGCATAGTAAAATGGTAAACGTGAAAACCTTCCACATGAAAACACTGTTGTGTCAAAATTTATAGTGATCGGTCAACTGGTGTTGGGGTTTATCAACCGCATACATGTCAACATCCACTTCTAGTCTGTTCACCACCTCATTGTCTAAGGGGAATGAGGGGCAGGGGAGAGACATTCCACGCAGTGTAACCCTAGTTCTGTAAACATCCGCGTAATCGTTCTGCTGGTTATGTTGCCAACTTGCTTCCAATATTATTCGCGCTATGTTTACTCGCTGCTAATTTCTCTTAATTTCAGTTGTACGTATATCGTATTTGTCACTAGTTTTGTGTCGGAAGTAATGGCATAGCGGATAGAAGAGAAAGTGTGAGCTCTCCCGCTAGTTCACTGCATGATCCGTGGTCCCGTGGCAACTGACCGAAACTGCGGCGTGGCGATCGCAGTCGCCTTAAAATGCGACCGAACTGCCTAGTATGTGATTCGGAAGTACAGACAATTTTATACGTATGCGTTGTGTGTTGTGAGTAATTAGGTACATAACTTGTGAAATTGCTTCTAATTTTGTGCATAAATGTGTGTGTTCTTCAAAACGTAAGTTTCAAGCAACATCAGTAATTGATTAAAAATGACAACTTGTTTTGTACCCGGGTGTCGTTCAGGATACACAAACTGCTCAGAAGCTAGACATTGTTTTACTCCTCCTAAAGATAAAAATCTGTTTTACAAATGGGAAAAGTCTATTCCTAGGAAAGACACTAAATTATCTGTTAAATCTAGTATTTGTGACAAACATTTTCCAGAGGACTTTTTAGTGAAAGTTGATTCATTCGTTGTGCATGGAAAATTAGTTGAAATCCCTAGAATTAAATGGCGGTTAAAGCCAGGGGCAATTCCCTGTATATTTCCTAATTTACCCACGTACTTAACTACAATGCATAAATCCCGAAAATCTCCACAAAACAGAGACAAAAAATTACTGAAAAAGCAATATTCAACAATCAGTAAATTACCAGATGCAGGATCCAGTCAACCAGTTCTTATTTCAAACGCGCCGTCCTTCAACAATGAGGAATTCACAGAAAACAGTTCTAATTCCTCCAAGGTCACAAACACAAGTGTCAATAATGACACTGTCAATAATGCTACACTGAAGAAAAGAATTAGAAACCTCAATAGAAATTTAGTTAGAACTAAAATCCTGCTATCTAAAGAGAGGGCTAAATTAAAAATAGTAGAATAGTAATTCGCTACTAATTGTTGCGAACATAAACGCAATTTAAATTATTTAAGTAAAAAACAAAAGCTGGTTCTAGATACAATGCTTAAAAAATACATAATTTGCATTATGGTTTAATTTTTCAGCGTAAAATCATGTAAGCAGATATTTCCCACTGTTCTTCGTTAATTATAATACCCATTATTGTAAAATACCATCCTATATTATGTGTCAAGGAAAGACGATGTTTCAAAACAGTATTTCCAATATTCCTGCTTACGATTTTAGGTATTTAAAATGTTAACTGATAATATGAAACCCATTTTCACCATGCATTCGTGAACTAAAGTCAAGCGACCGCGACACCAGTGCCATCTTGCGAGCGAACCATAGTAACTCCCGAAGAGCTCACACTATCTCTGCTATCCGCTATGGTAATGGTAAAAGTAATGTAGAAACAGGTAATCCTCCACCTAGGAGTGCTGTGAAATCTGCTACGATATTGTGGTTGCAGAACAAAGGGTTCAGAGTGACAGCTCTATGTGTAAAACAGATATTTATAGGGTGCCTGAACCAAACAAACCTAAAGAGGCTCTCAAACCTTATAATCGCGAATAATGTTGGAGGTGGAGAGAATGAGAAGTTGTTAGACTGAATTCTTTCTCAACTGTTATAACATTATTGTTAGTTTGGTTTTATTGGGGCACGCCGTCATTTACTGGCTCACACACATTTATGACTTTAATCCCATAGGACTAGTTTGGACCAAGGTAAAATGAATAATTAAAGAAATGCAACAGCTGACTTATTCTTACAGGAATTGCACGATATAACGCTCGAGGATATATCACGTAAGACCAAAACAGACTGGCAGTGTTTTTTAAAAATATAGAAAAGGCAGAAAATGATTAGTGGGAAAAAGACAAAGTAGTTGAAAACATTATTTACGCTTTATAAAGTAAATATACTGCATGAACTGAAAATAACATTTAAATTGTGCTATTTTGAGCGATTTCTTTTGTTTAATCTGGCGTGAACCGCATTCCAAGTTTGACAACATAATGGTAAACGCGGCTAGAAGTAGAACTGCTGCTCGCGATATCATTGTTTTTCGGGAATTGTTTACTGATGTAGTGAATGGCTACATTCCTGCCAGGGACCTTCAACTGGTGAACAAACTGTTTTCCAGAATTACTACCTGGCAAAGCGTTGAGGCGTATCGACCTTGGCTGTCGAGCGTTACGATCGCTTCTTATCTTGTTTATTAGAAGAGCGAAGTATCAGTAACTTGGAGTATAGTCAGTAATAAAACACAAATAGATGATCTCTCGCGCCTGCCGATATATGAAACGTTGCTGTTCTGGGGATATGATTACATCTGAACAGAGAGTACGCACACCGTCTAGCCATGTTTATGTGATAAACTCACGTAAACAACTGGGCAGTTTCACATTCTTTCCGATACGCTTAATGGCTTTGCCAGGTAATATTGTCTGTTCACCAGCTCAAGGTCTAAGGGAAATGCAGGGCAGAGGAGAGATATTCCAGTAGTGTAAGCTGAGTTTTGTAAACATTCGCGCAAACGTTGCTCTGCTGGTAACGTTGTCAACTTAACTCCAATATTATTCGCGCTACGCTTACTTGCTGCAAATTGCTCACAATTTCAGTAGTAAAATCGTACTTATCATTAGCTTTATGTCGGAAGTAATGGTAAAAGTAATGTAGAAGCAGATAATCCTCCGCCTAGGAATGCTGTGAAGTCTGCTATGATATTGTGGTTGTAGAACAGTTGTATGCGTAAAATAGATTTTATAGGAGATTGAAATAACCGAAATTTTACCACTTCATTCTTTGATTCCTGCAGGAGGGGATGAGAAGTTGTTAGACCGAATTCTTTCTCACTTGCTATAATGTTAATATTGGTTATTTTTGTCATTTACTTGGCCGCTTACATGTGTGATCTCAATCCCATAGAACTTGCTTGGGCCAAGGTAAAATAAATACTTAAATGTAAAAGGTGGCTTATTCAGACCGTCAGTATTTTTGAAATATGAGGGAAAGGCAGAAAATAATCATTGGGGAAAAGACAGAGTAGTTGAAAGCGTCATTTACATTTTATAAGCTAAAAATACTTCATGAACTGAACATAACATTTGAAATATGCGAGTGCTTTACTTTAATCTAGCGTGAATTCACATTCCAAGGTTGTCAACTTTATTGTAAACGCGATTATAAGCAGAACTGCGGCTCCCGATATCTCTGTTTATCTGGAATTGTTTACTGATGTAGTGACTGCCTGTATTCCGGTCAGGGACCATGAGCTGGTGAACAAACTGTAAAATGGCTTGACCAACTCAGAAACCTTTGTCGGAATGTGCATAACTTACCTACCAAAGTTTCATCGCAATTGGTTGAATGGTATAGGCTGCCATAGGAGACAAATATTCATTTATACAGGGTGATTCAAAAATGTTTTTACAAAGTTTGAGGATGGGTTCTTCACACTGAAACTAGAACAAAGTTCATATAAATATATGACCTTGCCACAAAAAAGCTATTCGAAATAAATTGTGTATTATGAGGAGATCTACATTCTTTGTGTAGTAAGTTTCAGCCTATCGCTTAGCATAAACCGGTTGGGAAGGACTTTTCTGGGTGAAATGTCTGCTAATTTTATGTTTTTCTTTTCTCTGCTTGATGTGCATTTACAACTGAGCCATCTCCTTCAAATTTGAGTCACCTACTGAGCTGACTTAAATCACAAGCCATGGCTCTTAAAGTGTAGACACATTTCCGTTTTTACTTTGTCTACTACATATAGTAAGTAGAGGAACTATTGCATTCCACCCAAAAATTTGATGTTGAGATTTCGCCGGAAAGTATGTTACATTTTCATAAATTCCTCAAAAAATGTTTTCATACATAAAAAAATTAAAACTAAGGAGTGTATAATTATTTAAATTTTAAACTGCCATTATTGTTTAAAATGTCTAAATCGCTCACCAGCTATGTTGAATAACACGTTTGTAAAGTGACTACAAAATTTGAAATGAGTCACTTTAACTGTTTAGCAGAAAAGTGTCCCTAAAAAGAAAATGTGTGATTTTTTTTTTACTTGGATCAATAAAGTAAAAATTATTAACTTTACTTATGATTTGAATCAGAAGTAAAAGTTTCATTATAATGTATTGTATAGTTTTCAAGAAACACTAACATACATTGCATTGAAATTCTGCATGGAAATTGCTATTTTGACACTACCAAGTACCTATCCTTATTTCTTCAACTTCTCTCTTCCCAATGATTTTATTTCCTCGTATGTGTCAATATGTATCGACATGCTGCTGTTTTTTAAAGCCAACAACACAATCTCGAACTGTTTTCATGAACTTCAAATTATTAACGAATACAAATTAACTACAAATTATTAACTTAAGATGGAAGCCCGCGAAACCACGAGCTCCTGATGTTCTTCCAAAGTAGGACGGTACACAAAATAATGTTCTCTGAAATTCAGCATAAATAAATAAAACTATCAATAACTTCATTTTTTTCAGCTTTCTCTGGAAAAATGAACTAGTACAGCGTCTTGTTACATCAACTTTAAAGTACCATTTGATTTTGTAAGGTCATTTCCTTTATTTTGTTTCATCCCTACATTGCAATGTAATTTCATGTATAATCAGATCCCCCTCCACAAAGGATCGGCACTGAGTGTAAAGGAATTCGTCAACAACGATAGATATTCCATTTTTCCCTTCGGAGAAGTATGTCTTCGTCTTCTTTAGCTTAATTTGGGGAAAGTGTTTCTTCCTGGTTCTGCAATAATTTCACTTGGAGAGAGCGTTTCTTCTTAACCTGAATTCTTTGAGGTTGATTTGATAAAACAGTCAAGGTGTGAAACTTTCTTTCAGTGCTTCTTCCCACTTTCTTTAGCCAAAGATGGATACTGAACCTCAGTAAGTTTCTTTCCTCCAGTCGTGTTTTCTGTGAATATCTAAATTGAACTGAAAAAACGAAAGAAAATGTGATAAACAAGTGAGAAACTCAAAACGACTGAGATATAACCTACAAAATCATAACGCCACTTTACGCCATTTGGATGTAGCATTTCCAATCACAATATGAAACTGACATGCCGGAACGTCGTATCATAATAGTATATCGTGCAACGAGGCTATAATGGTAATAATTAAGACGTGAGTGCATATTAGGAGCGTCATACGAGCGTCCTAATTACCATTATAGTTAATTTCTTACGATAATTTATGCTCGACCATATACCTAATTTTATAGCTGAAATATTGTAAAATGTTGTACGCTCACCAGGGACAATGACCTACCTATTGCATCAGGTGCTATTTGGAGTTCTGCGCAGGCGCTAAACGATCGATTCGTTTCCAGCACGTCACAGCTGCATAATGAAAATGATAACCTTGGAATGCTACGTAACATTGAAAAATAGAAGTAAAATTGAATATATTGATTTTCAGATGAAACATAAGTTATTTACTGTAGAATTAGTGAAAGTAATTTGCGGGACTGTGCTTAATGCAATATTCTTGGAAGTTGATGCTGTATTGAGGTTAATTTGTGTGGTTTGTGCAAGTTGTATCTTACTTAGGTGGAGTAAGTTGCATCTCACTGTCAGTAGTGTCCGACATTTTAGCGTTTAGTAAGCTCGCACTAGTTGCGTTTCGAGAATTAATCAATATTGCGTTTTGCCATTGCTGCATGGGAATTCTCTGATTGGTGGAACACCTGTCCTTTAATGGCAATTGAATTGTCCGATTGGATAAAGACCAGTTCTTTAATGAAAGTTTGAACTTAAGGAGGTCCATTAAAAGATCGCTATCAAACTTATAATTAATAAATTTGGGTATGGTCGAGCATAAATTATAAAAAGATCAAAGTGATATTGCTGTATCAAATTATTTATTACCTTTGCAAGTAATGTAGAAAAAATTAACGACTAACAAAACACACTTCTTGATGTTACAAGATTTTTGTTTTTCATGCGTTTATCTCTTTCTACAAAGAGTGTTTCTCTTTGTCATCATTACGTGAGCGAGACGTGGAAGCTAATCAAGATTGCCAATACTACAATGAGTAGAAATTTAAAGTTTAGAATGTTGACGTTTAATGTCCATACTTTAATGCAATTTTCTAAAACTTTTACCGCTTTGGGCAGTTGCTCAGTGCGACCTCGTAAATACGGACCTGGAAGTATTAATTAAATAGAAGAACAATATTTTAATTCACTGAAATATACCAGGTTTTTATTTAAAAACTTTGATATTGCAGCAATAATTGGGATTGATCAAACAGAATAAATGTTTCTATAAACAGATGTCCGGAAACAAATACCTACCTCTTGAGACATGAGCTATTTTGCTTGTGTTGAGTATTTACACCAGACAATGGACATCAACCAACAATCGCATTCTACTGAACACTTTACTGTCATAAACATTTGAGGGAACAATTGTTGGGTAAACATCCACAGACACCAAACAGGATAATCCCTGCCATTCTATCCTCTGGTAACATTTGCACGTTATACCAATGCTATTACAGGAGCTGGTGCGGGTGGTTACCATGCATTCTTACACTTGCTTCACTCCTCTTCTCAAAGAATCCAGTACTCCTTCGATCATACCTCGCTGCTCTCGCATTCGGGCACATGCATTGGTCACACGCTTTTGTAATGTATGCGCATTGTCGATCGCTTTGGCATCCACCAATACCTTTAAATGTCCCCATAGTCAAAAATCCAATGGTCTGAGGTTTGGCAAATGGGGAGGCCATGCTACTGGACCTCTTTGACCAATCATTCGTCCTCAAATAAATATTTTTGTTGTGTTATTCATTTTAAATATATCCTTTGTTATTGATTTGAGTTTTCAAATACTTATACTTTTCTCAAGAGAAAATGGCTATTGGTTCTCTCGCCCACGCAAAGCCATCACGTAGCAACCCGCTATTATACTAGAACTAACGTAACTTGAGTATTCTGACAGTTCCCTCGGCGTGCGTTAAGCGCGTGGTAGGGGAGTGGCACAGTGGTCTATTGTCATGACCACCAGGGTTGACCTTGAAGTAGCCAATAGACTTCGTGGCCTCGCAATCCCGTCAGGGAACAGTCAGGATACCCAAGTTACGTCAATTCAAGCATAACATGTTTGCGTATTACTTAAAGCCTATAAGGAAATATGCAATAAAATAATTTCTGCGCATGTTCATCTCGATTGCATAAAGTGGTCAGATGAGTAAGCTTTTGTAATGATATTGTTTGCAGAATGGTAGAGAAAGTTTGCGAATGTAACACAAGCTTTTTGAAAATAATTCACTCTTCTACGAATGCTTCTAGCCTAGTAGATAACTTCACTTCCACATTATGAGTGTCTTTCTCTATTTCATTAAAACATTCCCAAACGTTTCTTCGTAATTTTTTAAAGACAGATCACGTACCAAATGCAGTAAGGTATCTAAACTGGATAAAATTAGTTTTTCACATGGATATCGTGGACGTTATGTACACTATTTCAAAAGGTTTAGCGTAAACTGTAGTTTAAGCTTACCAGAAAGCAGGTTTAACTTAGATGTTAGTGAACTATGTAAATCTAGGTTTACCTTCACTTGGAGAGTAATAGAATAAATGCGCAAAAGTTGCTCTAATAAAATGAAAACCACCAATGCCAGCAGCTTGTTTGAAATTGGAAAATAATATTCTGATTGTTTGAAATACATTTGCTTATAAGGTGCAAAGTTCACTTAACTCACCAGTCACATTTAAAGGTTAAGTTACTATTACTTTCACTGTCGGCCGCTATCAGCGGCGATAGAAAAGCATTATATGTACACTACATCCGCACTGTATCTTTATTTTAAGAAATTTTGTGCTTTGCAAAATATACGTTCTTTGCCAAGTACATATTCTTATGTGCTTTTCAGATTATAATTTACTAATTTAAAGAATTACTGAAATAAAAAGTCTGATGTGTTGCACTCACATGACTTTCTCTAATTTTGTACTAACCATTCTTACAAACTCTTATTCCTATATCTTCTTCGTGTTAGTTAAAATAAACATTTGTACAAATTATCTTATTGGTTATTTCCTTGTAGGTGCAAGGGGAATATTAGAATACAGTAGGCTTTGTGAGATAGTCAAATATTTTAAAGCTTTGTTATTCGGTTCTCTTTGCACACGTAACATAAAAAAATGAACAACGATGTTCCATTTCACGAAAGCTTTAAGTTTTCCGAAACTCACACACATAACAAGGAATATCTCCAAAATGGTTCACCCTACAAGAAAGTTTATTGAGACATAAATTGTGTATTTTAGCAAGATCTACATTTTTGTACAGTATAATTTGGTCTATCTCTAACGGTTTACCAGTTATGCAAAAGTCGTCCAAGGTAAATACGACTACAGGGGCTATAGCCTGAAAATTCAAGATATACATTTCATTTGTCATCAAAATATCTCAAACATATGACATTTTAATCAAAATCGTTAGAGCCATTTTCAAGAAAATCAAAATTTTCGAAAAATGTTCCATGTAAAGGGTAGTATAGGGTGGGGCTATTTTCTTCAAAATCTTCGTGTCGCATCCTTGAAAGACATTAAACTTAAATACCAAGTTTAGCTTTTAACCGACTTTTCGTTTTTGAGTTACGCTGTCCACAGACTGACAGACTGACAGACTGACACACACACAAACCTTTTTTTAAAAATGCTTTTTTTTTTTTTTTTTTGGATTCAAGGGGTCTCAAAACATATTTCCGGTGAAATCTCGACATCGAATTTTTGGGTGGAATACAATACTTCCCCTACTTACCAGTAGAGAAAGTAAAAATCATGCAAGTATATATTCAATTACATTTATAGTTGTGGCACTAAAAGAATGAGCCGTTAAACTGTATTGACTACGCTTCTTGTCATTGTTTGCAGAAATGGAGACCCAGAACCAGGAGGAAGAACGAAGATGTGTTGAGATTAACAAGTGCCCATCAATGTACTCACTGTTCAACTCTCAGCCATTAACCTCGCTAACTGTAGAGTTCCTTAAGCGATCAAAATGTGACTTTGATGAGAGCAATCAATTGCTGTGCTGTGTGGAACCAGCAGCTCAGGTTTCTGATACTCCTACAGACGATGAATATTTCAGTAGTAGTCTGTACATAAAGACTCATCCTAAAGCAGGTCTCCTTCCTCTGGAGTCTTGTGGTCTTGACATAAACAGGATTTGGGAAGGTAGCATTACTAAACTGGACGAGTTCCCATGGCTTGCATTACTTGATTTGGACAAAGGTAAGAAGATACATCTCAACGATCATGCACGTTGGCATTAAATGTTAGTGGTAGGTGAAATTTCTAAGTCTTGCAATTTTTGTTTAAATGTTTATAAAATTTCGTCACATGCTGCTCTCTATAAGTATACCTATGTTGTTTTAAATTTCATACAGATATCTACAATGCTTTTTATAAAAAAACACGTTATTTTACTTTTAGTATGTTAATTAATCAGATGTTAAATGAGTGAGAAATCGTAATTTTGGGGGGAATAAAATCTGATGTGTTGCACTCACATGACTTTCTCTACTCTTGTACTAACCATTCTTACAAACTCTTATTCCTATATCTTCTTTCTTGATAGTTGAGATACACATTTGTATAAATTATCTTATTGCTTATTTCCTTGTAGGTGCAAGGGGAATGTTAGAATACAGTAGGCTTTGTGCGATAGTCAAATGTTTGAGATTCTGTTGTCTTTGCACACTTAACATATAAAAAAAATGAACAACGATGATGCATTTCACGAAAGTTCTAGGTTTTCCGAAACTCACACACATAACAAGGAATATCTCCGAAATGGTTCACCCCACAAGAAAATGTATTGAGACATAAATTGTGTATTTTAGCAAGATCTACATTTTTGTACAGTATAATTTGGTCTATCTCTAACGGTTTACCAGTTATGCAAAAGTTGTCTAGAGTAAATACGACTACAGGGACTATAGCCAGAAAATTCAAGATATACATTTCATTTGTCATAAAAATATCTCAAATATATGACATTTTAATCAAAATCGTTAGAGCCATTTTCAAGAAAATCAAAATTTTCGAAAAAGTTTCCATGTAAAGGGTAGTTTAGGGTGGGGCTATTTTCTTCAAAATCTTCGTGTCGCATCCTTGAAAGACATTAAAGTTAAACACCAACTTTGGTTTTTAACCGACTTTTCATTTTTGAGTTATGCTGTCCACAGACTGACAGACTGACACACAGACACACACACGGACCTTTTTCTAAAAATGCTTTTTTTGGATTCAGGGGGCCTCAAAACATGTATTTCCGGTAAAATCTCAATATCGAATTTTTGGGTGGAATACAATATTTCCCCTACTTACCAGTAGAGAAAGTAAAAATACTACGACAATACTAAAATACCACTACACAATACAGACATATATTTATTTTGTCAGTCTTCTGGTTATGTTAGAAAGAAATTTAATCCTTTCAATGTAATTTTTGTAACAATATATGCTTAGTGTTGAATTAAGATTCGCGCGTGCGCCTGTGTGTGACGGACTATGGACAGCATAACTCAAATACGAAGAGTCCGATAAATACAAAGCTTCGTACTGAAGTTCTGCATTTTTCAAAGAAACCACATAAAGATTTCCAGGAACCCCTCCCCGCTAACTCCATCCTCTACATAAAAAAATGACTCTCACACGTTTGATTAAAACACGATACGATATACGATAAGCCCTAGGGCTTATGATGAATATATATCCCTAGGGCGTCTCCCCTATATAGAAGGTATCTTTATCGTCCCACCGCTGCGTCCTCTAGGCGCAGTCAAGACTACGGAGGAGTGCAGGATGGGGCGGGAGTCAACATTTACTAAGAGTTGTACTTGTTATTGAAAATACGTCATGAAAGAGGCTTTATTCAAAATTTTTAGGTTAGATAATCACCTTATTAGATTAGAAAACTCAAATACAACACGTTTTGTTTCAGTAAATATAAAAATAATTTTATCTACTACTATAATAACCAGTGATGCTTCAGCTCGTAGCTAGGAGGCAATAAAAGCCATACTTAATATTCCAACAAAACACGCTATCAAAACGTAAAATACAGCTTCAACAAAACGTAAACTATACTTTAATGATTGTCACCTATACCGGGTTGAAGAGAACTTATTATATCCCTTCTAATATGTGCTTCGCAGAAGCATTTAAACAAAAAAGTCTTGTGGCATTTTGTTCTTTGATCAGCCGATTTCGAAAAAAATAAATAGTTTTTGTTCCTAATTGGGTGCGTAATTCCACAGAAATGTACGAAGATACAAGATTGTGACTTAAATTTTTACAAAACTATTAAGCCTACCGAAATGAAACTTCGCATTTTATGTTTCTTACACCTGCATCTATTAGTCAGATTATTCTGGTCGAAGCTGTACCTTCCATCCTGTATATACACAAACATATATAAAATAACATCCGCATATAGAACTAGCTGTAAAGTGTTTTGTTCGAGGCGCACATTTATCAGGCTGAAGAATATGAACAAAAGGAAACCAGAGAGAAGGAAAATATCCAGGAACAAACGAGACTTGACGAGAAAGAAGTTAAGAAAATGAGGAAGAGTAGTATATATAGGGGGTTTTAAAGACACACAAAGGGATGCCGCTAATTGGTTAATTGGTTAACAATGGGCGCTAATTGGATTACACGTGTTTTCACACTCCATTGTCTTTGTCGGTGAAAAGCCGACAATGGGTCGACCCTCATCATCTGTCAGATTACCATCGATAAGGGTTGACAAGGGTTGACAGGTTAATTACCCATGTTAACATGTGTTTAACATGGTCACGCCCACCTGGCACGCGACAGCCATTGACGTCACAGTCGAGCCCCTTAAACATGACGTCACAACCAGGACAATATTTTAAAACCACTCAAGCCACGCCCACCTGGCACGCGACAGTCAATGACGTCATAACCACACCTCCTCTTTCGCCAGGGGTGTACATGCCGCACCTACTTTTGGCATCCACTTCCCCTATCGGCACAGACACACCTACAGCACAATATTTTAAAACCACTCAAAGGGATGCCGCTAATTGGTTAACAATGGGGGCTAATTGGATTACACGTGTTTTCACACCTCTAAGCCACGCCCACCTGGCACGCGACCCTGAATGACGTCAGAAACACGCCCGCCTGGCACGCGACCATGAATGACGTCAGAACCACGCCCATCTGGCACGCGACAGCCATTGACGTCACAGTCGAGCCCCTTAAACATGACGTCACAACCAGGACAATATTTTAAAGACACTCAAAGGGATGCCGCTATGTTCCTTTAAACCCACTCAAAGGGATGCCGCCAATCAATTAACAAATGCGCTAATTAGATATTAATTAGCGGCATTGTTATCCACTGTGTATGTGTTTGTGTCTGTGTGTATGTCCGTGTATGTGTGTGTGTGTATGTGTATGTGTATGTGTGTGGCGTGAAAGTGTGTGTGTCTGTGTGTGTATGTGTCTCTGTGTGTATGTGTGTAAGTGTGTGTGTGCGGCGTGAAAGTATTAAAATGATAAACATTTACCTTGTTGAAACTTTAAAAAAATGTGGGGAAATGCATGTTAACGTTGAACTAGCAAATAAAAAAACGAAGCAAGCTAATCTTGACTCACGTAGTTTCCTGATTATATACATTTAAATACAAACTTAATCTTGAATGCGTAGTCGTTTATAAGGTGGGTTCAGTTGAGAGGAATGTGTTTGTTACTTAAAAGATACATAACAAACGTTTCGCTTCTTAATTCGATGTTGGATTTGTCTCAGAGTACGTAAAAACGGAGAAAAATCATAAAAAAGAATGAAAATTTGGCTGCTAATATATAATTTACCGTCATAAAAGTATAAAAAATCTGTAGAATGTACGTTTTAGTACTGATTGAAGCCGCTATAAGGCGCTGCAAGCGTGATCGATTTGACAATCGAAACATTCGCAGGAAAAACCGAATGCTTGGATTTACCCTGTCCTCTACACCACTATGTGACATCATTAACAAGTCTTGACTTGAAATGTTTAAAGTAGTATTTCTTCAATATTAAATAATACATTTAATAAAAAGGTCCTACGCTGAGGGTGATAGGCAACTTCACCAACATGACTGTTTTGAGGGCGTGTATAATATATACGGGGTTATTCTAATGTAGGCCTCAGACAGTTCGCTTATTATCATTTGAACTCGTCTCATAGCATATAGGCATTTGACAAATGAAACATTAGCTATCTTTAGACAAGTTTTCCCAAAATCAATGCAATGGTCCTCTATCTTCGCCAGGAAAAAAACAACCTTTCTTTTGACAGTGACAAGGTAATAAACTTTGTCAGGGAAGGAAGAAAGCATCTTACTAATGGTGCAATCCGATAACATCTTTAGGGTCTTTCCGAAACACGAAAGAATAAGAATTGTAATTTTTCCTGTTTAAACATGGAGATTGGGAGAAACCCTTTTTAAATGATCAATGTGTCCAGGTGCCTAGCTGAATACATTGTTAATAAGGGTCACTCGAAGGGGACAATGTGTTTACATCTCAGAGGATCTTTATCTATCTATATAACAAAACCCCTTTGTCTAAGTCATTTAAAAGACATATGTATTCATTTGAGCGGTCTTTGCTGCAGACCTTTTAAAGGATAAGTATATTTTGATGAAGCCTTTTCACTGTAAACTTATGTTTTGACGAGGAAAATACCACAGCGTCCAGGTGCATAGCTGAATACATTGCTAAATAAGGGTCTCTTGAAGGGGATGATGTGTTTACATCTCAGAGGATCTTTATCTATCTATATAACAAAAGCCATTTGTCTAAGTCATTTAAAAGACATATGTATTCAATTGAGCGGTCTTTGCTGCAGAACTTTTAAAGGATAAGTATATTTTGATGTAGCCTTTTCACTGTAAACTTATGTTTTGACGAGGAAAATACCGATATAAGAAAACAATATATATTCTTTTTAGCTAAAACCATCTTACTAATGGTGCAATCCGATAACATCTTTAGGGTCTTTCCGAAACACGAAAGAACGAGTATTGCAATTTTTACTGTTTAAACGAGCCAGTTGCCAGAAATAGGGTTGTCCATGTCCTAGGGACATCTTACCGCCCCCCTCCCCCTCAACATCTTAAGGTGGAGAGATATTTCCTCTAAAACCAATGAAAAAAGATTATTTCACTAGCCAATCACAAAGATTTTGAAAAATTAAATAGCCAATCATATCAATGAAGACCTGCTATTATGCGCATGCGCGAAATCTTGGATAATTATTGTGTTTATACACGCCTCCTCCAGAAGTCGTATAAAAGGATCTGAAAAAAATCAAGAACTCCACCGTTTCGAAAGAAATTGACTTGTGTCTACTGTAACTGAAGCTAGTCGTAAAGTGGAAGATTTTCACAATTAGTCTTCGCTGCAAGTGAAATCATCATCTCATCGAAAATGTCTGGTAAGTTTTACATACATTTTTTATCTATTTGCTTATTTTTGTTCTATTAAGATGGTGCTTTATATAATTATTTTTTTCAATTAACCCGAGCTTTTATTGCCCTTCACACGTTGAATACAGTGTGTGCTTTTTATTATGTTTTAACTTCCGTGTGTGATTACTTGTAATTGCTTGATACCCGAAATATAAGAATACTTAAATTGCAAGCTCGCACGCTATATGCTTAAAAAATATTTGCTTTAAATAACCGCTAGTACTAATAATTAATTATTCGGTGTACGTTACATGCATGAAGAGAAGGGACAAGACGTGCACGACTTCTCGACGTCGCACACCGAGAGGTGTTTAGGGTAAAATGCACCTTTCTTCACGCGGTTTAAATAACACGTAGACCCCTTAAAATCTCTGTTGCATGCAGAACAGTGTACGTACGCATCAAATCGCGTATCGCATATCTGGTGGCATTTACAACACTTAGCGTCGTACCTATGGTATTCTCTTTTGTATGCCGAAGGGTGACGACACTGACGGCAATAATATTTGCATTTAAGCACGCGTGGAGGTCAACAATGGTGTTAAATTCCCAGGCGTCTGCCACAAAACCACATTTAAAGATTTTCGTGCTAATGAGCTTCCGTTCCCTGAGCCATTTAATTCCCACACGTGTGTTTTTTGCAAACCTTGACCGATTCCATTCCACCCCTGCGCCAAGGGGAGAACGATGAAGTTCTGAATGGAGGTAAGAATGTTTACAATGTATTTGTACAATTAAATATACTTATTGTTCCTAACCTTCTATATGTTTAGGTATAAGGGAAATATGGGAAAAGAACGAGCTTCGAGTATTACTCCGATGTTTAGTTATTATGTGTTTTACTTATTATGTGTTTTAGGTACAAGGGAAATATGGGAAAAGAACACGTTTCAAGTATTAGTCAAATGTTTACTTATTATTATTATTATTATTATTATTATTATTATTATTATTATTATTATTATTATTATTATTATTATTATTATTATTATTATTATTATTATTATTATTATTATTATTATTATTATTATTATTATTATTATTATTATTATTATTATTATTATTATTATTATTATTATTATTATTATTATTATTATTATTATTATTATTATTATTATTATTATTATTATTATTATTAACATTATTATTATTATTAACATTATTATTAGTATTTTGAAATTACTGGCCATAGCTTATGTAGTCGTCTTTACTCTCGACAACTTTTGAATAACTCGTTAACCGTAAGAGACACACAAAATCTTGCTAAACAATAATGTAGATCTCGCTAAAACACAAAATTTATGTTCAAATAATTATTTTTTATAGATGGAATAATTTGGGCAAATGTTTATCTCAACTAACATGATGAAGATATATAAGTAAGACTTTGTAAGAATGGCTAGTACAAGAGTAGAGAAAGTCAAGTGAGGGCAACATATATATGTTTTTGTTTTTTTGTTATATGACCCGTCATTCACAGAAAAACTATTTCTTCTTTGAATGCCAGTTATCATTCTTCTTTCACTGCTGCTACTACTACTACTACTACTACTACTACTACTACTACTGCTACTGCTACTGATACTGATACTACTACTATTACTGATACTATTACTGTTACTATTACTGCTGCTACTACTACTGCTACTGCTACTACTACTACTACTACTACTACTACTGCTACTACTACTACTACTACTACTACTGCTACTACTACTACTATTACTACTACTACTACTACTACTATTACTATTACTACTACTGCTACTACTACTACTAAACCTTGTTCAACACTCAAGACATCGCAAATGCTATAGTGCCTATCAAAATCCACAACAATCATCTTGTTCCAGCAGTCCAGACACCTCTGCCGGCGTTTCAGGACGCCTTCGATCGACTCCCAGCGCAACCAAACAAGGGCAACAACAACAGCTATCGGAGCGATGCCTCGACATCGTCTTCGGTACAAATCATCCCGAATTCGCCGGCCAACTGCTTCAGCGACCCGTGCAATACTTCTTCGGTGCAGGTGGCTTTCCCCGACGACCATCATCATCATCTCCAGCCCGAGCTATCCCCGGTCCCGGATTCCACCGGTAGCAACCAGCACAGTTTAAGGGCTTCTTTCGTCTCCACATCCTCTTTCTCCTCCGATGATAATGGATATTTTCCAGCCGCCTCCTAAACGCTGCGTATGCAGGAGCTACACCGCCTCTCCCGTGGTTTCCGCAGGAACCCTCCCCGTCATATTCTCCTTCAATCTCTATCCATCCTCATCCTCCTCCCGTAACTTCCACTCCAATTTCTTTCCCCGCTTCACCTGTCCCAAACATTCCTGGCTCATCGCATCCGGTGTCCCTGGATCATATCCAGGATCAACTTTTTTCTCCCCATTCCCCTTCATTTCCTCCTCCTCCTCCTCCATCCATATACAACTTAACCTCTTCTTCCGTGTCAGTTTTCTCGTGCTCTCCCACTGCCTTCTTTAATCCTCGAGCACGGCGGAACCTATTTCCACGGTGGGATAGACCTACACTTGTGCTCCAATACAGCAGCGGTTGGCACGAGTCCGGTGGGTGCGCTGACGACGGGTGGGATGTGACACTCGCCAATATCCCGGAGTTGGAGAAACACAATCAACAACAAGAACAAGAAGAAGACATAACCGATCTCGCACTCCCTCATCTAGTGCCCATTACCAAAGAGGCACGGCTGCGGGTGGCCGCGCTAGCCGGCAAAAGAAACGTCGCACAAGCGCCTGATCGTTTACCAAAGAAACCTCGGAGATCTTCTTAGGTAAAATCCTCCAGCAGTGTCCACTAATTCCTTTGTAAATACTACTGTACATGATGATTTCCAATGAGTGTTTTTTATATTTAATAATGTTTTTCCCTCTCAAATTGTACTTTAAATTATATATATATGTGTATGTATCCTTATAAATTAAATAAAATTATCTCATTGCGATTATTCTTGTTTTATTTCATTGCTTGCCTTAACATTCCTATTTCCTCATTAGGTCAGGTTAGGTTAGGATAGGTTAGATGGACTATAAGATAGAGTAATTGATAATGATGATGAAATGCAATAAATGACTGAATAGGTTAGACTGCTCTTCAACTACTATAAAACAAAGCGATTACTGAAGAAAGCTTAGTAAAATACCCCTAGCAACTTCAAAAATACCTGCTTCAGTGCCTTAAAACATCTTCAAACTGGCGAAAAAAATGCTTCTCACGAGTTTAAGATGCCCTGAAAATCCTCAAAATATCTGTGAAGGAGCTGAAATGTCTTAATTAGCGCTCGAAAAATACCATTAAAAGCGTCTAACGACTATAAAAGTGTTTCAAAGGATTCTGAAAACCAATCAAAATGTTGGTGACAAAGTCTAAAATATCCCTATAGTGCTTAAAATGTCTCTAAAATGGCTGAAACGATATTTAACTGGTAGAGATACCTCTAACAGCCTTGAAATAGACGGTTCAGTATTCCTAATATCGTGAAAATTATCTTCCATTACCCTTCAAAGTGCTTAAAGCAAACAATAATGGACAGGGGCGTCCAGAATAACTCTCGGATTGCCTTAAATAATGTCAAATTCGTCTAAAATACTCTGAAAAATGTTTAAACTGGACGTAAAAGTCTTCAGAATATCTGGAAACAGGCTGAAATATCTATCAACGAGTCTAAACGGGTCTCAATACACGCTGAAAATATATAATATGACTTCTAAATAATCCTCGAAATTGCTTGAAAAGTTGTTAAATATGTTGTAAAAGCGTGCTGAATATACCAAAAGCGTCTAAAAGATCTAGCAGAGGGTGAAAAATTGCAACAAAATGGGGTGAAACGTCTTAAAAATGTATGAAAATGACTGAATAACTCTGAAAATTGTCTGAAAAGATGTTAAATATGTTGTAAAAGCGCCCTGAATATACTAAAAGCGTCTAAAAGATCTAACAGAGGGTGCAAAATTGCAGCAAAATGGGGTGAAACGTCTTAAAAATGTATGAAAATGACTGAATAACTCTGAAAATTGTCTGAAAAGTTCTTGAATATGTTGTAAAAGCAGCATGAATATACTAAAAGCGTCTAAAAGATCTAGCAGAGGGTGCAAAAATTGTAGCAAAATGGGGGTGAAACGTCTTAAAAATGTATGAAAATGACTGAATAACTCTGAAAATTGTCTGAAAAGTTGTTAAAATATGTTGTAAAAGCGCCCTGAATATACTAAAAGCGTCTAAAAGATATAACAGAGGGTGCAAAATTGCAGCAAAATGGGGTGAAACGTCTTAAAAATGTATGAAAATGACTGAATAACTCTGAAAATTGTCTGAAAAGTTGTTAAATATGTTGTAAAAGCGCCCTGAATATACTAAAAGCGTCTAAAAGGTATAACAGAGGGTGCAAAATTGCAGGATAATGGAGCGAAACGTCTTAAAAATGTATGAAAATGACTGAATAACTCTGAAAATTGTCTGAAAAGTTGTTAAATATGTTGTAAAAGCGCCCTGAATATACTAAAAGCGTCTAAAAGATATAGCAGAGGATGCAAAATTGTAGCAAAATGGGGTGAAACGTCTTAAAAATGTATGAAAATTACTGAATAACTCTGAAAATTGTCTGAAAAGTTGTTAAATATGTTGTAAAAGCGCCCTGAATATACTAAAAGCGTCTAAAAGATCTAACAGAGGGTGCAAAATGGCAGGAAAATGGAGCGAAACGTCTTAAAAATGTATGAAAATGACTGAATAATTCTGAAAATTGTCTGAAAAATTCTTAAATATGTTGTAAAAGCGCCCTGAATATACTAAAAGCGTCTAAAAGATCTAGCAGAGGATGCAAAATTGTAGCAAAATGGGGTGAAACGTCTTAAAAATGTATGAAAATTACTGAATAACTCTGAAAATTGTCTGAAAAATTCTTAAATATGTTGTAAAAGCATCAAGAATATGCTAAAAGTGCTTAAAAAGATCTATCAGAGGACTCAAAATAGTATCAAAATGTTTATGAAATTCCTAGAGGGAGATCAGGGTAGCGTATGACAGGATAGAATAGATAAGCAGAGGAGGGAATAGGATAGATGATAAGAGGATAGAATGAATGTCTAGAAACGTATCATGTTAGTAGAATAGAATAAATAATAATAAGAGGATCTATCTTAGGTTAGGCTAGGCCATGTTAGATTAGGATAGGTTAGGTTAGGTTAGGTTAGGTTAGGTTAGGTTAGGTTAGCCATGTAGAAGTATGGAGCTTAGGTTAGGTTAAGATAGGTTAGAAGAGTAGAAGTATGAGGCTTAGGTTAGGTTAGATTAGGATAGGTTAGGTTAGGTTAGTGAGGCAATGTGGGGTGAGGTAACATTATGTTGCGGTAATATATTCAATCAAATCAGAAAGCTCCTGTGTTAGGTGGCGTACATCAATATAGTGAAGGACATACTCAGACACCATGAACGCTCATAAGCATACATACACTGCTATGGGCCTTAAGAGTCATCCCTAGAGATTCCTTCAAACACCTACAACGTCCTGCTTCCCCTACCACCTTACCTAGTAATCCTTAGATTACGCGTGGCGGCCATCTTGCGCACAAAAAACTGTGCCAGAATTCCCTCAACTACCCTACTTGCTACATGACGCAGAAAACACATCAGGTACAATATTTTATTGCATACTCTTTTTTATTTTCCTAATACTTAAGGTCTGTTGTATTATTTATTAATGTAGCTTATCAAACAGGGAATTCCAGCAAAGATACTACAACTGGAGGCAACATTTAGTGAGCGTGAGCCATAAGGTGAGCCTTTTTATATTTAATATTTTAACAATTGCTCCTTTACCTTCAATAATTTAAATCTAATGATTAGAGCTGAGCAAGATTATCTGTTTTATTAGCGATTTATTTGGTATGAAAAATCTGCATCTGTATTTCAGACAGCTATTGTTTTGATAACGATGATCACGTTGTGAGCACCTACAGCTATAGGTCGCGCGTTACTTCTTGACGAATGAAAATTTTATATGAAAGGTTGAATGCGAGTCTCTACTCAGCTTTTGCGGGAACGAGAGAGAGGAGGTACAGTCTGCAGTGAGATGACGCGCATGCTTCTGAGCTGAACTAGTACAACACTACAAATCAATTTATGACACTTGCAGTAATATCAGCCACACGTATTATACACTATACCTCTATAACTGTTTCCCCTTAACTTTCTTGCATTTATTCTATTCCCGACATCTCTCCCTCGTCTGAATTGCTATTTTCGTTGCATGCATACATACGTCCGTACCGCACAAAACTTCTGCAGTCGACTGTATACACAAACGCGACAGAGGAAAACAGAGGTGTCTGTTATCGTAGCATAAACATTTGCTGAC
Source organism: Tenodera sinensis (assembly GCA_030765045.1). Lineage (NCBI taxonomy): Eukaryota > Metazoa > Arthropoda > Insecta > Mantodea > Mantidae > Tenodera > Tenodera sinensis. The sequence goes on from CM060967.1 coordinate 30,174,861, forward strand.
CTGTTTATTAAGGGTAGGCTCACTCATTGGATTTCTGCTCAAGGTCATTCGTCAAGAACGAACGCGCAACCTATACGCATACACCGCATGACGTCAGGGACGGCGTGTGCGACAGAGAAACTTGCGCATGATACCTACCCTATTACACAACATGCCGTGTGTGGAAGGTTTCCGCCTAGGAAGAGACGAATATCAACACAGCATGTGCTGGTAGACCCACTGCTGCAACAGGTGATCTCCGTGTTCAGGGCTTTATTGGAAGATGACAGACGTGTGAAAATGACCAGGGATCTTGGTATTGCAGCGTCGGCTGTCCGTATCATTTTTAACCAAAAAGCTGAAAACACGAAAAGTTTGTGTCCACTGGGTTCCGCACAGTTTAACTGAAATTGAAAAGTGGCAGTGAATGGAGACAGCAAGAATGCATTTGGAGCGACATGAAAACGAAGGTGAAGCCTTCCTTCGTCGCTGGATGAGACATGGATACGTGCATATACACCTGAGCTGAAGCGACAATCAAGCGAATGGCGACATACAGATTCACTACGCTCAAAAGGATGCGGAGCAATGCACTAATGATTACTGTGTTATGATTATAAAGCTACATACTGTACCTCATGGTAAAAGAGTAAATGAAGACTACTACTCGCGTTACTTGGAAAATCATTTGCACCCAACATAGCATCGTAAACGACATCAAGCCATTGAGAGTCCTATTGTGTTACATGATAATGCTCGTTGTCATGTAGCGCAACAGTGAGGAATTTGTTTAGAAGGTGGAATGGGGAAGTACTCGTACATCCACCAAATTCACCAGACATGAACCCTTGTGACTGACTTATTCTCAAAGATCAAACAACCTGTACGAGACCTTTTGTATGTTAACGTCCTCCAATGCAATGCCATATCGGACAATGAATGAATGAAATTGGTGAAATGCTGCTCAAATGAACCAAAGCTCCATAGAGCTTAAGGTTACCCGACAATCGTCTTCTCAGGATAAGGGAAAACCTCGGAAAACACCTTCGGATAACTCTTCCTAACCGATATTCGAAATCGAGACCTCTTGAATATGAGGCAGACACGCTACCACTACACCACAGCGGCGGATTCTACAAGGCATCCGATTTCAATCAAGAGTTGATATCCAGAAAGAGCTCTAGACCGATCAATGAGAGAGATATCCAGAAATGGTGCTGCAGATGGAGTGCGCAGTCTTCCAAGTATTTGGTAACATATTGTTGACCTGGCAGGAGACTATACATGAAGTTAGCAATGTCAAAGGTAACCTAAATAAATGTTTTGTACTGTTATAGCAGTGCTGCCATTACTTTTGGATTGTCCTATATAGGTATAATGGTAATTTAATTAAAATTGTTATAGCCATTTATGAGAAAATAAACATTTTTAAAAGAACCATTCAAAAAACTATATGTTTAAGATATTTTGTGACAAATAAATTTTATATTTTGAATTTTCTAGGTGCATTCTCTGAAGTTCTAATCCAAGATAACTTTTGCATAAATCGTAAACCGTAAGAAATAACACAATTTCTTATTCGTGTACGGAGCGTGTGCGTGTGCGCAGTAGCAAGAGAAAAGTATATGGCCCGTTCAACGAATAGGTACCAGTAACGCTATATATATGTCGGTCTGGGTGGCTCAGTTGGTTAGACGCTGGCCTACTGATCCCAAGGTCGTGGGTTCAAACCCGGCCCAGGCCGATGGTTTTTAAGTGTGCTTAAAAACGACAGCTCCATGTCAGTAGATTTACTGACATGTAAAAGAACTCCTGCGGGAAGAAATTCCGGCACACCGGTAACGCTGATGTGATCCTGGCAATTGGCAGCGTCGTTAAATAACAAAAAAACAAAAAAAAAAAAACAAAAAAAAAAACAGTAACCTATGAAGTGCAGTTCATAGTTTGTTGTATGCGTGGGAACAGCAGAATGGTGTCTCTGTCTCTCCCCAAGTCTGTCTGTGTATTTCTGTGCAGCGAGCCGCCTTCGTTCATGCTCCGTACTTCAGACTACTATAGACATGTGGATCTCGTTAAAGCACACAATTTATATGAAATACCACAATTTGATCTAGTATAACCATTTTCGAAATATTCCGTATTATTGGTTTGAATATCCTAATACTTATACTTTTCTCAAATGAGGAGTCATTATAGGTTTTTTACACCCCCCTCTGGTCACGCAAAGTGAATAGAATTTCAAATCCATTGCATAGCGACCAGCTGTTAAAAGTTTTGACTGTCACTTAAGCCCGCTGTATTTCCATATTTTCGTTGTACATGCAAGAAAATAATAATAAAACGTTTATACAAATGTTTTCTTTTAACAGGAAGTATGGAATAACAAGCGTTTGTAAGAATATTTTGTACAAGACTGAGTAGAGAAAGTTTTGTGAGGGCCACACATCGGATTTTTAAAAATACTCTGGGTTAGTCGAGCTAGAAATCATTAAATGTTTTCTATACGTGAAATAAAATGCAAAAAGTATCCTCTAATATTTATTATTGGGCTTAAAAGGTCAGCTACATTAAAGAGGATTCAAGTTATGCGCGTTCGTAGTGCATGCGACAACACATTGTAGGGAACCAGTTCTGCCTGTCTGCTCTACAGACAGAACGTGCATAACTTAATGCTTTTGTCAGCTGACCTACTAAGCCTATTTATTATCAACAAAACAGGATAGAAATGGGATGGTATGAACTTGAAAACCACCTAAACCTCCAGATATAAACCTGGATCATATGTGAAAATTGTGATTGTTAGCGAAAGTAATGTGAAATGCAAATGTATCGCATGTTTAATACAAAACAAGCCTTGCTGCAGGAGAGAGAGAGAGAGAGAGAGAGAGAGAGGGAGGGAGGGAGAAAGAGAGAGAGAGAGGGGGTGGGAGGGAGAATGAAAGTAACATGTTTTAGCTTTCATTGAAATAATTAGATATTTTGCTGTTCTCTTTCAGAAATTGATGACTATTTTTATGGCTGCGGAGGAGTACTGATTAGCAAACGTTATGTGCTGTCTGTGGCACACTGCATCATGGAAAGTTACATATTGTAAGTTTAATCATTCTTCTGTTGTTTATGTATAGCAGGTAAAGGAATAATTGATTTCCAAACTAAATTCAATACCAAGATTTCATTGAAAATCGTGTTTTGATTAACCTTACTCCAAAAATACCGATTTTAGAAAATAGTCCACGCGTGCGTTTGTATGTACATCTGTGTGGATGTATGTATATGAAGGAGAGAGAGAGAGAGAGAGAGAGAGAGAGAGAGAGAGAGAGACAGACAGACAGACAGAGAGAGATAGGAGAGGAGATAGAAAGTCATAAGTCAAAATCAAAAGCTGTACAGGGTCCGGCAGAATGCATAGTAGGATATAAACAGAACACAACTTCGAAACGAATTAACAGATTTATTGAAACAGACACTGAAAACACAGAAGGATATATGCCATTTTATCACAAAATGCGGCATTATTTGGTTTTGAATATGACACCAGACAGATGGTCACCATCACGTTCAACACATTTCTCCAGGCGGCGAACGAAAGCTGCCGTCGCCCGATTCAATATTGTTGGAAGTGGGAAGTGCAGGTCATTATGGATGATGCGCTTCAGTGAATGTTGTGACACTCCTAGACCCAAAGCATGTCTCACAGTAGAACGCCGAGGACTTCGGATGAATGCTTCATGGGCCTCCTCTACTCGCTCCGGTGTTCGTTGTGTCTTTGGACACCCTAAGTTTTTCTCCTTTGCACAAAGTGGAATAGTCCGGAATTGTTGCACCCACCGTACAGTGGTCCGTGATCTGGGGCTTCATCATGTCGTCCTAACCCGATACAGAGACGAAGAAATAATTGTATTGTGATGGGAGATTAGTTACTTTTGAAATACGCCTTTATGGCGAATGTGCCATGCTCTTAACTCTACAAGACATTACAAATGGCAGTCTTTCCTCAATACAGCGCGCAAACTAGCTGCGCATGCGCAAGCAACGACGCCACGCTACGTGACTCAAATCAGGCCACTTATTCCGCCGTGCCTATTATATACAATAAACTTGTGTTCAAGTTCGTATCTTTCAAGGATGCGACACGGTCCTTTAGATGGATTTTAGTCCTACAATGATTTGTGCCAATTTTATATGCCCGACTTTGTCACTAGTTGGGATGCCAATTTGATCCAGCTTTCTTCTGCCTCTCGTGGTGGCACCAAAGTTTGGAAGATGGACGTTGATGCGTCTTCGTTGTCTACATCGTCCACATATCTGTGAAATTGTAAACCTTTGCAAATCTTTAAGAATGATTTGCTATCCCGCAACGGTACCAGTTTCTGGCTTTTGATACGAAGAATTCGTTTATACGCATTTCAGTTGCTTACTGTACTTAAGGGAACGCCAGTTTCAACCACAGTATGTGCAATCGGCGGGTCACACTTTTCGTCCCCTCTTTAAAGTAATTGTACACATTTTGAATAATGTATGCCGTCTGCTTGTATATTGGTTTCCCACGTCCTATAGGCGAGGAATTTGTTTTATAAGTAGCAGGTGCACTACCTGTTTCCTATGGCCGCCACATATTTACACAGGTTTATAAATATGAGGTTTTATACGAGTTTTGTGCAATCTCTGTTGTGCACCACTTTTCGTGTTTGAATGACTGCATAAACCTTGCAACTCTGGGTTGTTTTGGTTCCTATACATGCGCTGGCCACGCGATGTCCCATCTCCCACTTCAACGGTCTCAAAAGACTGAACAAAGTATATAAAATTGGTGTAACGAAACCTTTTTGTAAACGTTTATTTCGTTTAAAATTAAGTAAATAAAACCAAGGTGTTGTGTTTTGTATCATAGATATAAAAATAAACGACAGTGAGTAGTAAAGGACATGTGCGTATAATGTATCATATATTTATTTGTAGATCCAAATTTCCTTCTTAATCAAAAACATCTAACTGTATTGCAGCACAGCGGTACGGCTTGGAGAACATAATCGATATTCAAACCCAGACTGTGAGATAGACGTATTCTCAGGGCGCCGCCAATGTGCACCACCAACTCAAGATTTTGGTGTCGAAGAGGTGATTGTATATCCTAAATACGATCCTCTACGATATTGTCATGATATAGCTCTAATACGTTTAGACCGAGATGCTGCACTAGGTTAGTATCCCACAGTTACTCTGATTATGCGGGGTAATCCAGGAAGTAGCGACCGTTTGGGCATTCCCGCTACATAGATCGTTGTCGGTCTTCTATTCAAGATCGAGTGGTTTTCTCAATGTGATGTGAGTCTAGAACAAAACAAATATTGATTGGGATTTCCATGATTCTCCAAAATGAACTGTGCGATACAAAGTAAGCAAAGCCAATGACCCCGCATTACTTGGGCCAGCAGGTAACACCTTAAGGGGTGTTACTGGAAGCAAAATGGATAGTCCATACTAAGAGGCGTTCAATTTGCAGCGCAGCTAACACAATTTCAAAATCACTAGGTAGTAAACTCGTGATAGGTTTGTGGGACAAGTATAAGACAACTGTAAGACAAAGAGTAAAAAACAAATAACACGTCGAAGTAGGTACATATTAAGATACCATTTATTAAAATATATGTACGTATATCTCTGACATACTGTATTAAAGCCAAACGATCGTCTTCCTGGATGATCCTCATAATCTGTGGCTATTTGTACCTAATTTTCCAATAAAACAATTGTCTTTCTCCACAATTTTTACTACTGTAGCAAATTAAATTCTAATTATTTAATAAGTGTTCAAAATGCTCTCTATTCACGCTTTGGTTGAAGCCTGAATTCTTGATGAACTTCTTCAATCACTGCTAGTGGTAGATATGTAGGTGTGCGGCGGACGTAGACTTTTATGGCGCCATCCGGGATATTTGGCAAATTTAGATTGATATTCCAAATGTATATTGTTCCTCCAAAGTTTTCTTCTATTTGAATCAATTTGTCCTTTGGTACGTCCGATGATTTCGTATAAATGGCTGATTTGGGAGTACGAAAGTCCTCTCAAGCTGTGGCGAACGAAGGTGCCTGAAAATTTACACTTTCTTTTAAACTTCGTTAAAATCTTACCAGTCGTAGAACTATTAAATCTTCTCATACGTTTGTGGTATTTGGAAGGTAAGGAATTACTTTACAAATCACAATTGCTAAACTTTAAGAACACCGTCCTTCATTCATGAAGTTAACGACGTGCTTAAAATATTGAGCGAATATCAATACTAAGAAGATTAAATTGCTGTCCTCCACAATTATTACAGCATGTAGTTACACATTTTAACCTTTATACTCCTTATACGGCTATTTCCAATGCTATAATATGATTAGTTGCTTCTTCTCTTCAAAAACTGAAATTATTTTCGTCGTGAACTAACGATGCTTCACTTTGTAAGACAATTTTATTAACAGCTGATCCAAAGCCTCCAAACTTTACATTAGGTTTTTGGGGGCCTAGAATGGAAACCGCCTCAGGTGTATCTGTTCATTCTTTCCTGCTGATGTTCATTATATTGACAGACTTAATAACAAAGATCCATGACCGTCGGCAGACATTTTTCCAGGAGGGGGGGGGGGCACATGTTTTTTAATTTGCAATAAGATAAGATTAATTCATTATTTTACTGTCAAAATTTATTATATTTGTTGCATATAATCATATTAATTTGTGCTAAATAAAAATTGATCTTTACATTAAAATTAAAATAGTAGTTTAATAGCCAGTAATTGATTGCACATTAAGTTGACCAACTTCCAGGGGGGCCGCGGTTCCCCCTTGTCCCCCCCTTGGTGACGCCCATGCTAAGACCCCCGTCCCAATAGCCCTTTAAAAGGTAATCAAATGGAGAGAGATCCGTTCCCAAAGTAACGAAAATCTTCTTCTTCATCATCATCATCATCATCATCATTATTACTACTATTATTATTACTATCATCATCATAGAAAAATAAACTTCCGGGCTGATTTGCCGTGGTCTGCTGGAGTAACTATGTCAAGACGATTCGTCCATATCTGCGGTGGACATCATGGGTGGCGCGGGCAAAGTCTTCTCGATGAAAGTTAAGTTGTGTCTGAAATGTTAACTCTCACTCGCTTCTGTTGGCAGGCTGAGAACAGCCCGAGATCTGTCATTCATGTACTTGCCCTTTTAGTGCTTAATCACTTTCATGACGGGATGTGGGGTTTTGCAGGGTGACGGGTGAGAATGAGATTGGGGACAGATGGGAGGTAGCAATTTATGCTCCTCAACAGCTGGGCCTGCTGTACCAGCACCAGACAAAATTGAAATAAACAAATCTGAATCTGAGGGTGCAACTTTCGTTGGGCCCCGCAAGTGAGTGACCAAATATGAATGATTTTAAAATTTTGAATTCAAGCATCTCTTGGAAGGATTGTATGGAAGTTCAGCTTTCGTTATTACTGTGCTTTTCAAATGGGAAGGAGTTTCTCCTTGAGCACCTCCATGCCGGCAACCAATCGGAGTCCTGCTGTGTTGTCATATTGCGCCAGATAGACTTGCATGAACTAGGACACAGAGAGAGAGAAATAAAAAAGAGTGGGGGTATGAGCTTGCAACGCTGTGCACGTAAACGTATCTCATTGACTGCAGATCAGAACTCTTCCCATTTGAAAAGCACAGTAGTGGGTTAGCTCTGCTGTTACCGGGGGTGCCCGCAAGCCATGCGGGGAACCCGGTGACGCACAAGTGCGCGTTCTCTGGGATTATGGTCCTAAAGAGACCTAACCAGGGTTCTCCGATGTTGCGGTAATCAGTCGTAGAATTTTGCAGCCCGTCACCTAATTTCATCCTCCACATGCGGAAGAGACGAGGCCTCGTGCAGTAGTCTCGATGGGAATCTGCGGTATATAGAATAGATTATCCGAAGTCCTTTATTCTGTACACGCTGCAGACGCAGGAGGTGGGAATCTGCGGCCATGCCCCAGATCTCGCAGGCGTACATTAGGACTGGGATGAGGGCCCGAAAGAGGTCCAGCTTCAAGGGAACAGACGTCCCGGACCTTAACATGGGATACAACGAGGCAGTTGCCCCGCTGGCCCGATGCGACAGGTCGCGGATGTGCTCCCGAAAAGTCAGACCTTTATCGAGTTTTACTCCCAGGTAGGAGATCATATTCGTCCATTCTATCCTTCTTCTGAGATAGGTGAATATGGGGAAGTTGGGTGGAAAGCGGTGGTTGGTGAAGAGAATGGCGTAGCTTTTCTCCGGGTTTATGGACAATCGCCAACGCCTACACCATTCTTGGAGGAGGCGAAGTTGTCTCTGAATGGAGAGGAAACTTTTGCGACAGTGTCTGTTTGTAGAATATAGCAGCACTTAGGCTGCATACAGGGCCATGTTGACGTGCTGTTCGATTGGAATGTCGGCCACATAAACACTGAACAGCGTGGGGGACAGTACAGAACCTTCGGAGACACCGCCTCGAATTGGCCTTCGTGTTGATTTGTTTCCTACAACTGAGACCACAAAGGATCTGTGTTTGAGAAATGAGTGTAAGAGGTTGAAATGTTAACGGTTGGCGATGCTGTACTTATGTAGAGAGGGGTCTTCTCTGATTGTCTCTAGGTCGGTGAGGTGGTGCTGCTGGTGGAAGGGGCCTAGCTCCATCCTGGTCACTGCTAGTTCCTGACTGATCCACATTTTTTTCGCGGTCTGGATTGTTGTTTAATGACATCAATGATGGGACACCAAATTCTGTTGAGCTTAAGGCTTTCTTCCTTACTGTTAAAATTGTTGGGGTGCTTATAAATTTCTATAACTTTGCGCTTTAGTCGAGCACGGTAAAGTGAGATGGTTAAAAGAGTGTTGGTGTCTTGAAACTTGATGATGCGTTCCCCCTCCACTTTTATGGCATGTTTGGCGACCACTGTACTTCTCAAATTGTCCTAAACGGCAGCATCTCTTATGTTCAGTCAGACTGGTGTTGATGCTACCTAGTGTGATGCGAAAATACACTGCACTGCACTGCACAAACAGGGAACCTAGTATACACTAGCTGAGGAGAGGGGGTCCCTTGGACCGAGCATGCCATTGAGGTGGAAGGGGAACACATCATCAAGTTTCAAGACATCAACATTCTCTCAACCAGTTAATAGGTCAGTTAATAGGAGGCATGCATTAAAAAAATTTGGATAAGATAGAAAGAAGACTTATCGGTCAATAGCTTGTTTGACCTTTTCTGTCTCAATCTGGTTTAGATATAATTATTATAATAGTGCATTTCCACTTTTAAGGGAAATAAGTGATAAATGAAGAATAGTGTTGTATGTGTAAGTCAGGTGTAGTTGTGCTTTCTTTGATAAGTTTTCTAATAATGGTTGTACTAGTAGATCTTTTCCAGGAGATTTACTCTTAAAATACCTTATTTTTGTATTTGTCACTTGCATAGGTGTGAAGTAAGATTTGAAAATTGACAAGAGATGAAATTCTCTACTCTGCTAGTAAATTCTGGTTCTAGATCTCGATTCAGTTTAAACTGATCTCCCATCTGTTATGAAAACAACTGAGCTTTTTCTTCAGCAGAAGAAAATCATTGTTTATTTAGTGCCAGGGTGGTGTAAAAGAAAACTGTTTTATCTGTGTTGTTTTTCCCATGGAGATCCAAATTGTGTGTTTAGTAATTTTGATCTCTGTGGGTAAATTTTTGAGGTGTATATAGTATTGCTATTGTAATGCATGTTTTAGAGCCTTGGTGGCCCTATTCTACTTATTTTTATAATCGGGATATTTTGTCTGTTCTCTTAGCCTTCTGTGTTGCTTTTTAATGAGTTGCAAATGTTCGATAGTCAGAGAACTGAATGCTCTTGTTTTGCTTTTAGACAATTGAAGATATTCACTTATTACACTTGCAGCATACTGAATATTTCTTGTGCTTTGTGAAGCTGTAACATCAATGTCTTGTGTCATTTTAAGAGATATGTTGAGTTTTATTAAGCCTTCAAGGACTGAGGTTTAGGTGTTTCAACCAAAAGAATATTTTAACAATGAAGGACAGCTGTTGTTTTTTTTTTATTCCATTTAGGTATAAGGTAGTAAGTATTACTGGATAGTGACAAGAACTTCACTTGTACAGCAGTAAAGGCTTGGGGCACATATTAAATGTATTTTTACTAATAAAGAAACTTAAAATATCAGGTGTACCTCTATCTGCTGGGTAGAACATAGTTTCAACAGGAAATGTAATTTCTCACTAAGTTAGTAAAGAGATTAAACCAAAAAGATGAGTTGATTAATAACACTACCCAACACTTACTTATAATTTACCGGAACATGTTTCGGAGGCTGGCTTTCCTTCATTATCAACCGGACATCAACTGGTTCTCCCTGGTGTGGATAGTGATGTTTCCTCTGAGGTCTCCTCTGGGCAGATATTTCATGAGCACATTAGAAATAAGGATCACCAAAGGTTTCCCGTGGATGTTCCAACTCTGGCTGTGGTATGTAAATGACATATTTGCAATAGTCCCAAAAAAATACATCTGTGATGCTCTAAAACTCCTAAACATCCAGTAATAAAGCATTAAGCTCATTGTAGAATTGTAAAATGATGAAAAAACGCCATTTTTGGATTTACAAATAATAAAAACTATTGGATAAACTTTGGCATTCACAGAAAACCAACACAGATGGACAATTACATAAAATCTCATAGTTACAATCCAAGAAATCATAAACAGGCAATCCTCAATAGCTTAACACATAGATTGGTGAACATCCCCCTTCCAACAGAAGAATACAAATCAGCATACTGCAAAATAATCAAAATAGCACAAAAAAAGATGACTTCCCCTAATCATCAATAAACTAAAAAGGAAATAAACAGAAACAAAAAAGTTACTAAAAGAAACTACAACATTCACAGCAGCAGAAACAAAACTGACATTCAAAATATTTACATTCCATCCTTGGGCCTTTGAAAAATTCAAAAAAGTTTTCAAAGATCGGAAGATTCAGCTAGCACCAGTGAACCACTACTCCATAAAAAATCTACTGAACTCAAACATCAAAGATGCCATCCCAACCAATAAAAAGCTGGTGTATGTCAAATTGAATGCGGTGATTGTAATAAAATGTATACAGGAAAAACTAAAAGAAATTTAGAAATAAGATCCAAGGAACACTTTAGAAATGTAAAAAACAAACAGTTGGAAAAATCAACAGTTGCCACTCACTTTTGGAAAAAAAACCACAATAAAGGCAGAACCAAAAATCCTCAAACATGTAACGGGGAAAACAAGAGCTGTCCATGTGGGAATAAATCTTCATTTTGAAAAATAGAAACAGAGTATTCAATTTCGATATCCCCAAGAAAGGTATCTTCAGCAAGTTCCTTGAATCACCATCAGAGGAGACCTCAGAGGAAACATCACCATCCACACCAGGGAGAACCAGTCAATGTCCAGTTGATAATGGAGGAAAGTCAGCCTCCAAAACATGTTCCGGTAAATTATAAGTAAGTGTTGTGTAGTGTTATTAATTGACTCACCTTTTTGGTTCAAATTTATTTTTACAACACTGTTTTCAAACTTCCAAGAAAGAAGTTAGTAAAGAGTGTGGTGTAACATTGTTCCTCAGGGATATGAAATAATGAAACCCCGTCTGGGATGCTGACTATTAAGGTTACCTCCAATTAAAATCATGGCTCTCTCAGAGTGCACAAATTTTACAGCACAATGTTTTTATTTAACACATGCTCCTAAACTTAAGTAAACTACGGGTACTGTAATTTTTTTGCAAAGTACAGACATGGAGCCTGTGAGCAAAATACAAACTAACCATATTAAATAAGGACATGTAGTAACCCGGTATAGTTGATCTTTGCTTTGATTTTTGCAGATACGAAGTATGTGAAGCCAATCTGTTTACCAATGGATGACGTGGAAATAGGGCAAGAGCTTGTCTTGGCAGGATGGGGAGCAAGTTGGCCAGATTTTAGTGAGTATAGACTCAATATTATAATTACAATCATTTTGTCATTATCTCAGTGTATTAGGCAAACTATATTCTTTCTCATTCAAAAAACTATACTTTCAAACTCAGTTTATGACTGAAATTATGAGTAGATGAGTATTTTTTTATCTGTGTTGAAATATTCTAAGGAGATTAAAAGGCTTATCCCACCAATGTTAAATTTACTAAGTTTTTGACCAATCTAAAATAAGGGTCGAAGTATTACAAGATGTACATGTATGCCTTCTACATAGTGAAACAATGTATTGTTAAGCAGGAGAATATTATTATTAATATGTTGCATGCCAGATTCACTTTTCACTTAGTCATCATGCTACTTAGCCCAAAAACTATAGCAACTATTTATATACAGGTAACCTTCGATACATTTATAAGCATTTGTTTATTTTTCGTATCCATTTGCCTGTAATTTTTCAAAGTATTTTCTCAAAATATCTCTAATAAATTTCTTGCTTTCATGAGTCTTATCATTATCATCTCTTTTGATAACTACTACCATTTCATTGGCACTAATTGTTCCCACCATCTTTTGATATCCTCACAATCTAAAGCATAATGCAAATAATTTTCAAATCTTCCACACAATGGACATATATATAATCCAATCTCCATTTCATACACCTTATTTTATAGTTCCCATTTCTTTAGTGAGTCCATTGTTATTCTGCTGCCAAGTAGACTGCAACTGTTTTGCATTCTACATGATTTGATTAATTTGTTCTAACACCTTTAACATTGCTACCTGTTCTGCTTTATTGCTTAATGATCTACCTTGGAGCTTGAACTTCAGTTGCAGTGTAATTTCTCTTTCTCTGATAATAAGTATGCCAGAATGAACACCTTGGTCTGTGTGTGTATGTGCATGTGTGGTGCATGCGTGCACGCGCGTGTGTGTATGTGTATGTGTGTGTGTGTGTGTGTGTGTGTGTGTGTGTGTGTGTGTGGTTCTAAATATGTATTACCAGATTGTTGTCAGCAATAGCAAAGGCTGTGTCATCAAGCCACCATAAGGCACACCTCATAAGACCCTAGAAAATGATACAAAATCCACTGAAGATTATATACATGCAACTTGTAAGAGCTTGAGAAGCTAAAATAAATTCAAATTATAAATGCATAGCCTTAAAAAGAAATGAATTAAGTTTTTAAATTATAACTTTCTATTTGTTAATCTGGAAAAATCACATCGAAAATGTAGAGTATAAAGCCACCAATTGTTTTAAAATATTAAAAGGAGTAGCTAGAACTAAATGGCTATGTTCAAAAAATACTCTCAGTTCAACACACAACATATATATGAAAGCAATTACCAAATATAGCAAAGTTCTTATAACTGCATCCCCCTTAACCTTAGCAATACTTGAACATACTCAAAATCAAGCTCTCAGATTAATAACTGGAGCAGTTAAAACCACTCCAATTATAGCATTACAAGCCGTAACATGCAATAAACCTGTCACAATTGAACTTGAAGAGCAAGCTATTTTGTTGTTGTTTTCTAGTGCCTTGCATCTGGCAATGAAGCCATTAGCAATCGTGCTTTCCAATACTTTTGAACTGTAGTTTCTTCTGATCTTAATGCTTCACAGGTCTTCAAGTGGTCTTCATTCATTTCTGCTGGATCGTTACACAGGACACATATTGGTGAAGCTGAGATACCTATTCTGTAGAGATGACTTACTAAGCAGTCATGATTTGTCAATAGTCGGAAGGCTGCAACTGCTGTTTTCCTTGGTCTCTGGGGGATTATATCTGGGTTGGAAAGTAGTGTAATCCATTTTTTATCTTTGGCATTTGTTTCTATTTCTTGTAAGTATGAATGAGAAAATTGTTTAATGATCAAGCGTTTTATTGAGGAATATGAGAAATTGAACTTAGACTTTTGTTTTATTGTTGTGCCTTTCTTTGCAAGTGAGTCTGCAGCTTCATTCCCCATGACTCCACAGTGTGCTGGAATCCATTGGAGATGAACAGTCTTATTAACTTTTTGGAGTTGTGTTAACATTTTGTAGCATTCTCTAATTTTTGTTGACTTCTTTGTAGTATTTGAACATATTCCTTGAATTGCAGCTTTAGAATCTGAAAGAATTACTGCCTTGTTAAATTTATTTAAGAGAAGATTTAATAATTGTCGGAGAGCAGTGTGTATAGCCTCTATTTCTCCATCATAATTTGTTGTCTCTGCCAACAGAATGATAAAAGGAAAAATGTGAACACGTAACTCCAGCTCCAGTAAGGTTTTCCTTGGAGGATCCATCAGTATATATGTGCAGCCATTCTTCTGTGGAATACCTAGTATTGATTGTTTCCAGAGCTAGAAGTTTTTGTATTTCTTTTGGTGTGTCTGATTTACTTATTTCCTCTATTAATTCCAAAAAACTATGAGGCTACCACATAATAACAATTGGGAAAAATACCAGAATTCTATCAATACTTCAAAAGCTCAAATAAATGTGATACATAAAGTACAAGAATTGTACAACAATATGAATTATACTTTCATATATCTCAATAATCCATTGAATGTCCTAGAAGTGAACCATTATCTAGATCTATTTGAAAATTTTAGAAAAAAAAGATATCACTCCTATAGAAGCTAAACAATATGCCCTTGAAACCATCAATTTAAGATTTCTGGAAGATGAACAGATTCACATCATTCCCTTGACAGCCAAGATGAAGGCGCAAGTGCTGGTGCCACTTGCAAATTATTCTCCTTTTATAAACATGTTGGAGACAATTCCACCAATTTGATGGAGAAATTGCTGCTAAGTATCATTACAAAATTTACTTATTAGAAAAAACAAATTTACTAATATAGTCTTCTTATCTGATTCCAAAGCAATAATTCAAGCTATAATACTGACAGATTATCCAAAAACTGCAAAAATGTATGAAATACATAATATATTAATCCAATTACAAGAATTACTTAAACCAAAATTTTTCCAATGGATTCCAGCTCATTGTGGAATAACTGGCAATGAACGAGCGAACACGTTGTCAAAGAAAGGATCCAAAATTATTTATAAAGTTAAACAAAAAATTCCATTTGTGCCAGTTAAATAAATAATAAAAAATACATTCACACTGAAATTTGAAAGGTATCTCTTCTCTTTTGAAAATTTCAACTGGCAAGAAATGGAAAAAATATTCAATTCAATCCCAAACTCTCCAAGAAAATCAACTGCGGCTATTTTTCGCCTTCTCATAGACCATGATTGTCTCGGTAAACACCTATACAAAATAGGATTAGTAACCCCTCCCCTATGCATATTATGCACCAAAGAAGAGGATATGGATAAAAACCATCTAGCAGTATGTAGAGATCTAAAGATACACGCACACATACACGCAGCACACGCATGCACACACACACATGCACGCAAGTGCACACGCACATTCTATTTGTATTGCTCATGGGAGAAAATTGAAATAAATCATTCATAAGATGTATTTATTTAATTACTATCCAGCAATATTATTAAATGTTATAATATTGAAGCCTAAGATACATTTCTTGTATTTCAGAAGAGCATAAAATCAAAGTAAAATCTGAGATGCCTGTGGCGAGCCTGGAACAATGTGTTCAAGGACAAACAGAGGTGTGGTGTGATTTCAATCTGTGTACTAATGGAACCTATGGAAAAGGCGCAAGCACTGGAGATTCCGGTATGCCTCTAATGCACTGGACTAACTCTATAAATGGCAAAAGACGTTACAGCGTAGCAGGGCTTGTCACTTCTGGAATTGATAAACCTAATCTCCATATTACATTTTACACAAATGTATTTAAGTACATACCATGGATTCTTGAAAGTATTCGCCCGTAATTTCATTTGAGATTTCAGATTTTACTTGCTACAGCAATCATACTAAGTGTTATTTACAGTGCTTTGATATTCCTGAAATGCATACCTCATTGAAATAGTCTGATAATTATTATTACTGAAGGCAAGTTACAGTAGTTTTAAAAGCAACAAAATGAGACCTTTTAATACAGTAGAACCCCGCTAATTTGAATTAATTGGGGGCATGGTCTGTTCAGAATAAGAAATGTTCGCATTATCTGAAAAAAAAAAAAAGACATGTATGTATATAAATTCTGCTATAGGATTAGCAGCTACAAGGTAATGTAACATAGTGATGTGAGGAAGTGACAATATTGCAATTAAGCACAACATAATGACAATGTATTCTTCTGACCTGTGGACATAGCCGATTGCATGCAATAGTGCTGGTACGTAGGAAGTCCCGTCTGTTTCACTATTGCTAGTGGTTATCTAAAGTAATGTATGCTTTTCACTCATAAATTAACGCAGGAGAGGTGCTTGTTTGTGATACACTGTGCTCTACAATGTCAGTGAAATGAAAACATAGTTCTTGTACGTTAAAAGAAAACACTAGAAGTGCTTAAGCTACTTGACAAAAGGGAGAGTGGCTATGGATTTTGTTGTTTAATAGTGACTAAATGCATTATGTACAAGCATATTGCCTATAGCAAAGTTCAGCAAAATATTCTTGTGCAATAGACATTTCACTCCAATGTATGGAGTTTCAATAATGAGTTTGTCAGTTGTATAATAAAAATGCCTTCTCTACACTACAAATAACCTTTTTATTGTTTTTTGAAATTATGAATTTTGTTGATTAACACTTCATCAGCCACCAACCGTGTAATATCTATAAAATGTTTCAGCCATATCAACTCCAAGGCCATCAATAGGAAGGAATCATTACTAAATAAATGGCCATCACAACTCATATCCTCCATTGGTAAGTGCATGAGATGAGATAGCCATTTATTTATAAATTATTCCTTCCTGATAATGGCCATGGAGCTTAGTATGGCCAAAATGTTGAAACCTACTTGTTTCAACTTGTGTTTATAATAATTCAATCGCATGTAGTTCTTTCAAGTACTTATCAATTATTTCCCTGTTTCTAAGCTGCTAGTTAGGCTTGAACTATCTCGTTTAAGTGAAAACAAAGTTCTAACTGTGTACACAGTATTTAGGTCATGCAAGAGTAAACAATAGTTAAACAAAACGTTTAAACAACAGTTAAACGAAAAATTACAATGCAACACAAATGTTTCCTGTAAATCAAATTAAGCATGTGCTTATGAAGAAAGAAACAAACAAAAAAAGAAAGAAAGAAAGAAAGAAAGGAAGGAAGGAAGGGAGGAAGGGAGGCAGGGAGGAAGGGAGGGAGGGAGGAAGGGAGGAAGGGAGTAAGGGAGTAAGGAAGGAAGGGAGGCGGGGAGGCAGGGAGGGAGGGAGGAAGCGAGGAAGGGAGGGAGGATGGGAGGAAGGGGGAAAGGGGGGAAGGGGGAGGGAGGAAGGGGGGAAGGTGGTGGATGGGGAAGGGGGGAAGGAGGGAAGGAGGGAAAGAGGGATGGAAAGAAAGAACATAAAAAGATGGACTTTTGGGTATTTGAACCTGCATTTTTAATGTGTGTACCTTCGCATCGTTGCACCATATCCATTACAATAAACAGACAGGCTACGGAATTCTCCTGCTTGCTCTCTCATCATGCGTTACAGCTGCAGTGGACATGATCAGTGTCGTGCATACTCTCAAACAATTTTAAGGCACAGTTCTGTAATTTGAAATCCTAGACCATAGGTTTCCTATCTCAAACAATCTCCTCCTACCTCCTATTATTGAATTACAATGTTGTGCTACTGGTGTTGCAATGCACCACTATATACATACATAGACTTTAAACTTCCTATGGTGATGGTCAGTTAAACAGAGCTTGTATTGAGAGAAACTCCTCTCTACATCGCAGGAGGTAGTAGATGCAACATGAAAAACTTTATGTGCATGTACTGTATCTGAGATACACTACTAGATTGTGCTGTACTCATATAGTATAACATATCCCTTATCAGGGAGCGAAATCCCAGAGGGGATGGGTAGGATTTCCCCCCACCAATGATTTTATACCCAGAATCCCCCCCCCCCCCCAATAAAATATCCCAGGAGTGGTTTATATAACGAGACAAACAGCAAAATATACACTACTAAAATGCTTCCTCCCCACCAACTTTTGGCTATTTTGCACCCTGTCCCTTATTGCACATAAATCACAATATCCACTATTTTTATTTAAAACTGAATTCCACTTCTTCAGCTATTCAGATGTATTTGATGCTTGACTAATCATTTTTGTTAAGTTATCAATTAATCTGGGAGATTCAGACATTTCGAGACCCATTTTTCAATTCTGTTGAATGAACTTCAGATTCTCTAACAAGTTGTGGGAAACTAGGACCTGTACGACCTTGATTGATGCAGAATCATTGGAATCAAATTTGTTACTAATTTCAACAATCTTAGTGTAATATTTTGCATAGTAAGTTGCTGCATTCAACCACATACCATCTTGTTACAACAGGCTGTGGAGGCAGAGTAGTCCCAGATGGCAATACTTTGAATCTTTTATCCTTGCAGAGGCTTTCAGAAATACTGTTTCGATATTTGCCATGAATTTGTAAATATCATTTAAAGATTATGAAAAAACTGAAGCTATTAACAGTGAAGCAATACACTTCTAAAGGTGTTAACAAATGTTAAAGATTATGAGCTTCACTTATCTTAATATCTGTGAAAGTTCTTGAATTCCAGTGCAGACGGCAGGTTCACATTAAAACCTAATGTATCGTTAGTGTGAATATGTTGATACTGGTCACCATTGTAACTTCTAAATCACTTATTTTTTTGTGTACCAACCTATGACAACAAAAAAATTTATAAATGGAATCAGATGGCACTATTTCTAAGTTCCTTACGTGATCGCTATTTTTCAAAATGAATATCTTTTCCCAAACCATTATATCTATGGGTCCATTCAATTGTTTTAATAATTTAACCTCTGCATTTATTTCATGATTAAATGACCAAAAATGATATGCCACAGTTGATTTATCAATTTGTTTATATTTAATATTTCTAAAACATTTCTTTATTCTAATTTGCAAATGATGTTAGTTTTACCAGAGCGTTTAGAAGGAGAAGTGTGATCACTGCTGTAGTTCATGTGTTCCACCGCACAGATGGCAGTGCAACTGTTAGTGCGGTACGATGCTAATACAAACACTAGCGTTTAGCAGGAAATTCACCTGGAAAAGTAGCAAAGGAGAAGAATAGTGTCGTTTAACAATAACTAATTCACGCATGCACATTCTGACAGCCATTCACAGAAATTCAAGACAATAATGTTACCACTAGAATGCAAAATGGCACTAAAGGAATGAAGTAAAATATAATTTCCTGTGAATGAAGAGTTAACTTTGCTGCAAGAATAGTACAAGCCACTTGTATTTCTATTGTATCTTGATTTAACTTGGCTGTCAGTAGGTGTTTCAGTCCATTTCTCCACAAATGTAATGTCCTTTCAGAAGTAAAAGTATTCTGTTCTTCATTTAGAAGTGATTTCCAACTCGTAAGTACATCGACTTTGTTTGATCCTTTGTACAGCCCATTTATAGGCAGTGGTGCATTTAATATGTCTACGAGGCTCTCTGGTGAATTGTTCCGTTTTTTCACTTCCTTCGAATCCAGCAAAGTGTGTCTCCCGGAAGAATTTAATACTATCAGCCACAGATCGGCTAAACAGCTGGAAAGCAAGCCTCACATTATTTTTTTTAAATGTATTTGGGTTGATATGAACTTTCGTAAGTTTGGGGCAGACTCTCATTCTCGAAAACTGAGAACAAGTATCAGCTTCATAAAGGCATCTATAGCACAGAAAATGTACGTTTTCATTGCTATAAGAAACTTCGTAGTTTTTGTGCACATTATTTCTTATGCATTTAATTATGTGCACAAAGTCTGAGAAAGCCCAAAATCGCCTGCTTGTATCGGTAGGATGGGCTACCGAACATTTAACATCATTACGTTTGCCACATACTCCCAAACAGTTCCACAGTTGCTTGTTAGATTGGCTCCCGTCTGATGTAAAACCAAGTATTCTAGCTCCTGAACCTTCCAGTTGAATGATAACCTGCATTAAAATGTGTGCCAAAATGTCCCCTGGAGTTGCGTTTCTACTTGTGCAGATAACTACAGGTTGCATCCAATTATACAATACCAGGACGTGATTGGTCAATTCATTTTTACTTTTTTCGGGGATTAAATCCCCCAAATCTACAAACCCATCCACTTTCAACGAATTAGAATCAAATCGAACTTCTTTTATCTTTACTTTGTTAAAAATTAAAATTTCACATCGTTCGTTTTCATTCTTATCCTTTAAAAATTCAGATACTGCATTTCCAGCATGGATATTAATGTCATAAGGACATTTAAGACCTTTGATTAACTTTCTTAAATGTGATTCTGATGGAAGTTGAAGAAGATTGTAATTTAAACAATGTATGTATCTTTTGGGTGACTTGATTTTTTTTTAAAAGCAGGCTATAGAAAGGAAATACTTCATAATATTTCATGCCTTTCTTTTTAGTTGCCTTTGATATTTTCAAAATTGTATCAACAATTTTTAGTTTTTACTTAGGTATTTTGTTCCATCACATTCATCGATATTGCTACTACTTTCATTGGCTTTACTTTCCTTTCAAGTCCTTGAATCTTGGCATTGGATACTTTCATTTGGCATTTTAGTCTAATTATATTACGGTGTTGTTGATTTGACCTTTTCTTAAGTAGCCCTACTTTATTATTAAAATGTCTACTGGTATCCCCTGCGAGGGGAAAATCAACAGTCGTATTTTGAAAGCCTTCTGCATGATTCCCACTGTCTTCTAAATTGGTATCTCTTTCAACCCTTTTTGATGGTCTCTGTGAAGGAAGT
This sequence comes from Tenodera sinensis, assembly GCA_030765045.1. Taxonomy (NCBI): domain Eukaryota; kingdom Metazoa; phylum Arthropoda; class Insecta; order Mantodea; family Mantidae; genus Tenodera; species Tenodera sinensis. Next base: position 30,195,706 of record CM060967.1, read on the forward strand.
TTACGGGAGTCTATTGGCCGTGATAAGTATTTAGGAAGATTAGGAAAAAGCTATCTCTACATTTTCTCCATTAACTAGAAACTTGTCTACATTTATCAAAAGTTCTTCTGAAAAATGCGAATCACACACGTAAATATTAGATGAAAAGCACTTGTCCTTTCTTGGTATAGCCCTCTCCCATTTAGAAAACAGTAGTTTATATTTTGGAGGTGTGAAGAAATGTTTACGTTTAGATTTGTTATATCCAGATCTACAACCAGGCACTAAACACATAGGCATGTCGATTATTTCTATAAATTCACAGTTTCATAAAATTTAACCACAATTCATCGCACTGTAACAAACACAGCAACCATACACAACAATACTCCAATGCAATATCCAGCGAAACGCGCTGTAAATAGACACACTAACGACTTTGCTGCCACCTGACGGAGGCGCCAGGTAGCTCTTGTATAATCATATGGAAGAGCAGTGGAGTGATCACACTTTGTCTTTCTACTCGCTCTGGTTTTACCATTATAAACCCTGTCACAATCCAAACAGGCAAATTGATAAATGCCAGATTTTTTATAATTTGGAATTATATTCTTTTTAGAAAAATTCAACAAATTGTTTATACTATATTTATTTTGTGGAACCAAAGTTATACCATGTTCTTTAAAAACTTTTGTAAACCTTTTATTAGCCCAAGGATGGTAAGTAAACTTTTTAAAATTACAATCATCTTTTATTTTCTTAAGGGTAGAAACTTCTTTAATGGGTTTTTTGATATTTAAATTTCTCTATTTTTTTACTTTCTCTACTGGTAAGTAGGGGAAGTATTGTATTCCACCCAAAAATTCAATGTCGAGATTTCACTGGAAATATGTTTTAAGACCCCCTGAATCCAAAAAAAAGCATTTTTAGAAAAAGGTCCGTGTCTGTCAGTCTGTGGACAACATAGCTCAAAAACGAAGTAGGTTGGAAACCAAATTTGGTACTTAAGTTAAATGTCTTTCAAGGTTGTGACACAAAGATTTTGAAGAAAATAGCCAAATTCTAAACTACCCTTTCATGGAAAATTTTGATTTTCTTGAAAATGGCTCTAACGATTTTAATTAAAATGTCATATGTTTGAGATATGTTTATGACAAATGAAATGTATATTTTGAACTTTCTGGCTATAGTCCCTGTACTTGTATTTACTCTGGATGACTTTTGCATAACTGGTAAACCGTTAGACCAAATCATACTATACAAAAAATTAGATCTTGCTAAAATACACAATTTATGTCGAATAAATTTTCTTGTAGGGTGAACCATTTCAGAGATATTCCTTGTTATGTGTGTGAGTTTTGGAAAACCTAAAACTTTCGTGAAATGGAACATTGTTGCTCATTATTTTACATGTTAAGTGTGCAAAGAGTACAGAATCTCAAAGCTTTAAAAGATTTGACTATCGCACAAAGCCTACTGTGTCCTAATATTCCACTTGCACCTACAAGAAAATAAGCAATAAGATAATTTGTACAAATGCTTATCTCAACTAACACAAATAAGAAATAGGAATAAGAGTTTGTAAGAATGGTTAGTACAAGAGTAGAGAAAGTCATGTGGGTGCAACACATCAGATTTTTATGTATTAAATTTATATTAAAACCATTAATTACCACAATGTTAATAATATGTTTGTACTCTGTGTTAAATTCTTCCTTATTAAGGGGTATATTTATTAACCTATAAATTAAATGATTAAAAACAGCAAATTTGTGTGAAAACGTGTTAAAACTTATTTTTTATGTAATTATATCAGTATGAGTAGATTTTATATAGATGCCAAAATTTAATTTATTGTTATGTTTTATTGCTATCATTTTGTTGCTATTAGCAATTGTAATAATCAATATTATAGTCACAATACACGTAGCATAGGGTTAATGTGAATGAAAGGACAAGTGAACGTGGCTTATTTATAAGTGAAGTGAAATTATACAAGTTGCCACAAACTATAAAAGACAAGCAAGCAGTAAATTTTAAAAAAGAATTAAAGGAATATCTAATAAGAAAATGTGTATACGGTATAGATTAATTATAATTATTAGTACTATAATTGCTCCACCGTTAGATCCGCACTTGATGTAAACACAAGCCACCAACAACGAACTCGCAATACGGCGAAACCAAAGCACACCATAAAATATAGTACCTTAAATATCGGCGATTATCTGTGAGTTTTCAAGATGTACGATAACCCTGGTAAAGAATACTTAAATATAACGCGATATTTCTAAAATTCCTGAGTAAATATTGTCCTGTTGCAACATAGATATGAGGTATGAGTCCACGTGGTGTTTGTTTTGTGTTAGTCGCAGGTCATAACATCAGGTTATCGCGGAGTGATACAAGGGGCGGATCTAAGGCTGGATGGAGTATAGTGTCAACATAAAATGTAACTTGTTGCTATTTCCGTTGATGTTATCATTATAAGAAAATGATTGTTATTACTTATGGTGTAAATTGTTGTTTTGTCTTCTTTTATTGTATTTTGAATATGCTCTAAACATTGTATAATGTCTATGGGCAAATAAATAAATTAAAAAAAAAGATTTTTAAATTTAGGAAGGGAAGCCAACCATTATTTTCAGTATCCAGAAGTGAATTTAATTGCTTAATCTTGTAAATTTAAGAGTTTTAAGGCATCATTTATATGTTTCTCAGGAACAATAGCTACAATATCATCTACATATCTGTGCCAAGTTTTAAAAATTAAAGGGAATGCTGTGGTAATTTGTATTTTAAAAAAGTTCATGAAAAGATGAGCAAGAAATGGTGAAAATGGACCACCCATTGCCAAGCCACAAGTTTGTTAAAAGAAATTTTCATTTAAGTTGAAAATTTTTTTTATCCATAGATTTGTAAGCATCAAAAAATTGTCTGTTAATTCCTCATTTAATTCTAAAGAACTTAGCCATTTTTTTAAAACAATCAAATGCTTTTTTCACAGGATACTAGGAAATGAGGCAGTGATGTCAACAGAAATGAGTTTATCACTATCAGATAATACTGTATTGCTAATCCTTTCTTTCAATTCAAAAGAATTTTTAGCACTTAAACTTTCAAATTTATCAAAATGTTGAATTTTTTATTCAACCGTTTAGCCAAATTGTAGGTAGGTGAATTTATACAATTTATAATGGGCCTCATTTTATGTCCTGGTTTGTGAATTTTGGGAAGTGCATACAATCTGGGTAGACCTGACTTTTACAAATTGTTTATCTTTATTAGGTATTGTTTTCACTTCACTAATAACTATGTTAAAAGTTGTAATGCACAATTTCAACCGGTCATTATCAACTGTTATGTAATCCTCGGCTTGAAGTAAAAGCTTTACTCTATTAATATAATCAGATTCATTTAAAATTACAGTTTTATTCCCTTTATCAGTTTTAGTGTAAATCACATCATTTTCCTTTAATGATATTATGATCTTATTATTATAATTTCCCTTTGGTTGATTTTTACTCAAATTCTGCAAGATTTTACTGCATTTCATTTTAATCAAAGATTTATCAATTTCATTTAAACCTTGACTGGCAATTTTTATATCTGCAGCATAATCATCTTTTTTTTTTTTTTTTTTTTTTTTTTTAGAAATTTACACAAGGTTTGGTACCTTACCTTTATTCAGGAAGTTAAGTTCTTTTTAAACCATAAAGGTGAGTCGATTAATAACACTACACAACACTGACTTATAATTTACCCAAACATGTTTCGGAGGCTGACTTTCCTCCATTATCAACCGGACATCGACATCGGTGGATAATGGAGGAAAGTCAGCCTCCGAAACATGTTCCAATAAATTATAAGTAAGTGTTGTGTAGTGTTATTAATTGACTCACCTTTATGGTTTAAATTGATTATTACAACACTGTTTTCAAACTTTAAAGAAAGAAGTTACTAAAAATTCGTTTTAGTCCTGAAGATGGCTATGGAGTATACAATGGCCGAAAGCTCGACCTTCTCAAACTTAACACGGCTGATCACCCATGAAGAATTGATCACTAACGTTCACTGTGAAAGCTTCAAATCTTACATTACAGTAATGTGTTGTCTTACTGGATACTGGAAGGTCATGATAATGATGAATTGTAAATAATTTATACATAACCAAATTTGTAAATTTGATTGGCATATACTGTGGGCTATTAAAGCTATCACCAAAGCCCATATCTGAAGTAAATTAGAAATGAATAAGTAATATTAATAATAATTCCAATACTAGCCAGTTTTCCTCATGAAGAATTTGTGCGTCGGATGGAATACTTCTCGCTCTCTACCATTGAACAAAGGAGAGAATAGGGCTTTGGAGTTTACTGCAACAGCCTTCATTACAATGCAGGTAGAAAGAGGTGAGGTGGCAGAATGCAGGAATAAGTATGCCAAGGCTTCAGAATTCCATATCGCCATACTCACCGAGCATCTCCAAAATGTGCCATATGAACACAAATTCTGCATAGCATAGCATGTGAAGTTAAAAGCAAGAAAGAGTGTGTTTTTAATTGTGTGATTGTTATGGTTCTCAACAGCTATATTGGCATTAGTTTTTTTTTATTTTCATAGTGTACACAGCACAAGACAGTTGCTAGTGCTAACGCATATGCTAATGTTTCATGACTATGTATCATGATGGATTCATGAAACATGTTTGCATAATTATTTCAAGAACTTACAGCAAATACTAAGATAAGTGAAGTTTTCAGTCTCTAAATATTTATTATATTTAAAAGCCAGTAGTTCATTGGAATGTGTAATAATGTGATTGACCATTGACCAGTCGTTCTTGATTTTCTGCTGTCCATGAGTAGTTCTTAATCTGTTTTAAAGCAAAAAGGACCTTTCAGCAGAACAGTTTGTTGCTGGGGTACAATTTCAATCTTGAGTGCTAAGTACACATTTGGAGAGACATCACCATTTTTTAAACCAACATTCTACAGAGATATGGAAGAGAGGACAACTTGTCACCATCTTCTTTTTTAATACACAATAGATACGAGTAGCTTTTAAAATGTATATGTTTTCACCAAAGTTGTTCTCTGTGTCAGAATTATGAAGGGCTCTAAGTTTCTCAGCAGCATTATAAATTTGAGCAGCTTCCTTTTCAGTGAAATTGAAAAATTGAAAATCTTAGGCTATATTCTCTATAGACATTAATTCTCTTCTATAACTCATTCTGAAGAGTACAATCTTAGAATGCATTTTCATTGAAATTGACTGATGTTGTCGAGCAATTGTTACAGAAAACTTCAATTCTATTTTTCTTAGTACTACACATAAAACTTTGATACTTTTTGCTGTTAGCCAGTGGTATATTTCTCTCAACTTTGAGTAAATTTATTATTTTTGTCACTAAGTATTCTTTTCATAGCATTTTACCAAACTGTTGAGATTTATTTAAAGCACTCTACAGTAAAAAAGTTATTCAATAAGCTAGCTTAGATTTAGAAACGTAAATTATTTAATGTCATGTTGGTTCTTCTTGCTACTACAGAACTTGGAAAAAATTAGAGCATTTTTATGACCAAGGTGGAAGCCAGATAGACTGCAGAATTCAGACGGAGAAGCTCTTCTGCTTAAAAAGAGAGAGAGAAGAAAAAAATAGAAGAAAATAAAGAATGCATTTTATAAGAACAACACAAGCTTGAATAAAAGTTTATTCATAACATTGTTACATTGATATATGTTTCTTTGGCCCAGCAGCTACAATATTTATTATGAATATGAATATTAAGGTTTAATAGTGTCAAGAATCCATGGTATATACTGAAACACTTTAGTATAAACACCAGGCCATCCTGTGCGGCCACATGGCGAAGACCCATAGCTGATAATTCCTGCTACGTTGTAATGCTCTTTACCATCACGTGCATCTTTAGCCCAGTTCATTAGAGGTCCACCAGAATCTCCTTTGCACGAGTCTTTTCCTGAGACTCCACCAGCGCACAGTTGGCCTAGTCCAATATCACGACCCTTATGTGCATATAGTTTGCCACATTCCTCGACACTCACCACAGGAACTTCCACTTTCAGTTTCAATGGACTTGGAATGCCTGTACAAAAATGATTATACTGTAAATATATTCACTTTCAGTTACTTTTATTTTCTTTGATTTTATAATTAGTATGGCCTGATTTACACAAATTATCACTATTACATTTAAAACTTGTTTTGCTACTCAAACTTTTACAGCTAGCCTCTCTAAACTCTGAACGGTACTCTCAGACCCTTGTTAAATGAGGTCATCCAAGGAACATTCAGTTTGGGATGCTTCCACATGGAAGCTCAAAGTAATGTCACACTGACTCCGCCCCTCAGCGCTGGTCGCCTCGATGCCGATTATCGCCTCAGGACTGCTAAGTTCGTCCAAACCGAGTACAACTTTCTCAACCACCCGCGCGACAAACACCCACAGGCTTGTAATGCTCTGCCCCAAAGTCAACTTCAGTAAGGCCTCCTTCTCCAATGGCAAAGTGTCGCCCAACGCCAGCACTTTAGTAGGCCCGTTCTGGCTTCCTCGATGGCAAGCTCTCCACCACATCAGGTCATACCATGGTCACGGCTGCACCCGTGTCCAACGATATCTCGTACCCGCTCCCGCATACCCATCCGTCCGCGAAGATGTAGTCTATTATCCTACGCAAAGCGCACAGCATCACTCTAAGGGTCAGCGATGACAGCTCCAACGTGCCTCTTTTCACGCCGGTACTTATTCGTTTGCCATTAGTTTGTCGGCAAGGTGTGGACGTCCCTCACAAGATGTTCTGGCAAACCACACTCCCAAAATACACCTCTGGGAGATTGTCGATGTCCTGCGGCTGTCCCACCGTCCCACACAAACCGAATACTCCGGATCTTCTAGACGAGCACAGTTGTTACCTTGACTACCTCCATGGTCAGCGCGGTCGTCAGTGCATTGTAGATGGTTTGGTATTCGCCGAATATTAGGGATTGACGTATCTCGGCGTCGCGCACACCGTCGGCGGAGTAGATAACTTCCTGGTACACATAACCGGCAGGGAGGTTCAGCAGAGCCTTATTCACTAGCTATTCATTATTCAAGGCGAACTCCTGCAGCATCCTCCATGGTTGCTGCAGCACTCACTTGAGCTGACTGCGATGGGCTGCAGCCAGACGGTGGTTTCCGAACCGGTTTTCAAGAGCCTCCCAGATGTTTCGGGACGCCACCAACGTCGGGATCGCGTCCAGTACTTCCGACGCATGACCCTAGAAGCTAGCTATCTGCCGTGCAGCTTCCTCCTCTGTATACCATCAATTGTGGGCGGCGACGACGACGAATTGCCTGCAGAAGACTTCAAGGGTTGACGTGCCGTCGTACTTGGGTGGATGTGTCACGTCCTGGCTTCTCAACCTTTAAGCTCTTAGAATTTTCGCCAAGAATTCGTTCAACCCTGGCATCCGGTTGCGTTGTGCAGCCGTCGACTCTGTCTTCCAGGACGCTAACGCGTTTCCCGACGTTCTCTGAGGCGTTAACGCGTTGGCCGATATCTTTTACGGCTTCCTTTTTGTTGAATAGTTGCCCGTCAATCATCGCCAGCAGCTCTATATTCATCTTGTCCATCTCGTTTTTCATATTTGTCATTCTGGATTTTTGTCTCCATTGCTCCCATCTTGCTTAACATTTGGTTCATCATTTCTTCCATTTTGTGCTTTCGTGTCGTGGTTTCCGTCGCACTTCTGATACCAGTTGTAACTATATCCACTTTCAATTACTTTTATTTTCTTTAATTTTACACAAATTATCGCTATTACACTTAAAACTCTTTTTGCTACTCAAACTTTTACAACTAGGCTCTCTAAACTCTAAAAGTTACTCTCTGCCTCCTTGGTAATGTGACATCATCCAAGGGACATTCAGTTTGGGATACTTCCACACACAAGCTCGAAGCAATGTCATAGTACATTTCACTAAAAGTAGACCCTTGTTAATCTGAAGTTGAATAAACCAAAAACTTTGTTAGCCCACACTAGCTATTTAGTCCCTAGTGAATTACTAGGAAAAATCTATCACTTAAAATGAATTTCAGATAATTTATTCTACATACCTACTAAAATTTGATCACCTTATTACATATTCCATACCTTATTGTAGTCTAAACTGAATATGTATGTATATTGTACTTTGCATATGTATTTTCTGTAACGCATTTCACACAATTTTTCTCAATATATATGTAGATACTGTATTGTAATTTCTCAACAATGGCTCAGTTGCTTACTTGCTACTTATGTGTCACTTTCACAGTGTAGGACATAAGGGTACGGAAGGAAAGGGGTTGGCCAGCACACCACATATGGAACTCAAGTTGCAAAAGCCCAAAGAGGGCTCTGACTGTTTATGCTTTTGAAAAGTGGATGTTCATGTGTCCCCCCTTCTAGTCATTCCATCACTCACAATGCACTATCAGAACAGAAATATGCTCATAATGCTCTCACATTGAAGCAAAAGCAGCAAATTATACATATGGTTGACAGTGGAGGAAAGACTAAAACACAGATTCAGATCACTTTCAGATCCCAAAGCCTACTCTCCCATCAATTTTAAGTTCAAGAGAGAAAATAGCGCCAAGTCTGGCATGCTGTTCATTTAGCAATAGGTAATAAAAGTATATAAGGCCAGTCAAACATGAAGAAGTGGAGGATTTGCTGTCTGAATGGTTCCAACACACGCTTTTGCAGAACAATATATTATATAGAGTAGTTTCTTTTTTCGAGGTCATGAAAATATAGCACCCACAATTGCTGGTTCCCACAACAAGAGAAAAAATGGACTCAACAGTCACATTTTGCTATTTCAGGTAATATGGGACTACTTCTCGAGAAGCAAAACATTATATTAATAGAAGATCTAACATCAAAACAATTATTGCAAAATATTACTATGAAAAATCAAAAAATAAAAGATGGGAACTACCAAACATTCAAACAGCAATTCCTGAGTATTGTTGAAAAATGGCAGTTGCAACCTTCAGGTTGATTACAGGACATGACTGTCTGGCAAAACATTTAAACAGAATTGGAATATGTTCTTCACCACTCTGTCCTCTATGTGATCTGCAAGAGGAAATGGACCGAGACCACCTTTAAATATGCCTGGCCACTTCTAGTACCCCATCCATTAGTGAAAAATATTGGAGAGCAAGAGGATTAATGATTTCATTGTCAGAAATCCAGCATTAGCCAACAACAACATATTTTTAATTAACATCATTAATTCAAACTTCATTAAACTGAAATAGCTAAGCTTCAGTCCCTTGAAATCTAGTTAAGTGAGGGTCTAGTGTATGCTTTTTAAGTGATTAATAATAAATAATCAATGGTGTGAAAGTCCTGCCAGATTTAGATGAAAAACTAACTGCCAATATGCACACAACAGAGGTAAATGATCATCCAACCAGTACAGGGAAATGATGTGGTCAGCACCACGCTTCTTCCAGTATAAATGTTGGTTTCGGTTACCTACACCTCTTGGCTCCCCTTATTCCTCAGTGCTTAGAAGGCAATGATTCTATAAATGGGCTGATGGGTTCAAATACACATGCATTCTTGACTGAGAATCAGAACACAATGCTCCATGCCACAACATCAGCCAGTTTAGATTTACCTCAGATAAAATTATATTCAATAAAATAAATGCATGATGCTGTCAGCAGCCAAGTTTCCAATGTCATTCATTCAGTCCTATATATATATATATATATATATATATATATATATATATATATATATATATATATATATATATATATATTAATTATTTTTAACTCTCTGTTGCTCACCTAAAGTTGCAGAGATGCTGACTTGAACCCAGAAATTAACATTAACATTTCATCCAAATAGACCAGCTGTTTAAAGATGAATATATGTGTTTTAAGGCTTTGTAGCATTTATTAAATTTAACTTATAATTAAAAATCATATATGAAATCAAAGAACAACCCAAACACTTTTCTTTACATGTCTTCAATGTGAGCATCATTTGTCACATGGCCTACATCCAATCGATAGATAAGTTCTTCCCAAGCCTTGATCAGGGTGCCTGGAGTACTTGTTGCAACAACTACATGAATCCCATTTCTTAAGTCATGTGGGTCATCTGGTAGCATATGACTCTTTATGAAGCCTCAAAGATAAAAGTCACATGACGTCAGATTGGGTAAACGTGGTGGCCATGCAAAACAAACTCTGTCATCTGACCCCTTGCATCCAATCCAGCAGTTGGGTACAGCATTTTAACCAATCTGGTAATCAGTGATGCCAGTGAGGCGGTGCACGATCTTGCTGCCAAATAAAGTTCTCTGGTTGACCTTCTTCCAATTGAAGAAAGAGCCATAGGTGTAGTACATCAAGTTAAGAAACACCAGTTACAATTGCTTCACCAAAAAACAAAGGCCCATAAACTTTCCACTGGGATATGGCACAAAAAATGTTACTTTTTTGGGGAGTCTAATTGCAACTGTACTATCTTGAGGGAATTAGATGACTCTCAGATGCACACATTATAAGTGTCCACATTTCCATTTAGGTCAATGCTGATGCGTTGTTGAGAATGACATGATGCAGAAAACTGTCATCTTCATGCAGCAATAGTTTGATTGCAAAATTGGCATGTAAACCATAGCCTGTATGCTTTAGAGCTTGTAACAACTGCAAACAATAAGGACATAGTTGAAAGTGCCTCCTTAAAAGTCTTCACAGCAGACGTCACTGGAATGACTAATTCACGACTTGCCTTCCAAATCGATTTCTTGGGGCTACAAATGAAAACTCTTTCATTGTTCAACATGCTCTTCAGTCAATCTTGGTTGTCCTGTACTCTTCCCTTTACAAAGGCAGCTGATGTCTTCAAACTGATGATACCATCCACAGATGTTATCGCCACTAGGAGAATTACAATGGAAATTAACACGGAATGCACTGTAACTACAGATTTAGTCCTTGCAAACTGTGAAACACAAAAATTCATTTGTTTACTAGTTGCCATCTTTGCTACTAACACCTTATAATGGAAGACAGAGGAAAGAGAGTATATGCATGCACACAGGTGTACCCAACAAAACTGAGTTGCACTTTCATTTGCTGTATGACTTATTACTTCCCCTACTTTAGTTTATGTAGTAGAGAAAGCAAAAGATTAAACATCTTGAGTGTCAAAATAGCCTATTAGAGCTGCCTTGACTGCATTGTCATTGAGAAATCATCACCCATGCAGGAATTTTTTAAGGTTTCTCAACAGAAGGTGGTCACTGGGAGCCAGGTCTGGACTGTAGGGTGGATGGTTAAGCTCTACGAAGACACTCTACTGAATAGCAACCTGCGATATGCATTTTGTCTGTGCATTTTCATAAAGCAGCAGAGCAAGCCACCATTGAGGAAGCATGGTTGTTTCCAGTAATGGTTGTCTCGTGTGGCATGAATTCCAAAAACAAAACACCTTCTGATCCCCAAAAAACAGTTGCCATGATCTTTCCGGTTGATTGTTACATACAAAATCTCTTGTGGTAGGAGATCACCTGTGTTTCCATTGCATGGATTCTTGTTTTGTCTCTGAATCATGATGACGAACTCATGTTTCATCCCCTGTAACAATTCTCGAGAAGAAGCCTTTGGATTTGCTCTAAGCATATATATAACTTCTCTTCATTAAATAGCTGACACCATGCTTTCCTTTGGGCGTCAACATTTGTGGCACCTATCGGGTACTGACCTTTGACATCATCAAGACTGTATGGATGATAGCTGAAATATCCAGTTCACAAGCTGCAAAATTGATCCTAACACGACGATCTTCCAAAATAATGTCCCCCACTTTTTGGCACATTTCCTTTGAAGAGCCTTCCAATGGCTGACCTGAACGTGGATCATCTCCAATCAATCGCCTGCCCCACATTAATTGCTTGGACAAAAAGTTTACTTGGTAGTAGGACAGTGAAATATCATGATATATGGTACTCATCCTTCCATGGATTTTTTTTTCAGCTTCTTCCCTTCCTTTGTAAGGAGCTTCATCATGGAACAAAGTTCCAAATCCTTCATGTTCATTGTAGATCTGCACAGCACTACACTTGCCATCCTTTAACAGACAGCACTTACCACAGGCTGATTTGTAAGTGGATCTGAGACAAGTCAAAGCATGTCCTAGCCTGCATGTGCAAGGTCATCAAGGTCATGCCTGCTGTAGCAATATAAGATATTGGGGTAGATAACTTATTGAATCTCCCTCATATTTTTCAGGGACACGACACATAGCTTTCCAAGAAAATCCTCTCACCCAAAACAATTCTTTAGCTGCAATGTTTTCTTTACTTTTTATCTTCCTAATGGTTTTTGTGGCTGGTTGAACTGACTTTTGGCCCCATGGTGATTGGTGCCAATTTTTATAGGTTAAACTTAATAAACACTGCAAAGCTTTTAAACTCCTATATTCTTTCTGAAACATCTGGTACATTTTGAGATCTTCGGAATACAAAAGAAGAATTTTTGAAAAGATGCTATTGTCCATGCATGTGTCTTCCATGGACAGTGTAATTCAAATGCAAAATGTTGCACAAATACTAAGAATCCAAGGTAAGATATTTTGTGGAATTTTTCCAACCTTGAACTACCCTTTATTAAGGAATTATGAATAAAAATATACTTTCAATTGTTTATAAATAATCTATGAAGCCCTTTCCATTCTTACAATATTTTATGTAGGTAGACAGATCAATAGAGGAAAAATATGGAGCTTAATAAAAAATGATTTGTTAACTGACTTGTGTAAACTAATTTCTCTTCTATTAGGAATAATTAATGAGGACTTCTAGACCCAAAATGATTGGAGAGCCTTCCCAGCATAACTACCAATTTTAAGAAGTTGATAGGTGTTAAGAGTTTCAATCTTTGGTGTTGCATAGGATTTTTGAAGCATAGAGTAATTAATGTATGTGCAACAGCTAGTGAGATGTGAGATTGTAATGCTCATATAAATGAGCACAGTTTGAATTATTTTCAAACAACATATAGGAATTAGCCAAAAAAAGTTGCATGATTGTGAAGGGAGCCATAGTAACTCAAGTCAGTACCAAGTTTTGAGGGTCTGTCCTTTAAACCTTGAATGTGGCATTGCATTTTTTTAATTTAAAGCATGGGTGTTTTTATTTTGCAGCATTATTTGTGGCTAATATTAGAATTTGCCTCTGGCTGCTTTTGTATTTTCTTTTTGTTGTTGTCTCTTACGTTTTTCGGTGTAGCCCCATCCTGCCACCAGAAGCTTTCGATCTACTGGCACATCACCAGATGACGGCAAACAAATTGGTTGCACATTGTCTGTATCTGTAAAGAAGAAAATAACACTAATATAATGTAAAGTGGTTAACATTTAGGAATATTGGCTGTGCTTAATTTGCATGTTGAATTTTAGATTGATTTTTACCTTTTCTAAAAATAGCTAACAGGGCATTACCATAAAACCCTACATTCACTTGCAGCAGCAATTGTTGATATTACACATTTTATAATATGACATTATGCATATTCATATATCCTCATATACTGTGAAAAGTTCTGCTGCAAATAAATCATAGAACTTGAAGCTTCATTTTAGAGAACTTGTAGATGTATTTAAAATCTAAAACATCTCAGTCTGTGCTAGATCCTTATCAGAGAAACAGAGAAGTGAGAAAAAGATATTGTAATTGATGTCTACGATACCGATGCCTTAGAGGTTGCGGTTGTAAGAAAATACTTTGTTGTTGCTACTGTGATGGATAGCTAATAAAATACTTTAAAGTATACTAGAACTGAAGTTGGCTAAAATGCAGTTATGTTTTAAATGCTATGAAGAAACATTATTTGTCTGAAATCTCTTTGAGACAAGCAATACACTGAAAGTGTGATATGATATCTAGGATATTCATTAATAGCTTGGTACATATAGCAAGACAAAATGTCTAATGCATGTGGGCTTTTTTTCTTTTCAACAACCAGTAAATTATAAAAAGTTGTAGAATACTAACCTAAATTGGCATCTCAATCAAGTCGCACAATGCCGATATCATTGTGCTGGTTGTTTGAAGCAGGATCAAATCCAGGATGTGGAATGGACTCTTCAACTCCAAAGTCTTGAGGTTTTGGAGCACACTGCTGGTGTCCAGTATCCTCATCTCTCTCACAATCGGTGTCAGATTCTAGGTCAAATTCTCCCAACCGTACCATTGTGCTGTAATGTAAATTAGTTAATATCCAATATGGATATGAAGCAACTAGAGGATTTTGTTTATGTAAAAGACCATAAGTGTACTTACAGCACGTTGGTTCCCAATTCTCTGAGATGGAGACAATGTGCTGCAGTTAATACATAGCGTTTACTGATAAGTACACCACCACACAAGAATTTAGCAAGGCCAGATCCTGAGAAACAAGTATTTTGGTAATTAATATATTACAACACATTTATAACATTTCACTTTCCTTAACTATTAGTTTTGTTACACCTCTGAAGAGGTTGATATCCCAGTTCCCTCCTCCCCCCTGAAAAGAAAACATGCTAAACTATATAACTGTTTTCCAAAATAGCATTAAATATGTCCATGAGTGTTTATGCATAACTATAACAGCAAGATCTCTTGCTCCACTTACTCAGATACTTTCATTCAAGCCATGATTTATCATCTCAGTATTGGAAGATAATGCTCCCCTCCCCTCTTCTCTCCTCTCCTCTGCACAATGCAGGTATAAATTAGTTAACAGCAATGCCACTCATTTAACCCACATTAAAGGAATTCACATCTATCATGGTAGTAGTAACCATTATGTATCATTATTATTTATTTATGCCAACAGACACACAAGCCGTGTGTGGGCAAAGTTTGAGAGGTAGAATTGGAACTTAAAAATTCAATGCCACAACTGGGATTTGAACCACAGACCTTCCGCTTACCGGGCGGCTGCTCTACCACTGAGCTATTGTGACAAACTGCCAGAATGGCATTAAATTCTCAAACCAGTTCATATTTCTCCTGGTAAACCACAAAGGCAGTCTCACATCAGAGACAAATTACCCCAATGGTGACTTACTAATGTAAGTACTTTATGTCCCAGGATTAAATAACCTTCAGATGGTAATTATTATTTATTTGTGCCAACAAACTTACTGTTGGTGTTTTTAAACACACAAGCCGTGTGTGGGCAAAGTTTGAGAGGTAGAACTGGAACTTAAAAATTCAATGCCACAACTGGGATTTGAACCACAGACCTTTCGCTTACCGGGCAGCTGCTCTACCACTGAGCTATTGTGACAAACTGCCAGAATGGCATTAAATTCTCAAACCAGTTCGTATTTCTCCTGGTAAACCACAAAGGCAGTCTCACATCAGAGACAAATTACCCCAATGGTAATGCCCAGTAAGCGGAAGGTCTGTGGTTCAAATCCCAGTTGTGGCATTGAATTTTTAAGTTCCAGTTCTACCTCTCATTATGTATCAGTTTACATGATCCATATAATTATATGTTCCAAAATGACATCTCAGTGAATTCTCTGTTACAATGGTAGGTATTACTAGAGATCATAAGCATAATAAGCTGTTTGCAGTACATTTGAACATTATTGACTCCCATAGTATTTAGCATGATTGCCGCTTGCTAGGAGCATGACTGGCTCCTTCCAAGTTGCCACATGTGTAAGTCTATTACCTGCTACCGTGACGATCAGAATTCCTTGTGCCTGGTAAGCTTGCTATTGTGCATTTAGTCTGCCGGTATATGCTATTTCATTAATCAAAACACTCAGTAACATCATTCTGAATGTTGCCTGACGTTCCTGAGAACATAGTTACAGTGTTCCTCCAACTTGTCATTTGTTTCAGCAATTAGGTGTAAGAGCTCAATGTAGTTACCTCTGTTATCCAAAGTTTACGACTCAACACTAGCCTCAAATGGGAGTTCTTGCTGAGCTAAATAGAATACAGTATTTATCAATTGACCTACTATATACCTATTTCTTTTCACACGTTCAGTATACTTTTCAACTGAATTATTAAATGCCTCACTCAAAAAGTGTCAATTCTTATTTTTGTAAACATTGATAATATTACATGGGATGAAATATGAGTTGGAATTTTCATGATGAACCCTCAGGGTACAAAAATTATCCATGTTACTGATGTCATCTGTTGTCCATGCATTCTTTTCATTAGAAAAAAGCAGGCATGTCCAACAGAATACAGTAGAATCCCAATAACTCGACTCTCAATAACTCGAAATTCTGTGTAACTCATTGATCTTTTTCATTTTAATTTGTTTACTTTATATCATTAAACTTGACTTATATTTTCTCTCAGCTAGTATACAGTATGAATGGTATAAGTAAATTTTAATTAGTATACGAATACAACCTACTACATTCTCCCTCAGAGTGACAAAAGGGCTGACGGCTTATAATTGACCCTTGATATATAATCAGAACATAAGCAGCCAACAGACTATTGTCACGAAATCAAAAGCTTGCCTCTAATAATGTGAATGGAAGGTTTGAAGATTTATTGCTTTACCCAGTACGAAGGTATTTTTAGACGTGATGAATTGCATAATTATTTATGATCAAGTTCACATTTGTATTTATAAGACAATAGGGGTGTCAGGTTATCTTTCCGACTTCTGTGTAGTACATAAACATTGTGGACTGTGCCTGTTTAAGTACAGTGCCATCTCGCATTATCAGCAGTGTCTTGTTTATTCTAAGGAAATAAACAGAGACATTATCCACATCATCAATTTGCATGATGTCACTCATGCAGATCCTAGCAAGGTTACTCACCACGTGGTAAGCTAAGCTTTCAGTTACATATTTATGCTTACAGTGCAGTAGCCAAGATTTCAGGCTTACTGTTAGTGTTGTGTTGAGCTTTTATGCCAATAAAATGCTGAACGAGAAGAAAGGGCAAATTAACATGACAACGGAAATTAAATTGGATGTTTTAAAGAGACTGGACAAAGGGAAACATATTAATACATAATAACTATTAGAATATGTTACACTTTTGTTTCCTATATTGTGTTTGAATATGTATTTATGCAATTTACAGTACCTATTATGTTATGAGTTTTGAATAACAGACCTTTTATTCCATAAAACTCGACATCTTGCTAACTTAACAGCCTCTGAGTCCACATTAGGCCAAGTTATGAGGGTTCCACTGTAGTTTCAATAATTTGTCACAACCACACAGCCAAGAAAACTCGTATCAAGAGCCTTTCGAAAGTCCCATGTAGTTTAGTTTTTAAAGGTTTAAGATCCAAAGTTGGCCTTCCTGTTAAAATTATGTATCATAGTAAAATATTGAAACAGGACAGAAAAATCCAAAGTCCGAATTTTCTATCACTTTATTGTCCTAAATTTTCCTACAAATGCACAATTTTCTTGTTAACACATTTATAGTCCTTTCTGCTATCACACTCACTCTCCTATGATCTTTCTCAGTCTTTCAATGTCCTTCTATAGATTCTCTGTCCCTTATATATTGACAATTGCTATACAGTCGCTCAATGACACATATGTACTCAATGACAGGCTGGCCGGCTCAATCTCGTAACTAAAAACTAACTGTACACGACGACTTACACAACTAAATAACAACTCAGCTCAAAGTGACTCCAAAACTAAAAACTACTGTCTCACTGCTGCTCGCGCTGTCTATGGCCCTATTTATACTGGAGCCCATGTTACGTGACCTTTTAGGAACACTCCATGCACAGGTGCACTGATGACTCAGCAAGAATCAACGAGAAACTTCTCGGCCCCTTTTGTTGTTATCGCATTATTACGGTCACGTAAACACACAACCACTCCCGGCCACTGGGCCCCTTCTTATCCGTATTGTGACTTTCTGGGTGGGTTGTGTGAAGTAAAGTAGACAGATGTAGTCGAGATAAAGAAACACTTTTATTTCCGTAAACAGTAACTTGTACACTCGTTGCAACAGCAAGAAAGTCTTTTCCGATTCTCCAACAGCACGACTCCGAATTCGTAACACAAAGAACTATTCTCCGTCGGCACAACGCTTCACATCATCTGTCCGTCTCCGTCGGCACGACTACTCAACCTTCACATACGTCTGTCCCCCTCTTCTCACACTTTACCGCTATTTATATCTCCCAGGCACTATTCTGGAAGCTTCAGGAACGTTCACTTATTGCGGCGAGATACAAAGTAGAGAAGATTCTCGAGGTGTCTATCCTTTTCTCTCTTTCGGCAAGCGCCCCAACAATGCGGCCATGCTCTGTCTCTTTCCTTCGGCTCCTTTGCGGTAGTGCCGACAATAATGCGATGGGTGACACCGCTGTTGTAGGCAATTAGATGCGGCGGGCGCGGTGACACTGCTCCCTCCTCAGAGCTGGTCGTCCCGACCAGCACTATCACTGCGGCATCTCCCTTGCGCCCCGGTGGACTAACCCATCGAACCTCTTCTCCAGGAGGCACGATCCTAGGTATCGCTGTTGGATAGTGTCCCTTGGTCCGGGTAGGACGATGTATGCCATCCTGCTTCGAAATTCTGCAACAGTACCGCCGGTCTTGACGGTCCCTCGTCCAGTTGCCCTTCTTCCTGGTGTGTTGACGGGCCATCCTGCGCACTTGGAAACGGCTCACTGGGTACCATGTCCACCGACCTCTCTGGCGCACCTTCGCAGCCACCTTGCTTCCGATGGGTCCGGCAACAAACCCCACCACATCCGCGCGAGTCGTGTCCACCGCTGCACTCGTGTTCACTCGTGCTCGGCACGGCCTCTCCTGTATCCTGCCGTCCAAGATGATGTCCACCATTCTTCCGTTCACGGCACTATGCGTCAGGTGATTGGATGGCTCCGACGGTCCCCCCATGTCACACGCCAAGTCGGTTCTCGCGTGTTGCTCGTTTGCTTGTGCGCTTTCCTGCTGATGGTCCTCCACGTCGTATCCTGGTTGGTTACGTACCCGACACACTCCTCCAGAGGATCCCCGACGACGTCTCTGAACTGCCCCTTTGTCTTCCCCGAGACGTACACTTTCGTTATCTGAAACGGGCGCAACTGTCGCCTCGGCCACTAGGTGCTCCCTCCCCGGGTCTGTGCTATTCCGTCTGCCCCTGGCATCCAGTACTTTGACGCTCTCGTCAACTCTTACTACCAGGACGCCAAGACGTTCCCCGTCGTCCTCCACGACGTCCACATGCTGGCAGAGGTCTTCCACCTTTTCGCCGAGTTCTTCCACGCCTTCCGTCACGCCAATCAGTTCGCCGAGTTGTTCCACGTCTTCCGTCATGCCAATCAGTTCGCCGAGTTGTTCCACGTCTTCCGTCACGCCAATCAGTTCGCCGAGTTGTTCCACGTCTTCCGTCACGCCAATCAGTTCGCCGAGTTGTTCCACGTCTTCCGTCACGCCAATCAGTTCGCCGAGTTGTTCCACGTCTTCCCTCATATCATCCGAAACGGGCGCAACTGTCGCCTCGGCCACTAGGTGCTCCCTCCCCGGCTCCGCGCTATTCCGCCTGCCCCTGGCATCCAGTACTTTGACGCTCTCGTCAACTCTTACTACCAGGGCGCCAAGACGTTCCCCGTCGTCCTCCACGACGTCCACGTGCTGGCAGAGGTCTTCCACCTTTTCGCCGAGTTCTTTCACGTCTTCCGTCACGCCAATCAGTTCGCCGTCAATTTTCGCCGATAGCTCCGTCTTCATCTCTTTCAGCTCGGCAGCGAGGTTGTCGTTTCTCGTCTTCATTTTGGCAACGAGGTTGACGTTTGCCGTCTTCATCTCTTTCAGCTCGGCAGCGAGGTTGTGTCTCATCTTTATTTCTTCTTTCAGCTCGGCAAAGAGGTTGTCGTTTGCCGTCTTCATTTTGGCAGCGAGGTTGTCGCTTCTCGTCTTCATTTTGGCAACGAGGTTGTCGTATGACGTTTCCATTTTGGCGAATAATTCTTTCATCATTGCCATCATCCTGGTTTCCGAATCTCCCTCCATCTTGGTTCTAACGTTGCAACTTCTGACGATGTAATGAAACTAGAAGCAATTCGACGAATCCCACTCCTGACACCAGTGTGACTTTTTAGTGGGTGTAAAGTAAAGAAGACAGATGTAGTCGAGATAAAGAAACACTTTTATTTCCGTAAACAGTAACTTGTACACTCGTTGCAACAGCAAGAAGGTCTTTTCCGATTCTCCAACAGCACGGCTCCGAACTCATAACACAACAACTGTCCCTTCTCCGTCGGCACGACTACTCAACCTTCACATACGTCTCACCTCTCCGTCGACACGACTACTCAACGCTTCACATATGTCTGACTGACTCTACTCACACTTTACCGCTATTTATATCTCCCAGGCACTATTCTGGAAGCTTCAGGAACGTTCACTTATTGCGGCGAGATACAAAGTAGAGAAGATTCTCGAGGTGTCTATCCTTTTCTCTCTTTCGGCAAGCGCCCCAACAATGCGGCCATGCTCTGTCTCTTTCCTTCGGCTCCTTTGCGGTAGTGCCGACAATAATGCGATGGGTGACACCGCTGTTGTAGGCAATTAGATGCGGCGGGCGCGGTGACAGTATATTGTTGTACAGCCAATGCCACAATATTATGAAAATATGTTTTACTTCTCTAATTCACCATTTAACAATGTACGTTATGTCATTTTGCATTGCAGAAACTCTGTATTTTCTTTCCTTTCGTAAAAAATTGGCAGTAAATTTTTACACTTGTTCTAAACCAACACTTTGAATTTCTTGGGACTGTCCTACTTCTTGATGTTTTTTCTATCAGAACAGCTTGGTATGAAACTACGTGTTACCCTGTAAGTTATATACCTACATAGTAGAGAAGGTAATACGAGGAATGTTCAATAAAGAATGATCATAATTTTATTAGGGTCATAACTTTCCACTAAACTTCTATCTTATTATATTCTGTTAGCTTAATGTGAAACAAACACGCCATAGTAGTTTCATTGTTGGTACTCCTGGTTCCCGCCTGTGAGAACCAGGCAAGTTCAGACATGTTCAGTATCGCCTACCGCTGCAATGGAAGTAACACGCGAGAAACAATATGCGGCTTTGAAATTCTGCTTTCGTCTCAACAAATCTTCAGTTGAGGCCTATTAAATGTTACAGGAGGCCTATGGAGAGTCTGTCCTTCCCTACAGCACAGCTCGAAGGTGGTTTAAAGTGTTCAAAGAGGGGAGACTGGTGGACCCAGTGCTACAGTTACTGCTCTTACGGAAGAAAACATCAACACTGCTGCTGCCATTGTAAGAGAGGACCGACGAATTACCTTAAGATTACTTTCTGAAATACTGAACATTTCATTGGGTACCACCCACACGTTGGTGACAGAAACATTTCCGTGAAGCAGGCTGAATGCTGCACCACGATAATGCGCGGCCGCATATTGCCAATGTTGCTGAATATCTTGCAAAAATCAACGTGAAGTGCATCCCTCACCCTTCCTATAGTCCGGATTTAGCCCCATATGACTTTTTTCTATTCCCTAACTTGAAGAAACGCCTTCGTGGGAGGCTTTATCCATCATCAGAAGCAGTGGTGAAGGCTGCGGAGGAGATTTTGAAGGATCTCTCAAAAATGGTTTCCAGCATGTCTCTTAAGACTGGTAGAAACGCTGGGACAAGTGCATCGCATTCATGGGAGACTATTTTGAGAAGAACCATCAAAATTATGAGGATAATTGCATTTCTTACTTGTACGGTATTGCAGTAGTGCAAGCCAAGGAAGTTCATTCATGCCAGTCACTTCACCACCCCATATTTTGTCACTGAAGTCCAAACCACAGGTGTCAAGAGGAAGAAGTCTTGCTTTAGGATGGGACTGTAGATCAAAACCAGCACTTGGTGTTTCTTCTTTTGTTTTATCATCTGTAATAACAAGACAATTTGGAGTTACGACTTCCACATGACATAGTAACAGTTCTACCGTTCAACCCATATTGTGAGAAGAAACCATTTTTTGTCAAGATGATTGTTTATATTTTAACAATGAGTACATTGAAGGGCAATTATTGATCTCAATGCATCTTCCTTGTCTTCATCAATATTTTGGCAAACATAAATCATAAGCATACATTACCCAGTAAATTTAATTTATGAAAGTAATTTCTAGCAAAACCTGTTTCTAAAACTACCAACTCTAAACAAATAGAAATAAACACTCCATGTATAAAGTGTTGTCATCATCCGCACCTTTCTATGATAGCGGCGGACGGCAACGAGCGCCAAGGTCGCGGACAGGGTCAATTTTTTCGAGCCAACAGTTGACGCCTGTGCGTCTCGTATGTACGCGAATACAATTTTGCCCCCTTTTTCTTTAGAAATTTAACAGCCAGGGAGCCATGCAGGAAGAAATTGTGCTTCACCGTGTAACTACTTACATCAGAACTCTTTCTCTGTTTATTTTGTTTAGCTCCTAAAGAGTTATGACCACCTCCATAATACTTTTTTCGCCGTTTAAAAATGCTTTTACTTCATATTTTCGCATTCTCTTTCTTTCCATTTTTACGGAACATAACCTCTAATTAGAAAATGGAATATCTTCCATGAATATCTTCCGAGTAAAAGAATAACCAATCAGAATCATTCCCATTACGTTAAGTGCATCGCAATAGACCATCTAATTTCTTACTTCAGGTTACATCCCGTAACGTAAGTCATGTTAAGGGAACACCGAAGTGATATTTAAGCCTTGTAGGTAAAAAAAAAATCGATTTTTGGATTCTTATTGCAAAAAATGCACCACACCTTAAAGACTATATCTGCAAAGTTTTAAATCCCTAGGGAGGGGGGAACACATATTTTGAACACTATTTTTAGTGCTGCGCCTCTGCCTTTTAAATGGGCATGCCTGCAGCTTCCATTTCAACTTTAAATTCATTTTTCTCGGAAATGATTTTTTTGGTTACCTTCTCATATTGAAAGTCTATCTTCTCCCACAAAAATCTAGCTAAAGATCTAAAAATCTTTTTCAAATATAATTCAGAATATGGATAATAAAATATCCGTTTGGAATTGATATTGCTCATATCTTTTTTTAATAATTAATATAATAATGCGCTGTTTTGATAATATTTTTACACTTTGCAGCATTACAATTTTTTAAGAAAAACTATCCACTATATCAAAATTTCTTTCCTTTAATTTGTTAGGCGGCGTCGTGGCCGAGCGGTTAGCGCGCTCGCCTACCACCTAGGCGGCCCGGGTTCGATCCCAGGGACCCGCATGTGGTATTCGTGGTGGACGAAGCGGCGTCAGGGCGGGTTTTCTCCGGGTGCTCCGGTTTCCCCCGCCATCTCATTCCACCGGTGCTCCATCTTTATTCCATATGTCATCAGTGTCACCGCCTGCGGTGCCGTAGTAGTAAAAGCGGGCGTTAAACACTACAACTTCTTCTACTTCTTTAATTTGTTACAAAGGTACCTAATAAGAGACACGATTTTAAAAAATCAACACTGTTGTTCAAGATAGATTTTGATCATACTCAATAAAATTGATAAACATTAATTAATATAGAGTTGATCGTAATCCCGGCATAACCAAGATTCAAAATTGACATCTTTTGAATGCAAGGCAGATACGTCACCTTACTGCTACACCTTATACAGGAGGGTGAGGATTATTCGCAGAAATAAACATGCGTTGAGATGCAATACCGAGCTGCTTTGATGAAAACGTAAATAATTTGCATTATATATCTATACTTGATACGCTTCTCTCTGTTCACCAAGTATGACATTAAGCACCGGAAACATAACTGCAGAGGAAATATCACGGAAACCACAAAGGGAAATGCATACGGGATGTTACTGAGACTATGGTGTAGCAGAGTAAAAGTGAATATTCCTGAAAATGCATTACAAAATCTTCATTCTTTATTTTTCTTTCATTTCATCTGCTTTTTACACATCGATAATTTAAGTTTCTTCAGAAACATAATTTTATATGAGAGCTACAAAGGCCTTTTCACGAAATCTTGAGAGTTGAGAAAGACCGATGATTTTGCAGTCTGTAAGTCAGGAACGAGCAGAATAGTGTCTGCTCAGAACCCACTGTGTACGCAACCCGCGTAACATTCTTGCCGGTTGGAGGAGTGGTAGTTCTTCGTTTCATAAACTCTTGGCAGTGGTGGACTGATACAGTTAACGACCAGCGCGTTTGTTTCAAACAGGAAAGAGGTGGTCATACTTTTACAACGTGAAATCTAAATTTCACACATTGTCATCATTCGAACATATGAGAAGACATTCAAACTCTGGTGTAATATCTATAGCAGCAATATGCAGTTCCGCCGAGAGGTGGATATGTGAAACGCCAGATCTTCATTTTGGGTTTGCTATGTTCATCAGAGAAAAAAATTTTCACAGACATTTGCGTAGCAAAATATTGTTGTAACAGAAGCAGCACATTCTCTCAAACCAACATGTATTACCTAACACTGTTCTTTTCATACGTCTGTGACAACTAAATCTCTGCACTTATTTTTTATCTATATTTTAACTAGTTTATCCTCTGACACAGCACCAAGTGATTTTATAGCTCTGAAATAAGCATTTCATAATTTGATTTGTTGGTTAAGAAGGTTGTCACATAGCATAGCACATTTACTATGATTAGATTGTAAACCTTCTAGAAAAGTTTGGCACGCTCTAAATATGTAAGCATAACGAAGAAATAATAATAGTAATTAATACCGCCACCGCCACCACCGCCACCGCCATCACCACAATAATAATAATATAATAATAATAATAATAATAATAATAATAATAATAATAATAATAATAATAATAATAATAATAATAATAATAATAATAATAATAATAATAATAATAATAATAATAATAATAATAATAATAATAATAATGATGATGGTGATGATGATGATTATGATAATGATAATAATAATGCAAAAAATGTATATACTCGTATATATATAAACACACACAAAAATGCAAATTAGAAAACTATTTTTTTCGTTGTATGCCACATGGTATCTACAATAAAGCTGTGCAATATTGGTTCGAAGAAAACCATGTAATGTTGTTACAAATGAGGTAGACGGTGTTGACAGAAACATAATTCCTCCACTGATACCGTCGAGAACTACTGAAAGTGACCTGTGGACTCCTGAAATGAATTAAGGAAGGGAGTGTGTAGCGTTGTGTCGTATAGTTATACCACAGAATAGAGAGTATTGTCTATTCTGTGGTTATACGGTGAAAGGTTCACGAATCACACGGATTCATGAATCCGCTTGCGCCCACCTCTGCTGTAAATGATACATTCCACTTGCACTTTCATATCTGTGCTTCAGTAATCTAACTATTAATCCAATTCTGAGAGCTACAAAACGCTGTATTCGTAACTGCATATTATACCTATTATATTTTATTGAAATAAATCAACAGCTTCCCACATTTGTGGGTTACCAAATTGACAAAGTAAACAAAAAGACAAATAACAATATTATTAAGTCATTAGACAAACGTTAGATCTTAGGTTTAACAGTGGTCATAATATGGTAATAGAATTAATAATAATATAGTTTTACTGCAAAATGGCGTCCGGCGAAACCAGCTTTCTAAAGTAGCAGAATTGTTGCATACAATTTCTCCTGTAACCATTGTGACCAACCAAAGCAAAAAAGAAAACGCAAGTTAATTATTCACATAAGGCATATTTGATATATTATTTAGTACCTCTGCTTGTTGAAATGTATTGTGCAGTTAGAGCAGCCGCGAGTGAAACGGAAGATCCGTGGTTCAAATCCCGGCTATGGCATTGAACTTCTCAGTCCTGATTCTACCTCTCAAACATTGCCCACACAGGGCTTGTGTGTTTAAAAATACCAGCAGTAAGTTGGTCGGCATAAAAAAATTACAATTCTGCATTGGTTTGTCGATTACAATCAGTCACACAAGCATATGCTTCTTTTTCCTTTGTAAATGTTAGTAACATTTCTTTTTATTCTGTTCTAAACAGCAACAATTAATTCTTGTAATACATATTAATATTTTGGAAAAAAAAAACAATTTAATTGCACAGGTATAGAAAAACTAGCATTTCAAATCTCATGCTTCTATTTTAATTCTAAACTGTAAAAAGCCTACCTCTCATTTATTTTTAAATGTAAAATATATATAAACATATAAATAGTGTTTATCATCCGCTTTCGCCCGTCTCGGTAGCGTGATGGTTAGCGTTTCTGCCTCACGTTCAAGAGGTCGCGAGTTCGAATCTCGCTTAGGGCTTAGGATAAGTTATCCGGGTTTTCCCTTATCCTGAGAAGACGAATGTCGGGTAACTTAAAGCTCCATGGACCTCGGGCTCATTTGAGCATCATCTCACCCACTTCATTCACTCACCGTCCGATATGACATTACGTTGGAGGACGTTTAAAAAAACACCCGCTTTTACTACTACGGCACCGCAGGCGATCTACCTCTCATGAGATACAATTCAATTCTTTCTGAAAACATAACAAATAATTTTAGTTACAGAAATTAATCTAGGGCAATGAAACTTAGAGTAGCATTATATCGTGACAGGTGCAATTTAACCTATATATTTCATTAAAATCGGTTGGTTAGGACAGAAGGTCCATTTGGTATTAGAGTGTTCCCTTAATAAAATGTTTCTGGTTTTCGCGTTGTAACGTTACGTTAAGTTCATTGTAATTCCGGCATAACGAGGATCTTAGCACCGGAAATATACGAGACAAAGTAGCAATACCACGAGAGGGTTTCATATGAGCACAATTTTGCAAGCGCAAAGAGCGAGAAAAAGTTATACAAAATATAAATATCTCGTGTGGTATTTGTTTAAAATATTCCACGAAATAATTCATCATTTATTTAAGACTATTTAATATTAAAAGCGATTTAAAAGTAAGCAACTTACAATAACATTCATACCTTTTAATTAAGATTTATTTTCACACTTGCCACTACAGCTAATCCAGTAGGCTGTGAGAACAACAATAATTTTAGCGTTTAATCTGATTCTATACATATGACCGGTTCTTTTCCGTGTTTTTTGTCTCAATATCCTCACTAGAATATTTGCCAAATCTTTTCTCTGCCATTTTTGAAAGGTTCGCTAATTGCTTTTACTGTGCATCATGGATGCTTTAGATGTTCAAAACCGTAGGAAAATGTTTAGATTGGCGAAACCGCAAGGAGGAGGTGATATAACCAAAGCTGTTTTAGTACCACGACAAGAGTGGATAATCCGGCATGAGTTGAGTAGACATTGTCATTCTAGGGCAAATCCAAATCACGTCAAAGTTTAACAAACACATTTGTATAAAAATGTTTGTTTTGCACTTGTGCATATAAGTAACACAGTTCCCTATTTAATTCATCAGGACAAGTGCTTCTACTTAACGTGTTTCCTACTGAAGCACTTGGTAAGTGGTATTTAGGCTAAATTTCTTCTTATGACAAAGCAAAAGGAACTTAAAATAAAATACAGGATTGCTAACATCGAAATCGCCTATTAAATAATCTTGCCAACTTAGAGTTTCAGATTTATGTTGTCCATACAACTTTGCGACATCCATTGTTGCTTGCTTTGTTGTCCGCAAGACTTGGGAATCTATCCCACCGTTCATTTTAAATATTTACAAAGTTGATCGAGTCTTTGACATTTCAGCATTTGTTCATCTGATAATGTTATTTGCAGTCTTTGCGAAGAACATTTATGAGATAAAATTGAAAAGCACTGTGATTGTGATACTCACGCGCTAAAACTATTCCTGTCATGCAGCAACACAACAGAACATACAATGGAATAACCGCCATGTTGAACACTGCGCTCCGCCAGCCAAGAAGCTGCAGTATGAGTCCCCTCCGGTCCTTGAAGGGCTACGTCAGCAGCATGCGGGGATTTCTCTACCGCAGACAACCGTATGTACTGATGTGGTTTTCTGAATACCATCTGTAAACTGTACTTGCACTTCATGAGCTCCCAGCTGTGCTATACTTCTGATGATGGCGTTCATGTTAGGAGTGGAAGGACATTTGAAGACGCTCACACTTCCCCATCTCACATTTTGCGTAGCATTCCTTTTTCATTGTGATAGATACGTCTCCTATTTCAATAGTAGTATAAATAACTGGATATTGACGGGACCAGCACAATCATATGAATGCGTCAGAGTTTCGTGCTCGTGCAGGTTTGATAAGTTTTATAATATCTGAGAATTCTTTTTTAAAACGGACAAAGCAAGCTTTAAATTTCCTAGATTCTGTTTGAGTATTTCACAGTTGTGTATCGCATACCTTGATATGTACAACTAAAACTAACCTGACCTATTGGAAACAGTCAAATTAGGATATTGAGTAGGTACGGTACGCTGTCAATTTTGGAATGGCTTCCGGTGCGTAATCATTTAAAAGGTCCTGGCAGTTAACATACATAGCTAGCCATTTTATTTACTGCACACGCCAAATAATAAGACATTATGGAATCCTTTAAGTAAGTTGGCAACACTGGATTTTCTACGCGTCCACACCTTTATACGATCGTCCAAGAGGTTATGTAACACCACTGGGAATATTTTTCGGAATATGTAAATGATGAATTGTTTCCATTAAGCGAATTTACTTAGGAATAGGTACAAAAAATAATACATTGTTGGAAACTCAGCGTTTTTGCCATTCTGACACCGTTGCTATTTTCAGAATTTTAAAAATAAATTTTGGATCTTTTAACATATATATATTTTCTAACTTAGCAGTAAGTATTTGTACAAAAATAGTAAGACACAAAAAAGCTTTTTTTTTTTCCATATCATTAAAACGCATATTGGTTTGGGAGTATTATGTTTATGGAATCATTGCGTGAAAAGAAATTTAAAACAGAAATCGTTAACATGTTTAACCCACATCTCAAAGCCTTCTAACACTCAGATGACGGAACATAATGACATTCAGATGTTTATACTCTTGCAAAATGGACATAAGGAAGTCCGTGTATTTAGGACCAGAGCGAGTTTAAGAAAATGGGCACAGATGGCAGCACCAACCAGACGGCTATCTGAAGAAGCAATGGTTCTAAGCGTCCCCTCCAATTTGGGTTTAAATCCGGCTCAGAAAAAAATATTTTGTTGTTTAACAACGCTGTCAATTGCTAGGATCACATCAGCCTCACCGATGTGCCGGAATTTCATCCATCAGGAGTTCTTTTACATCCCAGTAAATCTACTGACATGGCACTGTCGTTTTAAAGCATACTTAAAAACTATCGACCTGAGCCTATATCGGCGTTGGTGAGCCTCATCCACATGACCCAATACGTGCTGTTGTCGTTGAAGATTTTCAATCGCTCCATGCACTCGAGCCATACGATCCTCCGCTCACGTTACAGGGGTGCCATAAACCATACTCTTCATACAACTCCACAAAAAATAGTCGAGAAGTGTCAAATCTGCCAACCGTGCTGGCCATGGAACGAAACGTGAAGCCTTGAGATTCCACCTGAGTTTTAAATGGAAGGAACTCAGGGGAGTAGTTTTCCGAGCTAGACACTTGTGCGAAAGCACTGCCAAAGGTATTGGCCACTTCAAATGAATCAACAACAGCTCCTGTGGCTGTTTTTAGTCCCGCTATTGGTATTTGGGTCGTTTTAGCTGCAACACGCCTTAATCTATCCCACACAACCGAGGAAGGTGTGTGTCGGTTTAATGAAGCTACAAATTTGCTCCATGATGACTTTTTGCTATCCTTAATGACTTGTCTGGACCTGGCGCGCATTTTCTTGTATTCGATTAGGTTTTCCAAAGTAGGGTGACGTTGGAAATCCCTAAGTGCACGCCTTCGAGCACGAATGGCATTCCGACATTCTTCCGTCCACCAGGGGACGGGAAATCGACGGGGGTGTGTAGTCGACCGCGGAATCGATTGTTCAGCAGCAGAGAGAATCGTCTCCGTAAGATGCTGCGCCAAATTATGCACTGAGTCGTGCTCGTTGTACGTAAAGACAGCCAACTGGGTGTAGAGGTTCCAGTTGGCATGGTCCAAACGCCATCTGGGCATACGTGAGGAACATGTAGGTTGCGTCAAGAGACTAATAAGACATGGGAAATGGTCACTAGAGTGTAGATCAGAGATGACATTCCATTGTAAGGAGACTGCCAATTGAGGTGAACAAATTGAAAGATCAAGGTGTGAAAAACTGTTATGAGTGTCAGAAATGAATGTAGGCTCTCCAGTGTTGAGGAGAGCTAGGTTGTGACGTCTAAGAAATCGGAAATAAGTGTACCTCTCGCACAAGCGCGACTTGAACCCCACAGCGGGTGGTGCGCATTGAAGTCTCCCACCAACAGGAACGGTGTTGGTAACTGGGAAACTAGATCTTCTAAATCAATGTGCGAGAAGTCATGGGACGGAGGCAAATAAACATTACAGATGGTGAAATGGATGTTTGGCAGTTTAATCCATACAGCAACTGATTGTATATCAGAGTGCAAAGGTAGAGTTTGCATATATACGTCATCTCTGACAAGTATCATAGCACCGCCATGTGCCGGTACACCCTCTTCTGGTGTAACATCACACCGTACTGGGGTGTATCGCCTTAGATGGAAAGCGTCTCGAGGACGTAGCTTAGTCTCTTGCAAACATGCGACCAGAGGTTCGTTTTCTTTGAGCAAGAGCTCAAGTTCTGGCCTTTGAGTTCGAATGCCACGTACGTTCCATTGTAGGATAGTCATATTGCATTGTGTATGGGATAGGTAATTCCAAGGTAACTCTTCATTACTTTGGAGCAGGCGGTTGTCGAACTAATTTAGCCCTTTTCTCTCTTGGGCTGACGTTCTTTTCGGACGCTTTTTCGCGCCTCTTTTCCACTGGGGGTCTCCCAGTGTGGGCAGATTGGTCCAAATCCATGTCCTCTGCCGAGGACGTGCGTCATCCCATAGCAAACTTGGGTTCGAGTGTCTCGAACCGGTTGCTAATGGGGACCGGCGAAGATGAAAGACGCCGGTCTGAGTCCACCCCTGAAGATTCCCCAGAAGAGGATCTTCGAGGGGATCTCCTTGGACTCTTATATCCCTTTGATGTACTGGGATGAGCCTTATCTTCCTTGAGGAAATCGTTCTTTGTGTAGTTCTTCTTAAACTTTATCGGCGACCCATTGTAAATAACAGGTTTGCTAGTCTTCTGTGTCGAGTTTGGCATTTTCGTTGGTGCTCGAACAGTTGAATTTTTTTCACCAACAGATTTTGTACACGTTGATACAGATGTGCGCGCTGATGTTGAAGGCTTTGGTATAGAGCTGCGGGCAACAAGTGTTTTTTCAGAAATTGTTGCCCCATTGAAATCGCTGGTCTGAGTTGCGATCTCTCTGCTTGGTACCGCTTTAGCTGCAACTGAGCTATAGGTTCCGGATCTGGGAACAGAGGGTTGGCGTAGACGCAAGAGCTTCCGGGCTTCTGAGAAGGGCACCTTCTCTTTGACCCGTATCTCTTGGATCGCTCTTTCCTCTACAAAGCGGGGGCAGTCTCGGGAACTAGATGGATGTTCACCTCTGCAGTTCACACATGTAGGAGCTGTAGTACATGCACCATCGTGGGATTCATCTCCACATTGAGGATATGTAGCTAGTCCCTTACAAAGCTCACTTGTATGTCCAAAGCGCTGGCACTTAAAACACCTGAGTGGGTTTGGGATGAACGGCCTAACTTCGATGGATTCATACCCTGCCTTAATCCTTTGCGGGAGATCTACCCGATCAAAGGTCAGGAACAGGGTATTAGTTGGCTTTAACTCACCACCTTCTTTACGTTGAACCCGGTAAACGTGTATGACGCCTTGCTCCGTCAGATTCTCTTGAATCTCCTGATTGGATAATCCTTCCAATGCACGGGTGTTTATCACACCGCGCGAGGAGTTCAAGGTTCTGTGCATCTCGACGCGTACTGGATAACTTGCTAGCATATTCGCTTTCAATATCTTAGCTGCCTGGGTAGCTGAATGTGCTTCAACCAGGAGCGTGCCATTTCGAGATCTAGTGCATGACTTGACTGGACCAGCAATGTTATCTAAACCCTTTTGTATAGTAAATGGGCTCACCGACAAAAATTTCTTATCTCCCTCAGTTCGAGATATAACTAAGTAGCGAGGACCACTCGACTCTGCTACTTCCTTTACACAAACTTTTATATTTTTTTTGTTTTGAGTTTTTTGAGAACTCATGGCGATGTCATCCTCCACCATTGCAAATGTTTCCGATGGCATGCTCACATCCTGGGCGCCACCCCGGCTTAGGTGAGAGTCCTGGCCTGGACCTTGCTCACCCTAGGGTCTCACCTCCCAATGCATAGACAGAGGGACCCAATCGCCTTCAGGAGTGCATCAGCTCATGCAATGGCCCCTCCCCGGGACTGACCTTTATCAGCGGATACGCACACAGATCCTACATGATAACCAGGGGCTGGGACTTACGCGATTACCCAGTCACCCCTTGCGTCACCCCATCCTCCGACGACCCGCGCGTAGGTTATCCATCAGACTGTGTACAGGGAGGTAACAGGTGGGAGGTCAAACACAAAAGTGGACCAAAGTTGATTGGGCGTTTGGCATGTGCCCTCTCACCTCTTGGAGGAACCCAATCGAGAGTATGGCTGGGGTCCCCGGGTACGCCAAACCCGTACCTACCATAGTAGGAGCCCCTGGGGGAGTTTGATTTCGGAGTCCTCTTCTCCTAGATGAGTCGTCGACCAAGACTAACGAGCCTCATCTACCCGTTTGGAATGTTCTTTGCTTCCCCTCACCTCTTGTCTACCAGTGGTCAAAATGACACTTAGTAGGCCGTCTGGATCGGGTACTGAGCCCCTCCGCCACGACAAGGCGACACTCCTTCGGAGGGGATAGAATTTAACAATTTTAGAAGTGACCAGCTCCATTGTTTCTGGTTTTAAGGGTATGTGGCTACTATTCCCTGTAAATCCATAGCAGCTTTACATCTGACCAGCATCAGTAGCTGCATCCATTGAGAAAACCCATTGAGGTAGACAGTAGATTCATCTGGGAATTCAAAATGTCTAACAAAAATAGAATTATTGTTGGTGAGCTCCATTATTAATGCCAAGAGCCTGTAAGGTTTATCTTGCACAGCTACCTATTAACTTGAGGGTGGGCAAAAGCCAGTCAGTTGGGTAAACAAAAGAAACCTACCAGAAAACTTGATGACCTTCCCCTAAATGAACCAGTAGCTGCCTGTAGGTGCTTGTCTGTGGTGGATAGTATCAGTGTACAGACTTAAGTGTTATATCAAGCTCTAATATTTGCTAGAGTTGGTTATTGATTTGTGCCAGTTGCTTAGAAAATACAAGTGATACCTAAATATTTGTTTATTTGTACTCTTATTGCAACAATCGTTCAAGTTAGCATAGGGACAAAAGATAACCCATTGCAGCCTAATTCAAGGGATATTTTGCTTAACACCGATAACCTTTTTATGGAGGAATATGAGGCATTGAAAAACATTAGACCAATAACATCAATTGTAAACATAATGGACAGTGCAGTTGCTGCGACTGGGCATTCTGTTGTTATATCTGTAGAGTTTATTGATGAAAAGAAAAATCTGATACTTCAGGAACAAAAATTTGAACTCCCAGAAAGAAACAGCATAAGAGAACATTAAATATGATTGATTCATTTACTACAGATGTTATTAAGAGTAAAGTTTACTCCTTATATCTAGAGTGTACCTCTCTAGTTTGTTTGATATCCACAAAATTTAGTTATAAGAAAAGCTAGTTGAAGGCAGTATCTGGACATGATGAACAATTTTAAAATGGCTTCAATTTTTATGCCAATCAAACAATAATGGTCAGATATGAGTGTCGGCAGACTTTTTTTCCAAGGGGGGGGGGGGGGGGACATGTTGGAAGTTTGCAATCAGATAATATTAAATCATTATTTTACTGTCAAAATTTATAATATTTTTTGCAGATAACCATATTAATTTGTGCTAGATAAAAATTCTTCTTTACATCAAAATTAAAATAATAGTTTAATGGTCAGTAATTGGTTGCACATTAAGTACACCAACTTCCAAGGGGGGGCCGCAACCCCCCCCCCCTTGCCCCCCTTTCGCAATGCCCATGTGGTCAGAAATTTCTTTTGGTAAAACCACATATAGTGGCAAAGGCAACTTTTTAAGATAAATGAATTCTGTAAGAAGTGAGGATGTGTTTAAAATCTGACAGCGACAGTGACTTATCTCTGAATGTACCGTAAGGAAAGGGCAAAAAGGTTAATGACAGTGCATGCAGGTACTTTCGTGGGATTCATTCCAAATTGTCTTCTAAGAGTTACATGGTCATGAGACTATGAATGAAAGGCCACCTTTGAAGATCAAACACCTAGTGAGACTGGTAAAGGACAAACTGGACCTTAATGTACCAGGGGTATACCGTATCTCCTGTGAATGTAGGACGCTGTACATAGGCCAAACCGGCAGGACCATTTCCACCAGAGTCAAGGAGCATGAACGGTTCATACAC
The DNA here is from genome assembly GCA_030765045.1 of Tenodera sinensis. Lineage (NCBI taxonomy): Eukaryota > Metazoa > Arthropoda > Insecta > Mantodea > Mantidae > Tenodera > Tenodera sinensis. The sequence goes on from CM060967.1 coordinate 30,230,286, forward strand.
TTAATGCAGCCTGGCAAGTCAGGGCTGGTGAAGCACTGCTTTGAAGAAGACCACAGAGCTAACTTCAAAGAAACGACCATTGTGGCAAAATGTAGCGGTTTCTGGGAACACAGGGTTAAAGAGACTCTGTCCATCTCCTCCAAGAAGAGCACACTGAACAGGGATGCTGGATTACAGTTTAGTCCCTCCTGTAAACCCACCTTAAAGTTGAAAATCGACTGGCTCAGAAAACACAGATTCCAATGGAGCATTGAACCACCTCCACATTAGACTGGTGTTTTCTACTCGGTTCATACCAGCGGACAGTACATATACTGGTCCCTTCACTCATGCTAGTCATTCATCATCCTGAGGATGGGAGAGATGTACACTCCCAAAACATTGATGGCTCTTCATCACTACATCTGTCTTGAAGCCCGAAAACATCTTGAAAATGTGTTTTATGGCACTTGCCATTTCCGAGATATTCTTTGCTTTTGGTTTGAATTTTTTAATTCTTCATGTGAACTGAAGAATCTGGTCATATTGTACTGTTTCATAAGGCCATGTAAAGAATGTGACTTCAGAGGCTGCATAGGTAACCTAAGGACATCAAGAGATACCTGTGAAATCTATATACTAAGGAAGATGGAGTATGAGTATAGTGGCTGATTAGTATCTACTGAAACTACTGACAATTCTTCAAAAGTGCCTTTAAAATGTCAGAGGTGAAATTTTAGAATGAGCTGCACATAATATACTAAAGGCAAAGCGACATAAACTAGACTTGTTTAGTTAATAGTTCAATCTGATCATTTACATATACCAAACAAACATAAATATTATATCCTCATCTTTAAAAAATTCATTTTTTAACATTTTTACTTTCTCTATTACGTATAGTAAATAGAAGTATAGTATTAGACCCAAAATTTTAATGTCGAGATTTCACCAGAAGTATGTGTTTTGAGGCCTTCTGTATCCACAAAAGAGCATTGTTATAAAAAGGTCCATGTGTGTGTAATATTTTTATGGCAAAGGAAATGTATATTTAGAGTTTTCTTGCTATAGCTCATGTAGTTCTCTTAACTCTTGATGACTTTTGCATAACTGATAAACCATAAGACATAGACCAAGTCTTACTATACAAAAAATGTATATCTCATTAAAACACACATTATTTATGCCCTGAGTGGAGTGAACCATTTCAGAGATATTACTTGTTATTTGTGTGAGTTTTGCAATACTTATGCTTTTCTCAAATGGAAGGTCATTATTTGCTTTTTTATCTCTTGGTAAAGAGAACAGAATTTCAAAGTCTTCATATAGTGACCAGCCTTTAAAGATTTCATTATTGCTCAAAGCCTACTGTATTCCCATATTCCTCTTGCATCTGCAAGAAAATTACTAGTAAGATAATTTCTACAAATGTTTATTTTGACTAGCATGAAGAAGATAGAGGAATAAGAGTTTGTAAGAATGGTTAGTACAAGAATAGAGAAAGTCACGTGAATGTAACATAACAGAGTTTTATTCATCTTTTTTATGATTTGTTAAAAATTCTGATGTGATGCAGTGTTGTAGACCAGTTTTGAATTTTCCATAAAAAATCTGAGAAGAATTATCTATCAAATCGAAACCATCATAAAATAATTATAAATATCTACAGAGCAGTGTTGTCAAGACCTGAGGAATACCAGGTTAATTGCAAGCTGTCAAAACATTACAGTATGCAAATCACACAGAGAAAAGGAAACGAGAAAGAGGGAGAGATTGAGCAGCGGAAATAAGCAAATAGTAAAGATGGAAGTAAGTGGAGATATAAGTGGAAATTAAAAGAAAGAAAAGAGTCCATATTTAATGCAATAAGCAGAGTTACAGAATCTTTAGTTCTGTATCAAATTAAGAACTACAACCTTGTTGTGGATTGTTGAGAGACTAGGCATAAAAATTAACTCAGATAGGTATAAAAAGTTTTTCTTTATTTCATTTTATAAAAATATTGTGCTGTTTTGGTCACAAGAATTATTAAAAATTAATAGAAATGAACATTAAAAAAGACAAATTTAAAAAATGTATATACTGGCTCTTCACTGCTCTGCTTTTGGTTCAGGAGGATGTTCAACTTTTGGCTGTTCCTCTGTTGCTGCTTTTACAGCTGGAACTCCAGTCTGAACAATAGGAACAACTCGCTCTCCTTCAGTAACTGCCTGGACCTGTAACATGAGAATTATAGGTTTCATTCAAGCAAGATTCACCCAATTTCAGTTCTGTTATATTGAATGTAAATATCACAATTTTGGCACATAATTATAAACATAACAGCGTTCTTAAAATTCATTTGTGTTCATTTCATCAAATGTTTGTCTGGTTTGTTATTAAGGAGTACTTTTTATATGATTTTGGCAAAATTTGGTACACTTGGACTTTAGAATCTGACAAAACCATGAGCCCTTCAAAGACTTTGTTACCATTATTTTCCAACCCTACTTCCAACCCTAAACACACAAATGAATGCTTTTTGATTTAACCGGACAAAGTTTGCACATTTATGCCAACCCAACAAAAATTATAGGAGACCTAAAAAATCTCAAAACTACTCTAACATATTTTCAACCCCTTATACAGAAATCTGTATCATTTAACCCATCTATTCAAAACATTCTACAATTGTGTTATAGGAGCTCATAAGTTACCTTACAAGTTTCAAAAACTACCCAATACCCTTATTTTCTATTATATGGTAGGTATGTCAATCAAATCTTTATAGACAGTGTTTGAACAATTTGGACAAAACTTTGGGCTCTTTTGTTTGGGCATGAGTGAGGATGAAGGCTGTCCAAGGCTTTTGAAAACCAACTCATCCTTATTTTAAACCACTTATTTACAGAGTGCTTTAGTGCAATACTAGGTAAGGCAGCTAGTTAATACATAATGAGAAAATATGTAGTTTGTTCGCCAGCTCATGGTCCCTGGCAGGACTGCAGCGAGTCAGTACGTCAGTAAATAATTCCAGGTATATAGCAATATCTGAAGCTGCAGTCATGCTACTGGTCGCACTTGCGATAGTAGATCCAATCTTGGAATGTGTATTCATGCTAGATCAAAGCAAAGAAGTTGCTCAAAATAGTGGAACTGAAATGTTATTTTTAGTTCATGGAGTGTATTTAGCTCATAAAACATAAACAGTATGTCCAACTACTCCGTCTTTCTCCCAAGAAATATTCAAGGACCCCTTGAGATCCCACATGATTGCAGTACAGAAAATAATTAAAGAGAGCAAGATTACCCTATATACTACAAAGCATAAGGTAATATCAGTATTACCAAAGTTGTATTGTTTACCAAAAATTCATAGAAATGATGATAGTATGAGACCTATCATTAGTAACATAGATGTACCAACATAATATCGTTTCGCTAAATGACTTGTAAATAATTTAAATTTCATAGAAAGATTTGAGTTACTAAACATAAAGAACACTTCAGAACTAATTATTTTTTATTTATGCCAACAAACTTATTGTTGGTTTTTTAAACACACAAGCTATGTGTGGACAATGTTTGAGAGGTTGTCACAGTAGCTTAATGGTTAGAGCACCCATCTAGTAAGCAGAGGGTCTCTGGTTCAAATCCCAGCTGTGGCATTGAATTTTTAAGTTCCAGTTCTACCTCTCAAACTTCAGAATTAACTGAAAAATTAAAAACATGTGACTTTACATGCAAATGATATTTCAGTATCCTTTGATGTTAGCTCTTTGTTTACCAGCATTCCTACAGAAGAGGTACCTAAATTAATAAATCACTGGCCTGCCCAGCAGGATATTTTACAAACAGAGATTGAAGAATATGCTCAACTCATAGAATTAGTTTAATACAAAATACTTTCATGTACAATAATGAGTTTTGCAATTTACAGATACATATCACAAAGGCATTTCCATACGTGTTTAAAATCTGGTTATGATACGTAGATGACATTTTTGCCATTGTTCCAAAACAATTTGCTCAAGACACATTGATATTATTGAACCAACAGGACCATTCCATAAAATTTACTATTGAAGTAGAACAAGATGGGTGGCTACCTTTCCTTGATTTAAAAATTATAAGAAACATGGACATATTGGAATTTGGCATATATAGAAAAGAAACACACGAAGACAACAACATCAAAAACAATAATTTCAACCCAAAAGCAATCAGCATACCTTCTATAGCTTAATTCACAGATTGATCAATATCCCACAAACAAATTGAGACTAAAATGAAGAACTGAAGCATATTAAACTTGTTGCAAATTTGAATGGATTTAAACACAATTTCGTAACCAGATTAATAAAAAATCATAAAAGATGAAAACTATCAAGGATGTCAGCAAATTAAAAATTAGTGATACCCAAGAAAGATATTGTAAATTCACATATCATCATACATTGTTCAACAGATGTAACAAAATTTTTAAGGATTATAATATAAAGCTGTCTCTACAAAACAAATATAGTGTGAGTAATTTGCTCAATGACCCTCTAAAAAATACCACTTCAAGTATTAAATTAACAAGAATCTACCATGTCAACTGTGAGGATTGTCATATGATATATATTGCTAAAACAAAAAGAAATTTGGAAACCACAATGAACATGTCAGAAATATCAAATACAAAGAAACAGATAAATCAACCATTGCTCACCACTTTTGGTCATGCAATCATAACATCAGCCTAGATATCAAGCTTTCAAAACCAGCAAACAATTATTGGGAGTTAAGTTTGGGAAAATATGTATATTATTAAGGATAAAGATCAGCTAATGAATTTCAACACACCGATCATACACGATGCCTTACGACTAGCCAATAGGAAGAACAGCAGACCAGGCAACGAAAGACCTGGGAGGCAGTTACCTGATGTTGAATCAGTCGACCCAATAGCTGAATGATGGAGAGGATCCTCTTTGAAACTAGTCCTGTGTTAAATATTATTACAAGTAAGCTGGAGCAAAATGTGTTTTTAAATATTGACACATTTTTCAATTTATTAGAGCTATTGCTGTTATTCTAAAAAGAATTTATTTAAAAATAAATCAGAAGCTGAGTAAATTTTATTCCAAGGAATATACACAGTAAGGTGGGACCGTGGCCGAGCACTTACACCATTTGCCGACCACCTAGGCAGACCAGGTTCAATTCCAGGGACCTGTTGTGGTATTCATGGTAGACAAAACGGTGTCTGGACAGTTTTCTCTGGTTTCTCCAGTTTCCCTGCTGCTCATTCCACCAATTGCTCCATCATCATCTTTCAAATCATCATTTCGCCTACATTTCTTATCCTCTTTCTCACTATCATACCTGGTGGTTGGCTGACCACTCACTTCCAGGTCTTCACTCTGTCCGGTCCATAGGTTCGTCTGCTCCCCAACAGTTATCTGACCCTAGGCACTGGCTTGTAAGTCCTAGGGGGTGTAAGTCCTACATAAGGGGAGGGATAAAGAAGAAGAAGAATATATGCAATACTAGGATTCCATTTCCCCCTCTCTAGGGAAGTATTTTTTTCTTTTTACAAGAAATAGAACACTTTTGATGCAGACTGTACATGGTACGAGTGTGAGCAAAAGCATCATCTCTCAAGTAAGCTAGACAATAAACAATTCTCAGGTTCATTAGTTGGGTTAGCATTCAGGGTCACAATTTCAGCAACTCTGTACCAACAATAACGATTGCAGCTTGTAGTATTCAGTTCAGTTTCTTGCAACTCATTGTTCTTTGTTCATCAGCACGGATAAATTTGTGTCAAGAAAGTGAAAATTAATAACAGTAGTGTTTTCCAGTTCAAATCTCAGGCTTCAGGTTCAAGTAATATGAATATTACAGCTTCTCAGGTGAAAACTGCAGCATTGGAAGTGAAATGTGTTAGCAAAAATAGTGCAAGTAAGTGCATTACACTAATCAGGGATGTGTAGACAAAACCAGATTTGAAAAATGGAAAACAAACTGCTCCTGACTTTCATCAAACAGTTTTGGGAGAAATATAGCCCAGAAATACAAAACCATGGTGCTCTTAAAGGCAGTAAAATGCATATTGCTGCTATGTTTTATATAGGTATATAACACACCAATGGTACTACCACTGATATTATTACCATTATTGCCATAAATATAACACAAACTTAAGTCACCCTCCCCCCTCCCTGCTTGTCAGAAAGTCTGATTCGAACACTGCTTAAAACTGGCATATTCAAGCTCTACAGTACCTTTTTAGGTGCAGTTATGGTGAGTACTCCATCAGAAGAAAGGCTTGAAACAACGTCTTTTGCTTCAATATCCTGTGGCAGCAAGTATCTTCGGACAAAGTGTCTTGATACAAAGCCATGTTCATCTCGCTTCTCTTCATGTTTTGCCTCCACAATGACAGAGTTGCCAACAGTCTTGACAGTGATCTCATTGGGTGTGAACTGCTGAACATCCAGGATAACCTACAATGATTTTTGTGTTATAACTCTCATTCATACAATGTGTGGTTTTGTTCATGTTATTTTAGTAGCATGTTTGAATAGATGTTTGGATTCATGCATACCAGTTCTTTGTAGATATTTTGATTAAGCAATAGTAAAAATATAGATTTCAAGACAGTAATATAGGTACTTGTAATGTGTACATATAATGGAACTATAACTACTTATTTTTATTTTAGGTAAACATTTATGATGCCTCATTGCCTCATTTTTATCCACACATGTTTAGTCACATGTAGCTAGTACAGATGGTTATAGAGCATGGGTCAGCAAATCTGCACTGGCTAATGATATAAATAATACCACAGTCAAAGGCAAAGTAGTATTTCGTCCTGCTGCAACCCTCGCTCTTTTAAACATGCATTCAAATGTATACAGGAAGCAGTGTACACTGCGTCAATTAACATGGCCCTTTCAAAATCATGAAAATGCAAAGGAACCTTCCTATATAAATATATGGGTATGTCAATTTACAGACAAGTAAAATTTTGAAATCACAATTACATCAGGCTGGTTGGTTTAGACTTATTTAGAGAACTGGATATGGGAACATTTGCATCTCTCTACTCATTTGCTGCACATATTAATGCTATGTTTATGTGAGCAATTTTTTTCTGAAGTGAAGATTATAAAATCTAAACGCAGATTGTGATTTATAGATAAAAATATATGTGCTCTGTTGTATAGAAATACTTGTGAATTAATGTTAGATATATGTGAAACTGTAGCGCTCGAGATAAAGCAAAGAATGAGATGAAAAGTTAATGTTAAAGTGCTCTAAGTCTGTATGTATATATTAAACATATATAAAACCAAATGTGTGTTAGAGTAGTTCCTAAACCACCACTGCAGCTTTGGAAACCCCCTCTTTTGAACCGTGCATTCTGTAATATCACCATTCCTGCAATCATGATGCCAATTTGCCAACTTGCACCATAGGGGCATAGGTACAATCGTGAAAGGGGGGAGGGGAGGGAGGAAGGAAGGAATTGAAGAGAAGAGACCATTAAAGATTTCAAGAACTATAACATTTATGGACCAATAAATTGTACATTTGTTAACAGGAATGATTAATCTGCATAGCAAACCTTTAAACAGAAATGGAAGCCGAAACACACAATAGAAATACAGACGAAAACAAAACCAATTTATATAACCCCATTCAACTCCCCCTCAAAGCGAGGAGTTGGGCAGTCTGCGGGCCTATCTGAAAGCGCCTAAATGATTCATGTGGATATCCTACGGGTTACAAGAATTACTTGTTACAAGATTACGTTCAATTCTTCCGCATTAGAAGCACCTCCTAGGCAAGTAACGGTCAGAAAACCAATCTGTAATACACGGCCTGAGCCTTAGTTAAAACAAAACAAGGGGACCACTTACCCTTCATGCCAAGAAAGGAGCACACCGACTGACTGTCCCTACAACGGTGAGACCGAGAGGAAACCCAAAGAAAAAACACTAGCGCATCCCAGCGGGAAAAACAAGAGTCGCGAAACAAAAGGAGGTGCCTCAATAAAACAAAGTAAGTGCGATCAGCACAAACTCCTGTTATACAGCCTCTCCTGTAGCACTTCCAAATGGGTTTTTCCATAGTCTAATGGTTAACCATCTCATAACATGAGCACAGGCTAGGGAGTTCTCTATGTATTTACTTGTGTTTGCCTTTTGGTTCTATAAATACTTAAACAATTGTTCTTATGTTGAACCAAATCCTTTATTTAGTCCATATCCCTGTTCAGCCATCTAGTCAATACCCCCTCTCTTGGATAAATCTCTGAAAGTGACTATGCAATGAAGGTATGACTAACATTGAGTGTTTCAGCTATTCCTGTTGCAGCCTCTACCCCACTCCCCCTAAAATGCACTCTCTGCATTAATCTCTGCCAATGTTCCTCAAGAAACCACTGAATTTCTTATTTAAGGTAATACCAAGACGTACCCATTATATCAAATTATGTTGATATTATACTGCAGCAGCCAAAAGAATACTACCCTATTCTACACAAATATTAAAAAATGAATTTTTCAAAAATATTACTCCGCAGCATTAGCATATTCTGATGTTAATGTTGGTAATTGATTACTTTAAGATTAAAATTACATTTTTCTGTTACCTACCTCAAAAGTGTCTCATTCTTAAACTGATATGAGTTAGGAAAGTTTGTCATTTTTACATATTTTGTATGCTATTTACAAAATAAAGTAAACTAACTTACAAATATTTTATTTAACATACTGTAAACTTTCAATTATTTACATAAATAGGGCAGAGGAACTGTTTCACTTTCTTATTCTGTGCCCACTTAACAAATTCATAATATTCTTTTTCATATTGAGCTCTGAACTTTTCAGGCAGAATTCCAATATCATATTATCTACTGATTATTGCTTGTCATGTGGAATAATACTTTTGTTATTTTCCAAGCTCATATTGTTTAAACTTTAAAATAACAAGTGTTTTTATTTACAAGTGTTCCCACAGCAACAGGCCCCAGCACTAAACCAATTTTTACTAACCCCACCGCTAATTATCAGCACATCATGATCATTAATTCGTATTGTAGCTTCTACACTTTAAAAATGACAAGGTATGGGCAAAATGATACTTATGAGGCAGGTAGAGGAAAAAGTATTTATGAAACTTGTAGAAAGATTGCTTTTTTTTAATGTGCAAGTTTTCAAAACTCACCTGGCAGCTAGATTTGCTTAAATTTTCCCTTTAATTTGTTATATTCTAACAGATGTGTTCTGAGATATGCTATGATTAAACACCATGAAATTATTATTTAATTGTTATAATAAACTTTTTGGTTAAATAAACAAAATTGCTTCACAAAAATCGAATTTGTGCAGGACTAGTTTTATAGAAACTTTCCTATATTCTCAGCTGCTCATGGCTATTGGATATAATTAGCTGATCCTCCACCATCAACTGGTTTTTACTCTGGTGTAGAATGGTCAAACTTCGTGAACAGGTTTTCTTCAAATGGAAGATCAAGATTCATTAGACTTGTTTGGAACTTCATATAATTTTTTCCTAAGTGTTGAGATCGCTTGCCTGTTTGCATGCTTTAAAATATGGATGTTATGTTGGCTATCAAGGTCTGTTTTCTCTAAATGGGCTGAAACTGCAGATTTTTCAATCTGTTTGTTTACTAAGTTACTAAAATGCTCCTTAAACATGATGCCTATGTTTATTTTTGTTCTGATGATGTAGATCTTGTCACAGTTATTGCAGTCTAATCTCTATATTCCTAGTTTATTATTTATTGGAACTTTGTCTATTTTGCTGAATGAAATTAGGACTCTTACACTGTGCTTGTTCTGAGATGCTAAAACTATATAGAAACGGTTTAATATCCTTCGGAATATTTTAGTTACTCATGGGTGGTAAGGGAATTTAATAAATTTCTTCTTGTCTTTTTCTGATTTAAAAGTGGACTTCTCTGGGATTTGGGAAAACAGTCAATAGTGGAGCATAGGCTAATTATATCCAATTGTCAAGAGCAGCTGAGGATGTAGGAAAGTTCCTATGCAACTAGACCTGCGTAAATCACAGATTTTTTTTGTGAAGTAATTTTGAGTTTATTTAACTAAAAAGTTCATTATAGCAATTAATATTGAGCTTCACAGTGTACCCTTTCCAGTTTGTTAAATAAAATTGATGATTTAGTTGTTAGTACCAACCTGAAACTTGTCCTTATCAGCTGTCAGTGAGGACATGCCACTCTGTTGCCTTGTGAGATGACGCCAGGGCCTCAGGTAGCTGGTAGGTCGAACAGTGTCCATCACAGAGTTCCACAGGTCATCCCTCTTAAGCCCCAGACCAAAGTGCTGGTCCAGCAGCTTTGGCACAATTGGACGATCAAAGTCATCCCACCAGTCACGGAATAGCAGAGGTACAAGAGACATGGTTCTGGAGAACATAACAACAAAATGAATAGCTCCTATTTTATTAGGAATCTGGACTCGTCTTTTATAGAATGCACTCAAATTCCTAAATAACTATAATAGTTTATTAGTAACATTTTAAAATGCTGAATAATATCAATCAAGTATAGAGTAAAAGTTGGTTTAGTTTTACATTATGACAATACAATAGCTGCCCACTTCTGTGGTGTGGGGATAACATGTGCACCTCACATTCAAGAGTTCCAAGTTCAAATCTGGGTTAGGGTGACTTATCTGGATAATGTTTTATCTGATGTTTGAAAAGACGAGACTATGTCTCGTCTTTTCAATTTCCAAGGATTAATAAAAACACTTAACACACATGTATATTGCATACAATTTTTTGGGAGATAATTATTTATTTAATATGATGTATGAATGAAATGTGAAATGCTATCTTTGAAACATATCGTTTATCTTTCCATGGTGTCTAGATGGTTGAACTTAATTAGTATATACTAACTATAGCATCTTTCGTATTTCTTTAGATTTTTCAGGTACCTATGAGAGAAGTGCAGCACATTTTATGATTTTCTTCGATTTCAGAATAAACACACTCGTTTAAGTTAGCCACCATGGTTACTATGGGTAATGGTTGATTTGAGCACGGCCTACTCTGTTTATCCAGCTAAACATGTGCTCTGTGCATAATATATTTGATCATCATTACAACATCATCAGTTAGACTGATTCCGGTGCTTTATTCTTTTAAATTATAATGTATGCAATATAAATAAGTGCACAATTATTGAGATGGTAAAAATCAACAAATAGGTTTGATTATAGTTTATATTTGTATTAATCAAAATATTGTTTAGAAGCGTATAAATGCCAGCGGTCTAGGCCTTAAAAGTATATAATATAGGAGGAGAGGTGAAGGTGGCAGATGTGAATATGGGATAATCCATGTAGTTGCAATGCCATGAAATCGCATTATCTCCCAAAAATCTAGTGACAGGAGGCTGTCACTGTTAAGCACACCTAAAAACCATCGGTCTGGTTCGGATGTGAAGCCGCGACCTTTGAATCAAAAGGCCAGTGTCTAACCAACTGTGCCACCCGGACCAAAAACGATGTATAAAGATGAAGCACACTTAACTAGGTTAGTGGATGAGAATAATTACTTGTCAAACTGACAGATCGAAAGCATGTAGGTACTCACCAGCTGTTAAGGGAGCTTAGTTCCTTCAATCTGTAGATCGACCGTGAACTTCTCTCGCTTTCTGCGAGTGTCACTGCCAGAGGTTTCCCTCTTATATATAGGTGCCACTAAGAGTCTGGAAACGTCAGTTGGACAGAAATAGAACGCCGAGCCGAATACGGAGTCTGACTCCTCTGGACCTTATTCATGCATCTCTCATCACAATGACATGTAATGAGTCGCGTCGAAATTTCTGTACCTAGTAAGTAGTAATTAAGTTACGTCATGTAGAGATCGTTGCCTCTGCCGGTACATTTGCCAGAATGGTCTTCGTCAATGGCACAGAAACAAACGCATTTCTGTATACATGCCAACCCAGATGGAAGTTTCTTCAGTGCTCTGAATTCTTTCTTAATTTAGCGAGAAGTGCTTCTCTCTTATGGTCTAAAAACGTGATGATTTTCGATTTTGTCAAACTATGTGCACAGGATGAAACTTTATCATTGGAAGCAAATAATCTTCATGCACAATATATTTTTCCAAAAATTACGAAACCTCGCTTCAGTTTAAAAAAATGTAATGGGGTACGCTCGCACGACCTTCTATTTTCATGACAAACACACAAATATCTTATTGTACTAATCTATATACAGTGAGTAAAAAAATATTGAAACACCCAATAGTACTTCTGTTTTAACTGTATAACAGAAACTTGAAACTAAACATCATAATTTCGACTTTTATTGCTTTCTATAAGCCCGCTAATCTCAGACGATAACTTTATAATTGTTATACGTCTTATTGTATTAACTATAACAACTGTATATTCGGATATTCACATAATTATGGGCAAATAAATATTGGGACACCTCTCTTTGTACGACCTATTGTACATCTCACATACTCACTGGGAGGAAACACAACAGCAATAAACAGTCTTACCTGTGAAATCAAAACAAACAGTTCAGTTACACGAAATGCGTAGTAGAGGTAAGAATGCAACTTTTGAGCAAAAAGTTATAGGTTACCTACAGAATGACTGCCGATATATTAAAAATGAAGAAAAGTACAATTGGAAATATCATTAACAGATACGTAAATGAGGACAGAATCGACTTGGTACCTCAAACTCGTCGTCCAAAAACATTTACTGACCGAGAGGAAACAAAATAAATATTGTTGGGAGTGTGAACAAATATCCTAAATTGGGTGCCCCCAAACTGTGTGCCGAGGTAGGCCATACTACTGTTAAGAAAGTAACCCCCAAACGATCAGGAATGTACTGAAAAGGAAGGGATTCCATGATCGTGTGGCTAGGAACAAGCCTAATGTAAATGGAAAGAGTAAAAGGAAAAGGTTAAAATTTGCAAAGGAGTCCGTTTATAAAGAAGAAAACTGGTGGGAGAACATTCCTATTGCAAATGAAAGAAAATGTAATGTTTTCGGATCGGATGAAAGGACAATGGTCCGGAGGAAATCTAATACGGAAATGGGGGAAAAAAAATCTTTGACCTACTGTAAAACATGGTGATTAGAGTCTGGGGCTGTATGGCAGCTTCTCGAGTTGGAGAATTAATTTTCATCGAGGGAAGAGTGTGTAAAATAAAATACTGCAACCTTCCGAAGGAGAACCTACGCAGGAATGCAAAGAAAATTGGTACTAGGGGTAGTTTTAAGTTCTATGAAGATAATGACCCCAAACATAACTCTGGGGTACAAGGATGGCTACTAATGGTTGTGCAGATTTTCTTACAGGCATATTGGAGAAGATTATGTTGTGGTGGTGATGACGTCATTGCTGACTTGTTGCCATGATAATTACGTCATTCATTTTCTGGCACTGATACCAGAAGCAAGGTAATTTCGCACGATTTGTGCGGTCATAGTACGTCATTTTAATGCTAGGATTGTATAAAAGTCACTATAGCCTTGTTTTACTATCTCAGGTCGTATCAATGACCTTTCATCTTTAATTAAGTTCATGCGTTTTACATTTCGGTGGTATTACTTTGGGAAATTACATTAAATCGACGGTTCCCTCCCACCGGGAATTAAACCCGGGACTTCAAAATTTGAACCCTGGCTTGCGAACCACCAGACTACAGAGACAGTCTACGCAGGATGTTTAAAAAAGGTGTCTGATATTGCAACAGGAGTTGTGATTGGACAAACCTAGAATAAATATTCCTGTAAATATATGTTCGTAAACAAATACCTGTTGAGATATGCACCATTTTACTTGTGTTGAGTATTTGCACCAGGTAATGGACTTCAGTGGATGTATGGGTCAACGTGGTCCAGTAACACGGTCTCCCCATTTACTGGGCCTCAATCCATTGGATTTTTGGCTATGGGGTCTTTTAAGGGCATTGGATATGCCAAACCGATCGACAATGTACATACGTTACAAGAGGGTGTGACTAATGCATGTGCCCAAATGTGAGAGCAGCGAGGTATGTTCAAGGGAGTTCTGAATTCTTTGAGAAGTGGAGTTGAAACATGTGTAAGAATGCATGGTAGCCATATGGAGCATTTCCTGTAATAGTATCGACATAACGTGCAGATGTTACCCGAGAACAGAATGGCAGGAATCATCAGAACTTCTGTTTGCGGTATATGGGTGTTTACACAACAATTGTTCCGTTAAAAGTTTGTGACAGTAAAATGTTCCCCAGAATGTGCTTGTTGGATGAAGCCAATTGTCTGGTGCAAGTACTCAACCAAGTAAAATAGCTCATATCTCAATAACAGATATTTGTTTTCGGATATACGAGATGTTTATAGTAACGTTTATTCTAGTTTTGACCAATTCCAACCCCTGGTGCAATATCAGAAAATGTTTTCCAAACACCTGGTAAAGCCCTTTTTTGAGGAAATAATAAAGCAACCAAATGTTTTCGATGTTGCGGGTAGTTTGGATGGGAAAGTTTCGTAAGAATTTTATAATAATAATAATAATAATAATAATAATAATAATAATAATAATAATAATAATAATAATAATAATAATAATAATAATAATAATAATAATAATAATAATAATAATAATAATAATAATAATAATAATAATAATAATAATAATAATAATAATAATAATAATAATAATAATAATAATAATAATAATAATAATAATAATAATAATAATAATAATAATAATAATAATAATAATAATAATAATAATAATAATAATAATAATAATAATAATAATAATAATAATAATAATAATAATAATAATAATAATAATAATAATAATAATAATAATAATAATAATAATAATACATTAAATTAAATAATAGTAATTATTATCATCATAGTCACTAGCTGCATGCGAATTGGGACGATGGTAGTTGTATTTCAGATGACCCGTTCAAGCAAACGTATAGCCACCTGGTATATTCGGAGGAGAATTTCATGGAAAATATACAATTATATTTTGAACAATACGTTTAACAATACCATTACTAGAGAGGAATCAGCTTATTGAAATATCCCAAAAAGAAACTGAATTTTGTCCTGCATTATGGCGCGGTCTAGTTATATTTGGTGATTTTTCGTCTGTTAGATTGCATTTGCACCGCCAAGTATTTGCGAATATAACCTCGGTAAAGCTACGGCCACAGCTGGTGCTGTTGCATCTCTTATTTTGCCACAGTCCCCAATATTTCAGGGAGGAGAGAATGTTCTTTCCTCCCTGCAATATTTTTGGAACATTTGCAGGGAAGTCAACCAATGGATTTTAAAACAAGACCCCGCTTTTATCTGTGGATACCATGGTATTGCTCGTGTGTGCGTGATGTCTTGAATAATTGTTTTAGAGTATTATATACAGTTATTGTTACTGTACCTATTTTTGGGCTCGCAACACAGTAGTGTATTAAATATATTACGATACTTAGCGTACGGAAGTGGTTTTATCCCAAACTGTTATCGCAGAACAAGATTTGCTAAAGGTGAGTAGGTATATCATTTGTTGTGTGGTAATGATGTTCATGTTCGTTTAAAATCATGTTACTTTAACACTGTGATATTTGAGGTTAGAAATAATGTTTTCATTTTGATAAACAACGGTTATTTTGTTTCCTTTAAAGGCTGTTTATAAATATTTGTAAGAGAAAGATAATGAAAAAATGGTTTGAGTATGAATGTGGCTTATGGAACTTACATGCTTTTGTGTATCATAGCATCATACACTTTAATTTATACCTTTATTAAAATTCGCCTTGAAATTTTGTCCTGTTTCCCTGGGGTTTTCGCACAGACTTGTTAGTAATCTCCATTGTAGGTTGGCGTTACTGGTTTTTGGTGTAATGTCCACTGTAGTTTAGTGTAATATCGGCCATTTTGAATTCTTGGGAATTGCCGATAAGCTGTTTACGCTATACCTGTGTAACTCTGATTTCTGCTATATGCTGTTTCATGAGCCTTGTGATGCCTTCAACAATGTTGCAATTATTGCAAGCCCTGAATAACAAGGCATTATTATTTTTGTGCTGTTCACCTAAGTCTTTCCTCTTTCCTTTGGATCGCCCTACTAAATACGGGATCTCAAGATTTATTCGGTCTATCGGGCCAGTCAAACGCCTGCTCATGACGTCAGTATCTTGAAGCGAGTTCATCACCAGTGACTGGCAGAAGACTTACGAAAGATGAGTGGAAAGGGTGTATGTCAACAGTTTCGAAGTCAACCTTGCGAAATAGGACTTGTATCTTTTCCAGTATTTACATTTGGAACGTCTTTCGCGTAAACTCGTATACTTAACTCACAATCTCGGCATGTATGCTGATAAGTGATAAGTAACTCGAATAATTGGAAGGATTTTTGCAGCATAGAATACCTCGGCTGCAATGTCACAACTTTTCCGTTACAAAAAAAAAAAAATGTGTTACCCTCACACGACTTTCTCTACTCTTGTATTAATTATTCTTACAGACCCTTATTCCTCTATCTTCTTCATGTTAGTCGAGATTAACATCTGCAGAAATTATCCTTTTAATTTCCTTGTAGGTGCAAGGGGAATATGGGAATACAGTAGGCTTTGAGTGATAGTAAACAGTTTAAAGCTGGTCGCTATAGGAAGGCTTTGAAATTCCGTTCTCTTTGCATGCCCAAGAGATAAAAAAGTTAATAACGACCCCCCATTTGAGAAAAGTATAAGTATTGCAAAACTCACACAAATAACAAGGAATATCTCCCTCCACAAAAATGCATTTGGACAAAACTTGTGTTTTAATTATTTCTACATTTTTGCGTAATAAGATTTGGTCTTTCTCTTGCAGTTTACCAGTAGTGCAAAAGTCATCAAGAGTTAACTGGACTGCATGGGCTATATCCAAAAGTTCAAAATATACTTTTCATTTGATATAAAAATACCTTAAACATATAGCATTTTAATCGAAATCATTGGAGCCAGTTTTGAGAAAATAAAAAAATTTGAAAACTTTTCTATGTAAAGGTTAGTTAAGGTGGAGGAATTTTCTTCAAAATCTTCGTGTCGCATCCTTGCGTAATATATATATTACGTCAGATTTAGTAATCTTGGGTATGTTTAATATCTTCATTCCTTTTGTCGTGTTTATTTCATGTAGAAACGTCAAGAGGATTACATTCTGGGGTTGCTGTAGGTATTTTTACTTCACGCGTCACGAGAGTTGAGAGTGGGATTCACCACTGCGGTGGGGCTATGATAACAAAGCTTACACTTACATTGTACATTAACAAAACTGCAGTGATGGAAGTGAGCCAATGCTGTTTAGTGGCAGTCGTTTATTTTCATGACGTCGGCAACTCTCGTTCGACTTTTTCAAGTGCCAAAGATCTTGTGAAAGCGAGTTTACAAATTCATTTCCAGTCTTTTTAATGTACTGAAGAGCTTTATTGTATAATTCTGATACATAGTAGATTTAAAATGTTCTACTGTGTACGCCCATAAGAGTTTACAAATGCTCACAGATTTGAAGAGTTTACAGAGGGTTCCAAATACAATATTTGAAAAGGAACTCAGGGTCTAGGAAATAATCCTGAGTCAGTATAAGCTTGGAAATGTCAAGAACAACATTTGCATAAGTTTCATACTTTGCAACGAAACGCCTTTTTTATTTTGTTGTTTAACGCCGCTGTCAATTGCCAGGATCACACAAGCGTCGCCGGTGTGCCGGAATTTTGTCCCGCATGAGTTCTTTTACATGCCATTAAATCTACTGACATGGAGCTGTCGCTTTTAAGCACACTTAAAAACTAACAGTCTGGGCCTGATTTGAACCCATGACAACAAAATAATTTTAATTTTTTTAACCATCATCATCATCGCCATCACCATCTTCTTCACTCGGGCTAGACATATTGTCTGTTCCGTCTTTCACAATAAGTCTCTCCGAAATATTCAATGGGAAAATATTATTAATTTCAGGAGGAAGGATTGACAATTAAAGTAGGCGTGTTCCCTGGTTTATTTTCAGCAATTGCAATTAAAATCTTATAAAGCATTCAGTTGTAAAGGTGCAATTGTATGCAGGATTCATAAGACGGTGGGAAAAGTTTCATACTATATGGAATAAAAATACCTAAAGGAGGAACTTTATCAGAAATAGATTCCATTGGTTGTATAATATTATATTTTGCACGGTTTATATAAATAATTATGTTCCCGTTAAGAAAGAAAAAACAAATAAGGGAAAAAAAGAAACGCTAAATGGGATTCGAAGTATTAATTTTAACCACCATTGTTAATTTACACGTACCCGCCTTAACCAATTCAGCTATAGCGGAATAGAAACTGAGAGTCATTGATTAAGCTTACATCTGTAAGCCTAGCACCAAACTCTTGAATAATTTTTGGTCCTAGTCCAAAGCCTAATAGAAACACAATAAGAACATGTTTTCTGCAGGTTCACTGAAGTTAAATTTGCAACGTTTGAGCTTTAATGTAGGATTGCTAAAATATTGTTTTTCAAAACCGCGAGGTGAGCCGATGACTGAGCAACAAGGGAAGCATATGACTAATTTAATTTTCATGCCATCTATGCAAGTACGCCTGAGAATTAGGTGACCCTTCGCGCAGGTCTCACTGAAGTTGGGGTATTTACTTTTGTGAAAGATAGTGCACTTTTTCCTTAAAGACCAATGTGACATGACTCAATGACAACTTGTGAAAGGTGATTTTTGTGCCTGTGCCCCTGACGGGGCACCTCTCTGGGAGGATGAATAAGGTGAATGGGTCCGAAGGGCGACCGGAACGTTGTCACGACAGAGCAGAGGCAGAGTCCCTACATTTTCCCAGTAAGAAGCACCCGGCGGAGGCCGGTTCCTCTCCTACCCCTTCAGGTTCGCACTCCCAAGGGGGCGCGGAAATCGGAAACGGGCTCCCTTCCCCCCTCGGGCCTGTACCATCCCATGGGGGGCCGGAAACCACTAGGCTCGTCTTCCAATCCGCGGCACGAGATTTCCACTGCGCATTGTTTACCCCTGCCGTTCTGCTGCTGCGACGCTCTCCGACGCTTCCAACCCTGAAACAAAACTAACCGGATGAAGGGTGAAATGAAAAATTATGTATATCCCGGACGCTGGATTGGAAAGGAAGGTCCAATTGCATGGTCATTCCGCTCCCTTGACCTGACGCTTCCTATGACTCGTACCAGAAGCTTCGTGCATTTGATACTAGTTCCTGACCAAGAAACGCTTCTCGCGGGGATATTTGCACCATATGTCGAGGTTCATGAGATGCATGATGCACATGACTGAGTGCGCGCAGAATTTTCTACGACTATGTTATGTCACTTCAACACCTTTTGTACTACAAAGTGGTTGAGTAAACATGGCCGTTGCTTAACCTAAGTATTTGCGCAAATAAAGTGATTGTAGTTCCTGAAAAGTTCAAACTTGCATTGGCTCAGATTGCTTCGTAGACCATGAGCTTCTTTCTAAACCTGTACTTCCCCTGCTGCTTAGGTTTGTGCGCAACGTTTTGAATGAGGATATAGCATGTAAGTTGTCTATATTTTGTGTATGGAAATTGTCACGATCTGCAGAATGATTGTCTGCCTGCACGCTCCTTTAAATTAATTTGCATGGACAAGGGAGTTTTTTCGTTGTTCACTTGCTTTGATTAAGCCAAGTTAGTGTTAGCATTTCACTTTTTGAAAATGGATGGCCCTGTATAAATACTATGGAGTACACTTTCGAAAGGTGTTTCGCAGAATTTATTAAATTCACTTCCCAGCCTTCATAAGTAATGCCACGTGTGATTGTCAATTTATCTAGAGAACTTGGCCATAACGAGTAGCATTTATTTAGCCTATTTCACGAATTAAAGGATGATATGACCATTTGAAGTGAACGGCTGGGTATAGAAAGAAGAATAAAAGTCTGATGTGTTGCACTCACCTGACTTGATCTACTCTTGTAGTAAGTATTCTTAAAAACTCTTATCTCTCTATCTACTTCATGTTACTCGAAAATAAACATTTGTAGAAATTATCTTATTGGTAATTTCCTTGTAGGTGCAAGGGCAATACGGGAATACAGTAGGCTTTGAGCGATAGTCAAATCTTTTAAAGCTGGTCGCTATACGAAGGCTTTGAAATTACATCTCTTTGGACAGCCAAGAGATAAAAAAGTGACTAACGACCTATCATTTGAGTAAACTATGTATTGCAAAACTCACATAAATAACAAGGAATACCTTCGAAATGGTTCACTCCATAAAAATTACATATGTACATAAACTGTGCGTTTTAACGAACTCTACATTTTTGTGTAGTAATATTTGGTCTATCTTTTACGGTTTACAAACTATGCAAAATTCATCAAGAGTAAAAAGGACTACATAAACCATAGCCAGAAAATTCAAAACATACATTTCATTTTCCATAAAAATAGCTTAAACATATGACACTTTAATAAAAATCGTTGAGAAAATCATTATTATTTTTTTTTCCATAAAGGTAGTTTAGTGTGGAGGAATTTTCTTCAAAATCTTCGTGTCGCATAGTTGAAAGATATTAAACTGAAATACTACTTTAGTTTTCAACCGAATTTTCATTTTTGAGTTATGTTGTTCACAGGCAGACACACACACACACACACACACACACACACACACACACACACACACACACACACACACACACACACACACACACACACGGGCCTTTTCCTAAAAATGCTTTTTTGATTCAGGGGGCCTCAAAACATATTTCCGATGAAACCTCGACACCGTTTTTAGGCCGAATACAATACTTCCCCTACTTACTATTCGTAAAAGAAAAGGTAACAATTTAATAACAATAATATTGTTGTTTTTTAATCCAGTAAAGGACACACTGCGTAAGAAAGGCGTGACCCTAGAAATTTCACGTCGCATTACTGAGCTTTCTCTCCGGTATTATAGCATAAGAATGCTCATGTTTTTTGTTTGGTTGTGCGCCAACGTCTAATTTTGTGCCATGAGAAAAGTTATCGGAGAACAGCTTCTAAAAATATTTCCACGCGTTGCATCTTTGGTAAGGTGAGAAAACTAACCGTGAGCGAGATGGCCCCACTGTGACGTGTCAGGCTCGCATTTGCGAGGTCCCGGGTTCGATTCTCGACAGTCTACCTCGAGGTTTTATGGTTTCCCCTGACCGTAGGCGAATAGTGGGATGATTTCTCATGCACCACGATTTCCTATGATTTCCTTTTCATTCCATTTCCTCCTCTTCTTTCAGGTGTGCGTATAGGTTTTGTGGTGACCAAAGGAAGCAGTACTCCCTGTAGACACTAGAGGGCTGCTTGGTCGACGGGTTATTCATCGCCCTCTCTATAATCGCTCCACCCTTAGATCCGCACTTGATGTAAACACAAGCCGTCAACAACTAACGCGCGGTACGCCGAAACCAAAACACAGCATAAAGTATAGTACCTTAAATATTGGCGATTATCTGTGAGTTTTCAATATGTTTGATCTGGTAAAGACTACTTGAATGTAACGCCATAGCAGCGCTAGCTATTTCTAAAACTCCAGAGCAGGCGTGTCAAACAGCACTCACCAGGTGTGAACATATTCCCCTATTTTCCCTCCCTTCAAATCGGAAAACGAGAAAAACAAAGCGAAAACCGGTTCTACTAGCGCGTGCTACTGCAATTAAGGAGGGGTGGACTCCTCTCTTCACACCCCGGGAGTGATGTTTCACAGGCCTGCTCCAGAGTATATATCGTTCTGTTGCAACATAAACACGAGGCATTTGTTTGTGTTGGTCGCAGCTGATACGAACACCAGGTTATCGCGGAGGGATACAAGGTATGGATCTAAGGCTGGATGGAGTATAGGCAGCTCCAGCAACATATGTACACAGAACGCTCAAGATAATCTCACTGCACTTCGCGTCTACCTCACATTATTTATCGTTATACGAAGCCTTGGACGTTTCATTGGTTGCTTTAGGCCACGGTACAAGGATGTGCCACTCCTTTTGCAAAATAACCTTAACCAATAACTAAAACAAATTATACAAAATGGCGTAGAAATGAAATACATGTTTACCGTTTCAACCATATTGGCTAAATGAGAAAGAGGTAGCGAGTGCATTCAGTTTGTCATACAGATCTCTTCTCGTGATTGGTAGGCATCCTTATCGTCTAGATTGGGACATGCTGTTGAAGGGGTTAAAGTCTAAGACAGAGGAAGACAACTTCGGGCCGTGTGGCGTATTTAAACGAAGAGCAAGCTTGTACGTTCGTGTGACGTCAGGCTATGCTGCCTAGATAGGCGGCGCTACTTGCACGAAACTGAATGAATATGAAAAATGTTATTTGTTTAGGGAGAGCCCTCTTCAGCCTAGTCTGAGGGTTCTTATTTGTTGTGTGAGGGATCTTAAAGGCGTTAGTGCGAATTTTGTTTTTATTTTGTGTTTTTGTTGACGTTGTGTAGTGACTTTGTGTTTGTGTTGTTCTCCATGTTTCACACTAGTTTCACACCGTGTTTCAAGATGTAGAAACATTGTCAACTACGTTTCAGATCTTTGCGACCCCGTATTCATTGGATGTTAGCAATGTTTCTAGCAGGTAGCAAATTGAATTGATAAATTTACAGTGCGACGATTTGCTGAAAGACAAATATAAACACAAGGAAGACTTGGCTGATTTTATAAGAATGTTCCTCAAACCAGATTTCTGAGGTTGATGCCCTTGTTGCACGGATATTATGTATGTTTGGTTCTACGTATGTGTGCGAACAATTCTTTTCTGTTATGAAACTTTCTAAGTCAAAATCCCAAAGCATATTGTCAGATCACAATCTAACATGCAGTCTTTGGTTACAAATGTGCCGTACGTTACGCCCTAACATTGACAAACTAGTTAAAGAAAGCGAAACGGCAAATGTTGGAATATGTCCATATATATGGCATAAAGCCGAAATGTAATTATTTATAATCTGTGACTATTCCGTAATTGAAACAGCATTAAAATTACGATGTCCCACGTGCCATTTCCTCTTCCCCGCTGTGATGTCACACGTTCAACTGGCCTTCGTAAGGAGCATGTGCGCTGAGTGAGCTGACGTCACAGCGATACCTATCTTCCCCTGGTCTAAGAGGAAAGCCTAATGAATGCCCAGGTTAGTGAAATGTATAATGTGTAGGTGTGAAAAGATTTTCAGGAGATGCAAATTAAAGCTTGTATGATATTCATTAAATACATAGCAAGGCAGAACTTTATAAGAAAAAAATAAACAGAACAGTACTCTCACAGTAATGTGTTTGTTGCTGCATAGGAGCAAAAATAAACAAATATGTGAATGAATAAATAAACAAACAAAACAAGTAGCGTGTTTTCCTTGTAATTCAAACTATAATTGTTTAATTTACCTTTACTAATCTATTGCTGATCATAGGAACACAACAGGAATATAACACTATTTTATTGCCATAATATGTATTGTCATATTCAGGTAAATCATATACATAAATATATTTATCTCTAGTTTCTAAACATTATTAGTCAATTATAACAAAAGAGTAATTTATTTAATCACAGACATCTTTATTTTCATAAATGTATCATAATTATATATCAATATATACAAACCTATAATATATCCCTCTAGTTCTGCTTAATATTGCTGTTTTCATTTGGTTTCAATTATATTATTAGTGGTTTTAAGCACCTATATAATATAGCAAGTTTTCCTCACCATCAAGCATATATGACAAGTTTGTATGTGTATGAGAGAGAGACAGGGATTCTAAATATGTATTACTGGAACTTTTCAGAAAAAGCAAAGGCATCCTTTGCTTTCCCCTTTATTACTGAATCATCAAGTCAACCTCTGTGACAGGTAAAGAAGGTGAAGGTGAAGAACACGCTTCAAAAGAACCCAGGAAATGATACAAAATGTGCCAAAGATTTTCTTTGGCACTATTTGTACATAGACACTACCTGGCAAGGTGGCCAGGCTTGTAGGGAGCTGCATTTGCTTGTTATCTGTTTATCTTTTCGATCCTAAAATTCTTTATATTCAATCAAACCACATTTATAAGTAATGAAACTCATGAGATAAACGCTAGACAAAAGAGCAACATCCATCATCCCAGTACAAAATTTTCTTGCTTCCAGAAAGGTGTATGGTATGAAACCACAAAAATATTTAATGCTCTTCCTAATGATCTTAAGGAAATAGTTGACAATTTTAATGCTTTTAAAATTGCTGCTAAAAAGAGCCTATGTTCAAAATCATTTTATTCTGTACAAGGTTATCTGAATGACAAATTATCCTGTTAATACTTACGTAGCTTTCATAGTTTCCAGCTACCTACTTTAGTGACATATCACTGTCAATAAAATTTGAAGCTTGCTCAAGAGCTATTTAAATTTATATGTATTGAACAACTGACAAAAGTTGCCAGACATTGCTAATTATATAACAAAATAATGGGACATGGCAGGAAAAAAACTTAGTGAAAGTTAAAAGAAAGATAAATTTGTATTTCTAAATATACATTATGTTAGTCTTATAACTACAGGGAAGACTGTTTTCTGTGCCTGTATATAATGTGCTTTTATGCTATACTATGCATTTCCATTGACATGTTCATAGTTCACAGACCTATATGGCTGCTTGTGAACTTGCTGAACACAATCCAATTTAATCTAATCTAATTTGTGGTAGACATAAAAGTTAATGCCAGCTGATACCTGATGACTTCTGCTCTCTTTCCTGTTGTGCAAATAATTTTATGGACGCAAATTATATTTATATCACTGTTTTACAGCATGACTTCACAGCATGTTTAACTATATAACTTAGTAAGACTGACAAGGCTGACTGGATTTTGTGTTGACCAACTCATATATACAGAGTGTAAATGAATAACACCGCACAAATTTTATTGGTAATAGAGGTTCATTGACAATCAATTTGAGATAGGAAACCAATGGTCTACAATGTCAAGTTATTAAGTTATACATGTTCTAAGTAATTAGAGATTGTGACCAATAAATCATAACCAGAAAGAACTATATCAATATTATCCACTGAAATCAAAATATTGCTTATTACAAAGTTAGTAAAGCTCGTCTTCTGTCTCTCTGAAGAAGCATTTCTAAACTGTAGCGTTACCAAAAGCACTTAAATTGGAGACTTAACATGTGCCTGCATGCCACTGTAATGGATAACAGGTTGCGATGAGCAGCTACAGAAATATAGGGCAGTTCTAAAATGTGTGCTTTGGCCGCACGGTTATGGCAACTGACTATGGACGTAAAAGTACGAGAAATTGAATTCAAATCTGAAGAGGGGATAAGTTTTTTTGAGAGAAAGAAAGAAAGGAAGGAAGGAAGGGAGGAAGGGTGGAAGGGAGGAAGGGAGGGAGGGGGAAGGGGGAAGGAAGGGTGGAAGGTAGGAAGCGAGGAAAGAAGGAAGGAAGGAAGAAAGAAAGAACAAAAATATGGGGTTATGGGTATCTGAACCTACACTTTTACTACGTGTGTACCTTCCCATCCTGACCCTATAACCTTTACTCTAAATAGAAGCTACGAAATTCACTGCTTGTTTTCTCATCATGCGTTACAGCTGCAGTGGACATGATCAGTGGTGTGCACACGCTCAGAAAATTTTAAGGCGCAGTTCTGTAATATTTAATCCTAGACCACAAGTTTTCTATCTCAAATTGATTGCCTATGAACCATCTAGCACCAGTAAAATTCATGCAGTGTTATTCATTTACATCCTGTATATATAGTGATTTAATACAAATTTACTACTGTTTACATTGTCCTATTTATGTATATGGTTATGGCCAAATTAAATGACTGACCTCTCAGATGTGCCATAATATTTCCTCTTCCAAGGAGGCGACACAAAGATTTTCAAGAAAACCCCCTATTCTAAACTACAAGATCTTTTATGTTGTTTAGTTTCACAGTATTTTGATTTTCTCAAATACGGATCTAATAATTTTTATTAAAATGCCATATGTTTAAGATATTTTAATGACAAATGAAATGTATATGTTGAATTTTCCGGAAATAGCTTCTGAAGTCCTGTTCATTATGGATGACATTGCATAACTGCTAAACTGCAAAAGATACACATAATCTTACTATATGAAAAAAATGTAGATCTCATTAAAGCACAGAATTTATGTCAATCTTTTTTGTGGGTTATACCATTTTCAAGATATTGTTATTGATTTGAGTTTTCCAAGACATACTTATCTCAAATGGAAAATTGTTACTGTTGCCCCTCTGGCCATCACATAGTGACCTGCTTTTGAAAGATTTGACTTGCTTAACCCTGCTGCATTCTTGTTAGAACTGCTTGTGGAACTAGAGAAAGTCACATGGATGTAACTTGTAACCAGTGGTCTTTTTCTAAAAAAAAAGTTTAGGGGAACTCTCGGGCTGAATTTGTTCACTTTAAAGTCTACATAACCTATGTAACACAAGAAATTAGGTAAGCCGGGCAGTTCACTGCTTTCATTTTTGGTTGCACTATTATCCACCATTATTGAACTTCCAGCACTACAAATTGAAATGCATTCATCCTTCCTCTGTTTTAATTTCTTGGATGCCACAGACCACGTAGAATAGTTTGCTATTTTTTGGCTCATCGTGCCTTCTACTTGGAAAACCTCGTGCACAGTGTACAATACACCCAATACAGCATTGGTAAGCTGCTAAGCCTAAATAAAACAACTTTTTATTGCGTCTACCACTGCAATGATACCTACAAACATGGAAGAGATTCAAAGAATACTGATTTCAATTCTCTGCTCAGATCGCATGCACATGCTATGCTATTCATAAACACGAATTAATAGTGAACAATAAACCTGTTTAGAAGATAAATCTCAATGCGGTTGTTGTTATGGGTTTATTTTTGGTGCTTGCACGGAGGTTGTGATTGGTTCTATCGCTAATATAACCTCTTTAAATGAAAGCCAACCCTACAAATGTGAATAAAGCCATGTGGTTATAAAATCACATGTCCTACTTCTTTAATGGGGAAACTTCGAGGTTTTTAAATTTGTTTGCCAGAAAATGTTTAAGGGAACGTATCTCTCAGCATTTCCCCAGAAAAATAGCACTCTTTATAACAATTTTTATAGCATTTTCTGGATACTACTGTAAATGGCATAAGAATATATATACAGCATAAGTGTTCAAATCAAACTTTCTGATAAAGGGGGGGGGGGGAGGGGGATTCATTAGTAACAAAATTGGACTTCTAATAATAAATGTGTGTTTCTTATTGTGATGAAACCCAACAGGTGATCCAAAAGACTCTGAATTGGCTGCATTGTCTTGTGCCTGTACACATACTCAGCTTTCATCACTGACTGCCACTGCCATAGAACAGCACAGATGAAACCATGCAGTTTTAAAAATACTTTTAAGGTTTTACTTACCAATGTTATTAAAGGAGATGTTGAAACTGGATACCATCGTTGCCCATACATTTTTGGCACCTCTTTAGGAAACTATCCATCACTCACCATAGTTCATGCTGAGAAAAGTTGGCAATTTCCTGGCAGATATTTTGTTTTAATTCTTCTAGAATGTGTGCATTTGTTTTGCACAATTTATGTTTTAAGTTACTCCAGAGATAGAATCCCAGATCATCTGAAAATCTTTATGCAAATCGCACTTTCATTCATAAATAAACACACGCTGTGAGTAGAAAACAAATGCTAAGCCATAATACACTTTGTGACTAAGTACAGACAAAATAACAAAGCTCGCTGATAATAACTCAACCACACAATATTGCCGTCAGCTCAATACTGCACCTTCAGAGCAGAAAAAAATAAGTCAACCGCATGACCTTGTGTACAGCAGCTGTGTTATTTTGTTTTTAGTGGAAAAACACTGTGCAGCAGATTGAATGTTTTTGAGTCTCTCTGTAGTTCAAACTGCTTGATGGATATTGGCATCATGAATAATCATTTTGGTCCATGAAATCAAATTAAGTTAATTCCAAGCAACGAGAGCCTGGCATCAATAAATTACTATTGCAATGACATGTACTCTAAATTACAAAGATAGCACAATTGTTAGAGATTTTGTGAAGCTCCTGATTAATGTTGCATTTCTAAGTTTTAATCAAAATTTTCATATATCAGGGCAAATAATGGTAATTGTTCTAATACACACAAACGTGTGTAGGCAAATTTTGAAAAGTAGAATCAGAACTGAAAAATTCAATGTCATAGCCAGGGCTTGATCTGCAGAGCATCTCACATTGAAACTTGCACTCCAATGATGACTTGCTTACAGCTGTGTGAGAGGGGGGAAAGCAACAAACAGCAGTGCAGTCAACAACTGTGCAAAAAGTTTCCCTGTGGTCCCAGTACTAAGGAGACCTTACTTTTGGGATAGCCTTGTATGCATGAGTGTCAGCAGACCTTTTTTCCGGGGGGGGGGGGGGGGGGGAGGGGCACATGTTGGAAATTTGCAATCATATAATATTAAATCATTATTTTACTGTCAAAATTTATAAAATTTGTTGCAGACAACCGTATTAATTTGTGCTAAATAAAAATTGTTCTTTACATCAAAATTAAAATAATAGTTTAGTTTAATAGTCAGTAACTGGCTGCACATTAAGCTCACCAACTTCCAAGGGGGGGGGGGGGCTACAGCCCCCCTTGCCCCCGTTTCGAGACGCCCATGCTTGTATGAGGTAGAGAAATTACTTGAGATGCTCTTGTGATCTGCCAGGAGAATGTAGATCAGTTAGATCTTTTGATCTCTGTGTGCCTGCTCTTAAACATTGAGCAACATGCTGGCCTTAAATTCTCATAGAAAAAAGAAAGAGAAATTTAGAAAGAGCACATGGAGTGCATCAATTGCAAACAGATGGATAAAGATTCTAATCATAAAAAACAAACTCCACGTAATGAATTTTGATTTGCTGCCACTACACCTATTATGGAAGTTCATCACTTCACCACCAGATGTAAACAACCACATACCAAACAGCATCCACAAGAACCACTCAGGCACTTCTGATGATGAGAGCAAGTAGCTCTTGAAACCGGTCAAGACAAATACAGGTAAGCGATGTTAAGTGTTTCAACTTGACCCAATTTTACAGTAATTTAGATTCACATCACTGTTACTAGCTTATTCACAAAAATATATGCAAACTTCCAGATGTTTATAAAATTAGAAAGGATATGAGGTATGCAGAGCATGAAAGATAAAAAACAAACTCCCAATTTTATAATAAAAGTTATGAAAGAAGAACAGGCACAATGATAGCCTCCAGTTGAGTGGTCAGTAAGCTGACTTCTTGTCCAGAGTTCCCAGGTTCAATTACCAAAGAGCAGGAGGAATTTTTCTTTAATTCTTTATCTGCCCTCTGTAGATTTTGGAAGTGTGACTATAAGTGAATTTGCAAGTGAAAATAAGTTAAGAAAGAAAAGGAAAGCCTACATTAACCTAACCTAGAAGATCAAAGAATTAAACCATCATCAAATGTTTCACTGAAAGCCCAAAAAATGACCATAGCTGTTAAAGTAAGCTATAGAAATGAACACCCCTCCCCCCAAAAAGATCAAATGAAGCTACAAAAACCTGCAATATATTATTTTATTTAACATCTATTGTTTGAATTACACTATATTTGTAAATTATTGTTCTCGCATATGATGTTTGACAAATGTTCTTATATTGTATTTAAGTCATGATAGGACCTCTGTGTAAAAAATAACTGTAAGTTAATATACTTAAAATAAATCTGATTTGTTGCACTCATATGACTTTCTCTACTCTTGTACTAACCATTCTTACAAACTCTTATTCCTATATTTTCTTTGTGTTAGTTGAGATAAACATTTGCAGAAATTATCTTATTATGTATTTCCTTATAGGTGCAAGAGGAATATGGAAATACAGCAGGCTTTGAGCGATAGTCAAATATTTTAAAAACTTCAAATTCTGTTTTTGTTTACATATAAAAAATGAAAACATGTTCCATTTGATAAAAATTTGTTTTCCAAAAGTCACACAAATAACAAGGAATATCTCGAAAATGGTTCACTCTACAAAAAATTTATCCAGATATAAATTGTGTATTTTAGCAAGATCTACATTTTTTGTTTAGTAAGATTTGCTCTATCTCTTACGGTTTACCAGTTATGCAAAAGTCATCCAGAGTAAACAGGACTGCATAAGCTATAGCCAGAAAATTCAAAATATGCATTTCATTTGTCATAAAACGTATCTTAAACATATGGCATTATAACCAAAATCATTAGAGCCATTTTTGAGAAAATCAAATTTTTTTAAAAAATTTCCATATGAAGGGGAGTTTAGGGTGGAGTAATTTTCTTGAAGATCTTGTATTGCATCCTCAAAAGATGTTAAACTTAAATACCAACTTTGGTTTTTAACCAACTTTTCGTTTTTGAGCTATGCTGTCCATGGGCATCACGAAATGGGGGCAAGGGGGGGCCGCGGCCCCCCCTTGGAAGTTGGTAAATTTAATGTGCAGCCAGATGCTGACTATTAAACTATTATTTTAATTTTGATGTAAAGAGCAATTTTTATTTAGCACAAATTAATACGGTTATCTGCAACAAATATTATAAATTTTGACAGTAAAATAATGATTTAATATTATATGATTGCAAATTTCCAACATGTACGCCCCCCCCCCCCTTGGAAAAAAGTCTGCCGACACTCATGATGCTGTCAACAGGCTGAGACAGACACAGACACACACACAGATCTTTTTCAAAAAATGCTTTTTTTTTTTGGATTCACATGACCTCATAACATATTTCCAGTGAAATCTTGACATCAATCTTTTGGGTGAAATAAAACACTTCCTCTACTTGCTATATTTATAGTAGAGAAAGTAAATTTATGACTAACTGAAGAGAACAAATGAATACCATAAAGCGGGCAAAATTACTGGTGAAATAGAAATTTGAAGGGTGACATTGAATAAAGATGGATTTATTAATACAAGTGTATTGTACAATCAGATAGAAATGGAATAATTAGGAATTAGTTTAATAAATCTATATTCTCAAAGTCAAACCTAATAAAATATGGTTGCTAATTTAAACAACATCAGAAAGTTTACTGTGGGGAGCTTTAATTACAAGAGACAAAGATAAATCACAAAAATAGGACAAATGAAGAAATATCAGGTTATACTAATCGTAACCAATTATGCACTCATACCAATAATTTGATAGTCAATTATTTTAAAGCTTCAAAATTCCATTCTCTTTGCACAGACAAGAGATAAAAAAGTGAATAATGACCTTCCATTTGAGAAAAGTATAAGTATTTCAAAACTCACACAAATAACACTCCGACATACTTCACTCCACAAAAAAAAAAAAAAAATGCATTTGTACATAACTAGTGTGTTTTAACAAAAGCTACATTTTTGTACAGGACCGAATCACAGCGGTATAACTGTTTCATCTAAAATGGAGGAAATGCCATTTACATATGTGCTGGCCTATCACAGCACAACAGCGTCCTTCAGAGGCACATGGGGGGAAGGTCGGTGGATCTAAATACCACCTATTTAGTCCTCCCGGCTAGGTCCAATGGAGCCGTTGACCAATGATAGGTGTGGTCCCCCTTGCAAAATGGGGGTTTAAGTCGGGTGATGTAACTGCCACATCGTAAAACTGGTGCCCGTTAAGAAAACAGGTACATGAAAGCCACGAAGACCACTTGAAGACCTGTGAAGCATTAAGATCAGAAGAAACTACAGTTCAAAAGTATTGGAAGGCACGAATGCTAATGGCTTCATTGCCAGATGCAAGGCACTAGAAAACAACAACAACAACAACAACATTTTTGTACAGTAAGATTTGGTCTGTCTCTTACAGTTTACCAGTTATGCAAAAGTTATCAGAGTAACCAGGACTACATAGGCTATAGGCAGGAAATTGACAATATACATTTCATTTGTCATAAAATATCTTAAACATAGCATTTTAATAAAAATCATTAGAGCCATTTTTGAGAAAATCAAAATTTTCGAAAAATTTTCCATGTAAAGGGAGTTTAGGGTGGAGGATATTTCTTCAAAATCTTTGTGTTGCATCCTTGAAAGATATTAAACTTAAATACTAAGTTTGGTTTTTAATAACACACACGCACGCGCGCACACATACACACACACACAACCTTCTTCTAAAACTGCTTTCTTTTTGGATTCAGGAGCCTCAAAACACATATTTCTGGTAAAATCTCAACATTGAAATTTTGGATTGATTACAATACTTACCCTACTTACTCTACATATTAGAAAAAGTAAAAAGAGCAAGCACTCGCCTTACTATCTGAAGTAGCATTCCACAATGAAGTGTCTACACATTTGAGGAAATTATTTTTTGAAATTTTATTATCACATATAGAAAATTACAGCCTTCAAACATCAAAATTCAATCCAGACATATGCATACATAGATTTGTACACTTCACAGTACAGCGAATACTTTCACACTTTTATAATCACTGGAATTTTTCCATGTGGACGGAATATAAAGCTTACCCTAGTTTTGCTGAAAACTATTCCATGTAGCATGTCTGCACCTTTGTACAGGAGTGACACTTTTGATAACCAAAATGCACAAAAGTTTGCTTAGTTAAAAATGATTATCTTGAAAGTTCATGTACATTTCTCCTGTTATATTTTATTGCTAATTACAAGTTTTTAAATAATTCCTTGTAACATAGGTCTACTTAAACTATAAAATATATCTCCAAAACCTGTTCAATTTAATACAGCTACAAGAGAACTTAGGAGTGACATTGTGCACTATGAGATTACTTGTGTGTTTACATCTTTTGATCTACAATGTATTCAAATAAGGAACAGCAATTCTAAAAACCATAAAGAATATATCTAAACAAACACATTAACAGCCACTGATATGAGTTTTAAGATTGCATTAGTAGTTTAAAAACTTCTTTCACTTTCAATTAAAGTGCTTCATAATTTGTCTGGATGTGCCAAGCCTAAGCTACTCCCAGGAGCTGCAGAAGAAAAAACAAAAATCCAGTTAGATGTAATTCAAAACTAGTTTCACATTTTAGATAAGTACATAAATACAGTGCACCTGAGATGTTAATGATGGAAGGTTTTCTAGATAAAAACATTATCTGTGCACATGTGTGCACACACACATAGTATATATACACACACTGCACACTGTGAAAGAGGTTAGAGGCAGCAGATTACTGAAAGTGAAAGCAAAGAATAAATTGAGATTTTGAATGCAGAAATCAACATATACAACCAGAGGCTGGAATCTACTATTGCAAAATGAAGAAATCCAACAATTGTGGTTTCTAACTTTCCTGAAGATATTCCCATAGCCTACATTGAGGGAATCATTCATTCATTCACTCATTCCCTGACTACCCTCCCCTTATGTAGGACTTACACCCTTTAGGACTTACAAGCCAGTCTAGGGTCAGACGCCTATCAGGGAGCAGAGGGTCCTCTGGACCAGAGTGGAGACCTGGAAGCAGGTGGTCAGCCAAGCATTAGGTATGATAGTGAGGAAGAGGATGATATGAAATGCAGGAAAAATGGATGATTGGAAGGGTGATAATGGAGCAATTGGTGGAAAGAATGGCGGGGGAAACTGGAGGACCCAGAGAAAACCCACCCAGACGCTGCTTCGTCCACCACGAATACCACAGGCAGCTGGAGAAAATTCCTACCCCCTGCTGGGAATCGAACCAGGAACCCCTTGCATGGCAGGCAGGTGCTCTACCAACTGTGCTATGGGTCCAGCCCCAAGGGAATCATAAGGATACAAAATGAAGAGGTTAACCTACAAGAGGGAGAAATCAAACTAAAATTTCTGTTCAGAAATAAGAAAAAAATAACTAATCTACTAATAGAGATTAGAGCCAAAATAAGAAACTTTCACTAGATATTGAAAGTAGGATGGTATCAATGCACATTAGAAGACTATCTGGCACCCATAAGATGCTATAAATGCACCAAATTTAGACATAAATGGAGAGACTGAAGGGGAGAAGAGATTTGTCCTCTATGCATGGGGAAACACAAGCTAAATGACTCTAGAGCTGCTACTAAAGACTTCCAATGCATAAACTGTTACACATACAATAGATACATCCCTCAAACAAAAGTGTACGAAAACCATTTGATGCTAAACAAAGAATGCCCAAGCCTTTAACAAATGTTAAGAAGACTAATTCAGCACATTGACTTAACATGACTAGCATTGACATTGCATTGCAATGTATCTAACTAAATCTATAACGTTCAAAGGTATCTGAAACCTGGTTCAGAAAGCAACACATAACTCATAAGATATATTCATCCAAGAGCCATATGTTTTGTTAGCTAATGCTGGATTTCTGACAATGAAGTCATTAATCCTCTTGCTCTCCAATATTTTTTGATATTGAAGAGAGCAATAGCACTAATAGTAACCGCTTTTTAGAGAGCACCATATTTTTATGTTTTCCAAGAGCCATATGTGCTCAACAACATAGCAGGACTATGCAAATCTCTCTGATGCTACTCCCTTGGAGAACAAAGAAAAAGAGCTACCATAACAGCAAACAATAAAGATCTATTAGATGCAGTCATGATTGTAAAACTTTCAGAGGAGGACTGTGTGATCGTAGAAATTACTTAAAACACCAAGTTGATCTATTTTAGCATGTACTGAGATATACATGAAGCCATCGAAAAAACATAGTAAAACTGGAGAAAATAGTAAAACATACAGCAGGTAAAGGGCATAGACAGCAACTCCAGAAGCAGTTTATGGTTTGACATCACTTGTAACAACTGTGGAAACCCCGGAAGAATATATCCTTAGCAACAACCCCTTTATCATCAAACGAGGACACAGGAACACCTACATTTGCAGTAGGCACTAGACAAAGCTGGATAAACCTCCCAAAAGGTAACAACTCTTCAACATGGGCATCGCAAAGGGGAGGCAAGGGGGTGGGGGTGCCCTTGAAAATTAATGAAATTAATGTGTAATTACTATTAGACTATTGTTTTAATTTTGATATAAAGAACAATTTTTATTTAGCACATATTAATATAACATATATCTTAATATATAATATATATTAATATATTAACATATTAATATGGTTATCCACAACAAATATTATAACTCAAACCTTTTACAATTTTTGACAACAGAATAATTAATACTGTTTGATTGCATACTTCCAACATGTGCCTCCTGCATAAAAAAAGTCTGCCAATGTACATGCTCTTCAATGAAGCACTGGACCTACAGAAAAAAGAAAAGTTTTACAGGCAATATTATAACCGTCAAAATCGACACTAGAAGATATTTCTAAACCATACTAACCTGCGACCAAGATATGCAACCCAAGACAATAAAATAGAAATTTTCAAAAATGCCTTCATCAAAACCATCATTACACAGTTTAAGGCAGGCACAATAGAACACACAAAAAATTGACAAGGAGGAAAAGTAATAAACATAAACATAGGTAGGAAGATATTTATTTATGCCAACAAATTTACTATTGGTGTTTCTAAACACACAAGCTGTGTGTGGGCAATGTTTCAGAGGTATAATTGGAACATTGAATTGAATTGGAACCTGGTAAGCAGAGGGTCTGTAGTTCAAATCCCAGCTATGGCATTGAATTTTACAGTTCCAATTCTACCTCTCATAGATAAGAAGTTATCACTGTATAATAACTGCATGCAATTTAGTCTTCCAGATCTAAAAAGGCTCAAACAAACTGAACAGTTTAATTTAAAAGGTGAGTCAATTAATAACACTAAACAACACTTACTTTTTTGGACAAAAAATCACAACATAAAGCCAGAACCAAAACTCCTCAAACACAACCGGAAAACAAGAACTGTCCATATGGGAACAAATCTTCATTTTAAAAAATAGAAACTGAGTATTTAATTTCGACATTCCCCAGAAAGATATTTTCAGCAAGTTCCTTGAACCATTACCAGAAGAAACATCAGAAGAAGCATCGCCATCTGCACCATGGAAACCCAGTTATTGTCCGGTTGATAATGGAGGAAAGTTAACCTCTGAAACATGTTCCGGAAAATTATAAAGTGTTGTTTAGTGTTATTAATTGACTCATCTTTTAAATTAAATTGATTATAACAACACTGTTTTCAAACTTCTAAGAAAGGAAGATAATAAAAATTGAACAGTTCCTTGGTGGACAGACAATCTTGTAATACTAAGCAAGAAAATGAATGCTCAGCAAAGAAGATTTCAAAAAATAATTAATAATGACAGCTTAAGAAACCATTGGAAAACTAAATATACTGTAGGAAAAAGAGAATACCAAAAGAATCTAACATTAAGCCCAAATCTATGGGACATAGCCTATAGAGTGGCAGCTGGAAAATCAACAACAGCAATTCAAATTCAATGACACTGCGAAAACACAATGGCACATTTACCGAAAATATAGAGGATATAGCTACCTATACATGATAACACACTTCACCCCAGAAGACAACAAAACAGTGGAAGACAACTACCATAGAAACATTAGGGAACATATAAAGGAAACTCTAGAAACACAAGATGATGTTTTCTTCACTAAATAGGAAATCTTCACCATACTCAAAAAGATGGACCCAAAGAAAGGATGAGCACAACTGATGTATTATTGATAACAGACTACTCCCAACATGCATCACAGAGATCGAACAGTAAGTGTCTACAGATAGGATACTTCCCCATCAATAATCATCTTGATTGTTAAGCAGGAAAAAGCATTTAAGAGAAGTAACTAGTTTAGACCAATTGGAGAAAAAGAGATAGAAAAGGTCTTTATTAGCAGAATAATGCATCAGATGTACTCAAACGACTTAACAAAAACTAGCTTGGTTTCTCGCCACAGAATGGAACAATAGGTGTACTGTACTCAACGAAACCTTTCGCCGATGATGTCTTAGGGCAAGGAGGAATAGTGTTCATTGAAACAATTGAAGCTATTAACATGAAGCAACAGAATCTAACATAAAAAATTTAGAGACCAAAAGATAAGTGAAGCTTTTAATCTCTAAATTTGTTTTTACTTTAGGTTTGGAATAGTGGTACTGACTTCACTAGGGCACTTTTGATGCTGACTTGTGACTTAATGGCTCAACTGCCCAAAAAATGTATACAAATTCACAGCAACTTCACCAAGAGATCTGCTTTTCAGCTCATAAAAAGCAGAAAAAACAATCAACAAAGGGTTTTCCCAAGATTCCTTCTGCAACACAGGTCTGTGGAACATAATGTATGGTTTAGTCTTGAACCTGTCATACAGCGAGCACAGCAAGTAATCAAATATGCAAAGTTCTGACAAAAGGAAAATAGCTGAAATAAATTGAAAACTGCACCAACCAAGATCTGAAACAGAACACTGGGCAAAGAACAACCAACTAGAATTCAATGACAAGAAGTTGGTAACATTATTAATTACAGGGAAAAGAAGACTGCAAGACAAAAGAGTTAATATTTATCTCAATCACAATAAATTATAACAAACCAGAGAACTAAAATATCTTGGTATATATTTAGATAATAATAAACTCAACTTCAACAGATATGTGAATCATATAATGGGGAAAAGCTTATTGTTGACTAACATTCTATCACAATTGGCTAAAATTAAATGGGGACTACGACACAGAGCTTTAACAACAATATGCAAGGGAGTAATTGTACCAATTATGTCATGTGGAGCATTGGTATGGAAGAAAAAGAACAGAACAAAAATAAGCAGAGTCCACAGACTAATTAATATTAAAGCCAAGGCTTACCATATTCTTTCAGATGAAGCATCATGTATAATTGCTTGATGCCTCTGATTAAAACAATTCAAGAGACTGCCCAGATCTACAGGATTGAGCATCAGAGGAATACCAATAACAGACTGAATGCACCCAGCCAAGAAAGTATACATAAATGACATTGGGAAGAATGCAGCCTACTCCATTGAAGTCTACACTGATGTCAGCTAAACAAACCAAGGAGTTGATTCTGGCATACTTGTCATTGGAGAAGAGGAAATTACACACAGACTGAAATTCAAGTTCCAAGGTAGATCATCAATCAGGCAGAACAGGTAACAATATTAAAGGCATTAAAATAAACTAATAAAATCACATATGTAGAATGCAGAACAGTTGCACTCTACTCAGGCAGCAAAATAACAACAGACTCGCTGAAGACCCTACAAAATCTATAGTTTCCTAACAGAGCAAATTAGGAACCAAATAAGACTACTTGAGCTAGACAGCTGGAAAATATACATGGGATAGGTAAAAGGGATGCTGGTATACAAGGAAATAAGATGGCGGAAAGGCTGGCAAATGAAGCAATTGAAACAGAAGTTGAACTAACTTACCAAAAAATACCTATAACAATATTACGAAAAGATATCAGGGACCAACATATCTCCAACTGACAAAAAGAATGGGAGACTTCACAGAAAGCAAACCAAACTCAACTCTTCTTCCCAGATGTCATAAACTACTTAAGAGGAGAGAACCAATTTCACCAAACTTTGCTACCATGGTAACTGGGTACGGAAAACAGAAAAGCTACTACAAGCAGTTCAGAATAATAGAAGATGTCACATGTTGGTGCAACCAAAGTATACAGACAACAGACCACTTATTACTACAAGAACTTCAAATAAGAACGGAGCACATAGCATCACAAAGGAAGAATCTGCCTCCCACCAAAGCATGAACTAGTGAAAAACTTTTTGACAGACTTACAAATTTGTAAATAGTATAACATTTGATGATGTATAATATCAAATATATATTATGAAATTATTAGGTATTGCTATGCAATATATATTTCCTAGCATGTAGTATTCTACATAGAATGGAACATGCTGTTAATAAATTTAAAACAAAAAACCACCACACATATACACACCACACCACATCCACCTACCCCCTTATTCACACATACACCCCACACACACCCTTACCCCCCCCACACACACACCAAATCACACCCTTACACACCACCACAACCCCACACACATCACCACGAACCCTTACACACCCCACAACCCCACACACATCACCACAAACCCATACACATCACCACAAACCCATACACATCACAAACTGCCACACACAGCCCTACACACATCACATACCATACACCTCCACACAACCACCACATCCCCACACACATCACCACATCCCAAACACATCATCACATCCCCAAATGCACCACCACATCCCGATACACACCACCACATCCCCATACACACCACCACATCCCCATACACATCACCACATCCCCACACACACCACCACATCCCCACACACATCACCACATCCCCACACACACCACCACATCCCCACACACATCACCACATCCCCATACACACCAGCACATCCCCACACACACCACCACATCCCCATACACACCACCACATCCCCACACACATCACCACATCCCCACACACACCACCACATCCCCACACACACCACCACATCCCTACACACACCACCACATCCCCACACACACCACCACATCCCCACACACATCACCACATCCCCACACACACCACACACATCACCACATCCCCATACACACCACCACATCCATACACACCACCACATCCCTACACACACCACCACATCCCCACAGTGGCGGCTCGTGCCTTACAAAATAGGTGAAGAAGTTCACTTAAGCATGCTCAAAATACAATGCAAAGCCGGTGTACCACGGTCCAACATTTTTTACCGAACTTTTTGTATCCAATGGAGCTATACACAAAATAAACTGTCACACTATGATTCATTTTCGTCCAATACATATGACAGTTCGCATAGTAAGTGAGAGAAATAAACATGGCGGATGCAAATATATAGTTTTGTTTTAAAATCAAATTTAAACGGTGACCCAAACAATGTACAAAAACTACCTGAGGAGCATTGTTCTTGATTCTTTTTTGAAGTCCATTCAAATGTCCTGACATAACACTCGCTCCATCGTAACATTGTGCAACTAATTTACGTTCATAATTAAATTCTTTAAGAACACCATGCAGCAAAAGGAACAATGTTTCCGCGGACCTGTCAACACTCACATCATGAAATCTGAAAAATCGTTCAACCAATGTGCTCTCTGTATTCACGTACCTTACAATGATAGAGCACTGAGACTGTTGACAAATATCTGTAGTGTCGTCAACTTCAACAGAAAAAAAAAATCTGAGACATTAATTTCAGGTTTGTAAGTATTCCAAAATACATCCAATCACCTCATTTTGTATAGATTTAGAATCACCGCTGAATATACTTTTAATTTTATTATAGTGGTTTTGGATTTCTAATGAACTTTCAGTAGGTGCACAAGCTCCTTGAAATTTCCCCGACTTAGCAAAGCGCACTCTCATCATACCTCAGAATGCAAGCTCTTGTTTACCTAAATACAATGTTGGTTTAATGATCAACTACAGGAAAAGCCTATTTAATGTCACATTTCCATTGAAATGCACATGAAAAAGTCTGCTGTTTTCCTGAAGAGCGTCAGCCATTGTGTTTCTATTTTTTTTAAATGTCCCGCCGAATCATTGTGCTTGTGAAGGGAATGGGTTATATTAATGAAATCTGTGAATCTCTCTTTGTACCACACGTTACTTTTGTTGCTACAAAGTAAACAAGGCCAACAGAATAGCGATTGCAAACTACGACTACTGCATAACCAAAAATAGTTATCGAGCCAAGAGCTTTTGAATTTAATGTTATAAGTCTTCCTTATTTTATCCTCTCTTTTAAGGGCTACATCAATGATATCAGTGGGCCGCCCAAAGTTTAAAACACCCTTCTTGTCTTCATCTTTCCACCTGGAAAATGTGGTTTCTAGCAAATTGCAAACTATATGGTTCACTGGATTCATAACAAAACAGTTACATTCCGTAATTTAAATATTAAAAGCACTGGAGTCTAGCAAACTCGTAAATTATACCTACCGTTCACAGTTATCTAAAACACCACTTTTTAAGTTTACCGCCAGTTCTTCCTCGAGGTAAACGAATACTATCTTCTAAGCGCGCGAAAACAGAAACCATCCCCTCTACCGTGTTCTGTGCCTCTACCCAAGTGAAAATATTTCTTGTTTGCCTCAAACATGTGCATGCCCATGTTATTTTCCCGTAGTACGTTGTTTCGTGACGTCATATTGCCATGGCAACCAAGCTGTTTAGTGCAGCAGTTCCTTCCCTAATCCTGACATCTGCACTTGTCCTTGGAACCGATCTGAGGATGCCCTCCCACCAATTTTCCCTGCCGACTGCCTGGCTGTAAGTTCCAAACAAAAGAAGGGTTGGTCACTGACCCTGCTACGGCTCCTAGCAGCTGAAATTTGTAACTAAACTGTTAGAATGACAGTAATAATGCCAACATGAACAAAAATAGAATACTACTATTTTCAGGTGAAAACCTCTTCACTTGCTTCACCTGAATAACCGCCACTGCATCCCCATACACATCACCACATCCCCACACACATCACCACATCCCCACACACACCACCACATCCCCATACACACCACCACATCCCCACACACACCACCACATCCCCACACACATCACCACATCCCCACACACACCACCACATCCCCATACACACCACCACATCCCCACATACATCACCACATCCCCACACACACCACCACATCCCCACACACATCCCCACACACACCACCACATCTTCACACACACCACCACATCCCCACACACATCACCACATCTCAATCACATCATCACATCCCCACACACACCACCACATCCCCATACACACCACCACATCCCCACACACACCACCACATCCCCATACACACCACCACATCCCCACACACACCACCACATCACCACATCCCCACACACACCACCACATCCCCACATACACCACCACATCCCCACACACACCACCACATCCCCACACACACCATCACATCCCCACACACATCACCACATCCCCATACACACCACCACATCCCCACACACACCACCACATCCCCATACACACCACCACTTCCCCACATACACCACCACATCCCCACACACACCACCACATCCCCACACACATCACCACATCCCTACACATACCATACATCCCAAATACATCATAACATCCCTACAAACATCACCATATCCCCACACACATCACCACATCCCCATACACACCACCACATCCCCACACACACCACCACATCCCCATACACACCACCACATCCCCACACACACACCACCACATGCCCATACACACCACCACATCCCCACACACATCACCACATCCCTACACATACCATACATCCCAAACACATCATAACATCCCCACACACATCACCCCCCTCCCTACACACATCACACACCATAGACCCCCACATACCCCACAGATACTACCACATTCCCTACATACACCCTCACAACACACCACACCCACACTCCCACACATACACACCATGCCACACCACCATGGGTGTCGCGAACGGGGGGCAAGGGGGGGCCGTGGCCCCCCCCCCTTGGAGGTTGGTGAACTTAATGTGCAATCAATTACGGACTATTAAACTATTATTTTAATTTAGAACAATTGTTATTTAGCACAAATGAATACGGTTAACTGCAACATAAATTTTGACAATAAAATGATGAATTAATAATATCTGATTGCAAACTTCCAACATGTGCCCCCCCCCCCTGGAAAAATGTCTGCCGACGCTCATGCACACCACGTACACATTTGCGGGGGCAAACATGCACGAACGCGTACACACATTCAGCACACCACACCCCCTCCTTGCCATACACACACACACACACACACACACACACACACACACACACACCTACATTTCAAGTTTGTAGTGGCTCGCCTCTTCTACCAACTATCCCTGCCGTACTTCAGAAGTAAGCTTCCTATGGATCTCTGACTCAGGCGTGATTTCATTTGACAACAGGGAAGTGATAGAGTAGAAACTGTACAATTTGGGCAATGGTGGAGCTCGTCCGTCTGAATAGGAGTTGTTTTAAGGTCTGTACTAGCAATTCTATGGCAACAGGTACGGCACAGCTATGGTTCTTCTTGTTCTCGAGTTCTGTTGAAAGTTTCACTTCTATACTTCAAGTAATGTAAATATGCCACTATAAATTTAATTTTAAACCATGCTGAAGCTTGCATGTATATTGCCGAAAAAGCCAACAATGCGGATATTTGAAAAAAAAAAAAAAAAAAAGATAAACTTGGCAACGAGGAAAACAATTTGATGAGACATGTCTACCTCAATTTATTACTGTTTTAAAATGTTCAGGTGCATGTTTAGTGTACACTCGATGTTTTACTTTGTTCTTTGTGCTGAAATGTGTTGCTGTCAGTGCCGAATTTAGGTATTTTGTCGCCCCTCCCCCTCCCCAATTTTCCCCAAATAATATAAGCAACTATTATACCGGTCATTATGAGTTTAAATTAGTTTTAAGTGATACGGCATTAAATGCAAGTTACAATCGAAAACAAAAATTATTTGGAATAAAAATGCATGCATCTTACTTATGAATTATAACGATTTCCTACTACGTACTTTCTTCATAGAGAAAGCATCGACGTCATCGAAATCGATCTGACGAAGCACACCAGACTCGATGCAAAGAATTTGATATATCGTTCTGGTTCAGTTTCTCTTGCTGAACGAAGATAATGTTTAACTCTCTTGAGCACTGAAAATGATCTCTCTGCCGAACAATTTGCTATAGGTTTACACAGGAATATACGTAGCAATACTCCAATATTAGGATAAACATCCATGAGGCCTTTCTTAGGGAGTTTTGTATAGACACAGCAATGACATTT
Organism: Tenodera sinensis; assembly: GCA_030765045.1. NCBI lineage: Eukaryota > Metazoa > Arthropoda > Insecta > Mantodea > Mantidae > Tenodera > Tenodera sinensis. The sequence goes on from CM060967.1 coordinate 30,274,218, forward strand.
CTTTTATCTAAATTGTCAATCATATAGCATCGAAGGTGAATGCATTCATTGCCAAATTTATCCTCTATGTGGTCCGAGTAAGTCACCCCTAAAGTTTGAGCCCGTTCGAAAATTTGTTTCGTGTCTAACTCACACAGCTTAGAAAATCAAAATTAGCAAACAATCCTTCATACGCATTATATCTATACTTTCCGGTTCTCGACACAGCCTGTCTATAACAACATTGAAAACATTTGTTCTGTAATTGTCTCTGTCAGAAAATACAAAATTTTCTCTTTGCTCATCATGTTGCAACTTAAGTCTACGTTTCCAGTGCTGTCGTAATTATGTGAATCTTCACCACACAGGCTCATAGCTTTTCCTCGTAAAGATCAAACGTACTTCTGCATTCAAGATATGTTGTAATGAATTGTAAGGATTGATGACAACTTCTAATTCAGCCTCATCAGATTTTCAATAAGGCATCGTTGTTTATACAAGCAGTTAAATGTAACAATTGCCTCCCTGCCCCTTCTACACGTTTTGCAATAAAATTACCATACGTAGCTGCAGTCTTTCCCGCGGGCCCGCGACAATGCGATAAAACAATATTCGATTTCCACAAGTCATAGGTACATCAAACTTCAGAGAAGATTTGCCAACTTTTTTAAAAATAAATTTTACAGCAAAAAGATAGAGAAAATGCCGCCCTCCTGAAAATTGCCGCCTGGGCCTAAATCCGGCACTGGTTGCTGTTGGTATTAACAGGCATTTACTGATTTGTAAATATTGGGTATTATTATTTTAGGCATGTTATCCTAACTCTAAGTCACGGAGGACGATCACCCACGACAATGATCTACATAGTTCTAGTTTAAACATGCAGAGGCAACCAATGATCATGTGCTGTTTACTACAGCAACAGCACAATGTAAAAGTTGCTTCAATATTACAGTATTGTAATATTCAATATTACACATATTCTCTTAGAATGCAAGGTTTTATGCAAGCAAAACGGACGAAAATAAATTTTGTAGTGCTCTATGGAATAACACGAACCGCCATAACTAAGAAACTACGGTATCAAGTATTAAAGGATTTCAGTTCCTACAATCAAGGACTTTGTTGGACTTTCTTCCTTGCAAACTGTGAGTTTGATTCGTGTAGTCAATCTGAGTCGAGCATTGGTTTTAGCTGCTGTGATAATAAGTGTATTTGTCGTTTGGAAAGTCCGCAGGCTGTGTTGTGCAAGCAACATGGCAAATTCTTTGTCTGTATGTGTGTGCGTGCGTGTGCGTGCGTGAAAATAAAAAAGCCAGTATGCGAGGCAAATTTAATAATGTATGAAAACAGATAGATCCGCGGGTGTGATGCTCGGAATGCATTTTTTTCCCTTTCCATCACCTTTCCACGTTAGTTATTTGGAAACCGTGATGCGTGCGGTAGCGACAGATCTTAGACATACATATTTGCATTAATAAAGAAACAATCATATAACCAACCCACTTGATCTGAGTAATGGTAAATGCTAATAAGTAATATGGCTACAATATTAAGTCATGAGGAGAGAATGAAGCACAATCAGCACATAGGAGAAAAAAATATTTAGAATTGATTAGAATTGTATCAAAGTTTGGTGCTTTCCAGCTAGCTTTGAAATAGCACGACAAAATAAAAGCATCGGAAAATCCTGGTTTCATTTTATTTGTTATGGATTTAACTTCTGTATATATAAAGAACATAAGCAGGTATCAGGTTTTTAAGGGGATTTCAAAATCTATTCAAAATGAGCTGCCGGAGCGTATGCTGGAAACTTGCTGAATATTGTAACACATGCGCTCTAGTTGAACAATACAAGACCTTTAGAATAACTTCTGATATATAGGTGTCCCAACATTAGATCGACAAATTTTGGAAACTGATAGATGACATTATTTTAAAACCTTTTTGTTAAGGAAAGTTTTTTGCTTCGGTGCTTCGTTTAAGCGCTAGACGAGTTAATGTCATTGCCTACCGCCTCTCACCCATGGAGTACCACAAGGCTCAAAATTAGGACCGTATCTATTCTTACTCTACATAAACAGTTTATTTAAAATAATTCAAGAAGCTGGAGGAATAGCGATAGGTTATGCAGATGACACTACGATTGTAGTTACAGGAAAAACAGAAATAGAGCTACAAATTAGGGCAAATACTCTACTAGAAAAAGTCAGTCAACATCTAAAAAATTTAGGTATGGTATTAAATGCAAACAAAACAGAGTGGATGCAAATTAGTCTCGGTAACAAAAAACAAACAAATACAAATATAAAGATAAAAATAGAAAACAGAGAAATTCAACAAGTAAATAAAACAAATTTCCTAGGATTAATAATAGACAGTAACTTGAAATGGAATATGCATGCTGAAAAAGTCATAAGCAAGATTAATTCAGGTTTATATGTACTAAAACAAATAACACAAATAATAGATAAAAGAAGTGTCAAGCAAGTATACTATGCCTTCATTCACTCGCACCTAAACTATGGAGCGGTATTATGGGGCACAACACATAAAACATTACTTCTAAGGCTGTTTAGGCTGCAAAAGAGAGCAGTACGCTTAATTGCAGGAATAGAAAAAAGAGATTCATGTAGAAATGTGTTTGTACTAAACTCACATTAAAAAGTTATAACCAAAACAAAAACAGCAATATCCATAAATATAACACTAGAACAAAAGAAAATTATTTCAGAAATAGACTTATAGGTGGTCTAATAAGTGCATAGAAAATAGTAGCAAAGATCTGTACAACCATCTACCATCTAGAATTAAACAGATAACAAATGAAAAAATCAAACTAAAGAATATTAAATCTTATCTATTAGTAAAGGCATTTTACTCTGTAGAAGAGTACAAAAATTGATCAAATATGGTATATTGCACTTCCCAATATTCTCAACTAGTCTCATATTTATGTAAATGGCTTGTATTGTATGTACATAGAATTTGACGATCCTTGTAAAATTTTTTACAATTGGAGAAATAAATAAAGTAACCCAGTTTAAGTATTTACGGCAAAATCAACAATGAAAATTAGTATTGTATTTATCTTAGTAATTCAAAATGAGCTGCCGGATTGTATGTTGGAAACTTGTGAAGTTATGTAGGGAAAAATAAATATTGTAGCACATTGGTACATTTTTGTACGAGTCGTCCACTACGAATATGTTCATGTTACATGTGAGAACAATTCGCCCTTTTCTGTTTTCTGTTTTATAATTACAATAATAACCCTACTCATCTGTTCTAATTGTAATTTCCGCCAACAGTGGAAGTATAGCCTTACAAGACATTTAGATCTTCAATGTTGGTGCTTCTGAGTTTTGACTGTTGGAGCAGAAGACACGCAGAAGACAAGCGCAAAACCGTCATAAAGGCGGGCAAGGCTTCGGTTCGGGAGAAAGAAACAGGATCTTGTTAGCTAGCTTGCCTGTGTTGCTGTGTTTGCATATCTGATCTTGAAAGTATTATTTGATTGTGTCTCCTTGAAATTTGAGCATCGTAGGCGTTGTCTTCATCTTTGAAGAGAATCTGAAAAAGTAAAATAATGGGTAAAGATAAAAAGAAGAAGGAACAAGACTCGTCTACCTCAGACTCTGGACCCGAAGAAGTAAGTTTAGAAATAATTTGAATTAAGCTAAATGTAATGAACGCATAATTATATAATATGAACAAAGCCACAAATGATGATCGCATAATTATAAGTACTATAAAAGAAAAATTTCGTTAGGATTAAAGGATCAACCGAAATAAACAGCTTTTGTAGTGAAATATCGCGTACTAGTTTCTTAGCAAAGCTTTTATACTGATTTCTAAAGAGTTGAGACAATAAGAACTTTGGTAACCATGTAATTTGCTAAAACGTCTGCGGACAATTTAAAACTTCTGACTACCGTATAACCAGAAAGGTGTGTTTAAATTCGTTTTCATGCATATAGCAGTTAAGTGAATCCGCAGAAAGTAACAAAAGTACATTGATCACTCATATTTGTCTGTTATAGGCCTTACGGGAAATCTTTTCTGTAATATACTTGGATCCTAAAAGTCTGCCCTATCGGTAATCTCCTTTATTGAGGCTACCGGCTAGCCGCGGGGCTACCAACATGAGACTTAAGATTCGCCGCCATTGCACACGAAGAGCTGCTGATGCTTCTTTTATTGACGCTCTTGAATATCAAACATGTTCATCGAGTGTCCAGTTCATGCATGATTGTACTAAATAACTAATAAAGCCTTTAAGCTATACTTTGAACTAATACATTGATTTTTTTTTTACAGGAGTCAAAGCTAAATTTTTATTTTGTATCTCATGTTTGCTAGTTTTATAGAACTGTAATATAGGTTGGTCCACCCATTTTTCCAATTTAGATGCATTTCTTTTATAGGAAAATTATTGCATGAAGATAAAAAGTTATTTGAATAGGATGCTGTACATGCGTCAATGATAGTACCAACCAAAAGGAGTGAAATCAGCTAGTTCGGAGTGATTTTAAGCTTTTCTTCTTCCTAACATTGCAGATAGGCTAATATTAATACACAGTTTATTTGGAAAAGAAAAACCATTGTAACAGAAGTGAAAACAGGGTTGAACAAAATCAATGAATAAGTTGTAATGCACTTAAATGTGAGTTTCATTCTCGTATATATATCAAAGTAATATGTGACAAATACTTTGTACTCATCCAGGGTTTTTTTTTTTTTTTTGGGGTATGGGATAGATTAATGTCCGTGTACATAATGTCATCGGGCAATGAATAAATGAAATGGATGAAATGATACTCAAATGGACCCAAATCTGGATAACTAACCATAAGCAAGATTTGAACTCATGACCATGCTACCTACAGAGGTATTTTTTAGAGGTGGCGCGTCTTGTCACTCGCGCATATCAGAGCATCATGCAAAGCGATGGTGGGGGTAAGTTTCGACCAGCAGCCTGCTGGCTAGTGGGCTAGAAGTCGAAGAGATACTAACCAGACACCCCTTTTATCTTGCAATAGACAAGTGGACTCGACCATGAACTACTGCGCAACATTACGACACATGCCACCTCTAAAAAATACCTCTGTACATACTACAGAACAGGCTCATTCTTAGAGGGATCAGTGTGAAAACTAAGTACTTTAATAACATGGTGAGCACATAATGGAAAAGAGCAGAGCCCTTATTCTGCAATTTAAATAGTGACTAGCATGTTCTATTAGATGTTAAAAGTATAAGATTAATAGTTACAACAGAATAAATGATGCCCATATATTAGTAATAATAATTATTCCTAAGAGAAAGAGCAAAAAAGTAAGCTACAGGTTTTGGGTAACTTGACATTCATTTGCTTTTTGGAAGCAGGTCTATCCTCCAGACCAGAATCATTCTTTGCTCTGCGTTTCACTCCGTTAGTAATCAGGTTACCAACAAGTGTTAGTTATGTCTCCCAGAGCAGAACCTCTTCTTTCATTACATGTTCAATGCACTTCTTCTAGGAAGCTGTCACATGATGAAGAGCTGCTTTGGCTTATCTTGAATGTTGTGGTACATTGTCTAATGCAACCTTTCACCTGATTCTGCACCACTTCGATTGGATTTAACATGGAGTGGAATCAAGTCATTGCAGAGTAATATTAGCCTGCTTTGCAAGGGGGTCCACAAAAGCTCTTCTTTTACCATGTTATATGGAATATGTTTTGCTTCCATCCAGGCAGTTATGTTATTCTTTACCCACAACCTATTTGCAGACTTCACCTTTGATTTTATGGTAAGTGTCCATGACTGTGTTGAGTTTTGGCAAAATGTTTCCTGAAAACGGCCCCAGACTTCACTTCATGGCAGTTTCTCTAGTGGTAAGTAGAGGAAGTATTGTATTCCACCCAAAAATTCGATGTCAAATTTCACCTGATATGTTTTGAACCCCCTGGATGCAAAAAAAAATAAATTTTTAGCAAAAGGTCATTGTGTGTGTGTCTGTCAGTCTGTGGACAGTATAACTCGTAAACGAAAGGTTGGTTAAAAACCAAAGTTGGTATTTGAGTTTGTCTTTCAAGGGTGTGATACGAAGATTTTGAAGAAAATAGCCCCAGCCTAAACTACTCTTTACATGGAAAATTTTGATTTTCTTGAAAATGGCTCTAATGAGTTTGATTAAAATGACATGTTTAAGATATTTTTATGATAAATGAAATGTTAGCTAATGCTGGATTTCTAACAATGAAGTTATCAATCCTCTTGCTTTCCAATATTTTTAACTGATGGATGGGGTACTAGAAGTGGCCGGGCATATTTGAAGGTGGTCTCGATCCATTTCCTCTTGCAGATCACATAGAGGACAGAGTGGTTAAGAATATATCCCAATTCTGTTTAAATGTTTTGCCAGACAATCATGTCCTGTAATCAACCTGAAGGTTGCAACTGCTGTTTTTCGAGGACACTCAGGAATTACTGTTTGAATGTTTGGTAGTACCCATCTTTTATTCCTTGATTTTTCATAGTAATATTTGCCAATAATTTTTTTTTTTAATTCAGAGTTAAGTAATCTTTTAGCTGCATAAAATGGTAAACTATAGATTTTTGTACACTACTGGTACCCTTTTATGCAAGAAAATCAGCTTTCTCATTACCACTCAGTCCACAGTGAGCTGGTATCCATTGGAAGACTAGGTGTTTTTGAAATGCTATTAGATAGGTAAGAATTTTCCAATATTCTATAATTGTTTGATTTTTTGGCGACAACTTGGAAGTAATTGCTATAATTGCTGCCCTGGAATCTGAGAGAATAACTGCTTGCTGAAAATGTGAAAGTCTATACAAAAGATTTTGTAGAGCCATTCGAATTGCTTCAATTTCTCCATCAAAGTTTGTAGTTCCATAACTTAAAGATTTGTAATAGGAAAAGAGGTGACACGTGACTCCAGCCCCTGCTCCATCTCGGTTTTATATCAATAATCCATCATTATAAATATGGAGCCATTCGTGTTCTGGAAATCTAGTATGGATTGTCTCTAATGCCAATAATTTTAGAACACTAGTTGGAATATCACTTTTCTTAACTTCTTCTGTCAGGCGTAAATAATATGTGATGTCTAATGTTTAAAATAGACAAATGAAATGTATAGTTTGAATTTTCTGGCTGTATCCTATGTAGGCCTGTTTACTCTGTATGATTTTTGAATAACTTGTAAACTTTAAGAGATAGACAAAAATCTTACTATACAACAAGTGTAGATCTTGCTAAAACACACAATTTATGTCTAAATAAATTTTTTTGTATAGTGAACCATTTCAGAGACAGTCCTTGTTATTTGTATCAGTTTCAGAAAACTTAAGTTTTCGTGAAATGCAACATTGTTCATATTTTTTATATATGTTAAGTGAAGCGTGCAAAGAGACCGGGTCTGAAAGCTTCAAAAGATTTTACTGTATTCTAATATTTCCCTTGCCTCTACAAGTAAATAAGCAATAAGATAATTTCTGTAAATGTGTATCTCGAGTAACACGAAGAAGATATAGGAATAAGAATTTGTAAGAATGGTTAGTACAAGAGTAGAGAAAGTCATGTGAGTGCAACACATCAGAAGTTCTTTGTATTTGAAAAGTAGCTTTCACCTTCAACAAAACCACCATCCCTCCCTATGTGCAATAATATATACTCCAGCCTTAGATCCCTACCTTGTATCCCTCTGCGATAACCTGATGTTTGTATCAGCTGACAAACACAAACAAATGCCACATTCTCTCATGCCTCGTGTTTATGATACAAGAGAACAATATGTACTTGGGAGTTATAGGAATAGCACTGCTATCATGTTACATTCAAGTAGTCTTTACCAGAGTTATCATTAGAGCCCGGATTTTTATGTAATATCAAGGTGCAAAATATGTACATATTTATGTAACAAAAACCTCAAAATATGTAATGAAATATGTAATATCAACAAAATATGTAAAATTATGTAATCTAAATGCTAAGATTACCACCTCAAATGTAAATGCTGACTGAAAATTACCCAGAATTTTGTAATTTGATGGGTAAGTACGTAAATTAATTATATGTCAAAACTTACTAAATATAGAATTACAGGGAAAATGTTTTGTTTTATGCAGAATTTACCTAAAATTTATTTTCAAGCAGGTAATTATGAAATAAATTATATTGGATTATATTTACTAAAATTACTCATTTCACATAATTATTTTACTTAAATTTTAAACAGTAAAACAATGTTGAAATACTGAACCAATTTACCAATGAGTGAAACAATCAATTCAAAATAAATGAATTTTGTAATGAGGATGCATTTTCAGTTTTCTATCTCTTGACATACAATAAACCAGTGGTGTCAATTGTGGCCCCGAGTGGCAATGCCACGGAGAGAGCAAGTCGCCGTGCCCTGGGCATAGAGGGCAAGTCCGTTAGAAACCAGTTCAGTGCAGTTTTCCGTGTGATGCAGGCAGAGCAATGGCTGCGTCTGAGAGCACAGACATGAGTCATTTGGATTCACATGTTTCGAACAGGAAAACAATTTCTCTGCAAAGTTGTGGTTGTAGTATTCAGCACGTAATATGCAACCAGTATCTTTCATTTAAAAATACAACATACAGAGTTCTTATGAACATAGATAAAGTAATACAGCAGTTCATCTGGAGCTGTTACAAGTACAGTGTGAGTGTCGCTTTCAAGAGAAATTTGACAATTCATGCTCAGACGCACTGATCGAATTCTACCGGAAACTTCACAATAGGCGTTTCCCAAATTTGATTCCCAACGCAGCAAAAAGTATGGCAATGTCTGGCGGTACCTACCTTTGTGAACAGGGTTTCTCTATAATGCAGCTCCTGAAAACTCACCACAGAAACAGACTCTCGGATAGCAATTTGGCATCCAGTCTTAGAATCTGTCTTTGTATGTCAAATTTTGAAAAGTGTGTGAATTGAAAAATATGCCAAATGACTTATCCTACAAATGTGTAACATGTATTTTACTTAGGTTATCAGTAAGATTGTCTTAAATTCATTATGCAAACGCTTAACACTAAAATACGTATCTTTAAGGACAGTAGTTCTCAAACAACTTGCATGTAGTCCTTTCCTTTAATTTTGGAGAAAATCGCCAACCCCTGTTACTAATAATGTTTCGGTTTATTTCACTTATTTGAAAATAATAAAGTAAATATTCTGTTATTATGTTTAATCAAAGTAGCTAAGAATATTCATTTAAGGTATAACAGGATTTGAAAGCTGCTATTTACTTTTTATATAAATATAGATTATATATAGTACAAGTTCGTATTAAAAGCACTATTATTAATACCGTGTAATTATTCTCTTATTTATTTATTCATTCATTCATTCAAAATAGATTGACATTTTTATATCTGGGATTGAAAAGTAATAAAAACATCTATCTTTAAGAGGCATGTAAGTGCGTAAGTGGTGTCCTTTCCAGTTTGAGAATGCTAACCCAAGGGCTAGGGTAGGTTTAATAGTAACTATAATTCAGCCTAATATCAGAAGGTTGCAACTATTTTAACCAACATGAATAACTATGTCAAGTAGTTTCCTATTTACGCGTGAGATGTACTGTTCCCCTTCGCAGATCCAACTTGTACCTGTGCTATGTATCCTTGTAGGCAATTCTGAAGGCAAAAATTCATAAGGTGTACGCACTCCAAGAAAGGTTTTATTCGCGGATGCAACCAACTTGCAAGTAAACAGGTGTCAATTGATAAAGCTTCTAGTGTTGATATGTATTACGTCATGTTTTGCCCGTCATATGTAGCTGTTGCACAGTTGAGCCCCGAGGGGTCTGTGACCTTGACACCACTGCAATAAGCAACCAGGCATTTTCATGTTGAGTCTTTTGCTTCCTGCAACGTTTAGTGAATAACCATATACTTTTCCGTATTTGCAGGGGTCATTGCTAGTCTCCTATCGGATAAAATGTTCTTATAAGCAGAGACTTGCTTTCTAGAAGACTGTAGGTGTTGTTGCATATGTGAAAAGCACTTTTGATATGTTACAATTGAGATTTCATGGAACAGCCAATTCTTTTACCACATGCTTGACTGACTAATACTTTTCTGTCAGTTGTAAAGGCGCTATCCAATTTCACCCATGAATTCAACTTGCAGGACAGCGAGGATGCAACTGATGCCATTTTACTACGACTTGCAAGAAACTAACTGCAGTATTATCGCCTCGCTATATTGATGGTTGTCCAGCGGCTCACTTTGTTTCCTCACAGCTATTATATTACTACCGCGACAATGGTAACAGTAGTAACAATCAATTTCTTCACTTCTTCTAAATGCCCAAAGAGCTAAGAGAAACGTGACACTGGAGGTCAACATTGTCGAGCGGCACTGCTTGGATATAAACAGACAACAATCAGAAAGAGGCGAGGCAGTTATTATCACATTCTTAATTTAACTTGCATCCTATTTCGCAGATTGATTTTTGTTGCTTTCAGCAAAACTTGTGAAAATAGTAGTTTATAATGTGATAATATTTTTAAAAAATAATAAAATTGTAACTATACCCAGCAAATATGTACGTTTTATGTAACATTGTTAAAATATTTTGTTGTTGTTGTTAGCTAATGCTGGATTTCTGACAATGAAGTCATTAATCCTCTTGCTCTCCAATATTTTTCACTGATGGATGGGGCACTAGAAGTGGCTGGGCATATTTGAAGGTGGTCTCGGTCCATTTCCTCTTGCAGATCACATAGAGGACAGAGTGATGAAGAATATATCCCAATTGTTTGCTAAGTATATAGGAAATAGGCATAATTGAAGAAATTAAGAATGACTATATGACAGATGCAGGGGCGTGGCATGGGGGGGGTGCCATGTTACAAATTTGCAATTAAATGTTATTAATTCATTATTCTTTTGTCAAATGTTATAGCATTTATTGTGGATTACCATATTAATTTGTGCTGAATAAAAATTCTTCTTTACATAAAATTAAAATAATAGTCAATAGTTTACTGAACATTCAACTCATTAATTTCTAAAGTGGGGGCACAGCCTTACTCCTCTCCCCTTCATGATGCCCATTCAAAGATGCCTTGGTAGGGTGACTGTCAGGAACGATGGCAGTAATGTGTAGGTAGAGGCACATTCTGATTGGCTAGAAATCACATGACTGTGACATTGAATTTTTTTTTTTCTGTGCAACCGCCTTCCTTCATGACAGCGACTATAATTTCCTAGTAAGTTGGAGCTGAATATCTTTAGAAATATCAACACATTTTTCAATTTCTGACTCAGTGTGTCAGATAAATCAGTTTCATTCACAACTCAGTTAACCCTGCATGTTACATGAGTTTTCTATTCCTTCTCCCATTATTTTGTATGTCTTTTCTTAGTCACAAGAATGGATGGGACATTGCATGCATTCATTCACTCACTCACAGGAAATACAGTTAAGGTCTATCAAGAACTTAATTCCAGTAACTGCTTGGGGACATGTATGAGGCAATAACATGAAGTCTCAACTCCTTTCATCCCTTATCTACCATAAAGTTAAATGAAACAATTTACAATAATGCAAATCCTCAGGGGTCTCCGTCTAGGGGATATGTGAATGGTAACCACAAGGTACCCAAGCTGAGCAGAACATTACTTCCACTTACTGGTGTTTTGCTCCTCACTGTAACTTTCCTATCTGACCTTAGCTTGGTCATCTCTTGTTCTCTTCCGACCCCGATGCTATTAGGGTTCCTGAGGGCTAGGGAGTCTTTATTTTTCCAACCTCTCCATTTCTCTAATTTTTCTATAAAACCTTAACCCCTAACATGCTGACCTGTCATGGCATGTAATACGTCCTCTGATTGGTAATCAGAGGATATGGTCTGTGAATTTATTTTGATAATTCTCCCGGTCAGGTCGGTGAGACCCGTAAACCAACGACAGGTGTGGTCCCCCAGACATTCTGGGGGTTGTGAGAGAGCGATGTGACCGCCAAAACATAAAAATATGGTGCTCTCTAAAAAACGGTTACTATTACTGCTATTGCTCTCTCTTTTTTTTTTTATGTTAAAATATGTAGAAATGTGCAAAATATGTAAAAAAAAAAAAAAAAATTAAAAAAAAAGTAAAATAAAAATTTGTAAGAGAGTCCCAAATGACATAATTCGCCAACATTTTTACTTCTCATTGAAATATTATGCAGGATTTAAAATATGGAATTACATAAAAATCCGGGCTCTAGTTATACATCTTGAAAGGTCACAGATAATCACCAATATTTAAGGTACTATATTTTGTGATGTGATTTGGTTTTGGTGTATCACAGGTTAGTTGTGTACGGCTTGTGTTTACATCAGGTCGGGACCTAAGAGTGAAGTGATTAGAAGTGGTTTGCCTTTACCTGAGGGATTCCTCAGGCCAGTTATCAATCCTGACAGAAATGCTTTCTTCCTTAGTACAGTTGTACATACCTACACTTTGGATATTGTATAGCTCTAATTAACCCAAGTTTCATCCAAGTAATACAATTTCCTTCTTTCCAAAACCTATGTGCTGCCTTAAAATAATGCCTTTTTCACAAAATAATGTCCTCCCTATCAATTACAACACTTTTACGGCCTCCTTTGGCAAATTTGAAACCAATTTCACACATTTTATAAAATTCTTCTGAAATTAAGCAAATCTGAATCAGCATTAACCTTCTGTAGCACTTTACTGTTGGCGGCTCTTTTTTGTTTATCCTGGGTGTAACCGTATTTCCCATTTGTTTTTTCTTTACGCGAGTGTTTATACTGGTACTCGAAACACTGGTAAACTCATAGTCAATTTCACACGTAACTTACATGATATACGACACTTGTTTCACCACTAGTAAGATTTTGCTTGACTTATGCATTTCATAAGTCAAAGAAGATGCAGAGCAAAATTCACCATGCCTATGTCCCATGATAAGCTTCTGGCTGTAAATGATATTCTAGGAATACCTGGATGTCAAGTACCTCATATGAATTGCATGTTGGGACTTGTAGCTCTTTAAGGGTATACATCGTTAATTAGTCTTGTGTCTGTATAGAATATTATACAGTGTACAGATAAATTCATTCTAAAATTTACATTATTAGCATGGGAATACTTTCCCGCATGTATTGGTACCATGTTGTACCATAGTCACGTGGTTTGTTTTGGTGCAGATCAGCTTAAGAGTGAATTTAGTGTATGTTAGCCGTATAACAAAAATTACTACAGCCCCTGCCAGGAATCGAACCCGGGACCCCTTGCACAGCAGGCAGGTGTTTCTGCAAGCTTTATTATACTTACATTTCATTTTTATTCTTAGTTGACACTGCACTGTGCTATGCACAATAGACAGGAGCTCAGATTGTGATACTGTACCAGTTGTAGAATGCGCTTGAGGTAGGAATTGCAAAAACAAGGAAAGGAAATCAAAATACAAGTCAAGGAAAGCTCATACTCCAGTAATTACATGTTCACATAGTGTCGAGTGCACTCCACGAAATCCTAAAAGTAAAGGGCATAAGCACTGTGATGCAGCTGATTTGACTTATAATGATATAAGTAGATTTCACCAACACCTTTCTGTGCTCAAAATAGATCAAGATAAATTCCTTAAGAAATATATGAGTATTACATCTCCTAATCGCAGAGTGGTGAAGAAAGAAGCTGCAAATAGAAAGCAGACTGTTAGCATTAAATACAGTGTGAGAAGTAATGATGGCTGAGTATTGTCAGTATGCGCTACAAGCTTCCAACGAATCACAGGGGTGTCAAAAGTTAGATTATCTCTCCTGGTGTCAAAAGTTAGATTATCTCTCAGGCTAGAAAATTTCACTTATCTGGGAATGTGCCAAAGGAAACCAGAGGAGGTGACAGAACAGGAATATTACAGAAGGTCATTACTGCTGCTATAAAGCAACTCATTAAGAAGTACAGATGTAGAGTGAGCCACTATGGAAGAGCAAAATCAAAGAAAGAATATTTACCTCCAGAACTTAATATCAGAAAAATGTGGACCAACTTTTGCAACAAAAGAAGAGTAAGAAATCTACCAGGCTGGTCATTGTCAAAATATAAAAACATATTTTACAACTTCTTCCATCTTTCATTCCGCACTCCACACACTGACACATGCTCAACCTGCAAAATGGGACTGATGAAGATTAAGACAGAGACATGTGGAAAAGAGAAACGAACTAAGAACCATGTACAGACTGCACAAGCACTAATAAAGGTGAAAGCTTACTTATTCATATTATTTGAAATTTCTTTGTATTCAATATGTTTGTTATATAAATAAAATATGTTATTGTGAATTTAGCAGTACTTCTTTTCTAAGTTTATACCTAATAAAGTAATCCTTATAAACATTAATATGTTGGTTGTATAATACATTACGTATTATAAAAAAGGTGAATAGAAATAAAAAAATAATAAATACCTAAATAAAAAGCAACAAAAACAATAAATGACAAAAATAACAAAACTTCATGTATTAATTTCTCGCTCATGCAGAAAAGTTAATCAGCATCTATCGGTTTTTGAAAAAATTGCATTTTCAAACCCCAAATTTACACTAGTTAAACTATGCTACTTGTTTATTTTCACATTCAATTAGACAGTATCAGGAAGGAGAATTGAATAATATAGTTGCTGTGCTAACCAATTAGTGTTGCCAATAAATAGAAAAAACTTTTTCTCAGAAAAGCATTTTGTGCATCAAGTTTTGAAAAAACACTCCCCATTTGTCATGTATTTTTGGAATTAAAATAGCTGAACTGTGATCGTGCTGAAATTTTCCCTGAAACTATATTGAAACAGACCATATTCCATACTTCTAAGTAAGTGCAATTCTGTTTACAAAGATTTTTTCAAAAATAGTTCTGAGAACACTAGATAGTGCAATTAGATAATAGCTGTTAGACAGGTTAGGATCTTTATTTTTTATAGGCGTTATGTAAAACATGTTTCAAAAATGTAAGTATTTCTCCTAAGTTAAATATATAATTAAATACTTTAGTCAGAATAATATTTTTTCTTCAGATAGATTTTACATCATCCGTTAGCTAACTTCATCTGGTCCTAGAGTCTTATGATTTAGGGTTATTATTTGCTTCATCTCCTTTAGCTCAAAATCTTCAATTAAATCAACATTGCCCAGATTATTGTTTTTGTCTTGATTTATCCCATTTATTGATTGTTTGTAATTGATGTTGGTATACAGTCTAATTTTTAAAAGAAGATACATGACAAGAGAGAGAAAATCATGCGAGTGCAACACATCAGATTTTTTTTTATAAAGAATGCTTGTCTGCAATGTGTAGCAACCTTTCTAGCATCCCCTATGATTTCACCATGTGTTTCTCTATGTGCTCTGTAATGGTGTCTTTGAACACATGATTTTCTTACTATTGTTACAGATGAACCATTTGGGTATATTGTCACAACTTTAAAAAAATAAAAATTCCCACTCTGATTTAAATTGATTTTTTGCATTCTTTGCTTTCTTTAGAGCAGGTTGCTCTGTTAACTAGTTGTATAGTATGTGTATCCTTCACTGATAAGCCAGCTATCTATCGTGCATCCTCTCTTTGTTTCTTCGCTCTGCAGCACAAATTGAATCATGCTTATCTGATTTGCCACAGTGCACGGAACCTCTGTACATTGTAGTGCTCCTGGTGCAATTTTAAGCTTTCAGAGGCCCTGGTGTAGCTAAAATCCAATGATCCAAGATAGTGGGGGCAGGAAGGCAATATTAAATGGGTAATATACATTTAACTATATCACACAGCACAATTAACTGCACTTATTTATTAAATTATGCATTTCTGTTAGCATTTCTGGAAAGATAAGAATAGCGGATGCTCCCTTCCTTAGGTTTGCACTCTGATCCTAGCATATGCAGTATCATGTAAACGTATTGCCATCTTTGTGCTTCAAAAGAAAAGCTCCTATATAGGGTAAGCAGGTGGGTACAGGATTCCAGAGTGGTAACATCTCCCTATGCAATTCTTAAGGCAATCTCATTCATATTACTCAGTTTTATCACACTTAGTTTTATACTGCTTGCAAAAGTTAAAGGCATGTGAATGCTGGCCAATGTTCAAGCAGAGCGCTGTTGCCAAGCGTAGTCCGTGTACCTGCAGAGGTTCTGTACATAAGAGCGCGTGAGATGCGTGTACCACATTTGGCAGCGCTGGTAAGAGGGACAAGCGTAGGATTTGCTGGAGTGTGCAGTATGGCCTGCCTCCATATGCCTTTAACTTTTGCGAATATTATAGGGTCCAAGTAGAAAAGATTTGCCAGGCTTAGAATCATCTTAAACAAGTTCACAATATTTCCTTACAGAACAATATTAAAAAATCTGATGTGTTGCACTTTCTCTACTCTTGTACTAACCATTCTTACAATCTTTTATTCCTCTATCTTTGTGTAAGTTGAGGTAAACCTTTGCAGAAATTATCTTATTACTTATTTCCTTGTAGGTGCAAGGGGAATATGGGAATACAGTAGGCTTTGAGCAATAGTAAATCTTTTAGCACTTTCAAATTCCATTCTCTTTCCACAGCTAACATAAAAAAATGAATGGCAATGTTCTATTTGGCAGAAGTAAAAGTTCCCCAAAACTCACAAATGAGTTGTCCAAAATGGTTCACTCTACAAAAAAATTTATACATAAATTGTGTGTTTTAGCAAGATCTACATTTTTTTGTATAGTAGGATTTGGCCTATGTCTTACAGTTACTAATTATGCAAAAGTCATCCAGAATAAAGAGGACTACATGGGTTTAGCCAGAAAATTCAAGATATACATTTCATTCGTCATAAAAATATCTCGAACATATGGCATTTTAATAAAAATCATTAGCCATTTTCAAGAAAATCAAAATTTTCCTTGTAACGAATAGTTTAGGTTGGAGCAATTTTCTTCAAAATCTTTGTCGCATCTTGGAAGACATTAAACTTAAATACCAACTTTGGTTTTTAATCAACTGTTCATTTATGAGTTATGCTGTCCACAGACTGACACACACACACACACTGACCTTTTTTTAAAAAAATACTTTTTTGGATTCAGGGGGCCTCAAAACATATATTTCTGATGAAATCTCGACATCAAATTTTTGGGTGGAATACAATACTTTCTCTACTTTACTATAAGTAGTAGAAAAAGCAAAAACCTCACAAGAGTACAAAATTTACACAAATAACTGAAAGGGATTCATGTTTTACTGATATAAATACTAACAAGTTCCTCAATTATTTACCTAAATGTGGAACCTTCAAGTGTGACACATACAAATAATTTGTGAAATAGTGGCTGCATTGTATATGATTTCATTAAACATCTTAATTGTGAGAATGTTTTTGATTGGCAGGTCACCCCTCCACCATCCAAGAAATCTAAGGCAAATGCTTCAGGTTCCAAGAAGCAAACTGATGATGAGCCATCGTGGAACTTGGAAGGGAAGAGATTTGTTAAAGTGCGAGAGTTTCGTGGGAAAGTCTTTGTCGATATACGAGAATATTATGAAGATGATGGGGAACTGAAGCCAGGAAAGAAAGGTATTCACTTTAGATTGTCTTATACCTATACAAATTCAAGAGAAAAATATTGTTTTATTGATTGGAAGCAATTGTTATTTGACAAGAAAAGACATGATCTATCAATAGTCTGAATTGCTATAGGACAGGGCGTATGTAAATCTGCAGTATGAGCAAAAATCAGTCATTTGTTTAAAAAGGAGGGAAAGAGCACAGATTGTAAATTATTATAAACCCATATCCCTATTCTATGCTTTCCTTAATATCATTGAAAAAGTAATATATAATAGACCAATATATTTCCTGAATAAGTACAATATTATCACTAAGTCATTGTATGTGTTCCAAAAAAGAAAATCAATTCAGCTGTTTTCTCCAAGTTAGAGGAAATATTAAGTGCTAAAGATTGAGATAGAACATAACATCCTTGATCAGATATAGTTGTGACATAATTCTGTGATTAAAGTTATACTCACCACACTATCATAGCAGGTTATTCTAACCTTCAACTGCAGAGGTCCCAGGTTTGATTCCTGCCTGGAGGGTGGGAACGTTTCTTTAGCCAGGATTATTTCCCTCTCTCTGGTGTGGAAATATGAATGACATGCATGGGTGGATGGATGTGTGTGATAAATTAATACAAACCCAAGTCAAAGGGGGGAACAAAAAAATGGTGGGCGGGCATACCCAATCAGTTGCTGCCTTCAAACTTCTCATTTCCTATTATGAGTTACTTGAAATGCTGTATAATTCAAAACAAAGGTTACAAAGCCAGAAATAAAGGACTGGACAGTTGTAAAATCATAGCAGAAGCCGCTAGTGATGTACATAACCTCTCCGTTAGGTGTGCACCCTGGTAGAACGCTGTTAGTCGTGTGGGCCTAGTAGGCCCTCACTATATTTGTGCTTATGTACTTGCATTTATTTTTATAATTGTATTTTTCCTTCATTCCCATGTTTAACTTCATTTAGTTTAAATATATATGGTTTTTATTAGCATTATCTTACTTGATAGATTGTGGCAGTTCCTAGTGGAAAATCCCAGAAACTTTTGAGTGCTGTTGATGTTCTTTGTTTAACATCTTAGTTTTATTTTCTATGTTGCTATTCTTTGTTTTCCTTGTTCAAATCAATAAATGGTTTGGTAACAAGCTCAACAATAGGTTATTTAAAAAAATCGCATTAAAAACCAAATTGGTAGCCTCCGACGATTAGATTACCGAACGAGATATTTCGAAGTGACTAATAATTAAAAGAAACGCATATTTGAATGGGAAAGTGAAGTAATAAAAGCATGTACAACACGGACGACAGCACTGAAGGGCCACTAACCACATCAAACGAAACAGAACTTGCACATGTTTCAGTGAAGATTCCGCCGATCTGGAAAAGAAATATTAAGGTATGGTTTCTTCAAGTTGAAGCTCAATTTACCACGTTAAATATAAAAAGTGAAACAACAAAATTTAAGCATGTGATTGCCTCGTTCGAAGCGGAAGTCGTGAAATTAATTTCAGACTTTTTTACTCGACCATTATCTACCACGCCATTCACAGATTTTAAAAATAGACTTACTCAGGAATTTGAAGAGTCAGAAATTAGGAAAGTGACGAAACTATTAAGTTTCTTTCCTGTAGCATGTAGTTACAAAATTCCTCAAAAGAATATCTTGACATTAAGTTTTACAAGCAACATTCCGTTTAAATCTAAATTAGAAACTAAAAGCTTCACTTAAATAATATTGCAAGTTCTTCAAGTCTGACTAGTTTCAAGTTGCATCCAGCTCATTTTCAAAGGATAGCTTTGAAAACGAGTTGGATGCAACTTGAAACTAATCAGAATTGAAGAACTTGCAATATGACTAAGGTAAGTGAAGCTTTTAGTTTCTGATTTGTTTTTTATTTAGATTCTGTTGCTTCACTGTTAATACCTTCAATTTTCCTTAATTGAACATTCCTTTTGCTGACTGCCAAGAAACGGTTACTTCCTTGTCCTCTAGTAGCTAAAAGAAAACATGCATTTTCATTGGAAAC
This sequence comes from Tenodera sinensis, assembly GCA_030765045.1. NCBI lineage: Eukaryota > Metazoa > Arthropoda > Insecta > Mantodea > Mantidae > Tenodera > Tenodera sinensis. The sequence goes on from CM060967.1 coordinate 30,293,797, forward strand.
CGATATTGAGTCTCATTTGGGCAACCCTAATATAATCACAAAATACATTGAAATAAAATTTAATTCTTTGATTGCAGGAATCAGTCTCTCAACATCGCAGTGGCAGAAGTTGAAGAACTTGGTTTCCGAGATTGATGATGCCGTGAAGGAAAAATGTTAAATGTGTTTTATTTTGTGCACAAAATTACTACTTTTCTTGTGTTTTATGAGTTACCTTATCTTTGTAATGAAATGTTTTAGTGAAGGAAGATGCATAAAAAATGCACTAACAAGTACTATATTATCATAAAAAAATAACTTCAACTTTTCTTCAGTTTTAAGATGTAAAACATTTGGATGGAGTACCTGAATTAAAGGGTTTTCTTTTTTTCTTTTACTTTAGCCTGTGACATTTACAGTCCTAATGCTGGGTTGCAAGAACACATTTATAGGTTTCATTAGTGTTAGTGTTCATTTTCCTCTAGAATGAGTTGCAAGATCAATCTAAAATGCTATTGGATCGTTAATGAAACCTTTAAACTATAGGTTGAATTTCGGACCTATAAACAGCGGGCTGCTGCCATTATAGTTTTCATCATATGGTGTCCTCTTCAATTTTTTTAGATATCCTCATTACAAGTAAGTAAAAACTATTGTTATCCCAGAAAGTGTTATTTCTATTGTTCATTATAGAATTCTCGTCTGGCAAAGAGGCTGTGTTCAATCTGATTGCATTTCAATGCAGATTGCATATCTGCTAAAAAAAATGCTGTTTCATCAGAAATACTTATGTTAGCGAATCCTGGGTAGGTGCAAAGTTATCCTGAGTGAAGTAGTAGTTTAAAAAATAATGTTGCATTGTTAAGGTCGTTGGAGTCACCCACTCCCCCTTTTAAGCGACTGTTTATATAGCAGTTTTCTTGCAACCCAGCTTAAGTTGTTTATTTCTCTCAAGAGTGACAGGAACTAAAAGGTAAACGAAGTATCAGAATTTGGTGCAAATCATTATATTATACTGTAATATCCCAAAGTAGCATAAATTTATTGCTGCCTGCACATTTGGAATGGCAGTAATATACAATATGTAAGCTTAATTTCCAGGGTCCTAAGAATTACACAATGTATCACTTCAATATAAGTATATCCACAGTTTGTAAAGATTTTGAAATTTGTTTTTCACGTCTAACAATAGAAGGCTGAACTTGGATATCTCAACATTAAAAATGTTTCTACAAAGTTCAGAATAAATTATTATACAATAGGATTATGTGTCTCTTTATTTCCTAATTCCATGTGATTCTCTGAAGGGTAGAAGAAGTTGAATTTTATTTTAAAAAAACTAATAACCCAGTGAACTTCGTAGCACCTAAAATTGATTTGATTGTAACTCTTCATAAATGATTATCAATCCTAATCAGCTTTCCAACTCCAATTCTGTGAAATGAATAATATAGATGCATCGTGTACAGTTTGAGTGTTGTTTGGTTACTAAATGAAACTCATTCGTAATTCAGATTAATTTAATGTCTTTTATTTACATGAAAGATAAATGCAGTTAACATTCAATGCAAAGTTTTATGGTAGACTATGTTTTGTTTTCTTTTCCTGGGTTCTGATGACCTAATAGTTGAATACCCTTAAACCTATCTAAGTCTGCCCTAATTCCTCGAGTAACCAAATCTATTACCAAAACCATCTCCTTATTTTACATCACAATTCACATAAAGTAACAAGAAATAATAAAAAGGAACGTAAAGAATTTAAGAAAGATTTGAAACAAGAAAGAGATCTTAACACTCAGTGCAATATCTTTTTTCAAAATTTTAATATGCAAGAACTGAACATTGCAATAAATAATCTAGAAAACAAAAAGTCTCCTGGACCAGATCACATACATCCAGAGTTCATAAAAAAACCTTGGAAAAACAGCAAAACAACTACTGAAACTCTACAATATATCCTGGAAACCACTGTACCTGCTGAATGGCGAAAAGCAATAATTGTCCCACTCTTGAAGAAAGACAAAACACCATCAGAAATAAAAAATTATAGACCAATAGCTCTTACTAGCATAAGAATGGTGTCAAATAGGTTAAATTGGTTTCTAGAATCACAAAATTTAATATCCCCATGTCAAGCTGGATTCAGAGAGTTCCACTCTACAAATGAACAAGTCTTACTTCTCAGTCAAGAAGTCAAAGACTCCTTCAATAGAAAAGAAGATAATTTAGCAGTTTTTATTGATTTCCAAAGTGCATATGATTCTATATGCAGAACAAAAGTGCTAAAGAAAGTAAAACAAATAGGGATACAAGGTCCAATGTTTTCATGGCTATATCATTTCCTAACACAACGCTTTATTGCAACCAGATATGGAAGAAATATATCTAAATACAAACAAGTACACAGTGGCTTACCACAAGGCGCAGTGCTCAGCACAACACTTTTTAATATATTTATTAACGATCTGCCACAAATATAAGAATCAGGTGTGAAGTGTGCACTATTTGCTGATGACTTAGTAATGTGGACCAAAAAGCAAAAGTACAGATCTAACCAAATTACAAAGGTGGACCAAAGAACATTTAATGACTGTTAATACAACAAAATCGAACTACCAAATCTTTTCACTAAGAAAAAGGCCACTAAAAATAAAACTAAATTTTGAGGGTCAACAATTACCAGAAACAAAGGAAGCAAAGTATTTAGGAGTTACATTTGATACCAAACTTACATGGACCAAACAAATAGAAAATGTAATACAAGGAGCAGAGAGGCGTCTTTCACTGTTAAAACGTCTAACAGGAATGAAGTGGGGATGTTCCAGAGCAACTCTTAACACAACATACAATGTATATGTAAAGCCATTATTTACTTACTGCAGCGAAGTTCTTGTAACAGCAAACACAAAAAACAGGTCTGCCACAAACGACATACATTGAAAGCAATTCAAAGTGACAATTTCAATTTTTCGGCTGTTTCTATAGGTTTTTCCTAATGTTCCCCCTTTATTTTCTATTTCTAAACCATCACAGTATTGAAGCGTGCAAAACAAAAAACCAATTCAAATCGGTCGAGCCATCTAATGCACCACAATTGATTTGTATAGGTTTATCAAAATTTCATTAAAAATACAGGTTTTGAAGGTTAGAAACATTTCTATCTATAACCTGGAAGAAGTATAGATGTCAACGACTGGGCTATCTCAATGTATTCTGCATTTATAGAAAAATATTTTCGAACAGAGCAAACTAGCAACTGCACTTTCCTTGCAGGAGTTGAAACTTGGTGCTTGAAGGTAACATACCTCTCCTTTCCCTGTCAGCTGTGTGCAACTTTGCCAAAGCCAAGAGCACCACTTGAAGTGACCACCAGTCCTGCATTTTCTGGGATAACCTCCAGTTTTGAGTCCTGTTAAATTATCCTCTTCCCCACCTCCCCTTCCCCCTTCTACTTTTTCTTCTTGAATCTTGTTATGTCTATTTCCTACAAATAAAAATCAATCTTTATTCAAATTTATGTGCCACCCATGCTATAATTGCAGTAATTTTTTGCATACATTTTTTTAATTTAATTAAATTTTTCATTTATTTTTTCCATTAATCTTGTTATTCTACTTCTTGAAATAAAGTTAGATTTTCAATATTTTTGCAAATGGACACTGCACTACCTATGCTATGGGGAAATGGTTTAATGGCAGCTTCCAAAAGTTTAACATGGCCGAGATTTCTCTAAATTAAAGTATTGCCAACCTTACAACAGAATTTACTAGTATCAAACTAGTCTGCAAAACCTACTTTGTAAATCTTCATTTCCAGATTAAATATAGTGCATTTGCCAATATGAATTGTGTTGTAAAGCTGACAATGTGAAAGTGTGAAACACTTTAGGCACTAAAACAATACCATATACTTCTATGCACACGTGAGACATCTGCACCACTATTTAATTCATACAGCTTACCTACCTCCAAGATAAGACCTACATCGCCAACTTAACTTCAGTTAATGCCAACTACAGCCTTATCTTTACCTGGGATATCTTCTAGAAACACTTGCTGGTATTGATGGCAACTGAACAGATGGAATATTGCCAAAAGTATCCAGAGAGTACTATAATAGGGTAAATGTGTTTCACAGTTCCAATAGCTTGCATTCTCTATATAGTAGAGGTTAATGTTGTCAAAGAATAGCTGATAGCAAGCAAGGAGCCAATTTTCTAGTATGTGTAAAGAGCAGGATTCCACCATGGAGTGGTTATTTATTAAAGTACGAGGATGATGAATCCATGCAGCTGAGAATCGTATGTGTAATTTGTGTAAAAGTTTGAAAGTTTATAGGGTTGTGTGTGGAAGTTCTGTACCTTTTGCAATGGAGACTGAACTAGCCATTCAAATATTACTCTAAAAAACAAAATATTTGGAAAATCCCTTCAATAAGCCAAACTCTGAAAAAAGACTGCAAAAAGAATGTTTTCCAACTCTACCCTAGAGAAAGCTGTATAAAGGAAAATTACTTCATGAAAAGGTGCCTTTGTAGTTTCTTGCAAATACAATAAGTCGTCAATAGTGATTCTCATTTTATTTCATTATTTGAGGGAATAAAGGGAGGAGGGAGGGGAGGAGCAACATGTTTAACAATTTAGACAGTGAATTGTTGAATCTCGACAACAAGACAACATACAGAGACATTTTTTAGACATGGTGAATGACCTTATAGGATCTGCATGAGTGACATGCAAATTGATGATGGAGGTAACGTTTCTTTCCTGTAAATAAGATGGTGATAATGCAGGTGGGCACTATACTTAATCATGTAGTGAAATTAGATATACTAACCTGACACCCCTATGTCTTATAAATACAAAAGTGAACTCGTCTATAAATCACTGTGCATCTATTGTCCATTCCCCACATCTAAAAAAATGACTGTACAATAGAGAAGCTAACATATTTTATAGTAGTTTTTCTATACAGTTGAGTTTCATAATACATAGCAACATATTCTACTTGCCCCTATTAAATTCTCTTCTTCAATGCCATCTGGAATGTAATTTTTTTAATGAACATACTTTGGTATAAACACATATAGGGTCATTAAAACATATGGTAACCCATTCGTGGGCGCTCTCCACTGTGCAAGGGAAACAGTGTAAGCAACAAAATGGCGCGGCAGAGACCCACTGAAATCCTTACCTCACAAACAGGCAGCATATCTCCCACTTCATTAAACAAACTGGGCTCTTATTTTTTTTCTAACACTTAATACATGTTGCACTCCATGTACAGGTCATAATGAGAAGTTTCATGTAATTGTTAATAAATTTGAAGCTTCCGATTCAGTGTTGGGTAAACATTTTAGACCAGTTTTAACAGAAAGTCTAGATGAAATTAGTGCTTGTTTACTAAACTAGCTCAACAAATTAACATGAACACAGTCCATATAGGGCTTCAGAAACACTTGTGCTATTGGATAAAACACCTTGCTATAACCTGTTAACTGGAGAGGGTGTGTAATAAGTGCTGGAAGAAGAATAGGGCCCATTTTATATATGAAACAATGAGAGATGCCAAGTAAGGGTTTTAGTGCACCTTGGCACATTTCAGTGGCAACTCTTGGTTCTCTCACTCAGTTTTACCGTAAATTTTGATGACTGTATATTACAATATCTGGTACACTGTGGTAGCCATGGTAAGTAAAGTACTTAAATCCTACTTGAAGCAAAGAAAGAAAAAGATCTAACTATTCCATCGACTTTAGGTATGTTCAGTCATATTCTTTCAGAAATCTATCTTTTAACATTATACAGTGCCACTTGGAACTCTTGACTACTGCAAAGAATTAGTTTCACAAAAGAATGAGGACAATCTTCTATAGTTTCTTTAGAAATATACATGTGCTAGGTACATGCAGAAAGTCTCCATTGGTTTGGTTAGATGGTGCAAAGCAGTGCCTACTTTATTGGTCATTCATGCCTTGGTTCCATAAAGCTCAGCTTTTATGAAAATAAAAGCAAGGTTTAAACTTAAGAGTTCAAACACTAGTACCATGAATTTTTCTTAAATAAAAGCCCTGATATGATTGTAGAAGCTACAAGGCTTGTACAAATTAATGTCCATATTGACAAGGAAACCAGCTAGAACTGGTATATCTTGAAAACTCATGTGTTAGGTGCTGATTTGGCAAACTTGAATATGTGATGTGTTGAAAGTAACTGCATTTGCATGAAGTTACAGAAATGCTTAGTACTAATACTTTCTACTGCTGTGTTTGCCCCTGTTAGGACAAGTTTTCATCCTAGTCGAAGTGATGCTACTTACAAAGTGAAGCTTTGCTGATGACATCATTTTGTTAAACAATAACCTCTAGAAGCAGAGTTTTTATTCTAGTACACTGCAATGTACCATTACATATGCAATAATAATCCTTTAATTGGCTAGTTACTTTTGCTACATATAGTCCTCTAATTCCTAAACTAGTTTTCATATCCCTTTCGGAGGTACCTCAACAGAAGCAATTCGAATAGCAATGATCATTAAGAGTGATACACAATGGACTGACGATCCATTTAAAGCCAAACGTCACGAGTTTGAATCCCAGCAACTGCAGTCAAATGTGTCTGTGGTAAAGGAAGGGGAGGGTCCAAATAAAATAATTGGTGTAACAGCTCGCTTGGAAGCTGATAAGGTTACATTTGACTCAGTTCCATGGATTTTGCTTCTTATTCTTAAAAAAAAAGTTTTATTTAAAAAAAATTAATATTTTTACAACACAAAACAGCTGCAAATACCTGAATTCTGTTTACTTAAGTTAGCATAACAAGAAATTAGAAAGAAAGAGCTAATAAAGTATGTCAAAACTTAGTCACGCTGCCAATTAAAGGCTTAAGATTTAAAATTGTACCATGCAGTACTGCTTAGTAAATTAAATAAAAATTAGTTCTCGTAATGTTTTAAATTACATAAAATGGGATAACTCTCTCTTGCATTTTTTGTCTAATTGCAACAGCAGCATGCATAAAATGTGTGTCTTGAAACCTCACCTGGAGGTTCTTTGGATCCAGCAGTGTGGGCAATGGCCTATGGAACTTGTCCTAGTTAAACCTAAATAGGCAAAGCAAGTGAGGTGTAGTTAAAACTTGATAGTAATATCAAATCTTAGTAGCTTCATTGTATGAAAGTTCCCATGTAATTTATTTTAGAGTAGCAATTGTTTATTCTACCAAATCAGAGAGTCTGGCAGCATTCTCAATATGCATAAAGGAATATTAGAAAGGTTGTTCCAGGAGATTATGATGCATCAAATTAAAATTACCAAGGTAACATTTAAGTTTTAGATCTAATCCTAAATAGGCTTTTATTGAAGATTTGGGCACATGATAAAACAGGAACTAAATTTGAAACTCCCTGAATGAAACGCAAAACAATGATATTCAATGACAAAACAATCTATTAACAGTAAGCAATACAAATCAACAAACAAAAGTAAATATTTTAGAGATTAGGCTTCAGTTATCTTAGTTAAAATATGCAGGGACTGCAGTTTCATGATTCTTGAATCATCTTCAGACCAAACACATGATTATATATACCCCTTTAAATAAACACCTTTTTGTATAAAAAGATTTGAATGTGTGTGAACAGCATAGGTAACTCACAAAATAGTTGGTTAAATATATTTCAGTTCAGCACCTTCCTAGGATGCAATACAAAGTTATTGAAGAACCTCCTCCCATTCCAAACTACATTTTACATCGAAAATGTTTTAAACAATTTGATTTTCTCAAGAATGGCCAAATTTACAAAAATACCATATTTTAAGATTTTTCATGACAAATGTATGACTTGAATTTCCTGGGTCCTCTTCATTGTGGACGACTTTTAGACCGTAAGATATAGACAAATTGTTACTACACAAATAATGTAAATTAAAGCATACAGTTTTTTCTGGAGTTAATTTCCTAGATTTTCCTTATTATTGCTAATAATTTTCCAATACTTATATTTTATTCAAATAGAAGTGATTCTGTTTGCTTGTTTGCACCTCTCCCCTTCTTTTCTTCCCTGGTCATGTAATAAAGAGGGAAATTTCTTATCTCTCTCTCATATATATATATATATAGGGTATCCCAAAAAACACAGACAATGCCTAGTATGTTGTGCGAGACGGCAAACTGATTAATTTTCAGATAGGATCCCCTGTCCAGAGATGTACACTTTGGACAGTGGAGAGTGTCGAAGTTTCAGAACGATCGGTTGTGACAGTTTGTTAACAGTCATTTTGGTATCTTAATTTGGAAGGTATGCTACCTTTAGCCAACTGTGTACTGGAATGAATGACCTGAGCATAACATTACTGTGCATGTACTAAATTCTTCCATAGAGTTCTTGGTGTATATCCTACTGCGTTACTTGCATAGTTTCCAGTACAGTAATGTTTTTAACAGCAGTGTGACATGTACCCGTACACAGCTGCTGAAATGGCCGATATGACTTCCAGCACACTTTATGTAAATGTGCGGAATCACCTCAATGTCGTATATTCAAATTGATAATTGGTAGAGGTGAACCAGTTCTACGGCCAGCATATTTTGCAGATCTGACACTTCTCGACTATTTTCTGTGGAGTTGTATGACGAGTATGGTTTATGACACTCCTGTAATGTCAGCGGAGGACCTTATTGCTCAAGTCCACAGAGCGATTGAAAATCTTCAAAGACAATCGCACTATTGGATCATGTGCACGAGGCTCACCACCGCCGATATAGGCTCTGTAATGACATAGGAGGTACACAGTTCAAAGCCCGTTTGTAATGCAGACAGTTTGATGTTGGGTTTATTGACAAAATGTGAATGTACATCCATCTCACTTCGATACGCTACAGCGTCCAAACCATGCATTTTGAAAACCAATCAGTTTGCCTTACTGCACAACATACAGTAATAGCGTCTGTGTTTTTTTCTTTTTTCTTTTTTTTTTGTGGGGGGGGGGGGTGAGGGACATCCTGTACACACATGTATACTGATGACCCCCCCGCAAAAAAAAAAACAAAAAAAAAAAAAAAAAAAAAAAAAACGACAACACTTAGTATGTTGTATGGGATGGCAAACTGATTGGTTTTCAAATGGGGACCCTTGTTCGGAAATGCACCATTTGGACGCTGGAGAGCGTCAACGTTTAAGAACGAACGATTCCGACAATCTGTTAATCGTTTTGGTATCTTAATATGTTGTTGTTAGCTAATGCTGGATTTCTGACAATGAAGTCATTAATCCTCTTGCTCTCCAATATAAAGAGAACAATAGCAGTAATAGTAACCGCTTTTTAGAGAGCACCATATTTCTATGTTTTGGCGGTCACATCGCTCTCTCACAACCCCCAGAATGTCTGGAGGACCACACCTGTCGGTTTACGGGTCTCACCGACCTGACCGGGAGAAGATATCCTTTAGCCATTGTCGACGGGCCCTTTAACCCGACACTCACTCACTCACTCACTCCTTTAGCCATCTGTGTACTGGAATGATCGACCTGAGCATAATAACATTCCTGCGCATGGGCTAAATTCCTCCATAGAGTCCTTGGTGTGCATCCTACTGCATTGCTTGTGTAGTTAATACTACAGTAAGGTTTTTAACAGCAGTACGACACATACCAGTACACAGCTGATGAAATGGCCGACAGGAGCTCCAGCACTCTTTGATGTAATGTGCGAAATCACCTCAACATCATATGTGCTTGCTGTCTTAAGGATTTCTTTCTTCCATTTGAAACTATCTTGATTCCACATTGGAATTCATTTGACGTCCATCTTCAATGATGTGATCATCTTCACCATTATCACTCTCATCAACTTTACTGTCACTTTCATTACTTTCATTTAGCACTTTATCTAGCCACTGTTGCAGCACTATTCAGTCTTATGCATTGCCTTCACAGTAAAATTTTCGCTTCTCTGCCATTGAAAAATTAGTAGCATGAGTAGTCATGCTGACTGCAATGGTAGCCTAGGACTTAATTAGTTACAACAGTACACCCACAGATTATACACCTGTTACAAAACCACGTTACGGATCTGTTAGAGTAAATAATATCCTAAAGGTACAAAAATACCCAGCTATGTAAACTACTCCAGGGTTAAGTGCTTCAGCAATAGCCAGGTTGTATATGCTACGATGCCAAAGTTTGTTAGTAATCATGGAAATAACATTATTCATGTAATTTAAATCACTTTAAATGCTTGAGCAATAGCTATACATGTTATGCTACATTTTCTTTCTAATGAATGGAAATACATTATTCATGTAATTTAACTCACTTTAAATGTTTGAACAATAGCTAATTTCACTTTAATAGTTTGAATTACTCGTGTTATTTAAGTAAATCCAAATTATATTATGATATTAATAGAGAACAATAAACATAAGTAGGAACTGTTAAAGGAGTGTTCCAATTTTTTGTCAATTGCCACATCCTACTGCTACTTGGTTGCAAGTTTACTCAAAAATATTTTACTGTGTGCCATACAGAACAGCTATTGCAAGCCTCGGAACTGCAGATTAAATGTAATAGAATTATGTATAATGCCATAGAAACATTTGTTGTTGCTATTAAGAGCATTAATCACTTGAACCAGCAACTATTACAGAACTTATTAATATTACTTAAAAGGTATTGATGTACAGAATGTCGGGCAGTTACAAAAAGAGGATTATAAAAAATAACTTTTTATAGCTGTCAATCTCAACTGATCATATGTCATAATACCTTATTGTTACTGATGATGTCCTGCAAATGAACTACGTGAGTTTCTGTAGTTGCAATTACAGTTTTTAAGGATGCTGCATTTTCTTAAAGCAAATAACAGTTATAGTGAACTTCAGTAACCTTAAAAACTATATAATCACAACTATTGAAGCTCGCATATTTTATTTTGTGCGTAATCGGTATCAATTATTATATATGGCATTAGGATGCAATAAAACAAGACGTCATTATGGTAGCTGGAAAATTTAAAGGTGGCTGGCTTAAAACAAAATCCAACCATAGGTTTGCCATGCCTTGCAGTATTGTGTAGTTAAACATCCTGTGAAATCAGGCTGTACAGCCGATGATATAAATATCGTTTGTGCCCACAAAATGTTATTTCTACAACAGGAAAAAATCTGGTGTGTTGCACTCACATGACTTTCTCTACTCTTGGGCTAACCATTCTTAAAAACTCTTATTCCTCTATCTTCTTAGTGTTAGTTAAGATAATGATTTGTACAAATTATCTTATTGCTTATTTCCTTGTATGTGTAAGGGGAATATTAGAATACAGTAGGCTTTGTGATAGTCAAATATTTTAAAGCTTTGAGATCTCATTCTCCTTGCATGCTTAACATATAAAAAAAATGAACGATGTTCCATTTCACAAAAGTTTTAAGTTTTTCAAAACTCACACACACACATGACAAGAAATATTTCCAAAATGGTTCACCCTACAACAAAATTTATTGAGACATAAATTGTGTATTTTAGCAAGATCAACATTTTTTTGTATAGTATGCTTTGGTCTATCTCTAACGGTTTACCAGTTATGCAAAAGTCGTCCACAGTATCAGAAAATTCAAGATATACATTTTATTTGTCATAAAAATATCTCAAACATGACATTTTAATCAAAATCGTTAGAGCCATTTTCAAGAAAATCAAAATTTTCCATGTAAAGGGTAGTTTAGGGTGGGGCTATTTTCTTCAAAATCTTAGTGTCTCATCCTCGAAAGACATTAAACTTAAATACCAACTTTGGTTTTTAAGCTACTTTTCGTTTTTGAGTTATGCTGTCCACAGACTGACAGACACACACACACACACACACACACACACACACACACACACACACACACACACACACACACACACACACACACACACACACACACGGACCTTTTTCTAAAACTGCTTTTTTTTTTTTATTCAGGGGGTCTCCAAACATATTTCTGGTGAAATCTTGACATCGAATTTTTGGGTGGAATACAATACTTCCCCTACTTACCAGTAGAGAAAAAGTGCCTTTTTTTTTTTTTTTTTTTTTTTTTTTTTTTTGAGGGAGTGTCAAAACATATACTTCGGTGAAATCTCGACATCGAATTTTTGGGTGGAATACGACACTTCCCTCTATTTACCAGTAGAGAAAGTAATAATAGTAAAAGTGAACTGTCAGCCGCCTTGAAATTTTGCGGTTACCAAAATTGTGTTGACAGCACAGAAAACCTATAGTAGGTTGACAGCCAAGCTGGTATGAAAAATACACCTGTAGTGGTAGGAGCACAGATTATAGGAGTATATTGCAAGTGCTCCAATGTGAGCATTTGGGAGCGCGATTTTTCATAGGTTTAGTTTCGGCCCATGTCGCTAGTCGCTACCACGTCGCTACTCTCGCTGCAATATCTCGTGCATATATTAATATGCCTCGTGTTTTGGATGTGGAAGTTTGTTTTCCCAGTATTTGTGTACACAGTGTTATTTAGAAAATGAAATGGCTCATCTGTTGACTAATATAAGGCAGCAGTTCGAACATTTGACTAAAAAGCCGGAAGATTATCTTAGGTGTGTTTAGTTGAATGAGTATATTATAATTGGTGTGAGTTTTAGGTTATGAATATTGGTTTCCAAACAGAAATTGCTGCTAGCATTCCAAACTATAAGTGCAGAGATTTTATGAAAAGTATGAATGCTATAAGTAAGCATAATTCCACGTTCCTGGCTGTTGGGTAACTCCAGGAGCATGCTCTTGCAAACTGAAAACACAAACTTTCGATACATTTAGTGTACTGGTATATGGGGCTCAAGTTTAGATTAGGTTACTTGCCACTTGCCGGTCAGTTTCTAGGTCCGAAGTTACTTACTGCGCATGCGCCGACAGTAGTTTCAGAATTGCCACTAGGTTTCGCTGCATGAGCTAGCTGTCACTAGCAGACGATTTTCACATACATTATTTTGCTCACACAGATATATCGCTAGTGCGACTCCATACTATTGTTGTGGAAATTATTGTGTACATTATCGTTATTGCCTTTTTACTGGCTCCACGAAATGCTGGCTCGTTCTTTTTTTATTTATTTATTTTATATTATATTATTATTACATTTATATTATATATTATTTATATATAATATTATATTTATATTATAATATCCCCCTCATGGGGTGTAACACGGCATCACATTCCCTGCATAGCATTCGAGTTCTCAGCAGGCCCTCGTCGTAAAGAAATTGCATGCATTCCTCCTCATTACAGCACAGAGGTGCTAAATCTACTATGCTAATGAAGCGATCCATTGCACTCTCACAACTTGCTTCTAAGAAGGTCACCAGCATACTGCCGGGGCCCACTAAAACATTCAAACTTACTATTGGCAACAAACTCCTGGGGAAATTGTGCTGTTGGCAGCGCTGAATTAACACAGCAACTTCGGCAACTTTCGTGATCATTCGTACGCACTGCCGAGTTGGACCTAGCCAAAATTCTGACCAAGTGCTCGCATCACCTAAACTAAACAATATCCGGTGTATGGTATATGGTACTATATATATGGTATTTGGTATATAACTATATAACTATTTCCAATAACTGGAAATAGTTATTGGTTGAAATTAAATCAAGTTTTAACTCGCATATGTTCTTGATTTAAAGTAAATATAATCTCTTCTTAGATAAGATGAATGTTATGAAATTCATCAGCCACAGAACTCTGGCTCAACTTTAGAATATGTCCGTCCAAACTCAAAGTCCAAAGGTACTTACTGCGCATGCGCCGACAGTCATTAGCACAATCAACACTAGAATTCGTGCACAGTTTGGGGTGGGACTTAGGGACTTATACAAAATTCTCACTGTACATATTCTAAAGTTTACCCCCAAACTTTCATCCCTAACTGCATACTTTGTCAGTGGCATATTAAAAAAAGGAAACATAATGTTCCTCAGTCTACAGATAGATAACCACATGAATTGAAAAGCACATATTTATGTTATATAACTAAATTTACTTCTGCATGTTATCTAATTTATGCATTATCAATTCTTGAAATTAATGAGTTTAAAATTAAGTTATAATGCCTATTTCAATTTAATAATGAAATATGTCCTGGCATTTTGGGTAAGCACTGTTGAAAGTGTTCCTTTACAGATAATGTCAGTACAAATAAATTCTGGTACACATAGTAGACATTGATGCAGAAATTTATTCTTCTATGTGAATATTTACTATCTGTACTGACAATTTATATAACAAAACGGAAAGAATTAACACTAAACCAAGGTATTCGTGACAAAATAATTGGCAAAAGAGCAGCTACATAGATCAATTCCAGCACTATCCTGTTATCAAAGGAGTTTATTAAGAGTTCACAGTTTAATTCATAATGCTCTTCCCCATAATAACTTAAGGCCTTAACTAACATTTCAAATTATTTAAAGCCACTATTGAAATAATAAACATAAATAATCTAATGTGTGTGTTCACATGACTGGAAATGGCTGGAAATTTCCAATAATGTTATCCTATCATCTGAGGTGTGGCTGATAGTATCATCAGGTTGGAACCACAATTTCTCAATATTCACATCATTAAGGAAGGTCATAAAAATGTTTCAACCATATTTCAATAGCATTTTGCATTCTCTCTCATGGAATTTCCACATCTTCAAAACAGTAAGGCCCGATTACTCCTCCAGCCCAAAATCCACACCAAATAGTTGCTCTTTCTGGATACTCATCTTTGAATGGGTTACCCAAGGCCTCCCAGATGCGGCAATTCTAAAGGGTCATCAACAACTTCCTCCACACCACGGTAGTGCTTGATGGTGCTCCCTAGATTTTAACCATTCCACTCCACCAACTGACCTACCCATTGTTATCGCTTCCAGCACATTTGTCTCATGTAATCGCTGGCTGTCAGTAGATTAAAAAAAATTGTTGTTTAACGATGCTGTCAGTTGCCAGGATCATATCAGTGCACACTTAAAAACCATTGATCTGGGGCAGATTTGAACCTGGGACCTTGGGATTAGTAGGCCAGCATCTAACCAGCTGAGCCACTCAGACCGACTATCAGTAGATGAGTTGTTATTATGATGTGAGTATTGATGGTATTGGCATGTCTGTAAGGTGACAGCTGTTATTCTACAGAGGAACGTGTGTTTCTTGTGGAAAGTGTCTTTAATGAACATAGAAATTATACAGTGAAAGTGAAACAAAATTTTGATGTTAGATTCCCTAACTCAAAACTGGCACATTGAGATACTGTGTGAGACTATAAGTTTTGTGAGACAGGCTCTGTGCAAAATGCTGCAAGGAGTGGTAGAGTGTCTTAATGTAGAACTGGCAGATATGTTGGATAAAATGCTTAAAAGTCCTCAGAAATCAATGCACAAATTGGGCCAACAAAACGTTATTTCTTATGGTTCTGCATACAAAGTAGAAAAAAAGAACTTGGGTTATATCCATATAAAGTGACAAATTAAAACCCAGAAATTATGGGAACAGCATGCAGTATTGTGAACAGTTTCAAGACTTTTGTGCACCATGGAATTGACAGATAGGTAATTTTTTACCAATGAATCTTGGTTTCACTGCACAAATTCACAAAGTACATGTGTATAGTGTACTGAAAATCCTAATGCCAGTTAGGAAATACCTTCACACTCAGAGAAAATTTTAGTATGGTGTAGAATCTCTCATTCACAAATTATTGGGCCACCTCAGTTAATTCCGAAGTTTACTAATTGGATATTCTATTCTCATTTATTGTACAGCTAAACAAAGATGAGATGTCATAGATGATTTTTGAAATACTATAATTAAATTCTCTTTTGCTACAGATGCTATGTAATCTGTAATTGCTGTTTTCAGCTCATCAATTGTGTTTTGATTGTTTTTGTACACCTAAGCTTTAGTGGCTCCCCAAAGAAAATAATAGGGAGGAGACAGGTCAGGAGATCATGGTGGCCACTTTTTTCAACAAGACATTGCCACTGCTCATATATCAGATCAATGTATGAGGTTGTTAGTAGAAAATTTTGTGGAAAGGCTAATTAATCAAAGTCTGGCCACCATGATCTCCTGACCTGTCTCCTCCCTATTATTTTCTTTGGGGAGCCACTGAAGCTTAGGTGTACAAAAACAATCAAAAAACAATTGATGAGCTGAAAACAGCAATTACAGATTACATAACATCTGTAGCGAAAGAGAATTTAATTATAGTATTTCAAAATTCATCTATGTCTTCAAGAAAATGATAAACACTTTCGTCTTCTTTAAGCAGGGGAGCTTCATATTGTTGATCTATATTACCTTTTATGAATTGCATATGTCATTCTATCAGATTTTTTAATTCACAGAATGTTATAACCATACACTCGTGGCAGCCAGTACTGCCACTGGAATTTCCCACTCTCTGGTTACATGAAAACTACTGAGTGACTTCTCGATGATCCGTTATTTGTTAGCGTTGCCATTTAAATGAAAATGTGCCTTGTCAGTGAAGATTATTTTCTTTACAAAATTGTTCTCTGTATGTTGTGTTCTCAAAATCCATTCAACAAACTGTCTACCTTGCAAATGGTCAGTTAGTTTCGGATGTTGAGTTAACTGAATATTGTATGCATGCAAAATCCTTTGTGAGAATTTCCTGGAGTAAGCTTTATGCAATGCCTAACTATTGTAAAGGACAGCGAACTGATTTTTGTGGACTCACAGCAACTCTTTTGTATGCAACTAAGAAGTTCTCATCAGACCAGCTTGAGTTAGAGTGCACTGAAGTTTTGATGTCTGTTGTCTCAAATTTTGTCATTAGCCTATGAACTGTTGACTCATTATGTGCATTATGATGATCAAGAACCATACAAAACTTCTGCAGTTTGTGTGCAACATTCACCAGATTTGTAATATGTTTTCACAATCAATATTGTTCCAAATATAAACGGTTCCATAACTAATAACTAGGAGTACTAATTACAAAACATGTACATAAAATGCTTGCATGGCAGCATTAAAACAGCAATGTGCAATTAAGAACCCATTTCTAATGATCCACCCGTTATATGTGTGTATACTTGCTGCTTAGATATGCTAATATGTAAATAGCCATCATACCTTACAAACTCTGTCTTCTATTGCTCCTTGTGATCAGAGGCAAAGCCTGGATTTGTATGATGAATTTCTTGCAAATGTACAGTACAATGTACAATGCCGGTCATAATGTGTCTTAATTCTGTAACTTATCTTCATAACTTAGTCTGGAGAAATAAGTTGCATCCCTTATTAGAACATCCACGACATCCTCCACTAAATCTATTCTTGTGAAGCTATCATGATACCTCACAATCACAACAAATACAAGTGCACTTTATTCTTCTCCCGCTAACTCCTGAAGTCAGGCAGAATGTTAGTGTTAATCCTAACACTTACTTAAACTTGCCTTCATGGAGTAGGTAAGCAGCATCGAATCCCTCTGCTACCAATAAAACTTTTGGCAGTCAGACACATGCGTGAACAAGGCAAATTGTATTTTGCCTTACTTTGCCTTGACAAGCTGCTTGCTGCCAACATGCTTTTGTGTGAATTGCATGGAACTCAGCTGTGAATGAGAAACTACAGTTGGAGAAAAATATAATATTTAGTGCATATTAAATTGGAAGCCAAAAAAGTGGTATTCATATTTTAGGGTAGGCTCAGCCTTAATACACATTTTGCCTCTAGTTGTAGCTTTATATAGACATAGAGAATGCCCCTGCAATGCAGCAGAATGTCAATAATTGAACAATAAACATGCCATGCATTTCATAACAGTAAAAATAACCTCAGTTGATATTTAATATCAAGGTTTACATAATATAAATTAATTTATACATGCTTCTTATGTACTTGTAGCTTGATTTTATATTCATCTTGAATTTATGATTTTTAATATGTAGTGTTCAGGATGTAGCTGCTGACAAGGTGATAACACTTCTCAAGACGATCTACGATTTAACAAAGTCGGAAGAGAACCAGTCCAGTGGGGAGGCACTTCCTGAATTAATTGTTGATGGTTTTGATGAGGAACAGATATGGCAAGAGCTGGAACTGCAAAATGCAAGTTGTAGTGACAGTCTTGTGAGAGATGTAGCAAAGATAGTGTCATTAAAAAAGGATCTCATTTTTCCAATTGCCAATAACAATGTTGATCATGATATTGAAACGGATAATGTGCAAAATGAAGAAAAAATGGATGAAGAAGAACAGCAAGAAGATTCTGAATCTGATTCTGGTATAGAAAAACAAGAAGGAATAGGTGATGGTTAGTACTGATTTTTGTTGAGCTTTACTGTTAAAATAGAAAACTGGGTCAATTAATAACACTATACAACACTCACTTTTTTAAATTTCCCGGAACATGTTTCAGAGGCTAGTTTCCTGCATTATCAACTGGACATATTAATGAACCCATTTTTCTATTTTAATTGTAATCCAACAACACTCATCAACTTACAGATTATTAATAGAGCTTTATTAAAATCTAAAAATAATGTTGAATTTTGTTGTATTTTCTTTATTGCATTGAAGTTCTTTAATTTCACTTGCATGCTGCTTTTCATAAAGTATAGTGTTCATTATAATTTTCTCAAAATACTCTTTAACTTTCAAGCATTTATCTTTTAAGATGATTTGAGGTGCTTGGATGTGAAAGTGTTGTAAAATAGGATAATTTATTATTGATGAAAGTAATTACACCCAAAACAAAAGTACATTTTGTTTTTAAAAATTCCTTAACAAACAAGTGCAATTCCTCATAAGGTATTGTTTTGGAGATATGCTGGAGCTAAATCTAACCTAATACAATATTAATCATAATTGTACTATACTGCCTCTTATGTATAATATAACATTTGCTGCTTACCTCATTATATTGGAGGATAAAGCTAAACATCTCAAAAGGTTATGCATGTAATTGCCTCTATGTCGTATTATGTTTATTGTTGTATTCAGCATTGACATCCATACTCCTTTTGAATTATAAATTACCTTTTTGATTACAGATGATTTAGAGAGCAACATGGAGCAAGCCAATGAAGAAGACGAAGAGGATGGTAGCAGTGAGGATGACAATGATATGTTCTTTCAAGACATTCCTAATGATGAGGTACATAATTTTACATCCTAACATCTGCCAGTTATTTCCTCCTCCTCCTCCTCTTTGCCTTCTTCCTCTTCTTCTTTGTCATGGTTTAGACCTTTTATTGGTCTATTCTGGCTCCAAATTGCTGCTGCTTCCATCTTTTCCTAGGTCTTCCCAAATTTCTTCTTCCTCATGGTAAATAGTTGTATGCTAAATTAAGAACAAATTAGTAACTAAAAGCTCCACTTATCTTATTAATATTGCAAGCTGGTATACTGCTGACTATAGTTTCAAGTTGCATCCAACTTATTCTCAAAGCTATCCAAACAAGTTGTATGCTGCTTTTGGTATTCTGTTTTCAGTCATCTTTATTAAGTGTTGTTTTCAATTTGTTATATTTAGATCCTCTACTTTGTTATTTTTGTATTAAGCTTTTTGTCTGTTCATTGATATCCTGCTTTTGATCTGAGGAATCATAAGTCTGCAGCTTCTATTCTAGCTGAGTGTTGTGCCATCATAGTCCATGTTTGAGATCCATAAGTTATTGTAGGAACTGCCATCATCTTGTATAATTTCATTATAGTCTTTCTTGGCTTTATTTTTCAAAGTTGTATTTCAGTTACTTCAAGTATGACATTACATATGAAGTGGTATGGCTCCTTTCACATTTTGAGGCACAAGCTAGACTCAGCAGTGTGAAACTTTCATAAAACCAATTTCCAATAGCACAAGGGCTTTAAAAGTATAGAAGTCCAGGACAAATTTTGAGGTATAATTAAGGAAAAATTGAAGCTATTAACAGTGAAGCAACAGAATCTAAAATAAGAACAAATTAGAAACTTATAGCTTCACTATGTATAGCTTTGAAAATAAGTTGGATACAATTTGAAACATGTCAGCTCTGGAAGATCTTGCAATATTACTAAGATAAGTGAAGCTTTTAGTCTCTAATTTGTTCTTGTTTTAGATTTGAGCTATAATCTTACTCAGATGCTCCTAAAAGCATAAACATCCAACAACGGTGTACGCAGAAGGTTATACATAAGAGATAGGTGAATGTTTAAAAACAAAGGTGTGTTGTTGTTACCTGGGTTTCTGACAATGAAGTCATTAATCCTCTTGCTCTCCAATATTTTTCACTGATGGATGGGGCACTAGAAGTGGACAGGTATATTTGAAGGTGGTTTTGGTCCATTTCCTCTTGCAGATCGCATAGAGAGCTATATAGCTCTCCAATAAAAAACATACCTTGTTAAAGCACACAATTTGTGTCAAATATTTGTGGCGTTAACCTTTACAATGTATTGGCTTGAATTGTCAAGTACTTAATACTTCAAGTGGTGAGTCATTGTGACTTCTTTATATTGGTCTTTTAAAATAACAATTTAGGATAGATCCAATAAACTGTTTGGTACAGTGGGCCAGTTTTGTATTACAACATCAAAAGTATTGAGATCACATCTTACACTAGGTGTTAACTTTTTATTGTTCCTTCGATGATTGTGCATGGTGTCATCCATCCAGGAAGACTTCAGTTTCAAATAATGAAGAAAATGGATATCACTATACTCTGTTCATCTAGAGATTAGAGGAGACGTAAACAAAGCCACGTGCGTTTTGACCACAGCGCACCCTCTTGACGCTTTCGCTGTCTAAATAGTCCCTTGAAGAAATACTGTTACTGAGATCTGAAATGTCATTTAATGTTTGCTAAAGCATGAACTAAGTGTACTAAGCATAGTTAAAGTGTAAGAATACGCAGTTAAGTGAATCTGTAACCAGCCTAATTCATTCTGCACGCGCATTATTCAGTATGAAAGTAACATGGCGGAACAAGTGAGTTGTGAAATATAAGTGCGGCAAAACGTTGCGAAGTGGTGAAAAGACAATATTGAAAGTATTTAACAAGTTCTGTGAGAAATATCCCGAACTTGCTATCGAAGACGTGATGAAATCAACATCCGAGTTTACTGGTGTGTCAGTTGCAAGTATTTACAGCACACGCAAAGAAAAATCGTCAGTTGTGAAGATCCTGACTAAAAGCGACCACATGCCAGATAAATGGTGGATGTAGTTTGCGACGAATTTGTGAGTGTGAGATCTGCAATCCGTCGAAAAGTTCATCAGTTCTTTGTTAACAATGAACCCCACCTTAAAGTGCTGTTGGCAGTTAACTCTGATCCCGATCTTCCAGATTTAAAACAAACTTCCCTCCACAAGCTGCTTCTGGAGATTGGTTTCGAGATTGTGAGCAGGAAATGAAAAAGTGTTATTGTGGACAGAGATGACGTAAGTAGCAGTTAATTTCCATGTGCTACATGTTATTTGGATCAAGTAAATATGTCCTTTTAGTAGTGTAAAATGCATATTATACCTACGCGTAGCGGTAGGTAACTGTGTTGCGTCATTGTGAAAGCATGTGGCCGCGGAGTGATACAAACCGGTGCTTTGTTTATATCTCCTCTAATCTCTTGATGAACAGAGTATATATAGCGTCTAGGTTGAATGTTATAGGGGAACATAGTTCGGTTATCTAGACTTGTGCTTTGTGTTCATGAAGCTTTCCATAGTGTGAAATAATAGTTTCTTCCAGTGGTTTATTTAAAGGCTTTCTGACAGTGAAATTGAGAAGTGAAAGACGTGTACCTACATATTAGCATAGTGACTTTGTTGTTAGTAATGTTTTAAAAACATAGTATAGTCTTAGACACTTCACTAATGAGGGTAGCAATACACAATTGACGAACAACTAGTATTTTTATGCTGCAATGCTGTCTCAGAAAGCGGGTCTGTATCCTCACGAGCAGTTCTATTGTATTGTTTAATGACCTTACACAGGAGTGTGTGGGGTGGGATGCGTAGGCAAACACTTGTTGGAAATAAGGTTGTTAAGAATCTGGAGACTATATATTGCAGGTTGCCAATCTCCATGGCCGTGCTTACTAGAGCACCTAACTGCGGTAAATCATTGTGCAGGGGATGACGGTTTCAAGTCCCACCTCCGTCATAGATGTGTATGTTGTTGTTAGCTAATGCTGGATTTCTGACAATGAAGTCATTAATCCTCTTGCTCTCCAATCTTTTTCACTGATGGATGGGGCCCTAGAAGTGGCCAGGCATATTTGAAGGTGGTCTTGGTCCATTTCCTCTTGCAGATCACATAGAGGACAGAGTGGTGAAGAATATATCCCAATTCTTTTAAATGTTTTGCCAGACAGTCATATCCTGTAATCAACCTAAAGGTTGCAACTGCCGTTTTTCGAGGATACTCAGGAATTACTGTTTGAATGTTTGGTAGTTCATTAAAAACGAAACAAACCTACCAAAATGGCTATCTGAATAAAACATATAATAAAAACATTAAGGGACCCAAAACTGGCCCTTGAGGTACCCCATATCTTACTATTCCCTGTTTTGACTTCACCTTTGACAAACACGTATCATTTTTAACATGAATTTCAGTTATCTGTTTTCTACCTAACAAGTAAGATTTACAAATTTCATAGGCTTTTCCTCTTATTCCATAAGCTTTTAATTTATCAAGTAGCAGAGCATGCTTTACGCTATCAAATGCCTTCGAGAGGTCAAAAAATAATGTGCCTACCTTTTTATTCTGTTTTAATAAACCTATGACCTGATGGACATAGTCAATAACAGCAGTTGTATTTGAAAACCTCTTTCTAAATCCATGCTGAAATTGCCAAAATACATTTTCCTTATATGCTAATGGCTTCATTGCCAGATGCAAGGCACTAGAAAACAACATTTTCCTTATTTAAAAATTCTAGCATCCTGACTAAGAGAACCTACTCATATATTTTCCCAATCTCTGAGGTTAGAGTTATTGGTATGTAATTATTTATATCTAATTTCTCCCCTTTCTTATAGATAGGCCTTACAATACTGATCTTTAAACAATCTGGAAATATTCCCTTCTGTATTGAAAAATTGATAAGATGTTCCAATGGTTTTGCTATTTCATTCTTGCAGTATTTTAGTAACATTGGACTAATTTCATCCCAGCCTGAAGTACTTTTACTATGCAGAAGCCCAATTACTTTGATAATGTCATGTACATTTGTAGGTTTTATATATATTGTTGATTTTACAGCATTTGTAATAATGTTGTTGCTTTTCCCTAAACTTTGTTGTGTTAAGTTGAAATAAAAATTGTTTATATACTCACAAATTTTTTCAGGGTCTTTCTCAATTATTCCTCACAGAAGTACTTACCTTCACATCTCATGTGAGAAAATATAACGGTTAATTCCTATGTTAACATTTAATCAATAAGAAATCTGATGAATACATTTTAAAGTCTAAATCAAGAACAAATTAGAAACAAAAAGCTTCATTTATCTTAGTAATATTGCAAGCTCTTCAAACCTGACTAGTTTCAAGTTGCATCCAACTCATTTTCAAAGCTATTCAAACAAGTTACCATAGTGACCAACACTCAATTTAAAGGTTCATTTGTTGCCAGCCTTTGAAAACAAAAACCTATAAATACATTCTATTGGTGGTACTTCAAAATTCATAACGTGGTTCCTGTTTTGTAAAATAAATGTATTTTCCCAAACCATTAAATCTGTAGGTCCATTTAATTGTTTTAATAATTTAATCTCTGGATTTATTTCATCATTAAATGACCAAAAATGATCCGCCACAGCAGATTTATCAATCTGTTTATATTTAATATTTCTAAGATGCTTCTGAATTCTGGTTTCTAAATGACATTTAAGTTTATCAATATAAACCCTATCACAATCCAAACAACTAAATTGATAAATACCTGATTTTTTAGAATTTGGCATTTTATTCTTTTTAGAAAAATTTTGTAAATTTTGTATATTAAATTTAGTTTGAGGGATTAAAGTTATTCTATATTCTTTAAAACTTTTTGTAAATTTTTTATTAGCCCAAGAAGGGTAAGCAAACTTCTTAAAAATACAATCGTCTTTTATTTTCTTGGTCATTTACTTATAAAATAAATCCACAGGTTAAATTGCTAAAACAATTAATGGACCTATAGATTTAATGGTTTGGAAAAAGATATTCATTTTAAAAACCAGGAACCACGTTATGAATTTTGAAACACCACCAATGGATTATATTTATAGGTTTTTGACTTCAGAGGTTGGCGACAAATGAACCTTAAGTTGAGTGTCAGTAGCTGTAGTAACTTATTTGGATAGCTTTGAAAATGAGTTGGATGCAACTTGAAACTAGTCAGATTTGAAGAACTTGCAATATTACTATGATAAGTGAAGTGAAGCTTTTAGTTTCTAATTTGTTTTAATTTAAATTCTGTTGCTTCACTGTTAATAGCTTCAATTTTCCTTAATTTAATATTTTAAAGTACTTCATTATTTTCTCAGGATTTGTTCTATTCAGATGTGTTTGGAAAGGAACCGCCAGTGAAAGATGACGAAACTCTCATGGAAGATGAAGATGATGGTGACGAAGATAATTATGAGGAAAATAATGATGCTAATCAAACTGAAGGTGAAAGCTTAAGCAAAGGAGAAAAACAAGTGAGGTGAGTTTCTTCTTATTGAGATGGATAATACTTAAGCACCTTATTTGGTAAATTTAAATTTTGTTATTTAAAGATAATGGACCCTCGAATGAGAATTACAAAATGTTCATGATGTATCAAATGGAGCTGGGCTCTTATGACTAGTTGTCGACAGGCCCTTAAACACAACTCACTCACTCACTCACTCAAATGGAGCTTAGCATGTTATTTGACTTTTTGGTATATTTTGCTAAATTGATTGATAACTCATGGCCAGTGTGTAAATTTCTGTTATGTTGATGCTAATCTTTTGCAGTCATGAGTTTGATTGGTTTTGATCTCTGAATATTCTTTTAAATTTGGTGACTAATCGAAAGATTTGTAGAACACTTTTCAAAGATGTTTGGTCCATTGGATTAATTATCTCCTACTCAGAATTTGTAGCAGCTCCTAAGAAATAGCTTAGGTGGTTGAGTGAAAATGAGATTATATGGTAATAATGATTGAAATGAATACATTCATTTATTCATTGTAGATTTGATTTACAAGATGAAGTAAAATCAAGTCTAGAGCAGCGGCAAGAACGACTAAAGGCCAAAATTGAACAGCTGGAAGAAGCTGCACTGGCTGAGAAACCTTGGCAGCTGAAGGGTGAGGTATCAGCTACAACACGTCCTCAAAATTCATTACTGGAGGAAGTGCTTGAGTTCGATCTCACTACTAGACCACGTGAGTACATTTATTTTAATGTTGCACTTTGTGTCATTGTAGAATTTATAAATGAGTGTGCTATTTTTTGTAAAAATCCTCAGTATAAACATACAAATCAGCTGTTCAGAAAGGTTTTCTTTGTGTATATTGTACTTTGTCCAGTTTTCTTTGTCACTTCCTGATTTCTCACAGTTGCATCCTAATGTCATCAAGCACAATTTTAAATGTTGATTCACTTACATCTCATTGTCAGTTCACTAAGATCTAATTAATATTCTCCCTCTTACTTCACTTTTCTTCATGGCTTTATGACAACTGAAGTCTGCTCACTTGACTCGCTGGTGGGGGCGTCAAACACAAAACCTCTCCAACCTCTAGAGTTGCAGCATCAATGTACTTGTCAACTGACGTCACAACCTCACTTGGAGAACATACTTTGTGTAACACCAGAAAAATAGCTTACACGACTGCTAGTGATTTCCACAGAATTCCAGAATGTTCAAGAGGCAGGAAGAAGGGAAACTTGTTATCTCTCTTGTTATCTCTCGGTAGCGTTTCTGGTAAATTATTTATTTATGCCAATAAGCTTACTACTGATGTTTTTAAACACACAAGTCATATGTGGGCAATGTTTGAGAGGTAGAATTGTCATTGAATTTTTCAGTTATGATTCTACCTCTCAAGCATTTCTAGTGTTTATGCTGGGTGTGAACGCTACTTATCTCTCGGTATCCTGACTGGTTGGCACCATCCATTTGGTAGCTGCATCACAATATCTTGAAGAGGAAGTTAGTCACGAAACTAAAGCTTTTCTTAAAAGCGTTGAAAAAACTGCATTGATTAGAGGAAATTGTATGGAAATATTATATACTTTCATAGAACAGGAAGGGAATCCCAATACAATATGTGAGAACAGTGTAACTCAGAAACGAAATGTCAGAAGATACATTCAGTATCTTCCAAGGTGTGACAAAAATTTTTAAAAGTATGTGATCTTGGCAACCAAGGTTTGTTACTTTTCAATCATGTAGCTCCTCAATTGGCCCCTCAGGGATGTAATAAGGCTGAATGCACCCCAGACCAGAAGAAAATCTCCATGCTGATGCCAGAATCGAACTCGGGTCTCCCGCTTGGTAAGAGCAGCATTACCACCACACTAAGAAGATGACCAGATTTTATATTACCAAAATAACTTCTATTTACATTTGCTACTTTATGTTCATCAATTGAGTAGAAAACATTATTTATCAGGTAATTCTTTATCGCCTCGATTTTCTTCACCTATGCATCTATTTCCTTAATCTGGTGAGATAAATGATTGTATAAATCTTTTGCATTGCTTTAATAAATTTGGTACCAGTGAGCCTGATATAGTATGTAGTGCTCTGAGTAGATTCTGAGTTTTATAAGACTATTTTTGCATGTATTTCTCCTTGGAATTTTTAAAATTATTCTTATTGCTATTTTCTATAATTTAAATGTTCTTAACCACTGTTTCTTTCCCACTGCTCCCCATAAATGATCTGGTAATGTTGCCGAATTTGGGCTGCATAAAGGAGGGTGCCAACATATGAGAAGTGTGTGTTTAAAAACACCAACAGTAGGTTTATTGGCAAAAATAAATAATAATTACCATCTGAAGGTTATTTAATCCTGGGATATAAAGTACTTACAATAGTAAGTCACCATCGGGGTAATTGTCTCTGATGTGAGACTGCCTTTGTGGTTTACCAGGAGAACTGGTTTATGTAATCTGGCAGGTTGTCACAGTAGCTTAATGGTTAGAGCACCGCTTAGTAAGTGGAGGGTCTGTGGTTTAAATCTCAGCTGTGGCATTGAAGTTGTAAGTTCCAGTTCTACCTCTCAAATAGATTTGTATATTGACATGAGAAAATGTATACCTTGAATATTTATTAAGTAGGTAGAAACTTATAAGTGATGAGAGGTAGAACTGGAACTTAAAAATTCAATGCCATAACTGGGATTTGAACCACAGACCTTCCGCTTACCGGGCGGCTGCTCTACCACTGAGCTATTGTGACAAACTGCCAGAATGGCATTAAATTCTCAAACCAGCTCGTATTTCTCCTAGTAAACCACAAAGGCAGTCTCACATCAGAGACAAATTACCCCAATGGTAATTCTACCTCTCAAACTTTGCCCACACACGACTTGTGTGTTTAAAAACACCAACAGTAAGTTTGTTGGCATAAATAAATTATAAGTGATGTTAAGTAATTGACTAATTATCTGGAAACCCTAACCTTCACTTAGTATAAATACCATGAACAAGTTTCAGTTACTGCTTGTGCACAACTTCGGCAAGTTTCCAGCTTGAATTTTCGATACATAGTCTGTAAAGCCCAACTTATTTGGTGCAATTTTGTGTAACTAGGAAACCATTGGAAATGTTTATTTAAAGAAAACTGTAGTATTGAAATGCACAATTTGTGCCAAGGACATTTTCAAAATTTCAGCCGTTTTCAAAGTAGTTCTCGTAAGTTTTCAAAAATTTCCTAAATGTGAGTGCATTATCTAATAGGCATTTGTTTCTTTCTTGCTTTCTTATTTTTGCATAGTGACTTTAGTGTTATAGTCACATAGATTAATTTGTTTTTTTAATTGTATAACATTTTATAAATTCTTACAGTAAAATGCATTGTAATTATCCATGTTTTCAGCACCTGTTATCACAGAAAAGACAACACAGAAGTTAGAAGACGTTATCTTGCAGCGTATCAAAGATAAAGCATGGGATGATGTTGAGCGTAAGATTAAACCAGTAGAAACACCAAACGAGTATAAAAAGAAACTTGTACTAGACCAAGAGAAAAGCAAGTTGAGTCTTGCTGAAATTTATGAAAAAGTAGGTGAATTAGTGTATATTCATTAAATTAAATATATCAACTGGAATAAGTGTAATGAAGCACTTGATTAAACTAGTGATCTAAACACTTCTAACTTAAATTAGTTTAATTCTCTGGTAAACATGTTAGATTGATTAGATACCAATAATATGAGAAAAACACAGTGATGTACGAGGGTGGTTTGATAAGTTCTCGGAATCACCATGAGAGGTCAGCCATAGTGCCACAAGTTGTTCACATAATATTCATTGGACTGTTGCTTGTAAACACGTATCACAACAATGTTCTTGGAAGACAGCTGTAGTGGTGACGTGACTGTATTGTTGTTCCCGTGTAGTGATTTGCAAAGATGGAAAAAATCGACATTCGAGCCGTGATTAAATATTTCGTAAAGAAAGGTATGAAAGCAAAGGACATTCATGCAGATTTTCTAAATACACTAGGTGACTGCTCCTTCATATTCAACTGTTGCCAAGTGGACAAATGAATTTAAATTTGGTCAGGAGAGCTTAGATGATGATCCGCCCAGTGGCCGGCCAAGATGTGTCACTATCCCAGAAATCATTGCAAAAGTGCACAAAACTGTAATAGAGGATTGCCGATTGAAATGCGTGAAATTGTTCAAGCTTGCCAGATGTCATCTGAAGGGGTATATTGAATTTTGACTGAAGAATTACATATGAAAAAATTATCTGCTAGATGAGTGTTCCGACTTGACACTGGATGAAAAACGCACGAGAATGGAAGTATTGGAACAATGTTTGGCATGTTTTAGGAGCAACAAACAAGATTTTTTATGCCGGTTTGTGACCACAGATGAAACTTGGGTCCGCTACTATACTCCAGAGTCAAAACAACAGTCCAAACAGTGGAAGCATGCTGATTCTCCATCACCAATGGAATGGTAACGCCATCAGTTTTCTGGGATGCAAAGGGGACTCTGCTTGTAGATTGCCTCCCCAGTGGGCAAACCATTACTGGAGAGTATTATGCTAACCTCCTGGACCAATTAAACCAAAAGATACGTGAAAAAAGACCTGGTTTAGGAAGGAAGAAAGTCGTCTTCCTTCAAGACAACGCATGCCAGTACACATGGCTGCTGCCATGGCGAAATTACACCAACTAAGGTATGAATTGTTGCCACACCCGCCTTATTCACCTGATATGGCTCTGTCAGACTTCCATCTCTTCCTGAAGGTGAAAATTTTCCTTGGTGGACGAAGATTTTCTTCAAATGAAGAATTGATAGCCAGAGTTAACAACTATTTTACAGGCCTGGAGGAATCTCATTTTCGAGATGTGATCAAGGCGTTGAACATCGCTGGACTAAGTGCATTAGTCTACAGGGAGACTATATTCCAGTGTTGCAAGTACTTTTTTCTATTCCTTTCTGAAAACTTATCAAACAACCCTCATACTATAATTACAAGAATTATTTCACTATTATCACTTTATTGATCATCAGGCTTTTGTTATGACTTAAGGGCACACATAACTGAAAATTGACCAAAATACTTTAAACATATCTATTTTTGTATTTTGTACCTATAATTGTCTTTGAACCTCATGGTTTCGTAATCTGTATCTGTTACAATTCAATGGTGTATGAACATGGCGCCATGTGACCTTTTAAATATCAGCACTTTTTGACTAACAGCCCTTTGAAACTTTAGAGTTCATTTTAATTTAAAAGGTGAGTCAATTAATAGCACTAAACAACACTTACATTATAATTTTCCGGAATGCATTTCGGAAGATAACTTTCCTCCATTATCAACCGGACAATTACTGGGTTTCCATGGTATTTCATAGTGCGGATGGCACAACACCTATCAAGTAGCTCCTGATTGGTCCCTTCGGACCTAACGAGGCTGAGTGCACCCTGTGCCAGATCTCCCAGCAGGGGAAGAAATCTCCCGCACCAGTACTGGATATAGAGCCTGGTCGTCCGCACCAGAGGCATGCTACCACTGCGCTACGGAGGCAGTTAGTTTCTATAGATGATATTTAGAAAATACATAAGAAGTAAGCACTTGAGTAGAACTAAATGTGGCAATGTGTATCATTTTCATTTGCATTTGAGCGTTTATGAGGTTTCTGATTTTAAATTATAATTCAGAACAAAAAGATGCTTAAATCTTAAAGCAATATTTTTGCAATACTACCCTATGACCCAACAAATTTTAGCTTGCTGGAAATAGATTCTTTATAGCTTGCGTGATCGTTTTAGAATGCTGAACTATTTAAATGCAAGTTTTGATGCTAGTCGCTTACCTGTCTTTAGTGGCAGTGTTATCTCATTGTGATGTCGTCACTCCAAGTATCACTGGACTGTTTATTTCATACATGTCTACACAGGGAAGTCATGGGTGGGGAGAGGGGCAGACGATTCACGCAGCATATTGCATCAAGTAATACTGTGAGACAGGATATTGTAAGACCCCAAAAGAAAATCGTTTATGTGAATATTTGTTAAGAGTGTAATTTGTTTTTGATGTTGGTATGAGTTGGTTAAATGACGAAAACGTGTTACTAATGTTCATTGTTACAAACAATTAAGTTTGTTTAAAGATGTCATAAATATTTCCATATTTAATTTTAATATATATGTATAAATAAAAGAGTTATATGTGTTCAATACTGAAAGCGAAGGGAAAATGGCTGAGGATCGCTTCCCTAACAATGCGGGAACTATTTGATGAACGCATACACGGATGTACACATGGCAGTCGGAATGCTAGACTCGCAACCAAAAGAATTTGGGATTAGCGTCTATGTCTTTGGTGTGGATGGACACATTTTTATGTGTGCGCGTCATAAAATAGTGAAAGTAAATTTACTAAGTGTTTAAAGACCGTTAATTTGTGTAAAATAAGTGAAACATTAGCTAACTTTAATACGTTAGTTAATACGAAGTATGCGATTAAATAAAAGGACGTAAAATAGATGAAGTGTAAAGTCATAGAAAACACATTTAGTGAAATATTGCTAAATTTTCAGACATTAAATCTCGGCGATGCTAGAGAAGTCGATCCACTGAAATAAAAGACTTTCTACTGTGATACGATTTAAATACAGTGAACAAGAAGGTGCAAATAAAATGTTTCACTAAAGTTAAACCCGAGTGTATGTTCATTCCATCCAGTACCACGACCTGAGATAACGAAAGAGTCAAAAGCTCATCAACATCGTAATACATAAAAACAGCACCAGAGAGATAAAGTTGCTTAATACAGGTGATAGGAGAGAGGTGAGATCCCAGCTCACCAACTGTCCTGCGTGAGGATCGATGTTCAAAATCAAATGCGCAAGCTATATTGTTATATTGTTGTGGTTTATTCATTATACAAAATTCCCTCTGAATGAATTGGACAATAGGTTATGTCCAGAAAATTCAAGAAGTAATTTGTCATGTAAAATATTAAACATACATTATTTTAATGAACATTATAAGAACCATTTGAAAAAATAAAAATTTTCAAAAGGATATCGTGTAAAGGCTAATTGGGATGGGGCAATTTTCTTGAAAATCTTTGTGTAACAGCTTTGGAAGATGCTGAACTTAAATATGAATTTTTATATTATCCAACTTTGCATTTTGGAATTATGCTGTGCATGCATATGCGCCTTTATACATTTTTCTATGTGTATGTATATCATTATTCAGATGGCTTCAACAAATGTTTCTGGTGAAATTGTGGTATCAGATCATTTGGTGGAATGTAATATTTCCTACGCCTACTAGGTGCATGGTAAAAAACTATTATATTGTTTTTTTATGTTTGGATTTGAAAGTTTTGAGAGAAGGTAATGGAAGTGTTGTTCCTTGTGTAAACACACATTGGCAGGTAAAATGTTTCAGCTATTATTTCAATGTGTGTTGTCAAACAAAGTAGTAGAGTAAATGAAAAGAGGAAAATGCTATAGTCCAGGAGTAAATACAGGTGATGTGCATTTATGCCAGTTAAATGAAATGAGGGCAAAAGAGCTGTTACAGAAGCAAACAAATATGGGAAAATTTTGGAACTGAAATTGAACATAATTTTATGGAAAATAGAAAAAAAAAAGATTTGGAATATAGTTAAGGAATTGAAAGAAGTGTATGGAAAACCAGCAACAAGTCTTAAGAAACAAAGAAACCAATTCAATTATAGGTAGGCAAAATGTATTAGAAGAATGGAAGAAGTATTATGGGTAGTAGTTTAAGAATAGAATACCCGAACAAATGGAGTTAAGGGTAGAAGAGGAAGATGGTATTGATACAATTACAGAGGTTGAAGTAACAGAGGCAATAAGGAGAATAAGAATAGGGAAAGCAGTTGGTATAGATGAAATAGTGCCAGAGTTAATAAAGTTGGGAGGATCAAATAAGATACAAATACTGGCAAAACTATTTAGGAGGGTTTGGAGAACTAGTATCATTTCAGAGGAATGGTAAAAGAATATTGTAATATCAATCCACAAAAAGGGAAACTATAGGGATTCTGACAATTATAGAGCAGTATGTCTATCATGTGTTGTATATAAATTAAGATAATTTCTATTGCTTACAGGAATATTTGAAAGAACGAGAGAAAGCTCTAGGTGACGGTGAGCCTAAGGAAAATGAGGAGCCACCAGAATATCAACAAATACGCTCCATGATGTCATCTCTTTTTGCTAAGCTAGATGCACTTAGCAATTTCCACTACACTCCAAAGCCAGTGAGTGCAGATCTTCTATTGTTTCAGTGAAATCTGTTTCAGGGTATTAAATTTCAAGTCATAAGGTAGTAAGGTTAAAAGGGAGTGAGTTAAGTATGTGTGCATGTCCATGTCATACACAAGATGAAAAAGGTTTGAGTACATTTCGGAAACAAAAGAATTCTATACAACCCAACATTGTGGTGTGGGGGTATTGTCTCTGCTTCATATTCAAGAGGTCCTGGATTTGGGAAAGATGATCTTTACAATAAAGAGAATAAAATATCTGTTGCAGTCTATTTGCACAACTTTTACTAAAACTAACTAACCCTGACGGGCCAAGGCTTATCATCTGGCCACTGCATTCCCCACCTCTGCCCGTTATCAGTGTCGTGGGTGGGGTGTAGTACTGGAGGGTGGGTTGTGGTCAGTGCTCCAAGCCCTCACAGTCAATTTTGCACCTTTGCTACCTGGATTGCTACTTCTTTATCAAGTAGCTCCTTGGTTGGTCTCTCCAGAACCTAATGAGGCTGAGTGCACCCCATACCAGACTTCCCAGTGGGGGGAAAATTCCCACACTGGTACCTGGAGTCAAACCCGGGTCCTCTACATCAGAGGCAGACATGCTACCATTGCACTACATAGGCAGTCACATAACTTTTACTACCCATTGCAAATTACATACGTAAGTTACACTGCATGGAAGGCATATAGATGTCATTCTTTAAACTAAGATACATATGGATAAGTGCATTGGTAAAGTTTATGAACATTTTTTTTCTATCATTCAGAGATTTGTAGGTAAACTTCTTGAATTGCAGAGACATTTGATGTTCGTATACTTCTGTGCTTGTGGGCAAGAAAACACTTGATGTGTGAGGTCAGGTCCACATTAGAATAGAACGTGCACCCTCTATTGCCAATGCTGCCAATATATTTTAGTGCATTAAGGCAAAGCCATCTCTAAGTAACAGGCCTGGATATGCGATTCGTGACGTCACAATGCGAGGCCGACGTTCCAAGCAATTCATACGGAATAAACACATGTTTTATAGCATTTCTGCACTGAAAAAAGCGTGCATTCATTTATATTTTCACATTTCGTATTAAAAGTTAATGTGTGTTAGTATGTTAGTGGAAAACATGCTTTGCATAGTTATTAATGGCAGAGCATGCTTCTTATGTTTGCAATGCGAATATATCTCCAGTTTTTCTTCTTCCTTTTTTTTTTACCCTGTAGATAATACCAAACTGTCTTGTTTAATAATGCAGTAGTTTTTCAAGAGGATGTTGGTTATTTATTTTCCTCGTCAAAATAGCACCCGGTAACTCGCAATCACTAGCATTACAGTCAGTACCAATATTATTAATGTCACATGTCTCAGCACCTAAATGTAGAATTAAGTTTCTCTGGTTTTCTACTTTAAAAAATTCTTGTTCATATGTCTCAACAAATTTACTACTTTTTCGTGATCATCAAGCATTTTCACCTTCTCTGTTAAATATTTTAAATGCAAGAGTTTCTATCAAGACTGAGGGGTTGAGAAAGTAGTCTGAGGTAATCAGGATGGGGTAAAGAAAGAACATTGGAATCACGTAACTGTCTGTAAGCTGCTGGGTGAGAAAAATAAATTGAGCACATCCATAACAGGGTATCGGGTGTATATTTAATTTGCTTTTGACTGACCAATTTTACCTGCTCTTCTAGGAATTTGGGTTTTAGATATTCTTTGGAATCTTCATTCATGTCCTCCCAACATTCCTTTAAAATGTTGGCGGCCTGAAGTAGTTTATGTTCTGTTTGTTTACTTGCTATTGTGAACCAAAAGAGCATCTAATTTAGACCATTTATCCAATATCATTTGTTTACCGAGAATCCATTTAAACTTACTATTTGGTATTACAATTTTACCCTATAGAACCTAAATAATAAAATTGGAATTAATTTTTAATGCTGCTACAATTTTAGGAATTTCTTCAGTATCAATTTTCACAAAAATTACATCGTTTTCTTTTATGATGACGGTGAATCCCTCCAATTTCATGTCACTAATTCTATTTTTAAAGCTCTGAAAATCAACAATTTTGTCATCTTCGAGTCATTTACGAAATGCTATGGATTTTCAGTAAGTTTAGGAGTTGTTCTGGGTACTACAAAATGTTTCCATCACTTCGCGTAGCAGTAAATTCCTTCACTATGTGCTGTTCAGAAAAATGTTTAATACATACCACACCTGGTTCATAAATATCCTTGTGAATAGCATGTATCCACTGCTCTCTCCTGTGTGGATCCTTTGGAAACGAAAACACTGTAACCTACTTTTCTACACTTGTTTTATAGTTTGAGGTACAACCCGGCAGACAACACTTCCTAGGTATTTTGTATTAAAAACTACACCACTTTGTAATTTGATTTTTTGCTCACTTAATTGTTTACTGACACGTTGTAAGGCACAAGCAACTTCTTAGCGTTCCAACCACACACTGATATGTAGCATTCCCGCATTAAACAAGCAAAACATGAGTCCCGCGTGATGACGTCATTAACATAATCTCTTTCCATATACAGGCCTGTTAGATAAAGATGGCCTTGATTAAGGGTAGGGTGACCATACGTCCTCTTTTTGCGCAAAAACTGTGCAGGAAATACAGTTGGCAAATGCCTTCTTTTTTGTAGTTAGGAATAAAATTGGAATTTAAATAACATGTTCCTTTCTAGTGGTTGAGATATTGAATATCAAAAAAATACAAACCAAAGTAAGGATGTATTCATGGTATCACGATTGTAGTATTTTTCACAATGTTCTTTGGTCACAGCATACTCCTTGACTAATAAT
Source organism: Tenodera sinensis (assembly GCA_030765045.1). Classification (NCBI taxonomy): domain Eukaryota; kingdom Metazoa; phylum Arthropoda; class Insecta; order Mantodea; family Mantidae; genus Tenodera; species Tenodera sinensis. Next base: position 30,329,537 of record CM060967.1, read on the forward strand.
GTGTTTCCCACCATAATACTCTTATTCAGTACTTTCTGTGACCAGTTTGCTGTGTCTCTAACTTACAGTTCTGAGCTGTTGAAAATAAGAATTCTTCTTAGCATCTCCAGTCAAGTGGGAATGTGGAGAGATTATTGTGACAAATTGACTAGTTCAGTTACTTTTTTCTATCGCTTTATTTCTCCTCTAAAATTGAATAGCAAAACACAGTCCTCTTTGTTATTGTTAATGCAATCTACATGGGTTGATTTTTTAATAGTGGCAACAATGCTGTGAAATGTAGCCAGGCAATATAATCTATACCAGAGATAGATTAGATGTCCACTCTGCCTCAAAGGAAATGAACTCGTCCCCTCACTCCATGCACATGTGCAGCAATAATGCAGTTTTGAACAAGCATTCGTGGAGTACAGCTGCAATGGTTTTGAAGCTAAGTCACAGGAGCTGGTTGAAAATTGAATGTGAATACCTTACCACACAATAGCTAAGAGGGTCAAAGTCTTCAAAGGACATCAAAATGTGATAAGCATGACTCATCCTGGTCAGTGTACAGTAATGGAAGATGTGAAGAACATGAACGCATTAGTGCTGACAGATCAGAACAATGATTCATGAATTGGCAACAATACTTGGTTGACGTCTTCGACTGTGTTTAAATTTCCAAAGAAGTGGCTGAGAATGCAGAAAGTTGCCTTAAGATGGTTTCCATACTATTTGATTGAAAGTTATATTTGATGACGCTTTCAAGACTGACTGCTCCGTTCACAACACCCAGAGTTTAGGCAGTCCAACGGGTTCCAAATCACTGAGAACATGTGTGATACACAATGGGGGTGATTACATCAAAAGCCTGTAGAGCTTAAAACGTTGTATGTATGCTGTCCATCTAAATAAAAAATAGTTGCCACTATTTAAAAATCAACCCATGTATAATTCATTGTGACCTTGTAACTTGCAGCTGTTCTGTTCTCTTGTAACCACGACACATTCTTTACTATCTTTCTACCCTTCCTAGCAGCTGGCTTCAACGATCACACTCATTCAAACTGCTTCACACAACAAACAATTCTGATGCAGCAATTAATGTCTGTAACTGTCTCTGACTATAATCAAACTCTCTTAACTCTGACTGTACACACACTTAAAACTAACTGCTAATAGCTGTCTTGTTTAACACTTAACAATTCCACTGTCTCACTGCCATATTCACTTACATAGGTAAGAATGATATCGCACATTCACCTTTACATAAACAAGCCCGGCTCTTGAACAGTTTTCTCAAACAGTGTTGGGCCCTAATGACCTCATTGTCGACGGGTCCTTAAACAAAACTCACTCACTCACACTCAAACAGTGTGGAATAATCTTTGTTCTGGTCCTATCCATTGTTACGTTGTTTACTTTTCATGCAGTGGTGTGAGGTAGCTGGACCTTGAGCGAAGAGCTGGATGATTAGAAAGGTGATGATGGAGCACTTGGTGAAATTAATGGTGGGGGAGAGACTGGAGAAAACCTGCCCAAATGTTGCTTCCTACCGCATGAATACCACATGCAGGTCCCGGGGATTGAACCCAAGCCGCCTTGGTGATAGGTTAATGGTCTAACTGCTCAGCCACGGCACTGCCCACAGTAAAATTGTTGATAGAAATTTTGTCCTCATATTTTCATTTACCCTTAAAAAGAGCATATTCTTCTATTTTAAATTTCAGTTTATTTGAGAGGTGAAATCAGGACTGAAGAATGCTAATAGCCAGGATTTGCACCACGGATCTTTTGCTTCATGTGTGGCTGCTCTAACCACAAAGCTACCATAGCTACCTACACACAGTTTGTGTGTTTAAAAACTCCAGCAATAAGCTAGTTGGCATAAAAAAAAATAACAATTTCAATTTATTTGCTACTTGATTTCTATACAGGAATATTGGCTTCGTCCAGATCTAATATAAGCAGATTCTAAGTACAATAATCAAATTAAAAATAGTAATTCAATATATCTTAAATAATTTAAATTGATAATAAGCACAGTACATTACATAAGATAGTGCAGAGTACAATATACAAGAAGAGCTTATAAATTAGTTGTGAGGTATTCTTCCACTGAGCCATTCTTGAAATACTTACATAACTTCATTTATGTGGACCCCTAACTGCAACACTCCAAATATCCCCATATATCGCTAAGTATTCTGGTGCACTAGTATTATTTGTGGTTAGGATATAAATGGATAAAAAAACAAAATTTAGGACCACCATATTTGCAGAACAACAGCACTACATTAATGAGAAACAGTTTCAGTGTAAATGTCTGAAATGCTGAGCAATAAATGAATTGTGTTTCAGCCTGCGCCTGAAGTGAAGATTGTAAGCAACCTTCCAGCTATAACAATGGAAGAGGTTGCTCCAGTAGCTACAAGTGATGCAGCACTCTTGGCCCCTGAGGAGGTTAAAGGTACTGTGCAAGCCCTGATTGAGCTGATATTTCAAACTTTACAATTGCATCATTACTGTATTCAGTTGTTTACTTTGTTAACCCTAGAGTACTTAACTATGTTACAAAAGACGTTACTAAACAGTGGTCTGACAGACTACACATTTATTTGCACTTAAAGCACAAACACTATTGTGGAAAGTAGCACTGTGTACATATTACATTTTCTTTTGTTCATTTTTTAGATGTTCTGATGCAGTTCAGGCTTTCTCATCACGCCCAATATACAATTTTCTTGGTGTTCACACATTCCACAAGAACAATAGTAACAGTACAACCTGGTTGTGCACGGTAAATATGATAGACAAAATGCACAAATTTTTCTCTTGGATTCTTCAATTTCCTCTTCTTTTCTTGCCAAAGGATCAAACCTAGAACTTAGCTGCTCATAGATTTTAATGGTTGCCTAAGTGTGGGCAGTGTCAAGTGCTGATGTAGCCAGGATGCCATTAGCTCCATGCTGAGATTTTTCACACATTGCCTTCTTGATTCTTGTTATTTCATATGATATTGTGACAGTATATAGTGGACACAGTTTATCGGCAGTTCCTAAGAGTTCAATATGGCTGACATTACACTAAACCACAGACGAAAATATCCCAAAAAGCAGTCCTGCCAACGTACATAATAAAGGCATTTCTAACCTCAAATATCACAGGCCTAAAGTATCACACTTTCAAACATTATATGCTTGAACATCATTACCACACAACAAAGAAGGTACTCACCTTCGCCAAATCTTGTTTTGCAATAACACTTTTGCATAAAATCACTTCTGAGTGCTAAATATCATAATATATATTTAATGCACTACTGAATAGCGAACACAAAAATAACAACAGTAATTATAACTGCATATACTGCTCTAAAAGAATTCAAGACAAAATCATGCAAACACAAGCAGTACGTCCACAGACTAATTAATTAATATGGCGTCTAAACAGAATCTTGTTTTAAAATCGATCGGTTATCCTCTCTGCAACATGTTCATAAACAAGGTCTTCTGTGGCAGCATACAATACAAGAACACCATTTATGGCCGTAGCTTTACCATGGTTATGTGTTATGAGCAGTTGGCAGCACTAATGCAACCTAATGGATGGAATATTGCCAAGTATAACCAGACTGCACTATAATGGGGGAAAATGTCAAGGTTGTTTATAGTGTACCCCATTAAGCTGTGCCTACTATAGCACAGATCCATTTACCAGGGCCATATTGGCCATTTCTTAGAAAATGCTCAGCAGCCATCTACATGTTTTCGTACTACAAGGCATACCCATGCCATTTGATTAAAACTGTCAACAGTATTTTTTGTAGCATTGTAAAATTCTATAATATTTGGTTTGTGAGGATCTTTATCAATGTAGGTTGTTTATGCAGACACCTTATTAGTTTGGCATGTATATGACACCAAAGTGTGTTTATCAAGGCAGAACAAGAAAACTGTATCATCATACTTACATTAACAGTAAATATTTGTCTCTCAAATGATGCCATCAGCACTGCTCCTAAACAATACAACTGATTGTGACAATGACTTGGGCAGTATTTCTTTTACTGTCATAGGCGAAGGTGCTCAGTGAGAAATGGCACAATACCAGAAGTGAATGTTCAAAGCTGCCATCAGATGTAATCTGTCAGACGAAAGATTAGTAATCTAGGGTTAATTTAGCTGAATCATTAATGCTATTTTGCTGGTTATGATGTTAGTAGCATCTGCTGGAAATGAAATAAATTTAATCTTTGTATATGTAATTGTTGTGTCGTGTATTCAAATGGTCATGACAACATTCATAATAGTGAACTCACCTAAAAGGAATTCTGTGGCAAGTTTGAGCTAATTATAATTAATAAACTGTTTAATAATTTCAGTGAACTAGCATAAATTATGACATTTATTGTACTTTTAGCTTTTCTTAATTTAAGTTTAATACATTGTTACTTTGAAATAATGCCAATCTGTTTTAACAGCTCGTCCTAAGGGAGATGTAAAAGGAAAAGAAGAGCGAACGAAAACAGACAAGAAGAGAGACAGAAGGTTAAAGAAAGCTCGGCAGCGAGCAAAGCAGCATGAGAGAGAAAAGAGGGAACTGGCTTTGCAGAAACAACAACCAGGTCTTGGAAAGAAGTACAGCAAACAGCAGGCATCACATGATGTTAAGAAACTTATACGTAATACCAACATCTCAAAGGTAACCCATGTCATACAGTTCATTGAGATTTTTTCTCTTACTGCTGTGCTTAACTTACTTACAGAGCTGAAATGTGTAGTGTATTTCTAATGGATGACGATTACCTTTTCATAGATGGAGGTGAAAGGAGATGCAAGGAAAGCAGTGAAATCATCTACTTCATTCTTCAATCAGCTACAGGATGAAGTCAGAAGTCACATAAAGGCACAGACTAAAACGAAGGAAGGAGATAAACGAAAAACTTTTTCTGCTAAAAAGATTAAACTGTAATTCAATGAAAAAACTGAAGCTATGAACAGTGAAGCAATATAAACTGATAAATATATGTAAATATCTAGAGACTAAGCTTCACTTATTCTTAAGTTGGAATATACAGTGATTAGTTTCATTATTCTTCAATAATGTCTTCAGACCTTTTTACTTTTTTAGAAAAGGTCTGAAGATAAATTGAAAAATGTACTTAGAAATGTCAACATATTTTTCAATTTATCAATATGCTCCACTGTTGTAAACACTTCATTTTCATCAGTTTTATATTTTATAGGTCTGAAGATGTTATTGAAGAATAATGAAATTGGTCACTGTATATTCCAACTTAAAATAAGATATGTAAAATCTAGTATCTAGATATTTATATATATTTATCAACTAAACTGTAATGTTTTTATTAATAAATATTTTTATATAAATTACATGGTTGTGAATAATACTGTGAGAGCAAAACAGTTCCGAACAGGCTGCACAATGTTTTGCCTATCCGCATTCTCAGTGCTTATTGCATCTGCCGCCATCATAGGAAGGTGCAGATGAAACAAACATTTTTAAAACATCTTTTAAAGGTAATTATTATTTATTTATGCCAACAAACTTACTACTGAGGTTTTTAAACCCACTAGGTGTGTGTGAGCAATTTTGAGAGGTAGAATCGGAACTGAAAAGTTAAATGCCATAGCTGGGATTTGAACCACAGACCACATGGCAAGCATAAAGTCAGTATTATTTATTTATCCCAACAAACTTACTGTTGGTGTTTTTAAACACACAAGCCGTGTGTGGGCAAGCGGAAGGTCTGTGGTTCAAATCCCAGTTGTGGCATTGAATTTTTAAGTTCCAGTTCTACCTCTTAAACTTATAAAGTCAGTAGTTCAAATCCCAGCTGTGGCATTAAATTTTTCAGTTCCAATTCCATCAATCATACTTTTAAAGACTTTACCTACCAACTTTATGAAAGGAGATATTGAAACTGGCCACCGTTATCGTTCATATACTTTTGGTACCTCTTTAGGAAACCATCACTTGCGTAGTTCCCATTAAATGCTGGCAACTTCCTGGCAGAAATTTTGTTTTAATTCTTCGAGGGTGTGTGGGTTTGTCTTGTACACTTTGTTTTAAGTTACCCCAGAGATAGAAATCACAGGGGGGTTAGGTCAGAGTAGATAGGCTGTATGAGCTACTGCTGAGTCTTGTTCAAAAAAGATAAATTCACTCTCCCTGACTGTTAATTCTCTAAAAAAAGGGGCAAAATTGTATTCACCTATGTACAGGTGTCAGCTGTTGACTCGAAAAACATTCGCCCTATAATTCAGAACCTAATGTTGTTCATGAAGTACCCCTTCATGATGAAAAAATTGCTGTATGGTATGCCATTAGCGGAGAAAGGTTTCTTAGAGCTCCAATAAGTGATTCTTATATCTGGGATAACTTAAACATAAAGTGTACAAGACAAATCCACACCCTGAAAGATAAGCTTCCATAAAGGGTAATTATTATTTATTTATGCCAACAAACTTACTGTTGGTGTTTTTTTTTAAACACACAAGCCGTGTGTGGGCAAAGTTTGAGAGGTAGAACTGGAACTTAAAAATTCAATGCCACAACTGGGATTTGAACCACAGACCTTCTGCTTACCAGGCGGACGCTCTAACCACTGAGCTATTGTAACAAACTGCCAGAATGGCATTAAATTCTCAAACCAGTTCGTATTTCTCCTGGTAAACCACAAAGGCAGTCTCACATCAGAGACAAATTACCCCAATGGTGACTTACTATTGCAAGTACTTTATATCCCAGGATTAAATAACCTGGAGAAATACGAACTGGATTGAGAATTTAATGCCATTCTGGCAGTTTGTCACAATAGCTCAGTGGTAGAGCATCCGCCCGGTAAGCGGAAGGTCTGTGGTTCAAATTCCAGTTGTGGCATTGAATTTTTAAGTTCCAGTTCTACCTTTCAAACTTTGCCCACACATGGCTTGTGTGTTTAAAAACACCAACAGTAAGTTTGTTGGCATAAATAAATAATAATATAACAAACATCTCAGAAAAGGTTGAAAAGAAACTGCACATCCTGAAAAGGTTAGCTGGTGCTAAATGGGGCTGCTCAAGGAGAGTCCTTAACACAACATACAAAATGTATGTTAAACCAAACCTCTTGTACTGTTCTGAAGCTTTAATAACAGCAGCAAATACTAACATCAATAAACTTGAACAAATAAAAAATCAGGCTCTTCGCCTAATCACTGGAGCAGTTAAATCCACACCTATTGATGCCATGCTTGCCTTAACATGAACCCCATCAATAACAACAAAAATAGAAGAACAAGCATTGCTCCAACACGAGAAAATGTTACGACTGCCAAACTCTAAATGGACAGAAGAGAACCTCCCCCCTTCAATCCTTAAAACTCATAGTAGTTTCCTAGAAAAGGTAACTCAGATTAAATCCAAATTGAACATTCCTAACACCAGAGAAAATCTAATTATAAGAGAAAATCCATTGGAATTATTGCAACCTACCTTCAATTTGGAATTAATAGAGGAAATAAGTAAATCAGACACACCAAAAGAAATACAAAAACTTCTAGCACTGGAAACAATCAATACTAGGTATCCCACAGACGAATGGCTGCACATATATACTGATGGATCCTCCAAGGAAAACCTTACTGGAGCTGGAGTTACGTGTTCACATTTTTCCTTTTATCATTCTCTTGGCAGAGACACAACAAATTATGATGGAGAAATAGAGGCTATACACATTGCTCTCCGACAATTATTAAATCTTCCCTTAAATAAATTTAACAAGGCAGTAATTCTTTCGGATTCTAAAGCTGCAATTCAGGGAATATGTTCATATACTATAAAAAAGTCAACAAAAATTAGAGAATGCTACAAAATGTTAACACAACTCCAAAAAGTTAATAAGACTGTTCATCTCCAATGGATTCCAGCACACTGTGGAGTCATGGGGAACGAAGCTGCAGACTCACTTGCAAAGAAAGACACAACAATAAAACAAAGGTCTAAATTCAATGTCTCATATTCCTCAATAAAACGCTTGATTGTTAGAAAATTTTCTCATTCATACCTACAAGAAATAGAAACAAATGCCAAAGATAAAAAATGGATTACACTACTTTCCAACCCAGATATAATCCCCCAGAGACCAAGGAAAACAGCGGTTGCAGTCTTCCAACTATTGACAAATCATGACTGCTTAGCAAGTCATCTCTACAGAATAGGTATCTCAGCCTCACCAATATGTGTCCTGTGTAACGATCCAGCAGAAATGAATGAAGACCACTTGAAGACCTGTGAAGTATTAAGATCAGAAAAAACTACAGTTCAAAAGTATTGGAAAGCACGAATGCTAATGGCTTCATTGCCAGATGCAAGGCACTAGAAAACAACAAACAACAACATATTTGGGTGAAATACGTGGAGGTGTCAAAAAATAACCAGAATTGTTTTTTTACTGGAAAATGCTCTCACCTTTATTCAAATTCCATTACACACCTTCAAAGTATTCTCCCTCAGACACAATATGACGATTACAGAGTTCAATCCAATGTTCAAAACACTCCCTCAAGCCCTCTTTTGACAGTCTGTTAACTACACCTGAAATTTTATTGTTTAGCTCTCGATCACTCTGAAAATGATGGACCCAAGGCTCTTTTTTTACTGTAGGAGATAGGTGGAAGTCACACGGTGCCAGGTCCGGTGAAAGAAGTGGATGTGGCATCACCTCAATGCCTAATTCAGTGATTGTTTCCTGAGTCTTGATGGCGCAATGAGCGGGGACATTATCCTGATTAAGGATCCATCCCATTTGGTCGTTTTGTTGCAATTTTCCTTCTTAATGGCCCTTTCAGTACCTCACAGTAGTAATTTGCAGTAACAGTATGTTGCTTATCCACCACAGGATCGTAAACAATGCCTTGCTTATCGAAAAAGGCAAGATGCATCACTTTTCCTGCACTTGGTTGAACTTTCGCCTTTTTGGGTCTTGGACTTGAAGGATGTTTCCATTGGGCACTTTCCTGCTTTGTCTCTGGGTCAAAATGATGAAACCAGAATTTGTCGCATGTGATGACTGTCTAAAAAATCTGGTTCTCGCTGAAGCCTTCCCTTCCATTGTTGACACGCCATCACACGGTGAGCCTTCTGTTCGTCACTGATCACATGAGGCACCCACTTTGCTGCAACTTTTCTATACCCCAGAACATTTCGTACAATATCTTCAGCTGATCCGTAGGATATATTCATAATCTCTGCAATCTTTGTCAACGATAAACGACGGTCTTTCTGCAAAATGACATCAGTTGTGTTGATGTTGATGTCTGTATTCGAAGTTGGCGGTCTTCCGGGATGTGGAGCATCCTCAAGGTCATTTCTGCCCTCCCAAAATCGTTTATACCATTCAGACACTTGAGTTGTCCCTATTGCTTGCTCTTTGTAGGCTTGCTGCAACATTTCCAATGTTTGTGATGCAGTATTGTCAAGAAGAATGCAAAATCTAATTGATGCGTGTTGCTGCAACTTGAGATCCATGTTGGGCACAGTAAACACAGCCTCACACTTCTCCTGCTACCCTCCAACTGAGCACCTCCAGGCCAATGACATGTATGCCAGTTTGTCATTCAAGTTGAGACCTCTCCAGTACCACCAACAACCATCTCATGTACGGGTGCTTTAAAAAGCAAAAAAAAATTCCATTTTTTTTTACACCCCCTCATACAATACTTCCTCTAAGTGCTATAAACAAGCAGTTGAGGTGTTATAAAAATCTAACTTAGTGCACATGCACCTTTTTGTTTCTGAGCTTCTCTGGTGGCTGACTGGGCTTTTTCTAAATAAAAATTTTATTTTGCTAGGATTTTTATATTTATATGTAGCTATGATCTTTCCTCCTTTTCTTTTTTTAAAAGTTTAGCATCCTTTAACCTTATGGGTCAAATGAACCCATAGTCCATAGAGCTTAAAGTTAGATATGAACCAGAACAATTGCAAGCAGGGGTATATTTATTATTTTATACTTTATTTGCTTCTTTACCATTCCATGACGGCTACTTGTCTTCTCAGGATAAGAGAAAACCTTGGAGGGCAACCTTATATGTGTAACTTATCTTAACCAAGATTTGAACTTGGTACGTTTTGAAAGTAAAGAAGAGATGCCCCACTTTAAGCTTAATACCTTTTATTTTTACTTCCCCATATTTGTCTTCGTATGTCCTACATTCTCTCTTCCTTTTTTCTAAAAGCCTTCCATATGTCTCCCATTCCTGTATTTTCTAGTGTTTCCTCTACCTCACTCTTTCCTATTCGTTTCCCTCTCTTGCTAGACCTCTATACTGGGATTTCACAATTCTTACCAAGGTCATTCCTTTTCTTGTCTTGCCTATTTCTAATAATGCTACTTTCCCTGGTGGTGCTCTGTAATATCCTAATAATTTTTTGCATCTACATAGTTTATAAATGTGGTCTACTCTGTCACTTATTTGAACTCTTCAGATGGTGTGTAACATTTTGCCTCTGCTACTGCTTCGTACATGGATTCCCATCTATGTTACTGACTTCTCAGTTTATAATTGCATATCCTTAATATGCAAAGGGTCTGTGGTTCAAATCCAAACTGTGGCATTGAATTTTTAAGTTCCAGTTCTACCTCTCAAACATTGCTCACACACGGCTTGTGTATTTAAAAACACCAACAGTAAGTTTGTTGAAATAAATAAATAAAAATCAACAAGTGTTTTTCTCTACCCTGTCAGGATTTCCTGCTTTCTTCTGACGCTCACCCCAGCATATCAGTTCTCGAAAAAAATCTCTGAACATTGTATCACTGGCAGTTGTCCTAGACAGTGAGTTGTGTTTTTAAAATAGAGAAGTGATTATTGAATGCTTTCTTGAACTTGAGGGTTCATTTTCAAAAGACACGGGGAAGAGAAACAAGAGGGCTAAGAGACAAGACAGGGAATTTCTGTTCTGGTTAGGGTTCTTTCACCATTTAATACATTGTGTTAATATCCTCTACAACCAACTGTGGATGAGGAAAACTGATTGCATTCAAGTCAGCCATTTGGTGAAAAACTTCATGCAGATAATCGATGGACTACACATGAACTTGGTTACTGCCTCTACCGAAGATCAATGGGGGAACAAGTGGAAGCAATGAGACTGCAACAAAATCGCTGACGCTAAAGAGATGTGCGATCACATCACAACAGAGATGAAATGCCAGTTTGAGTTAATATCTCATCTTGATGTTTGTAAGCTCTTAGACAAATAAAATTTTGAAGAATATTTGATAAATTTTGCAGAGCTTATTCTAGACGTGGTTGTAATGACATATCCCATGTTAAACAGGAACAAAATGAAATCAGAACTTTCACTTACTTATGAAAGGCCAGAATTTCATCATGGAAGAGGGGCATTACCACTACTTAAGATGCTACATTCAAATATGTGGTTGAAGCTTTTAGTGAATAGCAAATCTGCGGATAATCGTTACAATCCCTATGACTATGGCAGAACCAAAGCATTGTTTCTTTTCACTAAAGCGCGTCAAGTGCTTTCTAAGGAACACAATGAAGCATGGCACTCGCCATGCTCTCTATGGAAAAGAATCTAGTTTCAATCTTCAAAAACAACACCAAGGTTATCCGTTGCTCCTGGGCAGCAAGGAGACTCTACCAGCGGCACCACACCCCCACAACAGAGCCCTAATACGGCGCTTGCGCCTACAGGTCCTAGTCCACCTGCGCGAGCACCAGAGGACAAGATGGCCAGCTTGGGCTCTGAAAGTGGGGGACTAGTGAAAGATCGCAAAAAATCTTAGCAACTGTCGAGGCCAATACACCTCTCCACTCCAGGGCACCCGAGCCCTGGTCTGTGAACTCCAAGCCAAAGAAAATGTGTTTGCCGGCCGGGTACCTGGAACGTACCATGTGTCCAAGAGACGACCCCCAGGACGACCGGTTTTTGGAACGTGTCCGCTGGGAACGTCCGTCGATATTTTCGACGCCCCCGGCAGGACGCGGAACGACTCCCGATAAAACGCCCTAGTAAACTCCATGACGCACTCCAGCACCTCATACCCAAAAAGGCGGCGGGACCTGACGGGCTGACCCTACTCATGCTTCGCCACCTTCCCTTCAACGCCGTGCTCTTTCTGATTAGGGTGTTCAACATGTGTCTCGCCCTGGGCCACTTTCCGCAAGAATGGAGAGAAGCCCTGGTGATCTGCATCTTGAAGCCCGGGAAAGTACAGCCATCCAACTACCGATCCATAAGTCTCCTATCGACCCTCTCGAAAGTACTCGAGAGGATGGTCTTAAACCGCTTGTCCCCACAGTTGGATATTCAAACCATCCCTGAATACCAGTTCGGATTTCGTCCTGGGCATTCTACACCTCAGCTGCTGCTGCGGGTGGTAGAGGCTGCTGCCTGGGCTTCCTGGAACGCGCCTTCACTGATGCAGTGTCTCTGGACGTTGAAAAGGCTTTCTCAACGATCTGGCGCGGGGCTTCTATTCAAATTAATTCAACTGACTACTCACACAAATAATCAATATCCTACACAACTTTCTTAGGCATCGCACATTTAAAGTCACAGTCGCGGGGAGAACATCTACACTCAGAACAATAAGCGGCGGAGTCCCCGAAGGCTTTGTGCTGTCCCCCACGCTATTCAGCGTCTATATGGCAGACTTACCATCATAGCCACAGGTCAGCGTAGCTCAATATGCTGATGACGTGTTGCTGTTCTGCACCAACAAACACATCCTCAGAGCCCTCAACCCCATTCAGCGACATCTCCGCCTCATCCAAGAGTGGTGCCGGCGTTGGCGAATGTCCGTTAACGCGGACAGAACCACGCCATCCTCTTCACGAGGCGCCACACTCCCGCAGACTGTCCCACCTTTCAATTTCGAGGTTAAAGAATCGAGTGGAAAAATTCCTTTACCTACCTAGGAGCTAAACTGGACGGGGATCTAAATTTTCGCGAGCACATCAGAGACCTCTCTGCAAGGACACAGGGGGCTATTGCCTCTCTGCACCCCATGCTGAGGTCCGAGATGCCAGTTCGTCTAAACTTACATCTTTTCTGGGCTTTTGTAACCCCCATCATGCTATACGCCTGCGAAATCTGGGACATGGCCGCAGGCACCTGGATCCTATGGTTCCAAAGTGCACAGAATAAAGGACTCTGGTCCATCTTTTCTGTTCCCCTACCTTTCCCCGTGAGATTACTTCACGAAGCCTCATCTCTTCCACGCGTGGAGGATGAAATTAGGCACTGGGCATCAAAATTTTACGACAGATTACCAACTCACCAAAGCGCCCTGATTTGGTCTCTTGGGAACTATGATCCCAGAATACGCCGCTTTAGGTCGTACTGGGTTCCCCGCATGGCTTGCGGGCATACCGTATAACCAAGGAGCAAACCCATCATAGCTAAAGCTGAGCTGCATATGTAGTCCCATTCAAAAGCTGCTCTGCACTCAATATTACTCCCCATTCAAAATTCTAAATTAAAAACTTTGAAAATGTTATTTCCGCTCGCCTACCACCTGCGCGGGATCCGCATGTGGTATTCGTGGTGGACGAAGCGGCGTCTGGGCGGGTTATCCGGTTTCCCCCGCCATTCATCCCACCAATTGCTCCATTATCACCCTTCCAATCATCCATTTCGCCTGCATTTCATATCATCCTCTTCCTCACTATCATACCTGGTGCTTGGCTGACCACCTGCTTTCAGGTCTTCACTCTGGTCCATAGGTCCCTCTGCTCCCCGACAGGCGTCTGACCCTAGGCTGGCTTGTAAGTCCCAGAGGGTGTAAGTCCTACATAAGGGGAGGTTAATCAGGGAAAGAAAGAAAGAAAATGTTATTCAAAACTTTTTTATTCCACCAGGATGCAGGCCTTACTGTATACTGACAGACAATCGTCAAAGGGCAACAAGCTACCTTCAAAAACCCAAACATACCAAATTTATAAACACACTACCTTTAAATATCCTACACCAAATATTTCCTATCTGTGGTTAAGCCCTATTGGTGGTAGCTACGCAGCAAATTTCTTCAGGATGAATCTCAGCCTGCCAGCAGCTCATGGTCATGGTACCTGTGACTGCAGCAGCCAATAAGCTTCGCGGCGCAGGGGCCCACAGGTTTGAGTCCTGCTTTGGGCACGTGTGTTCTCCGAATATATGAGGGAGATGGTCAAATATTAGTAAAAGATATTTAAATTAAAAAAAAAATATTGAATAGGCAGATGTGTATTGCGAAAAATACACATGTATGAGTGTCGGCAGACTTTTTTCCAAGGGGGGGGGGGCACATGTTGGAAATTTGCAATCATATAATATTAAATCATTATTTTACTGTCAAAATTTATACTATTTGTTGCAGACAACCGTATTAATTTGCGCTAAATAAAAATTGTCATTTACATCAAAATTAAAATAATAGTTTAATAGTCAGTAACTGGCTGCACATTAAGTTCACCAACTTCCAAGGGGGGGGGGCGACGAATATCAAATGAAGATATTGAATGTAGATTTAAACAGATTAACTATTTACACTTTGGAAACTTTATCTTTTTCTAAAATTTGTTCAACTGCTCCTGTTACAGCCAGTGCACAGTGGTTGAATACGTGGGAGTAATACTAAATTTATGTTTTCGATGACGTGACTTTGAACTTGCTAAAAAGAAGTTGCGACAAGAGCAGCCTTTCAGCATTTTTATTTTTGCAAGGGCAGTCTTAAGCACAGAACACTAGACTTAAGGCAGAGTGTCAGAAAATTGGGGGAAAAGTAAGGGAAAGCATAATTTATAACGTTACCTATTGATGCTTCACCTTCGCTTGTTTTCACGTCAATTACGAGAAAGTTAAAATGGCGTCTACGTTGTTGTAAACACTAAGATTTGCAAGTTTCGTAAAAAATAGGCAGTGCAAAGTCTTATATATATAGCATTAGTAAACATATTGGATTTCTCGTTCGTGGCGTGCGGAAAAAATAAGGTGTAACGCATGAATTTGAATTCAGATGTCTGCTGTAACTACTCAAACTCTTTCAGGTAAATCATGCGATATTGTCCTTGATTTATATTCTTCCTGAGAAGAAAATCTCAAATGCATTGTTATAGACCACCTATTGGATTCTTATATCCAGGTAAAGTAGTTATTCGCATTTTACAGATGTGGCAAAAGCATATTGTGCGTTTTGTTAGTAGAATTTGAACTACAGCAATTGTTGCAAACTTTATACTTCCCAAGCAGCTCTTCAGTTTAAAGTTTGTCACCGTGGTGGTAATTGTGAAAAACTTTAAGCAATATTTGACCATTAAAGCATTTTATCAAATGGGTGAAACCTTGCACTCAAATTAACCAGACATCTGGATCTTTCCTGGAATAATGTCAGAACTAACTTGTCCAGCTTATGTTTCAGAAAGTCTAATATTAGGTGAGTTTCATTTCTTATTTACAATATTTGAGTAGTATGGGACTCTTTCTGTAGTAAGGGAATTGTATAGTAGGACACCCCTGAATACAAAAATAGTCCCATTGTAATAAAACTAAGCTATTTACATTGTGTATGACTTTTTTTTTATTTGCGTGGAAATTATTTATGCATGTGCTTCATTATGTGTTTGGAAGCATGCAAAGTAGAAATTCTCTTTCAAATAATTTCCTAATGTTTTTCTTTAGACACGTTAAAGAAAACTCTGTTTATAATGCTATATGAAGCAGAATGCTCATATGAACATAAGTCTATGAATTAGGAATACTTAATCAAATGAAGCTACAACATTACATTCTTCTGTAAAACAGTGTTTAAATTAAGCAATTTAAAGGTGTTAAAGAGTACTTTATATAATGTAAAAGATTTAATACAAGAACCCACTAGAGTACTACTAGTATCTCATCTACCATGGACCATATTGCATCGAATGTAACCGAAATATCTTCTGTTGTGTTATAAACTCATATTTCTGATCACTATGTCCAATTAACCACCTTCATGGTGGATTGCAAGAAAACAGTTTTTTTTAGCGCTGAAGTGTTCATTTGCCTCTGAAATGAGTTGCATGACTGATCTACAACACTATTCAATCCAGTATCACTGCAGATTCAATCTCGGATCTGTAAACAGTTAGTGAATGGCCTCCATTAATGCTTTCATTGCATCGTTTCCTCTTAATTTTTTCATATTATGAAATCCTCAGATACAAGTAAATAAAAACTATTACTCTATGCATTATTGTCGATTGATGTACATATAGAATTGTAGTTTTATGAGGGAAGTGTTGTATTTCTATTCTGTTCTTCATTAGTAACCTTTGTCTGACAAATAGGTTATATTGGAATGGAGTGTATTTCATTTAAGATTGCATATGTCCTGAAAGCCGTTTTTCACCACAAAATACTTTTGATCAGTATTTTTAACCGTGATGCATGTTTCCAACTTTGACAAGCTACCATACTTAATGTGATAAAAGTAGGAGCTTCCGCTCTCCTTGTTTTAATGCCTGCAATATGAAGTGTTTTAGCAAAATACAAAATCTTAACCTGCATTTCTACCAAGACCGAGGAATTTTAGATATAGTTCAATACCTTTCAGATATATGACAACAAGAATTTAAAGTTATATTTAGGTTCTTCAAACAAACATTCATGGTTATCTTGCACGTGATGGAGTTGCAGAGTGAAAAACTGACTGCAAGAAGCATGTAGATACATATGTCCATGTTGCCACAAAATAAGCTGTTGATTACATGGAACCAACAATTTGTTGATAACCCTTCGTTACTACATAACAGGAGCTTTTCAGCATGTGATAATTATATTGATGTTTACAAATGTACGGTATAGAATATGATGTGAGCTCCAGCATTGTGAATGAGGTTACAATATACATAAATATCCTTCACGGTCAAGGCAAATTATTTAGTAACTGTGAGACAAGGATTCTATGATTAGTAATTTCTCCAATACTATTGGTGCTATAAACTACAGTTACACGGAAATTCAAAGGCCTAGTGAAATGTTCAGAAACAGGACAAGTTACTTTTCCACCAATTAAGTACTTTTCAATTGATGTCCAAGAAGTCTGCATTCTGAGGACATAGCTCCATGTTCCCAACTTTGTGACTTCAATGTGTAGTTGCATTCGTGACTTTATTTTATACTATTCTTATTTTCTGAAGTTAATGCTGACAATATTGTTCCTTTAAGAGAAAAGTTTACTTCTGTTCCATTTGTTCTACATTTTGGGTTGCAGAAAACACAAAATGATTATCAACAAAATTAGAAGTGCAACCCTGAACATGTGGCAATTGTTTGTTGCAGCGACATCATAAGTCAGATTAAGATAACTCTGTAACCGACTATGCTGGCTCTGTCAACTACATCTTGTCTTCTTGAAGACGGGAGTAGCAAACGAATCGTCTGAAGTCTTTGTTGCAGCTTACTGAAGTTCAGAGACTTCACTAGTTTACCCAGTCATTAACTAAAGAAGGTAGTAGCTATTTTACATGGCAGTTTTCTTGCAACCTGGCATTAATTTAGTTTACCATGGGCTAGACGTAAAAGAAAGAATAATAATAAGAGATTTAAGTAATGAAAATTTAAACAGGTAATTGTTTACAAAATCGGCCGCTCGAGAAAAGAATGAAATATAGTGCAATAGATGCAGTTTTTATTGCTGATTACGATTTTGAAAGTTTTATTTTGCGCTCAAGCTTCGTTTTTGACCTATGAGCAAATTTCGTACGTGCGATGCAGTGGTTTTATTTCGCTTATGCGGCAGATATTTAGCAAATAAATGTGTATAAACGAGTATAATATATGGTAGAATGATTGATTAATGCATTTACGTTGAAATTATTGCAAAAACACTGCCCAAATTGTAAATATTTCGATAACACAGGACCCTGGTACCCCACTCATATACACACACTAAACCTAACCTAACATGGGTAAAACGAAAACCGCCAAATAAAACTTTCAAAATCGTAATCAGCAACAACAATTTCAATGTAAATACATTTATCAATCATTCTAGCATATATTATACTCATTTATAAACATTTATTTGCTAAATATCTGCCGCATAAGCGAAAAAAACTGCTGTATCATAGGTACGGAATTTGCTCATAAATCAAAAGCGAAGCTTCAGTGCACAATACGACTTTCAAAATCGTAATCAACAATAAACACTGCATCCATTGCACTATGTTTCTTAGTTTTCTCGAGCGGCCGATTTTGTAAACAATTACCTTTAAACAATTTAACAAGTAGTTTAGTTGTAATAGATTGGGAAAATGGTTGTAAAATGGTTGGTTTTATAATTTATTTAAACTGAATTTTGATGCTACATGTCCAAAAATAAACGCAGATGTGAACAACATTGGATGAGAAAGAGTAAAATTACCTTTAACAATGATGAAACTGAAGAAAAAAATGAAAAATATGCAAATTTTGTATAAAAGTTCATCACTTAAATACTATAAAAACAGGCATAAAACAGTGAGATGTGTCTATCTCAAGAATTTAAAAGCTATTACAATAAATACATATAGAGAGAAGATGGGAAGTCAGAAAATGTCAGTAGAACAGCTTGGGGTGTAATGAAAGAAGCTAGAAGACATACAGGTTTACATAAAAATATAAAATTAAACATAAATGGGGATGTGGTTGATGATCATGGTACTATAAGCCAAAAATTTAACGATTATTTCATAAATAGACCCATAGGACATCTTGTGGGGGAAATTCTGTAAATGTTAACACTACAAGTAATTCCTTCTCCTTTCTCAAACCAGTCACTAAAAAAAAACTACGTTCCGGCAGTACAGCCCATGAAGAGCCAGGCCTTACCACCCAGTCGCTGCGTCTCCCATCTCAGCCCACTACAGGTGTCATTGGTAGGGTGCATTATTGGAGGGTGGTACATGGTCAGCTTCCCGATTCCTCCCAGCCAGTTATGCGGTCTTCAGGACCTGGAGCCGCTACTTTTCTATCAAGTAGCTCCTCAATTGGTCCCCCCAGGACCTAGCGAGTCTGAGTGCACCCCGTACCAGACCTCTGAGAGGGGATAAAATCCCCATACTGGTACCGGGGATCGAACCCGGGTCCTCCACACCAGAGGCAAGCGTGCTACCAACTGCGCTATGGAGGCAGTCCAAACCAGTCACAGAAATTGAAATTAAAAAGATGTAAATTTGTCATTGCAAAACCATTAACTTATCAAATTAATTTCTACATAAACAGGGACAGTTTCCAGAAATGTTGAAATTACAAATAATAAGGCCGATATTTAAAAAAGGAGATGAACTATGCATTGATAATTATAGACCTATAGCTTTAACATCTGAAATAGTCAAATTGTTCGAAAGGACTTTGTTGCTAAAATTAGATAACTATTTGAGTAAATGTAATATATTACAGAACTTTCAACATGGATTTAGAAAAGGGAGATCCACTATTTCAGCTATTAATCAGTCTATACATGAAATAATTGCAAATCTAGAAAATAATGAGGTCAGTATAATCCAAGTAACAGTATAGTATTAGCAAGATAACTTGCACTGGAGGCACTGCTATCTGTTTACACCTTTCTGTTGATGACGATGAGGCAACAGCATGCCACAAATGTATGTACACTATAGGAAACAGAAAAATACACAACACTAAGGAGCAGAACAAAATTTTACTTAATTTTGAAGTGAAGATTCCGATTCCTGCACATCTGCCTTGCTTGCTGTATCTGTAGTTTCCATCTGTGGCAGTGTCATCTAAAAGATGGTTATAGCTGTCATGTCTTCATCACTTACTGTATCTGTGGAACTGCCATTGTCATTTCCGGAATCCACAAAACTGGCCAAAGTATTTACTTCTTCTTCATGACTGCTATCCAAACCCACATTGATTACCATACAGTCCATGTCCTCCTCCATTAAGGTGTCTCGGTGCCAGCATTCTTGTTCTATGGATTTCACTTTGATGCATACATTTTCCAGTCCTCTTCAGTAATATCATTTAAACACTCTGGCTTGTCCTTTAAGCATGTTTAGAGTGATGGAACAGACATTTTTTTCTGCTATTTTTTGCTTCATTATATTCCATATTAATTCAATTTAGATCACAATGATAAGGCAGCAATCTGAGGACATCATACCCATGGTCTTTCAAAAGTTTATCTGTGGTATACACTGGAGGTGGTTCGTTTGCGTTGACAATTTCCAACATCTCCCTCTTGGTTAAATATTCTTCGAAGCACAAACCATTTTCCTTCAACCATGCAACAATCTGCTCTTTCTGTGATGCCATTGTTGGAGCTTTGTTTTCCTGCACTGTGTGGTAAGTTGCATTATCGAGCACAACAATGCTATTGGGCGGGAGGTTTGGTATAAGCCTTTCGAAGAGCCATTTTTCATAGTTGTTGTTCATCTCACTGTGGTAATCTTCTGCTGTGGATTTGGAATCGTAGATTAATTGTGCTTCTTTGATGAAAACCATCTCACTTTCAGCATGCACCACTATTGCTCTTTGCCCAGCAGATTTATTCATTAAAACTCCTGGAATATCGTCATGTTGCCAACACTTCTTCAGAGTATAATGGGTATGTACCCATCATCGGTATAAACTACCGGTTTCTTGGGTCCCTTTTCATTACTTCTTGGAGCCCGTAAATAGGCTGCCCTGTGAGCCACTATATCCTGGCAGTCCACTAAAATATGTCACATATTCTTACATTTTTTGAAACTAAACTCCACTTCCTTTAATATTCGCCAGAATGTTTTCTGTCCACCACTGAGATTAATTTTCTTCTTTGCTGCATAGTACAACTTCTTCACTGTTGGAATTTCTTCACACACCTTATAATACTCCAGAAATGTTCTGCGAACGACGCACTTATCAAAATTGTTAATTTCAAACCTCTTTCCGATTCTGTTATTTTCCTGTAGTAGTAACACGTGTACCTTAAATGCTTCCTCTTTAGCAATCTCTTTTACTGTGATATCACTTTTTCTGATTGTTGTAGCCATTTAGCTACTGCTCTTTTTAAGGGAAGAACTAGGCTATTTTTCTTTACCTCCATGCAGAACTGGAAAACATTGTGAATAATATATCTAGGAGTTATTTCCGGACTGTTATGCCATGGTCTGCTGGTCTGCAGCACAAAACAGGAGAAATTCAAGTGAACCAATCAAGAGGAAACAATACCTTGGATGAAGCCCGCTCCCTCCCTACTGCTGTCCGCCATCCAGACCAATCAGTGGAGGCCACTCGAGGGATAAATACACTAGCTCAGACAGTCCACACCTCAGACACCATGTTAACTTCTCCAAGGAGACTACGATTGCACCACTGAAGATGTCCGCCGCAGTTGTGGACGAAGCGTCTGGGTAGTAGAACAGCCCAGAAATAACTCCTAGATATATTGACTCCGGCTGTGAAAGTTTACGCTCTCTCATAACATTGTGAATAATATTTCTGCTTTGGGAGTTAAAAACTCTCCACAGTAACTTTTTCAGACTTTCCATGTTTAAAAACTGCTAGGGAGTCTTTATTTTTCCAACCTCTCCATTTCTCTATAAAATCTTAACCCCTAACATGCTGACCTGTCATGGCATGTAATACGTCCTGTGATTGGTGATCAGAGGATATGGTCGGTGAATTTATTTTGATAATTCTCCTGGTCAGGTTGGTGAGACCCGTAAACCAACGACAGGTTTGGTCCTCCAGACATTCTGGGGGTTGTGAGAGAGCGATGTGACCGCCAAAACATAAAAATATGGTGCTCTCTAAAAAGCGGTTACTATTACTGCTATTGCTGTCTTCAATATCATCAGCGAAAAATATTGGAGAGCAAGAGGATTAATGACTTCATTGTCAGAAATCCAGCATTAGCTAACAACAACAAAACTGCTGTTTGAGACACCCACTTTGTGATATGACGCCACACTGCACCAAAGTTCTCACCTCAATTCACAACTAGATTAACTTAATATGCAGCCTGCAGCCATCACTTGTAACATGTCTAGTTCCTGCTATCACCACGCGTAACCCAGTATCTTGCTAAATGTCCCGGGTAATACATTATTTTTTGATTTGTCTAAGGCCTTTGATTGTGTCAGCCATATTTTAGTTAGTAAATTGGAAAGCTGGCATAAGTGATTTACCCTTGGATTTAATTCATAAATATCTGGTTAGAAGAAAGCAGTTTACTGAAATATTGTACAAAAAAGGGAGATATATACAAAAAGTAAAATCAAATTTGGTGTACCATAAGGGACATTGTTGTGGCCGTCACTGTTTATTATTTATATCAATGATATTAAAAATCCTGAATACTTCAGTGGTAACTTACACAGACGATACCAGAGCTATATGTTGGAGTAAAACGGTAGAAGGATTAATACTACACTAAATAATACAACTTCTTGGCTATTAAATTACTTTAAATCAATAAATCTACACTGCAACGTGCAAAAAACTAAAGTGATGCAGTTCAATAAAAATGTTAGAAATATATCACTAAAAGAGACCTGAATGAATGCTGATCAACTCAACTGCAGGAAACATCCCAAACAACAGGAAGCAGCCAACTTGGCCAAAATGTACTGAACAGCAAGATTCCAATGAAATAGAAGCTTTCAGAAGGAAGGCCATAAGAAGAAGAAATCATCACTAAAAATAGACAGTAATAGTATTCTTGAAGTAAAAACACACAAATTTTTAGGTCTTATCGTTGATAATAAGCTTACATGGACAGAGCATATTTACATATACGTGGGAAAATTAGTAAACAGTATATCTACTTAGGTACTTCAGCAATTAAAGTGATGGTAATATAATGAAAGTAATATACTGTAACACTGTTACCTTTTCAATAATTTATCTCATAACTTTTACAACTAGGTATGGCCTAACATTCACTAATTTATGCCAATACATATACACTTAAAACTCTTGCAGTTACATAATCTCAAATTCAAATCTTTTTCAACACTAACTTTGTTACCCTGACGACATGACATCATACCATGGAATTTCTAGTTCATGGGAAGTTTTCCAATGTTACACTCCCCCCCCTTCAGTACTGTGCACCCCAAGCAGCACCATCCTAGAGGGCCAAACAATCTGAATGCAACACCAGCATCTTCCCATGAGGCAGCCCCTGGATGCGGTAGACTACATTGTTTGTCCTTTTGACCATGCAGTATGGTCCTTGCCATGGTTGAAATTGTTCTCTTCTTCACTGCTTTCTCTCTTGCTTGGCAGATTTTGACCATACACGTATGCAAGCTATGGAAACAGAATCATCCGTCAATAACCGAATACTCTATGGAGTAAGAGCTGCCCTGTATCATATTTATCTTGAATTTTTGGTGCTTCCAAATACCCAACTTCTTCAAGCCTGGTATAATGGGTATTCTGTACAGCTATTAAACGAAAATTAAAGTTCAAAACAGCTCTTGCACATTTTACTAAACCTAACATTACTTCCATGTAAATCAGATGTTATTTTCAAATACCAGCTTGCGAAGATGTTGCACTGAATTTATTTTATCATACTGTTGTCTTCATTGCTTAAAGCTTATTATTATCATCTTTTGATCCCACAGGATCACCAGGGCACATTATGTTTGTAACCTATTTTTGCTATTTCCATTTGAGATGCACAATATACAAGCAACTAATTCCCACCAGGTTTCTTGTTCTTTACATGTCCACTGTACATCTTTGGTTTCGTGTTCTTTATGCGTCCACTGTACAATTTTAGTTTCTTGTTCTTTACATGTCCACTGTACATCTTTGGTTTCTTATTTACATGTCGACAGTACATCTTTGGTTTCTTGGTACTGCCGTTGACTCTGCCTTCCAGGGTGCTAAGCCG
The DNA here is from genome assembly GCA_030765045.1 of Tenodera sinensis. Taxonomy (NCBI): domain Eukaryota; kingdom Metazoa; phylum Arthropoda; class Insecta; order Mantodea; family Mantidae; genus Tenodera; species Tenodera sinensis. The sequence goes on from CM060967.1 coordinate 30,353,409, forward strand.
TTCGCCAACATCTTTCAGGGCGTTAGCATGTTGGCTGATGTATTTCACAGCTTCTTTCTTGCCAACCAATTGCCTGTCTATCTTCGCCAATAAGTCTACCCTCAATTTGGCTATCCCGTTTTTCATTTCATCTATCGTGGCTAACATTTGCTTCATCAATTCTTCCACCATGGCTTTTATCCCATTTCTGACACCAGTGTAACGCTATTACCTTTTTAATGATTCATTTTATTTATTTCAGGCATGGCTTAACATTTGCCAATTTATGCCATTACGTATACACTTAAGAAACTCTTTTTTCCGCCTGCGGTGCTGTAGTAGTAAAAGCGGGTGTTAAGCGCTACAAAAAAAAAACTCTTGCAGTTACACAATCTCAAACTCTAACCTTTTGCAACACTAACTCTGTTACCCTGACGACATGTCATCACACCACGGAGTTTCTAGTCCATGGGAAGCTTTGTAATGTTACAATACTATGGATGTTTCTATTCACACATTCTTTATCGAACTGAAATCAAAACTACTGCAAAAACGTATATGGATAAATTGCTTAGATATAAAAGAAATGTATCGGAACCATATTTAGCCTAAAAGCAAGGGTATCATGTAAGGAAACCTTTATTCACAACAAACTACTTACCACCTACTCTCTCTGCATTCAGAGCAATAATGTATGTAATAGATAACTTCAAACCAATTAAAAACACCTATATTCATGAACACTATACAAGAGGAAACATGGACTATTTTAGGCATAGCATGAATAAAAGATGTATACATTTCCTGAATCACGCTTTATAACAAACTACCACAAGAAATTAAATCTGTAGCTGATGTTTCTAAACTGCAATTTGAAAGGAATTCGAGGATGTATCTGATTAATAAATGTTTATACGATTTGAAGGAAATCTGAGAAACCAATCCCATTTTTTTTAAATATGTAATTGTATCTGAAATGTCTAAAATCATGTATGATAAAAATGGATGAAATAGATATCGTCATCATCATCATCATCATTATAACCATTATTATCATTATCAATTATCATCGTTATTAGGATTATTATTATTGTTGTTGTTATCACCATCATCATTATTTTTATTATTCAAGCGCAGGTTAGTTTCTCATTTTATTGAATGTGATAAGTAAATAGGACTTTTTGGATTTTATAAATTATTGATTAGAAGTTTATACTCTTTCTTTGGATATATCTATTACAACAAGCACTGCTCATTTTTCTAGAATTTGTAATTTCATAGTGTAATTATTCACACATTGTTGCATTAAGTATAAACCAAGTCTAGGATATTAAGGTTAATGAATCCACCATCATGAGATTTTTAGCAGAGGAGTTTAAAGAACCACTTGAACCATTGATGTACTCTGGTATGTTGTTTTATTCCATTATGGATCTCTGATGCACTCAATAAGATACCAACAGGCTGAAAAGCCGAGATAATATTTGATGCCTACTACCTTATGCATATGCAAACCTATGAAAGGTGATGCGAAATGCAATGATTTGGAAGGTGTGTTAGCTAATTGGAACTTAAGCAAATTTGGTTATGGATATAGAATAAACCATGATTCAGTTAAAGTAGGTATGTGACAGATGTATTCTGAAGAGAGAAATGGAAGCTGTAAAAAGCTTGGGAAAGATGGGAGGAAAACTCTATGGTATTTTAGACGATTTTTTCAGAACATTTAAAAAGGTCAAAGCTCTTTGAACAGATGACCATAGTAAATAATTCAGATTTTAACCCTCAGATGGGGTAATTGTCCAAGTAGCTTCATATATTAGCTTCATATATTAGCTTCATATATTAGCTACTTGTTTTACAAGTATCCTCATTTCCTCAGGTCTTTTTGTTTTTATTTGTGCACATTCTAAAGTAGTGATGTAACAATGTATTTCTAGGTCGGGTGAAAGGGCACATTTTAACAAGAAGAAAATACTGGAACCAGAAGATGCGAAAATAGCAAGAGAAATGTTAGAAGATGATTGCAATTTTAATCAATTAAATACTGACAAGAAAAGAGGAAGTTATTGAAGAGGCAGTGGCTTTCTTCATCAGTAGAGGAACTAGCTGATTTAGAGGAGGAAAAACTTAAGATGAGGAGATTACTATTTTTAGAGGTAAAGACAAAGAAACAATTTGGAATAAGCAGAGCACTTCCTCTATCCAAAATTTACCAAGTTCTAAAATAACTGCCAAGGATGTATCAAGGAAAGTAGATTGATACCGAAATTTAGATTTCCAATCGAATGGGCTTTTGATAAAGACACGTTTTAATTTAATTGCCGGATGTGAGATTTGCGATAAGTGTTGAGTAATAACATACATAGATAATAGAGCAGGGAGTGTTGTAAGGTGAGCAAGATATGAGTAAATAATAGTCGTTAAATTTGTAGGATAAACACATTATTGGTTTAAAATTAACGAGTCATGACGTCATACTACATAGTTTAAATACACGTTCGAAAGTCAAGTCTATCAACCTTAAAAGTCGCGCGATATATTTAATAAAATATAAAGTAAACATCGTTTAATCCTAAAAAGGTAATTATATATTCGAAATTCATAAAAGAACATGTTATAATAGAAAGGGACATTTCTAAATTGCGGGAAAAGGAAATAGCATTTTGGATACGAGGCTTTCTTGGATGACGTCATGACATTCAAATTGGAAGAGAACGGTTTTCTTAGCGTGGGTAAGAGAGAAAGCGTCTGGTCACTACTCAACTAGAGACCAGTACGGCAGGTTGTGCTGTGCGGACGTGAGTGCGATTCCTCTACATATACAATCGGCATAGCTCCCGAAAATATTTAAGATGCAATAAATAATATATAAAAAAGTTTCCTTGGGTAGTCTGTTCGAAAACATCTGCGCGTACCCGAGATAAAGAGATCTCTTGCAGAGCCGGAGCGAACCACATCAAAGGGCAACACCACGTCACCAACGACATTTAAGTATCAACGAGACATCAAGAAGTGAAGAACGACTCTTATAGCTTCAAGATGCATTTTACATCTTTATCACTGATCAATAAATTGAGAGTACTGTGATAAATACCATCAAATACATTGCAAATAAGAAAGTAGGGGTACAATAAGCGAGGCCTATAGAGTGCAGAAACATGTCAGACGTAGAAGTAAAATGGCCCTGTTTATATTGAATAGGTGTAATACAGGGGACAGAATTGTTATGAGCCTAGGATTCTCACACTATAGGTATGATTATTTTGCAAATTTTATTTTCACTTAAGTGTCAAAACTGAATCAAAAAATCTCTTTTTAAATTTTCTGTAACATGTTTTGGAGGTTAGTTTCCTCCATTATCATCTGTACATTGGCTGATCTTGGGTTCTGAAGCTGATCCATCTGTAGACTGTTCTGGTGGTGGTTGTAGGAACAATTGGTCATTTTGGAGAGTATCAAAATTGAAGACCCTACTCTTCAAAATGAAAACCTGTTCGTATGTTGACAATTCATGCTTTCCTGTTATGTATTATAACTGTTGGGTTCAAATTTATGTTGTGATTTTTCATATAAAAATGAATGGCGACTGCTGATTTTTGTAGATATTTGTGTTTTATACATCTTTTAAATGTTCTTTGGCTCTTGTTTCCTTGTTTTCCCCACATAGATTTGGTTGCAGTTGTATTCTATTTGATAGATTCTGGATTGTTTATTTAAAGGGATGCTGTCTTTAGTAGAGAGCCAAGTATGTCTTTTATGGTGGATTTGTTCACAGGAGTCAATTGTATGTTGTGTTCTCTGAAAATCATTTTGAATTTGTTGAACGTCTGTATATTATATGTAAATTTTTTTAAGGACGTCTTTTTTGTTGTGTTGAGTATGGTTGTTTCTTTTTAATAGCTTTTTTCTTTTTTGCTTTTTCCACTCGCTTTATCCTTTGGTTTTAGGAATGTAACAAACAGTTATTTTTGGGAAACAGATATAACTGTCAAAGTTATAGTATGTTAACAGTTTCATGGCAATGGTTACTGATACTTAAGATATTTGTTTTTATAATTATTATATTTGCAGTTAGCAGTAATGATTAGCTGCAATGATAAACCTATAGGTACTTTACGGAGGGGGTTTCACACTGAGCTTAATCATGCTATTGTATGTCAAGCACCGGAGGAAGAAAATGGAGTGAGTGTTGTATGGGCTTATGTTGGAACCTGGGCAACCAGCAAGCTCATGTGTTCTAATATGTGCTGGAGGTTCTTTATCTCGACACCAGGATTCACAAGCAGTCATCAGCCAGGCAACCACAATGCCATCCATCCATCTAGAACAGCAATCATAATTTGTAGTCCTCACACAGGAATGCCAAATTTGCCTCTTCGCCATCACTTCCAACCCTGAAGGACAGGATTGAAATGAAGATGAAAAATGAAAATGGAGGGACAGAAAATTCAGAAAATTTGATTATCCTTCTCAGTATTTGTCTTGTGATCCGGATGAACCCTCAGAAAAAAAAACATTGGAAGGAATGTCAGCCGCTGGAATCGAACCCATGACTTCCCAAATGCAAGCCTTATATGTTACTGCAGAGCCGTCTTGCTTGGTTACGATTAACTGTAACTATGTTTCAACATGAACAGTATATATACACACTTATTATTCAATGAAATCTAAAAATAATTTTCTAGCTGTGTCAAGATTTATGATTATAAATCGCTGTAGTAATCAGAGGTGGATTTGCACTTGCTTCTACATTCCTGCACATAAACACAGTTTGTTCAGGTGAACTGAGCTAATTGGGATCCTAAATATAAACATCACATGATGCAGACATAACAAAGGAAAATATATCGCTATTGCCAAGATCAACATTACAAAATTAGGTATATATAATAATGTAAACATTCTCTTAGCATGTTTGATAAAACATGATAATGGCATTTGTAAGGTGATGCTGCTAGAGAAGAGAAACATGAATGCCCAAACATAATTATTGTGTAACATCACAAAAGATGCAGATATTTCAACAAATATAATAAATATTTAAGAGACTAAGCTCCACTTACCTTGGTGTAAGTTGTGAGTATTAAACCATACCAAGGTTTCGTGATTCTTCCACCACATTATCATAATGACTGTTTATGCTGGTCGGCATCGTTACAGATGCTAGGTGACATTCTTTCTGTCGTATTACTTACTTTGTTGAAAACCTTTAGGCTGATGTCCCAAACACACTTTATTTATCACTTAGACGCTTTGTGTGGTGCAAACGATACACTTGAGATACTGTTGCATAAACTCATCCAATCACTTACCACCTGGATGAGTTGACAGGTTACCTCGTGCACATCGTGAAGATGATCCTCGAGGTTCTAAGACTGCTGGCCTTCCAGATGCACTACTATAAACACCTTCTTGCAGGTCTGACCACATCCTCTGCCAGGATTATCGTGCTTATACCAGGATGTTCATCGGGGCTCCAAATCACCTCACATTAGCAAAGTCACAGGAACCTCCTGATGATGGTTACTGTTGTCTTATGGCTCCTGAGGGTATCCAACCCTAGTATCATATCCTCAGCCATTCTTGTGACGAATGTCCCAAACTTACAATGCTCCACAATAGGGTGAACTTCCGCAAGGCCTCCTTTCATGGATAAGGCATTGCATGATGTTGTCACTATCTGAAAGGGTTGATTTGGCTTCTTTGATGGCAAGCCCTCTGCCATGTCAGGTCATTATGGTCATGGCTGCACCTACGTCCACTAATTCCCGACATGCTAGTCTTGTATCCTATCCAGCCATTTGCAATGAAGTTGCCCTCCATTCCTCTGTTCAGGGCACATTCGAGAAGATGGTGTCAATGGCCCCGATGTGCCTTTTGGCATGCTGGTACTTATTTGCTTCCTCTATGCTTGTTGGCTAGGTTGTAGACAGTCCACTGGTGTTCTGGCTGGCCAGATCCCCAGTGCACACCACTTGATGCTTGTTGGCATGGTTGGGCCCAAATGACCTAGCCAATGACCCTACTCACACACACAAACACACTCACTCACTCACTCACTCACTCACTCACTCACTCACTCACTCACTCACTCACTCACTCACTCACTCACTCACTCACTCACTCACTCACTCACTCACTCACTCACTCACTCACTCACTCACTCACTCACTCACTCACTCACTCACTCACTCACTCACTCACTCACTCACTCACTCACTCACTCACTCACTCACTCACTCACTCACTCACTCACTCACTCACTCACCCACCCACCCACTCACTCACTCATTAGTTTGCTTGGTTATATTTAGTCTTTCACCATATGTCCTGGATGGTTGATTCTCTGTCAGCTCCCCATATAGGCGGAGAATACAAAGGGTATATTTTAAAAAATCTGATGTGTTGCACTTACATGACTTTCTCTACTGTTGTACTAACCATTCTTACAAACTCTTATTCCTATATCTTCTTTGTGTTAGTTGAGATAAACATTTGTACAAATTATCTTATTGCTTATTTCCTTGTAGGTGCAAGGGAAATATGGGAATACACTAGGCTTTGAGTGATAGCCAAATCTTTTAAAGCTTGTATAGTAAGATTTGGTCTATCTCTTATGGTTTACCAGCTATTCAAAAGTCATCCAGAGTAAACAGGAGTAAACAGAGTAGCCAGAAAATTCAAAATATATCTTTCATTTGTCATAAAAATATCTTAAACATATGTCATTTTAATCAAACTATATGATAGGTAGCAAGCAGCTGCTTTTAAATCATGGTTGGAGTTTGTATATCGTCATGTCTTATCACATTTGCTAGACTGTGCTTCCTCTAAGTATCGCAACGCTGTTATCCATTCCTGTCCTAAAATGAAATTGCCATAATAATTGACTCCATGGATTTATGTGCAACTACAGTTATATAGCAAATCAAATTATGACTATTATATTCATATAGGAAGTCTCTAATATCTTGTATAATTCAACATGAATTACTATTAATTTACACACCAAGTTGCTAATAAATCATCCCGATATTGTACCATGTTCTTTGTGACATTCACATAATATCGTTGCATATTACTGTTGTTGACAGTCATTAATACTTTGGAGCACAACAAGCATCTCACATTCTCGTTTTCACTAAGGAAATATTTTTTCCTCTCTCTCAGCCCTGAATGGAGTTTTTGTGGTTTTGGAAAATCACTGTCGGAAAGTTCAGTACTTGGATAACAGACTGAGCCAACACTTATAATGGTGCCTAAGCTAGGAGGTTCAGTGAGGAGAGGGATGTTGTGTCGTGGAAGCTGTGTCACAGTGGGGAGGAGGTTCGGTGAGGAGAGGGATGTTGGTTGTGGAAGCTGTGTCACAGTTCAGGCGCTGTCTCGTGAGACCAAAATTTGTGATGACTGTAGTAGAGTGAGTGGATGAGGTTTAAGGGCCCGTCGATGAGGTCATTTGGGCCCTCATAAGCAGTAGAGAAAGTTATCAATATTAAAGTTTATTCCTCTATCTACTACTGCTAAATCAAGATAAACCTTCATTACACATTTTTAAAAAGTATGTAGGAGGCCAAAGCATTAGTCAGGTTTTTAAAAAGAGACCATGTGATGGTGGTGAAATTCCATGCTCTTTGTATGACCACAAGAAAAACCGAGTAGCAACTTACCACTTGAACATTCAAAATAACAAATGACAAAAATGTTATTGCACATAAAAAGAGTGCTTTAACAAGATCTATATTTTTACTTTCTCTACTATGTATAGTAAGTAGGGGAAATAATGTATTCCACCCAAAAATTTAGTGTCAGGATTTCACCGAAAATGTATGTCTTCACGCACCCTGAATCTAAAAAAAAGCATTTTTAGAAAAAAGTTTGTGTGTATGGCATGTGTCATGTGTGTCTGTCTGTGTGTGTCTCTGTGGACAGCATAACTCAAAAATGAAAAGCCGGTTAAAACCAAAGTTGGTATTTAAGTTTAATATCTTTCAAGGATGCGACATGAAGATTTTGAAGAAAATTCGTCCACCTTAAACTACCCTTTACATGGAAAATTATTGAAATTTTTTTTCTTAAAAGTGGCTCTAACAGTTTTGATGAAAATGCCATATGTTTAAGATATTTTTGTGTTAAATGAAATGTATACTTTGAATTTTCTGTCCATAGCCTATGTAGTCCTGTTTACTCTCAATGAGTTTTGCATTACTGGTAAACCATAAGAGATATATGAATCTTGCTATACAAATAATGTAGATCTCTTTAAAACACACAAGTTATGGTTTTTTTTTTTTGTGTGTGTGTGTGTGGAGTGAACCATTTTGGAGATATTCCTTTGTTATTTGTGTGAGTTTTGGAATATTTAAACGTTTCTCAAATGGAAGGTCGTTACTCAGCTTTTTATCTCTTGACCATGCAAAGAGAGAGGAATTTCAAAGCCCTTATATAGTGACCAGCTTTAAAAATTTGACTATGGCTCAAAGCCTACTGTATTCTCATATTCCCCTTGCACCTATGGAAATAAGCAATAAGATAATTTATGTAAATGTTTATCATAACTAACATGAAGATACAGATACAGAATACAGATACAGAAATAAGATTTATAAGAATACTTAGTACAAGAGTAGAGATTATCTGAGTGCAACATATCAGATTTTTTAATAGATTTTGTCCATTTCTTATGGACAAAAGTCATATGACGCAAAAGTCATTCAGAATGAAGTAGACTTTAGAAGCTATTTGTAGAAAATTTAAGACATTTTGTCATGCAGATATCTTAAACATACTATATCCTAATTAAAATAGAATGTCATTTTTGAGAAAATAAAAATGTTTTTTCTATACAAAGGGTAGTGTGGAGGGATTTTCCTTAAAATCTTCATTTCATGCCCTTAAAAGATCATGTTTGGTGTTTAATTAACTTTTTTGTTTTTGATTATGTTACTCACACAATTTTTCTGAAAATTCTTTTTTTGTATTCAGGTAGCCTCTAAATGTTATGCAGTGATATCTGTTGAATCAAATGAAAAATTGTCATTTCCAGTTTCCTCAGGATCAGTAAAGTGCAGTTCATTTGCTCAACGGGGAAATTCAAATTTTGTAAGCATTAACAAACCATCTTATAAGTCACAGTAATTAAGTTAGACAATGAGTGCAGCCTTTTTTTAACTTGTTTTGGAAATAAAAGCAGCTTTACACATTCAATATATGGAAGAATTGCATGCTGAATAAAACAGAAATTTAGTCAAAAATTACTGTTGTGTTTGCAATCAGAAAGAACATGGCCCAATTTCTTTTGACAGAAAAATATGTTCAGTTTATGTACATTTTGAAAGCTACAATTTAGAAAATAAGTAGCACACATACATAGATGTTTGTTGTTTTTCGCTTTGCTACTTTAAACAAGTTATTGACCTTGCTGTGACAGCATAAAAATTCACAGCATGCAACACATTATGTTGATGTGGGTCTGTGACAATGAATGGAGTGTTATATTAAATACACAGTAATGTTGGTGTTCCACTTATTATATATTTTATTTAATATATTGTTGTTGTTTTTTACGCTTTTCATGCTTGATAGACTAACTCAGTTTCCGTTTAACTTTATTTTTATAGGTTTGGTATAATCTTGAGGAATCTTTTGAACAAATGCTTAAATTTCAGTATAACTTCTTCAAAAAGTAGTCACTTTAAGTGAGTTTTAATGTAAAAATCTTTTGCCAGCCTTAGTTTTGCACCAAGAGATGAAGTGTAATAAAATAGACAGTAACGTGAAGCTTAGTGGGAAAAGACGTGTTACACAAGGTTGTTTTTACTTTCTTTTCAACTTACCTTTAGTAAGAAGAAGTATTGAACCCAAAAATTCTATGTCGAGATTTTATCATAAATGCTTACTTTGAGGTCCTCTGAAATGCCTCTGCCCCCAAAAGAAAAGAAACAGAAGCATTTTTAGATGAAGGTCTGTTAGAGGAAAAGCAGCAGTGTTATCATTTTGTTATTAAGCTTTGCTTTGGTTAAGAACAGCCATGCATAGGGTGGAAGATCTGTGGTTCAAATCCCATCTATGGCATTGAATTTTTACTTTCTCTATGTATAGTAAGTAGGGGAAGTATTGTATTCCACACAAAAATTTGATGTTGATATTTCACCAGAAATGTTTTGAGGCCCCCTGAATCCAAAAAAAGCAGGTTTAGAAAAAGGTTTGTGTCAGTCTTTGAACAGCGTAACTCAAAAACTAAAAGTAGGTTAAAAACCAAAGTTGGTATTTAAGTTTCATATCTTTCAAGGATGCAACACAAGGATTTTAGAGAAAATTCCTCCACTCTAAACTAACCTTTACATGGAAAATGTTTTGAAAATTTTGATTTTCTGGAAAACAGTTCTAACAATTTTGATAAAAATCGCATATGTTTAAGATATTTTTATGGCAAATAAAATGTATATTTCGAATTTTCTGGTTATAGTCCATGTAGTCCTGTTTACTCTTGATGACTTTTGCGTAGCTGGTAAACCATAAGAGATAGACCAAAACTGCACAAAAAATGTAGATCTTGTTAAAACACATGTTATATCCAATTGAATTTTTTGTTGAGTGAACCATTTCAGAGATATTCTTTGTTATTTGTGTGAGTTTTGCATTACTTATACTCTTCAAATGGAAGATTGTTATTTTTTATATCTTAGCTGTGCAAAGAGAACAAAATTTCAAAGCAAAGATTTAACGATCTCAATGTTTATCTTGACTAACATGAAAGATAGAGGAATAAGAGTTTGTAAGAACAGTTAGTACAAAAGTAGAGAAAGTCATGTGAGTGCAATACAATAGATTTTTCATTTCTGATTCTGCCTTTCAAAGTGTGTGCACACAGTTTGTGTGTGTTTGAACAGTCAATTATCAGTATGTCTGATATATGGAAATGATTTGATGGATCATAGTGTACCAAATTAATGATTTTAATAGGTCCAGAGGAACCTAATTTATGTAACTCTTGTACCAGGTTTTAGTATATTGATGACTAAAATTTGCTGATATTCATTGCTGAGCTAGTGTAACAGAAATACAATCTATATCTACAAGTCATGAAATCAATATCCAACTTAGATACTGGAACATACTTAAAATCGGCAGCTGTGATTAGCTTCTTTAAAATACAAACTCTGAACCAAACTTGACAACAAATTAAAATTTCAACTTCATAAGTATTATCAAGTTCAGATTATACTTAAAAGACTCGTCATGATCAGCCATATTTGTAATTGTTGCACGTTATTGCCTAGTTTAGTATTTGCTCAACATTTTGTTTTTGCCAATGGTTGAGTAACATTGTTTGCTATTATTCTTAATAAAATAAACTAGAATAAACAACCAATTTAAGTTCATAAATTTACTTTCAAGGAAACTATAAGAAGTGCAGAAAAATGTATGCATCCTTTTTTGTTTTCCTTACCACGTACATAGTGCATTACACCAAAAAATTGGATACCAAGAATTCACTCATATTATACATTTTGAGGTTCCTGAATAAAAAAAAAAAAAATAGTGTGTGTGCGCGAGAGAGAGAGAAAACCGCATAACTCATAAACAAAGATTGAACTTGGTATTTGAGCTCAGCATCTTCCAAGGATGTCACACAAAGACAAGCAGACATGACAATCCAGACTACGCTTTACATTGAGCATTTTATGATTTTCTCAATGATTTTGATTAAAATACCATATGTTTAAGATATTTTCATGCCTAATGAAATGTGTATCTCGAATTTTCTGGGAATGTCCTGAGATGTCAACATTCTGAATGACTGTTGCATAACTGGTAAACTGTAAGAGATAGACGAAATCTTACTACACACAAAATGTTGTTGTTGTTAGCTAATGCTGGATTTCTGACAATGAAGTCATTAATCCTCTTGCTCTCCAATGTTTTTCACTGATGGATGGGGCATTAGAAGTGGCCGGGCATATTTGAAGGTGGTCTCGATCCATTTCCTCTTGCAGATCACATAGAGGACAGAGTGGTGAAGAATATATCCCAATTCTACAATGTACTCAGGGGTCTCCGTCTAGGGGATATGTGAATACCGACCACAAGGTACCCAAGCTGAGCAGAACATTACTTCCACTTACTGGTGTTTTGCTCCTCACTGTAACTTTTCTATCTGACCTTACCTTGGTCAACTCTTGTTCCCTTCCGACCCCGATGCTATTAGGGTTCCTGAGGGCTAGGGAGTCTTTATTTTTCCAACCTCTCCATTTCTCTAATTTCTCTATAAAACCTTAACCCATAACATGCTGACCTGTCATGGCATGTGTACGTCCTCTGATTGGTAATCAGAGGATATGGTCGGTGAATTTATTTTGATAATTCTCCCGGTCAGGTCGGTGAGACCCGTAAACCAACGACAGGTGTGGTCCTCCAGACATTCTGGGGGTTGTGAGAGAGCGATGTGACCGCCAAAACATAAAAATATGGTGCTCTCTAAAAAGCGGTTACATTTATTGCTAAGTCTCTTCATAGTCACCCATTCGGATCTCCGGGCGGGGACTACTTCTCGAGAACCAAAACCAAAACACACAAAATGTAGACCTCTTTAAAACACAACCTATGTTGTTGTTTTGGTGATGTGAATAATTTTGGAGATATTCCTTGTTATTTGTTTGATTTTGAACTTATACTTTTTAATTTGGGATGCATTATTTACTTTTTTATCTTTTGGCCATACAAGGAGAGCAGAATTTCAAGGCCATCATATAGCGACTATTGTGCTTGTAAAAAATTTGACTATTGCTTAAAGCCAACTGTATTCCTATATTTCCCTTGTACATACAAGAAAATTAGCAATAAGATAATTTCTATAAATATTTGTGCAGATTAACATTAAGTAGGTAAAGGAATAAGCATTTGTGGGAATAGTTTGTGCAGTAGTAGAAAAATTAATGTGAATGCAATATATCAGATTTTTTTCCTCATATATATGTATATTGCTAGCTTGCTTTGAGATTTAAATTCCCTCCCATTCTGGACATTTTCATTTCTGACTGTTTTAACATAATTGATCTTTGCAAAATTACTAATATTTAACTGTGTTTATTAGGGACTGACCCCAGCAAGGTCATCCAGAAACGCCGTGCTGGCTCTATAGGGTGAGTATAACTTATTACATTTTTTGCATGTGGTGATTATATTACTGAATCACAACAGAGCTCACAGATGATCAACCACATGCCCAAGCTGAACTTGGCTGCCGTATTGTGTTCATGAGAATTTGCTCAAGTGTAGCTCAAGTATATGTTCCTTGAGATTTTTTAGCACATTAATGATGCAACACAGATTGGGTTTAGGCAAGGTTTTCACAACTATTGGCATTTGTACTTTTACCCTGTTGTGTTTTGTTGAATATATACCTGTTTGCTTGGTTCTTTTGTAACAAATCTAAAATTACACATGCAGTTAATTTTTTCTCTCAATAATTGCATGCTAATATGTTACTTCCAATGCTCCCCATATTCTGAATGGAGACCTTGTTCCACCAGGCAATGATTTGACCCATTGATTAGATGTAGGCACCCAGGGTTTCTGTTTCCTCCAATGGAAGGCTGACAATGAGGATGGTGATGGAAAGAGGGGACCTACAGCTTTTACTGTGTACTAACCATATTGGGTCTTGGAGATACTTATATGAGCCATTTAGAAGTGAAAGTCTGGATAGGGTTGAACGTAAAATCCTCATTCCATAGCAGGATATCAAACCACATAGACCGTTTGCCTATCACCAAGGTGGCCTAGGTTTGATCCCAGGGACCTGCCTGTGGTATTATTAGTGGTGGATAAAGTGGCGTCTGGGCAGGTTTTCTCCAGGTTCTCTGGTTTTCCATGCCACTCCCCTCCACCAATTGCTCCATCACCTTTCCATGTATCGATTTTGCCCGCATTTCATATCATCCTCTTCCTCACTCTCATACCTGGTGCTGGGCTGACCACCTGCTTCCAGGTCTTCACCCTGAGTGGTCCATAGGTTCCTCTGCTCCCCAACAGGCGTCTAATCCTAGGCACTGGGTTATAAGTCCTAGGGGTGTAAGTCCTACATAAGGGGAGGGTGATCAGGAAAAGAAGATTGGTAGTTCAACAGGTCACTGTCAAATGCTGGCCATATGACAAAAATAAAGTAAATACTGCAGATTCCCCATGTTTCTTGAACATCTTTCAAGGGTAGAGTGTTCAGTATCTGTATTGGCACAATCAATCTATTCAAAATTTGAGTATTTTTAAGACTATTTCCAGAGCAATTATTACACAAAATGGAATGATATAGCCAGTCTACCTAAATCGTTTTAATGGGGATGATTGATGCATAGATAATGTTACAGTAAAATTATGAAGATTGAAAATTACGAATAGTTTAAAATGGTTCATTTTTATGTACACAACTTTTGTGCTTCCTAATTTATTATTGGAATCTTCAAAATCAGATTAGTTTTACATGAAAGTTGTATGTTTGTTTTCCAATTTTATTGTAATTAGCAATCAGATGTAGAATACTAGAAAATTAACAATACGATAATTTCTGCAAATGTTTATCTCAACATGAAGCAAGTAAAGGAATAAGCATTCGTAAGAATAGTTTGTACAAGAGTAGAGAAGGTCATGTGAGTGCAACACATCAGATTTTTATTCTGGTGTCACTCACTTCTTCGTAAAACTTTTTAGGAAGTGTCTTGTGTTGCTTAACAAGTTTCAGCCGTAAGGGAAGGCAAATATGAAACCATTCAGGAAATTAACAATTATTTGAAATAGTATGCACAAAGGCATTGTTGTGAAATAAATCAGCAAAACAATAAAGATGATACACAAAATTAAGAATCAATAAATCAGGATAAGAGAATAATAATCATGTAATGAAAATGATACTTCTAATCAGACATGTTTTGTGAAGGAATATTTTGAAACTCCTTGGAATTGTCATGGGAATATTTGTGTATTTTACCATGAGTACTAAATTAGCTCATAAATTATGCTCTTCAGATTTTTCAGATTTGCTTTTAAGTGAAAAGAAGTCAGTATATATTCATATTTCTAACCATGCTCATCAGGAGAAGAGAATCAACCTGTAAAAGCTGACAAGATGCCAGCTTTTATTCATACTAAATACAAGTTAATATTTGTTATAAGACAAGATGCTTCAATATTCGTTACTTGAGTGTGTAGTTAAAATTAAGTATGTACTCAAAAGGCTTTATTCTTACTAAACAGGGTATTTACCCAAAGAAATGAAGTATGTACTATAAACTCATTTCTCTCCCTCTCCTCTCTTCCTTACCCTATCTCTCCCTCTTTCTCAGTATCTCTTTCTGTTCACTCCTCCAGTACCCTCAATTCTCTGTAAAACCCACATGTTATGTGGTGTTTTGAACTTGATTGATGAAACAACCGTTCGTGATTTTTTTAAATAAACACAAATAAAATGTTTAATAATAAACAAACTTGCACCTCTTCGTATGGTTGCTATATAATCGGAACCATACTGTGTCTCATGTAAATCACTACATGAGTAACAGCAAACATTTTCAAATGTCAAAAAATATCAACATTTAACAAAACTTGAATAATAAATTACTTATGAACACAAAAAAACATCCATAAAAATGACAGCTGCCTCCTGAATTTACAGGTTGTCAACATGGACTGGGTAAACATAATTAAAATGCATACAAATAGTAGTAAAAATTACATAATAGATTAACAGGAAGAAAAAGGCATCAACTAATACTAAGCATGTGACTCATCCCAACATTAATAAATGAGATACTTCAGTTTTCACGTCCTCTGCCTTTATATGGAAAAAATAAGATATATAGAAGTGGGAGGTAAGGTATGTTATGTTCAAGTTTCATAATAGTTGGTTTGGCCATTCTTGTATAAAAAGGTAACACAAATGCACACATGAGATTTTTAGCTTGTAAATTGTACAATATTTCAACTTTTTCATGTATGGTGTTAAATTATTAATAGGTTTTAGTAGAGCAATTTTTTAATTTTTTTATTTATTTGTTTAATTTGCCTGAAACTTCGATGAGAATGGGTTTTTATCAGATGGAGGAAAAATGTTGGAAGTTGGAAGTTATAAGTGTTTAAAAGTTCCTCAGATTTTAGACCTTCACAATTTATTTCACCAATGGTTTAATATTGGTGACATTCTCTGTATCATAACAAAAATATTGCTTTCCTAACTGCGTATAAACTAATTTTGTAAACTTCATGTAAAAAGTGAAAAGTGGTGCAGTCTCCAAAAATTTATAAAACTAATAAAATTAAAAATCTAGAAAAACTTTAGAACATGTCAGCTGAATGTGGCTTGTTTTTTCTGCATATTAAACATCTGGATTCCAGAGGCCATCACAGAGTGCCATATTTTATGCCAAGCAGGGCTAGTCATTAGTTATTTTTGAGTAAAAAGTGTTAATTGTGGGCAGAGGAAAGATTTCCATGCATATTTGGAAGATACCTAACTTAAGAGAGCAGATTTGCTTTGTATGCAATCTATGCTAACTTTTTTTGGAAAAATATTGTTTTATTATGTTCATTGAGCCATAAGATCTTCATTTGTTTTAGTTTCTTTGGGCCGTAAGACATTCATCTGATAGAATATATTTTTTTCATTTACTGTAGTACTTCCTGATCACCATCGGTGATGGTTACAATAATGTCCTTGAGAGGAATTTATATAATTTGCAACACATTGCATGTTTTGATACAATTTTCAGCGCACGCATTGTTCTTTGCTTTCGATGTTTTATTTTCGCGCTTCTTTTGCCTCTGTTGTGTGGCGCTAGCTTCCGGTGAAATGCACAAACTTTTATAAAGCAATGTAAGATTGGCTCGGTCGGCATTGTAGCGTCCTGCCTGTGCGTCTCCTTGTCAGGGCTGAAAGTTTAATGACGTGTCAGGTTGCCAGCGTAATTTATTGAGGTCTCTTATTACCGCAAGGATCGCAGCTTGCCTTGTCACCTCGTGCGTCGCGGCTAATTACAGCCGTGACAACAGCAATTTGTCTCTCCCATCATCACGTTATTAATGTAACTGCTACTCGCAACGGCTCCGTTAATTAATTTTTACCGTTTGTATTAATGTGCATGTGACATACTAATTACAAGTTGCGGAAACTGCGTACGATAAGAAGTTGATGTCAAGGACATCTTCTCTTCTTTAACGTGAAACATTTTACGTTTGGAACTGAAGAAAGCAGTATTTTCGAGTGCGTTTGTTTTATTTGGACTAACTTACAAATTAACGACCAGTTAATTTTTTTCCTTAAAAAAATATCAACTTTTAATATTATGTCACAACTTAGTTTAATAACGTAGTAGTATTCTCTATTTTATCATATTTTACAAAATAGTGGTTGAAACTCCCTCTTCAGATGTGGATACTGGCCATTAGAGATATACAAACTTATGCGAGCGCAAGAATAGACATTGAGTCACAAATAATACGACATATTATGTGAATATAACTTAATTTTTTTGAATCACAAACTCATTTTACAACAATAATGATATACACAATTATATGCATATAAAGACAGGATTTTTGGATTATAAATAAAACATTATTTTACAACAGTGTCAGTTTTACTTTGTTTGGTGGAGTCCAAAGCAACTAACTCAAGTCTTACATTTCTTAGAAAATGTATGGATAGGGTTTTCTTTTGCAGTTTCTCAGATGACTTCTGTCTCGTTTACTAAGGAAATGCTTCTTTATTATTATTATTATTATTATTATTATTATTATTATTATTATTATTATTATTATTATTATTATTATTATTATTATTATTATTATTATTGTTGTTGTTGTTGTTGTTGTTGTTATTATTACTACTACTGCCGCTACTTCTACGAACATCGTGTTTTAGATACTGTGAATATTCTTGTAAATAATGCCCTTTTATGGAGATACTGTATTTACTCGTAGGCACTAGCCAGTCAGCTTCTATGTTGAGCGCTATGGCTTTTTGTTATACGTGGCAAGGTACCTAACTGGAATAACTATTTAAAAATGGGTTCAATGCGCCTAAAACTTTATTTCCAGTGAAATATAATATTTCCTCTATCTCAGCGATGCCCAGCCTTGTCTCTTATGTGTTAATGGCGTCTGTAAGATATTTTGATATTTTCGTTTGTTTCTCGACAGGCATTTGACTCCAGGCACTGACTGTAGGTGAAGGCGGGTGCGGGTGCGAGCAGGTTTTTGTAAGCAGACTTAAATGCCAGTCAGTTTTAAAGAGATTTACATTTTATGGCGTTTTTTGTAGCGCATAATGTTTACCAGTTAATGCAAGATTATACAAAATTCCTTCCGAATGAGGAGTTGACTAGTTATTCATAGGATTTTCAAGATGTACATTTTGTTCGTCTTTAAGATTGTTTTTTAACATTTGGCGTTTTAATCAAGATCGCTAGAGCCGTTTTTCAGACAAAAATTTCGCAAAATGTTCGAAGTAAAGGGTAGTTTAAGTGGGATTTTCTTGAAATTCTTCGTGTCACATCTTTGGAAGGTAACCGTAACCCCACGGCACAATAAGTCATCCGGACCATGGCCTAGCGCTCGGCCGCTGCGTCCCCCACTTCTGCCCACCACATGCGTCATAAGCGGGGTGCAGTAGGTACTAGAGGTGGGACGTGGTCAGCGCCCCGGTCCCTCCCGGCCGGTTATGTGGTCTTCTCGACCAATCTTTGGAAGGCACTGAACTTAAATACCAAGTTTGGTATTCAGTCGACACAAACGGACCCTTGTTAATTTTCATTTTATTAATGGGGTTCAAAAGAGTTTACGGTGAAATCTAGATATCGAATTTTTGGCTGGAATGCAATACCTTTCTAGTTTACTTACTATGTACCTGGCAGAAGGTAAAGTGAATAGAAGAATCGGTTTTGGTATGAATACTTAATAACCTGTGAAGTTCTCTTCACTCGAATTTTATACTATTAAACTATAAGAGATACGTAAAAACTTACTGCATAAGTAATGTAGATATCCTTAAAACATACAGTTTATCACAAATTATACTTTTTGTGGCATCAACCATTTCGGAGATATCCGTTGTTATTGGCTTGATTTGTACCAAGTTTGCGACACCATTCAGTTGTTTTCGCGATGCCATAGAAAGAATGTGGCATTTCAAGACCAGCTTATAACGTCCCGCTTTTATAAATTTGATCATCACTATTCCTTTGTAGCTAGAATGAAATCTGTAATAAAATATTTCTGCGAAATTTTATCTCGATTTAGAGAAAATAGAAGAATGAACTTTTGTAGAAATAGCTAGTAGAATTTATATCACAGTGGGCTATGCGTATATTGCGCATCAGGTTTTTCTTCTTTCACCTCTGCTTTGTGATGTATCTGTAGGCGCCCTAGGACTTCCAATTTTATATTTTACTTTCTCTCCTCCCCTTCACATTTAGGGTGCAGGAAGTATCGCACTCTACCTGAGAATTGGATGTTGGGGGGAAAAGTTCCGACGTCTAACATTCAGACGACTTTCTCTGCTCTTGAACCAATTCGCAAGCGTTGCCTGCATTCTTGTATAGTTTTTGTAAAAAAAATCCATTCTTCTACAACCTCTAAAGTCCGGATTTCTAAGCACAATAAAATAGTAAAATAAGCAAGCAAATAAGCACGAAAGTGATGAAAATAAGCACCAAATTGAGCAAAAATGTATAAGGTAAATATGATAGTTTCCAGAACTCTTACTTAATGGAAGGTCATCCTGAGATTTTCCTGTGTAAACCTCCTGCGTCTGTCAGTGGAAAGTGATGTGCATATTGAAATTGTTCTTTCCACGTCGCATGACGTCACAGGCGCATGAGAAAAGCACCACATTCATTCGGGGATGGTAAATTGAGTCCGCCCTAAAAATTTATGGTAGGTAAATTGGGTCCCTCATAATCTTTTAGGGTAGGTAAATTGAGTTCTTCTACCCGTAATTGTGACAAAATTACCCCTCCCATTTTGTGCAGACTTGGGAGTGCGCAACCATTTATCCGTTTGGTGTGGTTACAAATTGTGTCATGTTAAAATCGTTCGTACGAGCAACTTGCAATGGTTTTGTCATATAGGTAAAAATTTAAAAGAAACAGCTTTCACAAAGTCAAATCTCAGTATGTCCTTAGTAAACTTTACCATCTGCTTCCTCAAAATGGTTTCTTTTTCCACTGTTTTGTTTGCCCTTTTTCCTGTACTGCGTAACTGAATACATATACACAACTGAATGAATGCTGGTCAAAACGTCAACGAAGTTGTAAATGTTTGGGTATGAAGTATAAAACAAGCCATGGAAAGATTTACAGGTATTAGTTGTGCGATTTGTGGTAGCTGTGAAATCAGCCCAAATAGCAGGGGTAAACACTGAATCTGCCACAATGTATGTATGTCTGCAGGATGTAGTCACAGAACTCTTGTATTTTTGTATCTCCTGGTTGTGCAGTCATCAGATCTTCGACAAAGCAGGCCTCTACGTCGTCTGGGTTTAAAAGAAATGTCTTAAAAATTTACCTTTTTCTGAGTTTGATTTGTGTTTGTTTGATAGACCTAGGGTTTGCACATCTAGATATGTCTCAAGTATAACCTTTCTGCTTATCCTTATCCTTGTATGAAAAAGTAAGCATTTTGCTTAGAAATCAGGGTTTTAATAATCACGCACTTGTGTATATGCGCGTAGAAATGTTTTTCAAATATTATATACCTAAATATGTATATTGTGTTGTTAACGAAAGAATAGTTCATACAACACCACAAAAATAACAATGAATTAAAAAAGAATGGCTGCATACATATACATGTTTTTTTAAATAATATCCACACCTTGCTGTTTGATGAAAGCAGATTACTTTCTGAAAAGTGCATCCCATAAATGTTCTTCATTCGCTTCGCAAGTAGGATTTAAGTTACAGAACAGCTTTCTCAAAAATGCGACAGTCTGTTATGGAAGTAAATTATATGTCGCTTTCCCGCCAAGTGGAGCTCATTTCTGATCTGGCCTGCATGGTTCACCCATTCTTGTCAAATGTATCGTGTGTATTCGTGTGCCGTTTTAAGAGTGATGTATAGATTTGTTCTAAGGAAGTAGTGGAAGTACTGTACTGAGATGTAATATGGGATGTGTGTGTGTGTGCGTGTGCGTGTGCGTGCGCGTGCGCGTGCGCGTGCGCGTGTAAAAGTTAATTTAGAAAAAGAATAAAATTTCATTTAGCAGATAACTATTGGCTTCAATTTAATGTACGCATATTTCAGTTTTAAAACCCTTATTAATACAAGGGGTGTTCAATAAAGACTGACACTAATATTCATACAGCAATGTATTGTAAAAAATCACTCATACAGACTGTTGCCCCCCTCAGAATACTTCTCCCTCAATACAATGTACTTGTTCCACCTCCTTCGCCATTTCTGGAAAACGTGCAGGAAGCCATTCTTTGAGAGCCTGTTCAGGGTCGCCTCTAAAGCTTTCACTGCTTTGGTCTCATTGTCGAACCGACATCCCTTAAGTTCCTTTTTGGCTCTCAGGTTAAGAAAAAAGTCACATGGAGCTAGCTCAGGATTATAAGGTGGAAGAGGTACCGTCGAGATATGATTTTGTGCCAGGAATTCGATAACCGCATCAGCAACATGTGGCTTGGCATTGTCGTGATGAAGCTTGCACTGCTGAATGAGATTCTATAGCTTTTTGGGGATGTGATCCTTTACCAATTGCTTCAGGATAGTGTTATAGTAATCTGCAGTGACTATAGTGTGTCTTGGAACTGTGAGAATGCAGACTATACTCTGGTAATAAAAAACAGTAATGACTATGCCCTTATTGGGTGACTTCTGTACTCGTGACGATATTTAGAGGCGATTATCAAACACGTTCACTCTCACAGGCTGTCAACAATCAAATGACAGAGCTATCGCTGTGTGATTTTCAGTGATTAGCGACTAGAATACGTAGTTCAATGGCACATGGACAGATGTCGCAGTCAGACACTTAATGAAAGGGAGAAAAAAACAGTGCCAGTCTTTATTGAACATCCCTCGTATATAATATATAAAGCTTTCTACTAGGAGAATTTTGCACAAATGCTAATTAGAATTTGTGCGTTTTTGCAACATCGTTTTATTTTCTAGCTTAAACTCTTGTTCACAAGTATGCAGTCGGTTCAGAAAGCCATTAATCATACTTGACAGCATGTCGCGCGGATAATTTCTTGATGAATGGAAGTCATTAATTCCGCAATTGTCTCCTTGCGTGTGGAAACGATTTCTCCTTGAAGTACTTTGAAAGAAAGAAATCTGCAACTGATATGAGGGTTCTGGATAGCCAGTGGATGTCAGCTGCTGCAATACGGTCATGCTGATATTGGCTATGTGGGCAGTAGCCCCATCTTGCTGGAACTATATAGTGTCAAGACGTCCTGTGCTTTTTAATTCAGGTACCAGAGTTAATCATTCGAAGTTATCGACGATGACGATCTCCTGGACGTAAGAAACGCTGAACAACAATAAAATTACTATTTAAACGAATGAAAGCTTCCACAGCTTGATTGCGTATTTGTGTGAGCAATTGAAATGGTTGGTCTGTAACATAGGCAATTCCAAAGCCGTCTTTGCTTGTGCCGTTGCACAGTCACGCTATATGTATAACAAGAGAAGATCGAAATACCTGTAATTCTTGGGTTTCGCTTTCCTCAGTTGGTAGTTCTGGTTAAGTCGAGCTGCACTAATCGAAATGAATAATTTTAGGTTATTTTCTTATGGAATTTAACATTTTCTAGCCAAATCCTTGCGATGTAGTATTTCAGTTCATATTTTATTTACGAAATAGTCCAGGTAAGTCTCGCTCCGCTCGAGAATTTATAGTTTGTCAGACGCCTTATGATATTGTGATTATTATATGGCAACCTCTTTCGGCCAGGCAAGCTGATTCTTACTCGGAGACAAGTGAAAATCGAATTATGCTTATAATTAACACTTTGCTGCTTAAGGGATAGACATTTTTTGTCCTACTTTCATTTGTTTTACTGCCATCTCTGCTTCCATTGGATTCTCCTAAAAAGAAAGCATTTACCTTTTTTGGCGGTTTTAATTAGTTTATGTTAAGCTTTTGTTAATGTAGTTTAATTTAACAATTAGTAAACTTGTGTTATTTACAGTAAATACATAACACGATTAACAATTCCCAAATATTAAATAAATATCGTGGTTTAAAGTACAAATAGTTGACATAGGTGTTTCATAATACTTAGTATATTTACAATTAACAATTTGGTTTCACAGTAGAAACGTAATGTAAGCCACATATACCAGTTCATTAAGGTATACACTTTACTGCTATGAATTCACATTGCATTTCAAGTTAACTATAATAACAATTAATACTTTTGAGTTATAATTTATGGTACAGTGAAATATCTGTAAAGAGCTAAGATATTTTCGGGTGTTTTGTTAATAAAATGAAATATATAAGTCATTACCGCGATGATTGTTAATAATATACGAAGCAAAGCTGATATTTTTGTCATGATTATTTCCCCAAGTACCACTCAAAGCTGATGGTAAAATCACTTTTACAAGTGTTTTTACTGGCATAAGATAACCAGTTCTCGACCGTCGGACTCTCTAAGTAATAATAAACATTCTTCACACGAGGAGCTATCAGCACTCATTTAATTGAAGACTGTAATAGTTGTCTTAGAGACATTGCATTAACGTTTCTGTAAGCAAGGGGTTAACATAGGATGGGGGTGATTTTTAAAGGTTGTGAGTGGACTGAACCTTTCACTCGCTGCTAAAGTATAAGAACTCAAAGCTTTGGCAAGTTTGGTCACTTTAATTCAAACATAGGTTTGAAAATATGAACAGGGGTGAGAGGTAGAACTGGAACTTAAAAATTCAATGTCACAACTGGGATTTGAACCACAGACCTTCCGCTTACCGGGCGGCTGCTCTACCACTGAGCTATTGTGACAAACTGCCAGAATGACATTAAATTCCAGGTCGTATTTCTCCTGGTAAACCACAAAGGCAGTCTCACATCAGAGACAAATTACCCCAATGATGACTTACTATTGAAAGTACTTTATATCCCAGGATTAAATAACCTTCAGATGGTAATTATTATTTATTTATGCCAACAAACTTACTGTTGGTGTTTTTAAACACACAAGCCGTGTGTGGTTTACCAGGAGAAGTACGAACTGGTTTGAGAATTTAATGCCATTCTGGCAGTTTGTCACAATAGCTCAGTGGTAGAGCAGCCGCCCGGTAAGCGGAAGGTCTGTGGTTCAAATCCCAGTTGTGGCATTGAATTTTTAAGTTCCAGTTCTACCTCTCAAACTTAGCCCATACACGGCTTGTGTGTTTAAAAACACCAACAGCAAGTTTGTTGGCATAAATAAATAATAATGAACAGGGGTGGTTTTTTTGAACTTGTAAGGTACCTCTTAATTTTCGTCAAGTCCAACAGCTCTAGTTAATAATTTGTATCCTGTTTGGCAACAATTGTTTTGTCTCTAAGGGATAAAAAATAATGGTAAAGTGTAGTTTTAGTGAGTGAGTGAGTGTTTTTGGTTTAAGGGCCCGTCGACGACTTGGTCATTGGGGCCCCTTAAGTGTAGTTTTGAACATTTAGGAAAAGAACGAGAGACTAGTTTTTGGAAGCTGATATTTGCCAGATCCTATTATACCTATAATTATAAAATATTTTGTTGTGATGGATTAAACCGTGCAGATTTCTGCATAAGGAATTGAAAATATGGTAGGGTTCTTTGTGAGTAGAGCTAGGAATTTTAGGTGCAAAATGTTGATTTAAAAAGTGCTTTAATTTAGGTAAAAAGGTGCAAAACGGTGCAAATTTTCCATTTTAATTTTCATTCAACAACACAAAAACCAATTAGGCAATTACATTAAATAACTAAGGACAAGGACACAAAATTCACTGTCATAAGTCCAGAAAACTATTGAAACAGATGCTGTTTAACAGCTCAGTTTTTTTTCCAGTGAGGCTGCTCCTTCGGTGACTAATTAAGTACGTATTTGTATGTATTGTATGTATTTGTATGTTGAAAAGAAACACTCAACGTCAACACACAAGAGGTACATATTTTGTTAGCAGTCTGTAATTAAAATACTTATTTGTTGCAACATCCTCAATATCAGGGTATTTAGCTAAGTTCTGTTCTAGCTTCTGCTTTCCAACACCTTACAGTACTGTCTTTGCGTCCATCAAAATTGCCCATTGTGAATCTTTCTCAGGACACTGCTCCACCAATCTTGTAATGGCCGTCATAAAAAAAAGAGTAGCCATGTACAGAAAGAAGCTCATCTTGTAACTCCTGGTTACTTGCTAGTTCTCTGGCTCTTTACAGCAGAAGAATCATCTGGTATTTCATTTAAGAAATTGCATATAACCTTAAAATTGTTACAAACACTGCAGCCTTCAGCCAAGACCCCACATAGTGAGAATCAGAGAAATTGGGAGAAGAAGTCCTGTAACTTCTACGTACTTCTGTATCGTAGGTGGAGCCTTTTTCATCAATTTCTTGATGCAAGACAGAAATTCGTTTGCGTATGAATATTCTTCTTTTATTGCCTTTCAAACTCGCTGCGTTGCAGGTAACGTGTTTTAGAGTACATAGGCTTGAGGTTAGAAATGGGCAGTAACATGTAAGATGCTCGGTCTGTAAGTACTGGCCACACTGGATCATATTGAGTGCCATCAGGCCACAGTGAACACGTGAAACAGTCAGGGCAGTAAGACAAAGGTGTTTTCGAGATTATTCGCCACCACCACCGCCACCGCCACCGCCGCCGCCACCGCCACCGCCACCGCCACCACCACCGCCACCGCCACCACCACCACCGCCACCGCCACCGCCACCGCCACCGCCACCGCCGCCGCCACCGCCGCCACCACCGCCACCACCACCACCGCCGCCACCGCCACCACCACCACCGCCGCCACCGCCACCACCGCCACCGCCGCCGCCGCCACCACCGCCACCGCCGCCACCACCACCATCACCACCGCCGCCACCGCCACCGCCACCACCACCACCGCCACCGCCACCACCAATACCACCACCACCACCAACACCACCACCACCACAGAATGATCACTTTCATATTAATTATTAAACATTTATTTTCGTTTATTTTAAAGAACCAGTTAAGTTCACTTTGTTTAAATGCATGTTTGTTTCCGTTGTTGCTCTTTAGGGCGAACTCCTATATGACCTACTAGTCAGTCTAACCAAACACCCCTGCGGCCTAACAGTCCTTTCTGGGCCAAGGTCTACCATACGGCCGCTGCGTTCTCCACCTTTGCCCACCACGAATGTCATGAATGGGTGTAGTACTGGAGGATGGGACGTGGTCAGCGCCCTGCCTCTTCAGTCCGGTGTATGCGGTCTTCGCAGCCAAGAGCCGCTACTTAAATTTCCCCAACATTCGTCTTCTCAGGATAAGGGAAAACCTCGAAAGAAAACCTTATCTGGATAACTCACCCTAGTTGAGATTCGAACTCGGGACCTCTTGGAGGTGAGGCAGACGGGCTACCACTCAGACGGCCTGTGAGTTGTTGAGTTGCAAAGATATATTATGCTCTCCTTAAAATTCCGTACTCTTTCCATGCAATTGCGAGAAACAACTGAAAATCGAGAGGACTAAGAATGAAAACTACTGAGCAGTTCGAAATACTAATATCGAATAATTCGGAAATTGCGTATGTCATAAATTAGTTCTTTGAAATACATTGTGTGTTTTTAAAGATATCTGCATATTTTTCCCTTTTGTGCACCGCCTTTAATTTCAGTGGTCATATCGGCGGCCTTTCAACTTTGAAACATATTGACTATAGGCAGTGGTGTCAACTCTGTATGCGAGTGGGTTTTGGTCAGCTGAGTTTTTATATGCAGTAGATCACGCACATTCAGACTCATCCATAGTTCCGGACTCTGGGGAACATATGGAGTAATCTTGGCTAAAGAAAAAGTCCCACTCCACAGCCGGGGGTCGAACCGAGGACCGTCCGCATAGCAGACAGATGTTCAACCGATGTAGCTAAAGAGGTCAGACATTGTCTAGTGCATTTTCCTCCATCGCTTAACATGTACTAGTTATACAAGATTATACTAAATTCGTTACCAATGAAGAGGACTTCACAGGGTGTTCACAGAAAACTCAAGATGGACGTTTTGTCAACTAAATATGTTTAATGTATGGCATTTTAATCAAAAGCATTAATCATTTTTGAGAAAATAAAAAGCTTCGAAAATTGTTCCGTGTAAAAGGGTAGTTCGGTGGGGAATGTTCTTGAGCATTTGTTGCATCTTTGGAGGATATTGAACTTAAATACCAAGTTTGGTATTTATCCGACTTTTTACTTTTATGTTATAATGTTCAGGCGCACAAAGCCCTTTTGCTATTTTTAAGGGAGGCTTAAACCATATATCTTCAGTGAAATCTCGATATCGAATTTTTGGGTAGAATACAATCCTATCTTCTCTACCTATGATGTACGTGGTAGGCAAAGTAAAAAAAAAAAAAAAAAAAAAAAAATACCTGGTGATTTGTGGTAGAGAAAAGCGTAAAGTGATCATTCAAACCCATAACAAAGAATATCTTGGAAATGATTAACGCCACAAAAATTGTATGTATTGACATAAATTATGTGCTTTAATGAGATGTACATTATTATTTATTTATGCCAACAAACTTACTGTTCTTCCTCTCAGAGATCTACATTGTTTTGCATAGTAATATTGTGTTTTATCTCTTACGATTTACTAACTGCATAAAAGGCGTTCACAATGAAAACTTCATAGGCCGTTGTTAGAAAACTCAAGATATACATTTTATTTATCATGAAAATAACATAAATATGTGATATTTAATAAAATCATAGCCGTTTTGAGAAAATAAAAAGTAACGAAAGAATGCCCATGTTTAATAGGGATGTGAATTTGTGACCTGCTGGATCATTCTTTTATCCCCCCCCCCCCTCGCTCGACCATTGTGTGTAGCGGGTAGTCGGCTTTACGGCGAGTGCTAAGAGAATAGAAGCGATAGGCAAACCGAGGAACAGAACAGGGGGATGAGTTATACCTTTTTTGAGGTGTATGAGTTATATTTGTACTTTCTCGACAACCAATTTATGTAAGTATATAACGCAGAATTTAATTTTGAGATTTTATTGAACATTCACGTTTCGAGATTCCCAGAACAAGATGCATTGGAATATGTGTATAAACCTCATAACCCCAAAACAATATTTTGGATAGGTACCACTATACTTATATTTGCCTAACTTATTAAACATATTTCTGAATGTTGTGCGAATAACCCTTGAAGTTTCTTTCACTCTAAGTGAATTTTGTATCTTTTAACTGGTGAACCATAGTGATAGAAATCTACTGTATAGCAAATACAGATTTCATTAAAACACACAATTCCATCAACTTGTTATAGTGCTAACCATTTTCGAGATATTTGTTGCTATTGGTTTGGATGTCCCAATACTTTATCATAAACTTTTATGTGGGTAAGTCATCACTCCTGTTTTTAGTAATGTCATACAAGCCATGCAATTTTAAAACCACCATATAAGCTACCCGCTTTTTAAGGATTTTCATTAGCTTCAGCTTCCTGTATCCCCACAACAAAATAGGTAATTAAAGTGTTTCTGCACTGTTTATACATACCGGGAGAGCCCATAAACTATGAACCGGCTGCGCGGTGTTTTCTTTGTTCACGTTGTAGGCGCTTGTTGCGGTCTGCTGCTGCTTTAGAGTGGCGCGGATGCAACCGTACAATATTTTAAAACTGCTTTTAAAGGCTTTTCTTGCCGAATTTTTTGTTTTCTATCAATTCAGTAGCTCTTCGCACAGAGCCATAATGGGAGAAGTCTCCAAAGGATGACCACTGTCATATAATGTTTCTTCGGTAAGCACATTTCGCTGTTTTAGGTTTCCTAGACTGAACACATCGTGTGGCCTGAAATGCACTATAAAGTATATGAATTGTTGTACGGCCTATAACTTTTTTTTTTTTTTTCTTTACACCAAGAAATTGTATTTTCATTTACAGAACTGAGTTAGCACATAAGTAAAATCACAAGTTAATACACGCTGCGCAGTCGAAAACACATTGAGCTGTGACTAAATGCAGGACAAAATAATAAATAAGTCGTAAATGAATTACAACATATCACTGCCAACCGGATACTGCACAGCCTGTGCTGAGCAAAGCCGCGTTAATAACGCGACCTCTGTATAAAAGGGAAATAAGCTGTTGTAAGAATAGTTTGTAGAAGAAACCGACGGTGATAAGAGCAAATCACGTGTACAAGTTTGTCCAGAACGTCCTGACACTCAACATGCGCGAGAGAGGAGAAATTAAGGAGAAGTGACGAGTGGTGGGGAGCAAGCGAGTGATGTCAGAACTCAGTCACATACAGCGGTGTATGTTTACATTATTATAAACAATTATTGTGAGTTACCACAGTGAGAGCGAGCGATGCACTGATCCTCACCTCTCCTATTATGCAAGTGGGCACGCCTCTTCTATTGCGCATCTATACTTGAGGAGTGGGGGAGTGTCACGACAATCTGGACAAACTGTACGTTAATACAGAGAGCGCCAATGAACTAAGAACCGGCCGCGCGGTGTATTTTTACTTGACATGTAGGCACATTGTTCCGCACTGCTGCGGTGGTTCAGTTATTACGAATTATTCATTATTTTGTGCTGTATTTAATCACAAAGTATATTTTGAATCAGTATACCTGTTTTTCGTTCCACAGCGTGTATTTGTTTATGATTCATATACGTTAATTCAGTCTTCTCGGCAAGTGAAAATACGATTTGCAGAAAAATGCACGGGTGTAAAAGTTTCAGCCCTACAAAAAGTCTTACACTTTGTAACATAGTTCCTCAGGAAGTGTTCAGTCTAAGAAACCTGAAAGACAAGGTAGGGTTCTTACCAAATAAAACATTAGGCAGCATCGGGCTGGGAAGTAGTTTGAAAAATGTGGTACGGTTGCATCAGCCTCGTTCTATGATGGACACAGACGGCAACGAGCGTAGCTAACCCAAACAGGGGAAACACCACGCAGCCGGTTCTTAGTTCATTGGCTCTCCCGATATTGTGTGTAATATACTAGTCCATTGTTGCTACACTAATTAAAAGTGACAGTATAGTTGCAACAATTACAACAAATATACAAAAAGAAAGGAAAAGCGTGCAAAAAATGATTTGATGTCTATAGTAAAATAACAGGTCAGAAACATATTGCCCGTGTATCACACAGTGTTTGCGGTAGCTGCTACGAGCGTACGTCTCTACCCCCTATCATACTGTTAAAAGTGTTTGAGAAGCAGCTGTATCTGTTCCCCAACCAACACAGTTTGTCATCGACATTTATCATTTTTAACGTGAGCTGAAAAAAAAACTTTTTATATGAATGGCCCATGGAGTCACAGCGAAATTGAAAAGGATGAACTCAAGTTACACGTTTCAATTTTTGACATTGCAGAGTTAAATTACGAATGGACAAAATTCACTTCAATGAAAGAATTGCGCGATTCGTCAGTAGTATTATAGTATATATATTTTTAGTGTTATTTTCCGAGCTTGTAGTGGTAAGGCGTATAATTGTTGAGCTGCAGGTGGCGGGGGGGGGGGGGGGGGAGGGGGGGGGGGGGTTGGCTGGCCGGGGGACTGCGGTCGCAGCCGTCACGCACTGTGGCTCACCATCTCCAGTCCATCTCTAACGACCTCCATACAGGGTGCCTTGGTCCTGCGGTGCAAAATGCGATCAGTTTACCCCTATACTTAGGTTCCTTTCTTCATAGGCAACTTGACCCTCTCACTGTTAATGACGCTTGTATCATTCTTTCGTGATTGTCTTGTGTGGTTTGCTTTCTTCCCGTGTGATGTCACCAGTTCTAATATTTATCTCGATCTGTTTGTATCACCTTTCTTTATTTCGAATATATCAGTATCGAAAGAACCATTGAGGTGCAAATTAGAACTGAAAAGAAAAAATATTGAACAGGTTTTAGAATTTAATTAAGTATTAAAATAACAAGCACCAAAAATTTAACGTGAGAAGTAAAGGGGAAAAACAGGCCGATAAAGCAGCGCACACATCAGGATGCATAAAAGATATAATTTGGCGAAGTAAATATATGGCAGTAGAAAGTAAAGGCCGCATAGATCAGTATTAACTTGTGCAGCAGAAACCAGAGCAGATACACTCAAATCAAAGCAAATATTACGTACCTACATTGAAAATATTAAGAACAATTAAAAAAAAAATCTTATTAGATAAAATATACAACACAGAAATCAAAGAAAATTGCCAAATTCAATATATAACAAAACTTATTAATGAGCGACGGAAATACTGGACATTAACAGGAAGAGAAACAACCGTCTAATAAAAAGAGCCAATAAAAGGAGACCTTTAGATGGGAGAAGAACAAGAGGAAGACCCGCTCGGAAATGGATTGACCACGCTTATAATTCATCCGAGGAATAAAAGGAGAAATGAGCAGGATGTTATATATACAAGAAGAATATATTATTGAATTTTGGTTTTCGTTGCTTACATAAGAAAGCTTGTGTTTATAACCATTTTATACGGATATTACTTTCTTCGTTTGAATTTCCAATAATCTTGCTAAGGACACTTGATAAGAATCTTGTTGATTTTCTGTTATTGCGGTGCGGGATACAACAAGGTGTAAGGAACGTGAGTGCGTAGACTTAAACGCTGACTTCTTGACGAAGCATAACTTCCTCTATCATTTTCCTTTATAGTGCATGCTTGCATAAATAAAAAGTATAACTGGTCAAATGTCTGTCAATCTGTAACCACTCCTATACCAATTACTTCTGCAATCAACATAACTCCAAAAGATGAGTTATTTCTGTATTCCCCATTTATAGCTAAAATGAGTTGTCTAGTCACAAAATTGTATTAAATAATTGGATTCCAACGTGTCTATTGCGATAAATTCGTGCACATGTGCTTAGCAATCGTGCAACTTTGGTATGTGTGTTGAGTGGAAGTTCAGCAATGTTGACAGTCACCCTTTCCCTCATTACTTGCAGTAGCATATAAGTTATTAGAAACACACAGGCACGTGGCGAAACTAGCCTACTTTGGAATTTCAGTCGTCGTAGGTGTGGACTCGTGCATGGTAGTAGAAGTCGCTTTAGTAAACAAAACAATCGCCTGTTCAATCCTACTCTTCTGCCAGGCTGTTTTGTTATTTTAGCGTCCTGCAATATTCTGTGTCATATCGGACGACGAGTGAATGAAATAATCGAAATTGTGCTCAAATGAGCCCGAGGTCCATAGACCTTAAATTACCCGACATTCGTTTTCGTATCTCGTTCTAACCGAGATTCGAACTCGGGACCTCTTGAATGTGAGGTGGACACGCCACCACCACACTACAGAGGCGCGCTGTTGCCATACTGCGCAGATAATGTATTCAGTAATGTTCAATTATCTCCTTTATCTTTCGTGATGGATTTGTTATTGGACTTCTTTATTTGAATCCACCATCACGCGAATCTTGCACTTATACGTCTTTCTGTTCATGTAAAAGCTTCCCCTATCACTGCTATGTTCTGTTTTATTTCTTGAGAACAGCTCATGCAGCTACTAGTAAAATACCATATTTATCTTTGCTCGTTCTTTTATCATATATCTTCAAATCATATTCGTCACCATTGTTATTAGATTCATTAGCACGTGCCGTTGTATTTTTCTCCACGGTTATGGCTGTATCAGCAAATCTTGTGCTTTTGATTCTTCCACCTTAGCTCTAGAAACAGTTCTGCAGATTCCAAATAGGTTCATACAGAATTAGTATTGAATGACGCGTTTGGTGGTCACCAGGTGCGACTTGCAGGAGATGTCTTGATTTACCTTCTCGGCACCAGGCTAGCTCAGGCGCTTACAGAGGATATTGCCACGTACTGTGGGCTTCTGACGAGAAAACGTCTGCTGGTTGTTCTACTCTCTGGAGGAGTGAGAGAGAGGGGAAACTACACATTTTGTTAGTGTGAGCTTGATTTAATAAACAGTCCCCATATTACTGCAGATTCAAGTATTATTCTCTGCTCTCTTACATCACATTGTTATTTAAGGAAATGTGTCAACTCTCCAGGAGCTGAAAATTTAATAATCGGGACATTTAATAGGTGACAGCAGATCGCACAAGTTTAGAAATAGTACCTACCTATTGAACACTTTGTGGAAAATAGTCAACAAAATTTACTGTCGAATCTTTTAACTCAAACCTTTCTAGCTTAACAATTTATAGGTGGCGTTAGCCAGCTCCTTATGTAGGCCCTGAATACCAAAGTAACTTTCTAGAAAAGAAACCTACTCGAACCTGCCAAAACGAATCTTCGGAAGCGGAAAGCTACACACAGTGACCATTTTGCTGCATGGACTATTATTCTACGTAAGAAAGATCATTAGCTGCACCCGGACCCAGGTAGCCAAGTGGGTATACATTGACCCCGGCGGCCGGCAGGCAGCCTCGCGTCGCGGTGACACTATGGAAACCGAAAACCAATAACAGTGCTACATTGCTTCGTACCTAGCTGTAGTGAAGCTTTATTTAAAGTGGAGGGAAAAGGCTTCCGTTTAAGCAAAGCTGTGCTAGGTGTGTTTTAAACCTAAATAATGTTTTCTGAGAGCATTATGGCTTGAAACGAACTTGAACGCTTTGTGTATCGGTCCTCTCATTCAATGCTACAGCGGATCCCCATATCGACTTGACAGCGCGGCGCTCCGCTCCACTCCGGATGTGTACCTGCCCCGTGGAATTCACTGCACTACACGACTAGGTAAATACATATGTACTTTAATTCCAAATGAACTGATATTTGGTATGCTGTTATAAAAATGTGTGGTAAAAAGATTTTTTTTCTTTCAAATTTTAAAAATAGTTTCTATTATACTTAAACGTAAATTATAATATTAAACCCCTCTTTAAAACTAGATGCACATCCTTTAAAATTGTTTATATAATATAGAAAAAAGAGCATTCTACAGGGGGTTAGGTCGGGGGACCCACAGGGCCACAAATCTTCACTAATAGTTCTGTCCTGAAACACACTTTCAGTTGTCTTCGAAAGATTGGTCGTATGAGCTCTTGCAGAGTCTTGTCGAAAAAAGTGAAAATCACGCCCCGTCTATTAATTCTTGAAAAAAATGGAGGCAAAATTAAATTCGTGCATGTACGGGTGTCAACTGCTGACTCGAAAAAATTGGCCCTATAACTCAGAACCTGCTGTTGTTCATAAAGTACCCATTCATGGCGACAAAATTGGTGTATGGTGAAAGGTTTCTTCTAGATCCAATAAGTGACAGTGGCCAGTTTCAGCATCTCCCATCTCGTTGTGCCATGGCAAAATTGGAGACTCCTATGCTTAGGAAGACCTCAGCCACATTCTTACACCAATGGAAAATTAAGTACTGTGTCATATTGCTGAAGTCACAGATTTTGTGATATGTTTGATCTCCGAAGTTCAGGAAACATCCATTCACGCGGGCCCAAATGACCTTGTTGTCGACGGGCCCTTAAATTTAACACTCCACTCCACTCCACTCCATTCACGCTTATTGTTTGATGCCCGCCTCTGTAGCACGTGGTAGCTTGTCTGCTTCACATCCAAGAGGTCGCGAGTTCGTATCTTGCTTAGGATGAGTTCTCCGGGTAAGACTTTTTCCGAGGTTTCCCCTTATCCTCAGAAGACGAATGTCGGGTAACTTAAATCTCTATGGACCTCGGGCTCATTTGAGCATCATTTTACGCGTTTCATTCATTCACCGTCCGATATGATACTACGTTGGAGGACCCTTAAAAAAAAAAAAAAAAAAAAAAACATTGTTTGGCCGATCCACGTGTTATTACAAATATCTGCAGACAAGAGAGGCATACGGGGTTTGCGCCCACCCTGTACAACTTGTGCATGGTTCATATTCATTTTAACGTGATGTCTTAATTTTACAATTATACAGGATGTCCCAAAATTAGACTACAAACTTTGGGAGCTGATAGATAGCATTAACACTTTCTGTTAAGGAAAGTTTTTGGCTGCGGTACTTCCTTTAATCGCTAGACGAGTTAATGCCATAGATTACTGTCTCCCACCCAGTTAAAGTATTTACGGCAACATCAGCAATGCAAATTAGTGTCGCATTTATCTTAGTAAGACACATAATCTTAATCCAAGAAACAAACAAAAAACACAAACATTTCATTGTTTACAGTTAATCACAGCTTTAGTATTCAAAATTAGACCGACAAACTTTTAAACCAGAGAAATTGCTGGTGTCTGCGAGAGTACGGCAGAATAGGTCACACCGATGCACTCTTTGTGTTAATCGCAATGGGCGTGCGTTCCAACGTTTACTTTGCATAGTAAAGCTGTAAACAATGCGATGTTTGTGTTTTCTTTTTGTGTTCTGTGTTTATTTCTTGGATTAAGACTGTGTGCCTTACTAAGATAAATGCAATACTAATTTGCATTGTTGATTTTGCCGTAAATGCGATACTTAAACTGGGATGGAGGCAGTAATCCATGACATTAATTCGTCTAGCGCTTAAACGAAGTACCGCAGCAAAAAAACTTCCCTTAACAAAAAGTGTTTAAAACAATGTTATCAGCTCCCAAAGTTTGTCGGTCTAATTTTGGGACATCTGTGTATTTGTTTCAACCTGTAGTTCTCTGAAGAAAGACTACACAAGTCTACAGTGATTTTGCTGTTTTGGATTTTGAAGCCTTTTCTATGGCAACTTCCATATGCTGATTCCAAAAAGTTTATTTTGTTGTATCGCATACCGTGTGTTTGGAGGTCTATATTCTCGAATTCAGTTTGTCTATTTTTGTATGAACATGAACCGTCGCCTTGTGTGATCCATTATCATTGATTGATGTGGAAGTTCTGTGGAAGTTTATGGAAGCTATTTGTGTGAATCGGATAGTAGGGCAAAAGAAACGAAGACAACGGCCCAAACAAAACACCAAGCAGGGAGAGTATAAGTTGTAGCCTATAGATCATAATTCTTTTGTCACCTCTTCATATCAAACTTGTTATGAAACCATTCGACGAAGTACCAGACAAAGATGGAAACTGTTTTAAATTATCTCACCAAAGAATATTCCACTATTTCGGATGCAAACAAAATGAATTTTTATAAGTTCGCAAATCAGCTGTAGGTAAAGGCATGACTCCTACAGAAAAATGCTTGGAATGAATTAAAAGAAGTTATAGCAAATGTTCTAGGAAACAATGAATATCCTAATTATGTTAACATTGCTACAGAGATTCAAAACTTTCTGATGCAAAATGAGTTTCAAATTAAATTTTCTCATTTCACATTTGGATGTATTTCCTGACAAACCGTGAGCACTCTGTGAGGAACAAAGAGAGAAATTCAACCATATTCGGAAAGTTGAATGCAACATTGTTGTGGATTACAACTAGATGACGAGAATACGAAAACACAAGAGGAAATCCAAGAAACGAACATTCTAAAAACTAAACTAAACCCCAAGCGCAACAGCCCATGAAGGGCCAAGGCTTGCCGCCCAGCCGCTGCGTCTCCCACCTCTGCCCACTACAGGCGTTATTGGTGGGGTGCAGTACTGGATG
The DNA here is from genome assembly GCA_030765045.1 of Tenodera sinensis. NCBI lineage: Eukaryota > Metazoa > Arthropoda > Insecta > Mantodea > Mantidae > Tenodera > Tenodera sinensis. The sequence goes on from CM060967.1 coordinate 30,390,113, forward strand.
GTGGAACGTGGCCAGCGCCCCGAACCCTCCCGTCCAGTTATACGGCCTTCTCGACCTGGGGCAGCTACTTCTCCATCAATTGGTCCCCCCGGGACCTAACGAGGCTGAGTGCACCCCGTGGCAGACCTCCCAGAGGGGATAAAATCAACGTGCTGGAACTGGGGATCGAACACGGGTCCTCTGCGCTAGAGGCAAGCGCGCTATCAACTGGCTACGGAGGCGGTCCAAACAATATTCTACTGATGTGTATATAAAATGAACTAAAATGTGCCCCTGAGTAATAAAAACGTCAATTTTATATGTAATGCTTGTGCAAATCTTGAGCTATGTGTGTTAGTCCAACAAAATGTGTCAAATTTCATTTTTGATTTGTAAATCATCCTGATGCGATGGAGAAAATGGAAGTCATTTTTAAATCGGTGGTTCTGAAATATTTAGATTCACTTTTCAAATGTAAAACAGCTCTCAAAAGGTTTTAATTTGTAGACCTGTGTTATCCGTAGAGCTGGGATTTCTATATAATTACACATTTCTTCCTTGCTATTTAGATGCTGGACAAAGTGATATGTTTACAAAGCATTATGTTAGGGTTAATATAACTGAATTTCATTTTACATATTTTTATATATTTGTGAGTATATTACGTATTTTTAGTGATATAACATAAAATTACTGACATAAAGCTGTCATTTTTAAGCACATTTAAAAAGCATTTGTCTGGGCCGGATTTGAACCCGCGACCTTGGGATCAGTAGTCCAGCGTCTAACCAACTGAGCCATCCAGATCGCCGACAACTGCTGTGCAGGGCGAGAAGTGACGTATTCAGGTGCTGCAGCACTCTGAAAGTGTTTCATCCCAGTATCCTCAATTTTACTTGCTTGGCTCATGGACTGCAACGTGTTGCCGAAAATGTTAGAGCTAAGTTTCCGCAAGTGAATAGGATAATTTTAGCAACAAAATCTCCACAACGAGTGCTCCCTTACAAGCAGCAATTACCAGAGATACCACTGCCTTTGGAACCAGTATTAACGAGGTGGAAACTTGGATAGAAGCAGTTAATTTCTATAGTGGGCATCTAGACGATATAAAGACGGTTGTGTATTCTTTTGATCCTGAAAGTGCTGCATCTATTTGTGAACCCCAGACTGCCTTTAGTGACTGCCTACATCAGAAGCAACTTCAGCTGGGTTCCAGAAAGTATCCAACGTTTAGAAACACCAGAACTGCCTAAGCAAGATTCTATTGCTGTCATAGAAATTACTATTGAAAAAAGAAGTTCTGTGCATGGGGAAACTGGTGCAAGTGTATTAAGTAAATTCAAAACGTGTTAAAGAGAAATCAACATTTCATAGCATATGCCAAATTCTAAATGTTGATGATGTTGATCCACCCGAGGATTTCTCCAGAAAAAATTCGTTTCCTAAAATTTGCCACAGTTACATCAAGTGACGTGGAAAGATCTTTTCCTGTCTATAAGAATATTCTCAGTGACAAACATCTTTTAATGACCCCAGAAAACATTGAAAAATGCATAATTTTCACTGTGTTAAAAAAACCATGTATAACCATGATTTGATTGTTGTAACTAAGAATGATAAGTTGGAATTAAATATTTGTTATTACATATTTTCCCCTTTCTACATATTTTACTACATATTTCACTGCTTTCCACTACAGATTTATGTACATATTTTGCTAAGTGAGACTACTAAAAATCCCAGCTGTAGTAATCAGTATTTCTTAAAGATGTTATATAGGGTTATCGAGAAGTCGCTCCGCAGTGTCCTATAACCAAAATTCCCCTAGAGACGAGAATTCCGGTGGCAGCACTGGCTGCCGCGAGTCTATGGTTATTTATAACACTCCACGAAACGAAATGTGTGATAGATTCGTGTATGTAATTCATGAAAGGTAATGCAGTTACCAAGTTATCTTGAGCGGTAGACACCGGCATGGTGCGGAGGGACTTGTTGATAACCTTTTATATACTCATTTGGCAGGTTTTAGTGAAGTTTTTAAAAGCCTGTATATAGCAAGAGTGAGTTTTACGTGGCGTGCGAGTGAGCGGAAGATTTGGGGTAAATGATAAAACAGAGTATTTGGATAAGGCCTATGTGTGTGGGAGATCGATTTCAATGTTTTTTCATTCTTCACAAGGCAGTTAATTGATTCCGGAATGTGTTTACCACATAATTCAGTGGCTGGAGATTTCTAGTCTATTTTTAGTTGACCCACATAGGATGCGTCACTCTTTTCAATGCTGAGCAGTCAATCGATGTGATGTATTAGTAGGAGATCCTGGGTCTTTTAATTTAGGGGTCCTTGAAGATTCCTGGGTACATAGTGGAAATAACCTCTTTCTTTCAGTTCGAAGCTCATTGAATAGCAGTGACTTTCTAAATGCTCCCAAGCTTTTGTTGTTACCCAGAACGTGTGTGTAATTTCACTGCAAATGCTCTTTTGAGGTTCCCAGAATTCAGCCGAAAAATGTAGCATGTTTAGCAAGAAAGACCGTATTTATTTTAATTTGCATTTGCATAACTCAGAACCGTAAAATTGGAAATAAATATTGAGACACTCTTTAAAAATGCAAGACGCAAATATTCTAGAAATTTTCCAAAGCAAACAAGCCATTACTTGGAAATTGGCTGAATTTTAGTGAGTATGAAAATGTTGCTTATTGACACGAATAAAATGTATATTTTAAATATTATATAAAAAGCTGATAAAATCGTCTTTATTGTCTATGAATTGTATGTGTCTGGAAAACCATAGCACAGGCCTGAGCGACTGACGGGATACCTTGAGTGATCTTCATTTTTATCTCCTAAACATATAGCAACCTGCACTCATTGAGCACCAGTTGCCCAGTCTGCCATAGAAAATGCACAAAACCCTCTCGGCGGTATGCGGTAGGGTGTCTGACATTCAAGAGGTCCCGAATTCGAGTCTCGGTTAGGGTGATCTACCCGAGTTCATTGCATTCATGGTCCGATATGACCTATCCGCTTAAAGGATAGCGCCCCCCCCCCCACAAAAAAAAAAAAAAAAAAAAAAAAAGGAAAAGAAAAAAAAAAAAAGAAGAAACTTCATGCATTTGAAAGTAATCATATAAATTTTTCTTCTTTTTATATGTGTGTGTATATATTGTATATATTGTAACTTTTGGTGGGGTGTGAAGTAAAGAAGACAGATGTAGTCGAGATAAAGAAACACTTTTATTTCCGTAAACAGTAACTTGTACACTCGTTGCAACAGCAAGAAAGTCTTTTCCGATTCTCCAACAGCACGGCTCCGAACTCGTAACACAAAGAACTAACTCTTCTCCGTCGGCACGACTCCTCAACCTTCACATACGTCTGACCTCTCCGTCGGCACGACTACTCAACGCTTCACATACGTACGTCTGACTGCCTCTTCTCACACTTTACCGCTATTTATATCTCCCAGGCACTATTCTGGAAGCTTCAGGAACGTTCACTTATTGCGGTGAGATACAAAGTAGAAGATTCCAGTAGCCTCTATCCTTTTCTCTCTTTCGGCAAGCGCCCCAACAATGCGGCCATTCTCTGTCTCTTTCCTTCGGCTCCTTTGCGGTAGTGCCGACAATAATGCGATGGGTGACACTGCTTTTGTCGGCAATTAGATGCGGCGGGCGCGGTGACACTATATATATATATATATATATATATATATATATATATATATATATATATATATATATATATTTATTTATATTTAGTATTTACAAGGTTTGTGGAACTAACAAACAGGCTGTGATATAAACATTGCTTTTATTTAAGATGCTGTGTTTAACAAACTCCGTATTTGATGAATTTGAATGTATTCTAGGAAGATACCGTGGTAAACGTGGATAGCATAAAATAATAAAGTAAATTAGATATAAATTGGGTATTTATTTGTTACTAATAGGTAGAAAGAAAGGCGTATTATTTTTTTTCATTGGATGGGTGTCTAGGTCAATGCATTCGTATGTCACTAACTCAAGTTACTTGTGTGTTGCAATGTGTCTGTTTCGGGTTCGCGTCCCACAGTTTGAGATTTATTACTATAAAGCGTTGTGGTCTAATTTACGCTGAACTAGTGGTGCCGGGTTCCAACAAAGGAAGGTCAAACTCATATCGTCGCAGTATTTCCAGACAGTCAGCACTTTGCTAGATCTCATATGTAATGTTTTTGCAACGTATCTTTATTGGGAAGCACACACTTGCTCAGGGATCGGGTTCGACTTCCGCGTGTTCGCCAACCTTTTCTCCAGAAATAGTCCCGTCAGACATGCCACTTCTTCTTAGATCGATGGGCGTTGCAATCATTTAACAAAGGAAGCAGTTTATCCATAATGTGATTTATTCCCATACACTCAGTTGGTATATCCTTGAAAAACTAGGGCAATAAACCAGGGACCGAACGTGTGAAGTATTCTGTTACTCCAGTTCTCCTTTCCACATGCTTAGCATGTATGTACATTGAAGGTTTGTGAGAATAACTTCAGCTGAGCTAAACGTGACATCTTCACTGCAGACCGCCACTGATCGACTTGGACCTCCGGGTCGACAACCGGTGCTGACGAGAGGAGTGGAGGAATCGAAATGGCAGAGAAGCCAAATTTACAAAGGGATACATTGGAAATATTGCACTTGTGAGAGAAGGTGCTAGATCACAGTTTTATGCTCTCAGCTAAGCTGAAAATTGATATTCTTAATATCACAAGAGGCATGCAAATTAGGATTCTGTAGATTTAATAAACCAAAGTTTTCATTTTCACTTGAATCGTCTTTTCAGAGCTGAACTGTTAAAAGAGGACATTTGGGCTGAAATGAAGTAACTTTTTACTTTCTCTACTACGTATAGCAAGTAGAGGAAGTATTGTATTCCACCCAAAAATTCGAGTGTTGTGAGTTGGGTTTAAGGGCCCGTCGACAACTAGGTCATTAGGGCCAAAAATTCGATGTTGAGATTTCACCGGAAATATATGTTACGAGGCCCCCTGAATCCAAAAAGGCATTTTTAGAAAAATACCCGTGAATGTGTGTGTGCGTGCATGCGTGTCGGTTAAAAACCAAAATTGGTGTTTAAATTTAATATCTTTCAAGTATGTGACACGAAGTTTCAAAAACTTTGATTTTCTCAAAATGACAAACGATTTTGATTAAAATGCCGTATGTTTAAGGCATTTTTATGCCAAATGAAATGTATATTTTTCAATTTTCTGGCTACAGCTCACGTAATCCTGTTTACTCTTGATGACTTTTGCATAACTAGTAAACCGTACAAGATAGACCAAATCATTGCCATAAAAATGTCTTAAACATACGTCATTTTAATCAAAATCAAAGTTTTCGTTCGACGTTCAGACACCGCTTCGAACATCGCATACGGGTCCCTGAGATCGAACCCGGGCCGCCTAGGCGGTCCAACCGCTCGGCCACGGCGCTGTATCTCTTTTACCTACAACGAAATCTGTAATGAAAATATTTCGGTTAGCATTAATCACATAGAAGAATAATTTTTTGTAAGAATAATGTATAAAGGAATGAACAGGGAATATATGAAAGGGCATCGTACCTATTCTTTGTATTATTTTTAATATTATTTTTCTGTGCTGTTGTGAAACGCCATCGAACTTCACATCTAGCGTCGGCGCGTTTGTTGTGTCAGAATAGCCTATTGAAATAAATTATTTTGGGATACCATTATTTTCTACCGCTTAGCTAAGATAGAGGAAGTATTGCACCGAAAAAAGTCGGTATTGCTATTTAGCTAGAAACACACATTTTGAGATACCATAAACAAAATAGAAGTGTGCCCATTATCTGTGAACAACAAAGGATTAGAATGAAAAGTTGGACGAATTCCAACTTCCTATTTACCAGCAACTTAAGATTGCAGAGCGAAATTTTCCGGGAATTCCTTCAGCTCCTCCCAACAACCCTTTATATACAAAGTGTATAGAGCAGTGGTATTCAACCCTTTTCTTCCGCGTACCCCCAAAGACAATTTTCCATTTCAGCCCCTGTACCACCAGGCCTAGCCCTAGAGGTATCCTTAATTCGAATTATACATAACCACTCATTTTAAGCAGTGCACTTAAACGTTTAAAGTATTCGATCTTTTGTTTGTCATTTGGAAATACAAAGAGCGTATGCTAGCTAATACTATATAAGTTTTTTTGTTTTTAAAAGTCTTCAAACTATTATTTCCATGGCATTGATTAGTAAAATGCAAACCATTTCTTCGAATATTAGATTACCAGGAAACGAGAAGAATGCGCTTTTGTGTGAATAATTTGTAGAATTGGATTGAAGAGATAATGGGTTGAGATTGTGGGATTGTAACATGGCATAGTTTTTATAATGTTACGAGAATTGTACGACGAGTAGATGCAGCTGCAAAGGCACGCGTTATTTCCCATTTTCTCGCAGTTTACAGTACGCTGGCAAGTAACCAGGCTGGCGTGTGCTTAGGGGAGAGTGGAGTGGGTATGTTGGCAGCCATCGTGCGTTGAGCCTTCCCCGTGCCGTTCTTGTTTTGTCAGTCAGTTCCCACAGAGGCAGCGCGCCGAGTGTATGAGTGTTGTGATGTAGACGGATAGATGGACCAGCAAGTGACATACACATCATGTACACGTATGCAGCCGCTACCGGGGGACCGCCCCCGCACTATGCACCACCCCCGACGTATCTGGCACCACCGCCCCCACCTGCCCTTTCGCCGCACTCCAAACGACGAAGGTAAAGTTCTTTTTTATATCATCCCTTACTTGATTGATAAACTGACTGATGTGCCTCTGACAACTATAATAAAGCAATCTTCAGGACTGTTTGTTAGTGACGTGGCATGCACGTGTAGCTTCAGCGTTTGAGAATCTGCTATTCAGCTATTTGCATACAGTGACACTTGTGCGAAGTTACCGCAGTTGTCGCTTAATAACAAGCATCGAATCACTTCACGGTTTGCAAATAACTTTCGTTTCCTAAGAAAAAGAATGTTGTAAAGGAGTCCTATCATAAATGCTGTGTTGACAGGCTTTGTAGCATCAGAAATGTTTATTTTATTGTCATTGTGATTGCGGGGTTCAACTCTAAATTGTATGTTATATATGTGACTATGTCACAGTAATATCAAGAATCAATTTGTTTTTCGCAGATTTGTAAAACCGTTCTTCAGAAAGTAAACAAGAGTAAATTTTGAGTGAATATTTCCTAGAATTTTCATTAGCAGTAGTGCATGAACATATAGGATACAAAACTAAAGAAAGATGTGTAGATTGGAATTATAAGTAAACAAAACACAAGCGAGGTAAGCAATTATGACCAGAATGTTTTAACCCTTGAAGTTATTGTGTTACTGTTGAATTTTAATACCGCATTTGCTAGACGAAACTTTTACAAATTGCAAATGTATACCTGACATTAACTCGAAAAATTGCCATTTTGAAAATCATGTTTTATATATGCATTATAATTTAGAAGTATTGCATTCTAGTAAAAAAAATCGATATTGCGGTTCACGGGTAGCATACGTTTTGAGAAACAAAATAAAAAGAACTTAGGTTCCCTTTAGTGCACGCGCCGTATGTGTGTATTGCCTCTGGACAGTATATCAAAGGCGGGATGGTTGCCTGTGAAGTGTATTAAAAGTTTGCAAGGCGTCATAAATGGCAAACTGCTTTGATTAAAATGTGTTTCAGATTTGACATGGCAAATAGTTCGTATATCTTGATTTTTTTCGAATAGTTTGTAAAATCCTCTTTATTATCATTGAATTTGTGTAATTGGAAAATCATAAGAACTACGAGTATATTATGCAAAATATAAGCTCAATAAAATCTACATTGTTTGTCAAATTATTAACCTTTAGCGCGCCATTTGAAATATACATAATTTATATACGCCACATGATTGAAAATATATGAAGGACACTCCCTCCCCATCAACTCAAGTGATAGAAGTCAGTATGTGATATCGAGAGTAGCATTTTGTCACAATGTTCACATTGTTTTGTTTAACTCGCTACCTGTTATTTCAAATTATTACTTGGAAACATTGATATAACTACTTTAATTTTTAGTATGAAATTGAGACCCTCAGATCGTGATGTTCTCCAACATTAAAATTAATATTCCCCGTTTTAAAGTTTTAGACATCTGCCAGTATTTAAAATCATTAATATTACATCAAAGTTATTAATGTGGAACTTCTCAGGCAGTCACCACAAAATCTACCAACAAGGTGGATGTGTACCCTAAGATGCATGTTATTTTGACAATTTATAGCCACCATCATCCGTTCGCCATGTGTAAAGTGTTGTGGCCTGTTACGATCTCAACGAGGCATTTTTAACGTCTCTTTAACTGGCCCAAGAGTGCCTTTTTGCGAGGATGGCAGCGAACACAGCATTCGGTATATGGATAGGTATAGTATATAGTAAGTGTTGGACATGTTCTTTCCATTGTACCTGATATTTGACATGCTTCACATGATTTTCTCTACCCCCTCTCGTTTATTAGCGGATACACGAAAGCTTATTTTTCTATGTACTTAATTTTAACAGAGATAAAGTTCTGCATAATGTAGAAATAGCTACATTGAACGTTTCTTTGTAGGTACAAAGGAATGGCGATAGTCAAATGTTTAGGAACTGGACGCTATATGCCTGCCATAAAATTATTCCATACTCTTGCTATGCAATTGTTGGAAACACCTGAAAATCAACAGGACTTCCAAGGAATGATTCAGTACGCAACAAACCATTAATAACGGACATCTTGGAAATGGCATGGCACAAAAAGTTATGTGAAATTAAGTGTTTGTTTTAAAGATATCCACGTGTTTTGTGTAGACATTTCCGTCTTTGCTTAACGTGTACCGTTTATACAAGATTATACAAAATTCCTTACAAATGAGAGGTTCTTCACAAGATATTCCCAGAAAATTCAGGATATACATTTAAACAACGCTAGATATGACGCTATTAGATCAATGGTCTTCAAGATTAGGACAAAAGAAATCTCAACTCCTTTAAATACACTTAAGACGACCTTACGCTTTCTCCTCATATGCGTTGAATTTAACAAAGTATAAATTCGTACTTCATACGAATAAAATATCGTCACGTTAGCTCGGGGCCAAGCCTCAGCACGAAATCCAATGTTGGAATCTCGACCCAGCTACTAATTTTTCAAATTATTATAGTTTCTGAATATCACGCACTGATATTGTGAAAGACAAATTATCAGTTAAATGAACCATAATGATGTGATGAACTAGAAACATTCTCAGATATCCTTTTTATATACCTATTGTACTATTCAATAAAAATCCTACATATTTTGCGTGAAGGCAACCGGATAGGTGAATTCCGAAACAACACTGTTTGTAATACATTGACAAGGTATTTTTACCCGGACTTGCAAATTGATTTTTATTTTCTCTACCAAGGGCATACTAAAAGTACTGCATCATTCCATCCAAAAATTAGGCCTCCTGAACCAAAAGCATAATTAAAAAAAAAGCTTGTGTGTGTGATCAGCACAAATCTAAAAACATTAAACATGGTATGTAATTCCATATCTTCCAAAGATGCGGCACGGGAATTTTCAAGAAAGGCATCAACTTCCTTTTACACGCCATACTTTTGTAAACTTTTTACTTTCTCAACAATGAGGGGAACGACTTCGGTTAAAAGCGGTTAAAATTTGGTTAAAACCAAATGTTAGACATACATGATCGATTAAGCAGGTAGCCTCAAAGGATTTGAGCGGTTTTTCTCCTGTAGGGAGGGCAAACATTTTGGCGCCAAAGCGTTGCGTTTCCTAGATTGGGGACCAGTTGAAAGTTAGCATGCTATAATGAAACGCTGAACATCAAACACGTCATCTTAATAATCATGCCACAAAACAAAAGAAAAGCGAGGGAGTGTTATGCGGTGCCTACTGTTGGAAACATTCCGTAAACAAATGAACAGATACGAACATAAACTTCGATGTAATGAAACGTGACGTCTAAAAGCGTCCGAATGTATCTCTTTTATGTGTGCTAGTGAATTACTACGTATATATTCACCAACAATAAAGAACAATTCTTTAAATTGTTTTTAACATCAAAAGCCGCGTTTTCACTTGTGAATTAAGGAGTTATTTCGTAATTGATTTATGAGTATATGAAACCATATCTGCTTTTTACAGAATCGTAGGAATCATTGCAAATATGTTAAAAAAAAAAAAAATTAAAAATGGCTTCCCTGGTGCGTTTCTCTATGAAACCTCGACGTCTGACTTTTCGATACAAAAGCAAATGCTTTGGGCTTCACCATTCTGAATGTTTTTTCCTAATTAAGTAATGTCTGAACTAAGTCAAGTTGACCTTAAATAGCATGAAATGCTTCGCCGAGTCAGACCACTACTAACTTTAGAGAAAATTGGTAATAAAGAAAGCATACATTAAAAATATCTGATGTGTTGCACTCACATATCTTTCTCTATTCTCGTACAAACGCTTCTTCCTCTATCTTCGTGTTAATCGAAATAAACATTTGCAGAAATTATTTTATTACTAATTTTCTTGTAGGTGCAGTAGGCTTTAAGCGGTAGTCAAATGTTTTAAAGTTGGTCGGTATATAATATGGCTTTGAAATTACCTTCTCCGTGCATGGCCAAAAGAATAACCACTTCACATTTGAGAAAAGTACTGCAAAATTCAGACACATAAGGAATATCCTGGAAATGGTTCATTCCACAAAAAATTGTATTTTAACGATATCTACAGTTTTTGTATAGTAAGATTTGGCCTCTCTCTTACGATTTACCAGATATGCAAAACGGGAGGACTCAAGGGAGAGATAGGGGGTTGTATCCCCCCTGGAAATTTTAAACTGTTAAGGACGTAAGCAAAGAAAAAAGTATTTACATTTATTCACAAATATATTCAAAGCATATGAGCGTTTTCTACATTATTTTCATTCAAATAATGAATGTGCATTTAGTGAAATATCTAAATATAATTTATGTCCTGCCATCGTAATTCAGAGCAGAGATTTAGAGCATTTAACGATAAAATATGCTTCTCATAATCTGTTTCCAAATCGTATGAACATCTACGCATTACGATAACACAAATCGCTCTGCAATTTCAGGGAACTCCTCGATTGCTTCGGTAATAACAATAGAGGTGCTTATATCATCTCTCAATACGTGTAATGATATTATTTTCCCCTTCATACACAAGGCGCTGAAGGTTTTCTGCACTTTACCAGCAACACCAAAACGTTCGTTCCCAACATTACAATATCTGAGGACCTACTTGAGGAGCACCATGGGAGCAGACATTGAATGGACTAGTGTTAAAATGTGGAAATTAAAACTCAAAGAAGTACTGGATAAAATGTATAAAAATCTTCGTCGGCTTCTTTAAATGTAATTGTATAACTCTGTAAGACAATTATCTGATATATATACAATGACATTTCCAGATTTTCTCACTGTAGCACCTCATCAGATCATCCCCCCCCCCCCCCCCCGAAAGTAAATCCTGCATCCGCTCCTGATGCAAAAGTCCCATAAAATTCAAAATAAAATATTTCATTTGTCATGACTAGGGCCCGGATTCTTAGTTTTTTTTTAACTGTTTTAATCCTTGATAGTTAACTGCAGTGGTTTAATTTAATTATATTGTTTCATGATTATCGAAGCCAAATACTTGAATCTTATAAAACCTAAAAATGACTAAATGAGACTTTAAAACCTAAAAGTGACTAAATATCCTATTTATTTTAAAACGGAAAAAAAAATACTATTTTAAAATGGGAAAATGAAATGTTTATGAAATTATGAATGGACTTTGACTGTTACATCTTTGCTACGTCTTTTCGCTTATGTATCCTTAGAGGAGTAGTGACAACAATGCAAGAGGCAACTGACTTGTATTTAACTGTGTGGGACCAAGCTCTGTATTGTTGCAAGCAAGCAATGTGGGGATTGTTGTCGAGGGGAAAGGGGTCATTAGGAGAACCTGCCATAAACTCAAGTCAATCAGTTTAAAAACAGTATCCGTTGTGTTCAGTCGACTATCGTGTATTGTTAATGCATACAATTACTACATCGTTAGAAGCCAATTTTCCTTAGATTAGGCAGGTAATTTAAGGAGCCAGTGTCATGCCTAAAGTCAGCTCATCTCAAAGGTGGTTGATTCGTCAGTGGATAGGTAACGATCCGAACTTCACCACAGATGGCACAGTAATATTTTGCCAAATCTGCCAAAAGCGAAAGAAATCATGCCCACAGACACAAAAGCTTGAACAAATATGAACACCTTCAATACTGCACAGATAAAGTCGCATTGAGCGGCTAGGTGCTGTGCAGATAAACATACCGTACAGGAGATCCTGTACGACCTGTTCTCGAATGCTGGAATGCAGGTAAGGATTAAACACCTGTTATAATGCACCTAGCGTATAAACTATAATTTTATTTACGTATTTTCCAGGTGCCCTCTGGGCAAAATAGCATTTTCACCAGCACAAAGGGTCTACAGGACATATCAGCAACATTACTATAAAAAAGAGGATAATTAATAATAAAATTAATAAACAATAATAATATAAAAACTATTTCAGGAGGTTAAAGAACTAAAAAAAAACTTTTTTAAGATAAAAAAATAACTAAAACGTTACTTTTAAGAACCTAAAAATCCGGGCCCTAGTCATGACAATATCTTAAGTATACAGTATTTTAATCAAAATCTTCAAAGCCACCTTTTATTTTTTTAAAAAAAAAATGTTCCATTTAAAGGGCGGTCTGGGGTTGAGGATGATCTTGAAAAATCTGTTGATTTCTGTAGAATTTATGCTTAGAGATTCACAGGCCTTCCCATTACAATACTCTTATGAATACCATGTTCTTCTATATATTTTAATATATTTAGTGCTTAGGAGATTTTAGGTTTTAGAACAATTGATTGGCAGAAATCTTTATTCTTTTCGTGTCTTTTTTTCTCTACCGCTTACATAGAAGTAGTATTGTATTTCACACTGACATTCGGTATTGAGAATCACTATAAATGCACATCTTACGTTCCCCTGTAGCCTATCCTCCCAGAAAAATATTTTTAGAAAAATATTCGTGCGCGCGCATCTATAAACAGCGTAACCCAAAAATAAAAAGTCGTTCGAATGCCCAACTTCGATTTAAGTCCAGCGTCTTTCAAAATCGAACACCAAGATTTTCTAAAAATTCTCTCCAGTACATTTATGCAAAGAAAACTTTACAGTGTTTTTATTTTCTAACAAACAATTCCTAATGTTTTTCCTTAAATTATGGAATGTTAGAAAACTCGCATAAGTAAACGTGTATTTTGAATTTCTTCTGATATCCTGGTTATTCTGGTTGAACTTTTGTGTAAGTTCATATAACTGGAAAACAAAAGTTTGTTACTAGAAAAAGAAACGAAAGGAAATAAAAGAAAAAATTCGCCGAAATGCACGCGAATGTCCTCAGAGTTGTCTTCATTCTGGGTTGCTTTTGAATAATTGTAAACCTGATACACAAAATGCAAAATGTTACCACACAAAAATATAGATCTCAGTTTATGTAAAATATTTATTAGTGGACCATTTGGGAGATATTCCTTATTTGTCTGAATTTTGCAATATTTATTCTTTTCTCAAATGGAACGATGTTATTCATTTTATCTTGGCCATGGAAAATAACATAATTTTAAAGCCATCACATAGTGAGCAGCTTTAATAGATTTGACTAGAGCTTAAAGTATACTGTATTTCCACATTGTCCTTGCACGTGCAAGAAAACTAGCAATAAGATAATTTCTGCAAATGTTTATCTCCATTAATATGAAGTAGGTATATATTGTATCATAAAGGATGCATGTGAATTTTTAATGAGTAGAAAAAGTCGATTGTTGAAGAGCGGATAATTTTCCCCCTCGTCATATACCTACGCCTTTTCAGAGGTGGGGGATTCAATAATGAAGCTCCTTCAGCTAGGGTTAACGTGAAACAGTCATCTTGGTGGGGCACTGTCGGTGTTCATCGCACTCTGGGCGGAGCAATTTTACCGAGCCATAAAGGTATACGGGGTTGTTCCTCAGTATCAGGTTCCTTTAGTGGTTTATTCTACTTTCATGATCCCTCATTATGACCTCTCGGGCTAAGTAGCGTTAAACACATGAAGAAATAAAATACAATAGTTTGAATATAAACACTGTAATGCTCAGTAAATATAGGAAGAAATCAGTGCCTAAGGAATACGTGTAATGAATGTTATGAAACCACTACTCAAATCGAAAACTTCCCAGAGGTTTAATGTATGCTGCCATTTACAAGAACACTTCCTTCAGAAAACAACATTAATTTCTTTGATGCCAGGACCGACAATATAGGGGCACAAGTGACCACGTCGACGGGCTCTTAAACCGGACTCACTCACTCACTCACTCACTCGACAACATTGGTTTAGTTTGCCTTATTCATCTCATTGAAATCCAAAGTAATAAAACGATATGTTCGTTGACATATACAATAAAATACACCTATATGCCTTTATATTAAATGTATTTTTTCATAACCTATGAATGATTTTTCGATTTTAAATTGTGCTGCATTTTAGGTCCCGCGTTGAATAAAGCAATGAAGCATTGATACAGGGTTTTCCATTAGGAACGCGACGAGCGTGGACGTTTTCCGCTACCGCCAAGTTGGTTACCGCTTCTCACCGCTCATTTGTTGCTAGCAGCGGTGATTGTCCTCTATTATCTATTGCGTGCATGGTGTAGTGAATAAGCGAATATTTAGTTTTTGTATGAAAATAGATGTGTCGTTTAGGGCAGTTCTTTTTGCACCATTTATATGCTGTGTTTAACATCTAAGATCATATCGGCGGCATTTCTGTGGAACATTTGCTCATCGGCAGTGTTGTTCACTTGTTTACTATTTGTGTACTAACCTTAGGTTTGTTTACGTTGGGTTTTCTATAGAAACATTAAATTTGCACAGTCTTTCTTTCTTACTTTCAGACTCTAGGAAGGTTGGGGAATAGTCCTAGCTAAAGTAAAATTCCCATCCTTCAGCCGGGATTCAAACCCGGGAACTCTAGATTTGGAAGCTAGCATGCTAACCATCAGCAGGTGTCTCGTATAGGTGTTGAGGTGAGACTGAATAACTCTTGCGGATAGGGGAAGCTGCTTTCCCTCCCTCCCTCTCTGGAATGACTGAGAGGGGAAAATGTACTAGCTTGCCGCAATGAATAAACACTACCTCAACAGTGTGCAGCGGAAACAATTGCAGTTCACATGAAAGTAATTGTTGGCACAAAGCCATAGTTCTAGCGAAACTGCTTGGTTCGTCATAAAGCTAGTTTTTATACATATATAATGCCATTAACAATATGCACTAAACTTCTCTCCTTCGTGGACAGAAACTTTATGACTTCTGTGAACATGATTGCGCAACTTCCCCCACCATCAGTTTTCAGGTGAATAGTTGCCACTGCGCAGGTAACGGGATTGCTCGTCTTGACTCACGAGCTATAATATTTTAACGTGATGCTGTTTGTAACTATCGAATACGGAGCCAAAGCCAAGGAAGTTTCATAAAAATTATTTCTTGTATTCGTGATCCTGGTAAATGTGATATACATATATATTAGTAAGTAAAATTAGTAGCCCTTTTTTTTACATAAAACGAAGGTAATTATTTTCTACCATCAGATAATACAAGATTACAATAGCTTTGTATACTAAATGCCCCATTATATGCTAAGCACAATGGTTATCAACGTATTCCTGGCAGTATAGAAGTTACGTGTTAAAATATATATGCCTTATTTTTAATTGAAAGATATCTTCAATATTTCTTAAACCATGTTCAACTTGCTGAATAATCTAACGGCTAGTACAATGTAACTTTCATTTGTACAGCAAACCAATGTTTAAGAATAAGTAAATTGAACTTATTTCTAGTATTTATTATCATGCAAGTACGTTGCTATAATTTCTATAATTTGTTTCGTGCATTTACTGCGTTTAATTAAAAATGGCTAAAACAAAGTAAGAAAGACGCTCTTTTAAAATGTCTAGAGTGTTCATAAAGACCACCTCCTTTAATAATTCTCACAGCCTTTTTAGGGGGTTGGAGTAAAATAAAAACATCCCTAGAACAAGTGCTGTTTTACATTAAAACGCCATAATTCAAACGGAATGAGAATAAACCATAATATATATTTGGCAAAGCATTTTTGGGAATTAATGCCTTAATCTTAATAAAAATAACACATTTGGTAAGTTTGAACACTGATATTTCCAAGAAAGTTAACTGTCAAGATGAAATCACAGTAAATTAATAGATTATTTCTTATTTTACTACGAGGACTAAAAACAACAGCTTAGTGATATCCAGATTCAGCTATTTGCATTAAACCAATCAGATCTATATTTTTAAGCTTTCATCTATTTCCAACTGATTTTAGCAAATGCCTTCAAAATCGTGACATCATCAGCCTACCTATGGAAGTATTCTCTCAGATATAGCAACTGATGGATCATTTATAGAAATTTGAAATTAAATTGGGCCCAGATTGGAACACTGACGATTCTCTAGTTCTAGGTTGAGTAGCGGTCGACATTTTGAACCCCTATTTTTAGGTAGTGTAAGCTGTTGTGTGTGTGTGTGTGTGTGTGTGTGTGTGTGTGTGTGTGTGTGTGTGTGTGTGTGTGTGTGTGTGTGTGTGTGTGTGTGGTTTTTTTTTTTTTTTTTCCCCTAACCTCAAACTCTGCATTTGAATTGCCGTGAACTTGTAAAGGCATTATTAACGCAAGATTATGTAGCATAACTGCTAATACTGGTAGAACATGAATCAGGTTATGTTTTATGACAATGATTCACTGTCTTTTGCGTTACACGGTGGAGAAAAAGTCGGTTTATTATCAATCATAATTACCGGAAAAGTTATCGTAACGTGTTTATCATACATATAAGAACCTCATAATAGAGAAATCTAATATTCAAAGCCATGATGTAAACGTGATCACCTGTTTTGGTTTGAAATGCTGTTAAATTAAATCAAACCTGTTAAGCAACACGTGTTACTTGTATCGTGATTCATGTATGAGAATTCTGTACTTTCCTTCAGATAAGAATAATCAGTGTTACGCAGACTAATAATTATTATCTAGTGAATTACAAATCATGTTGCAATCCAGAATATTTTGTTCAGGAACTTACTCAACGGCTCCAAGTCTTTGTAAATCATCATCTGAACCAAAAAGTCCTACTACTTGTCACAGGTAAAATAATAATGTATGTCCAAATATTTTTACTTTCTCAGCCACTTACAGTAACTAGCACTATGGTGTTTCACCCCCAGAAAATGGATATTGATATTTTACCGGGAGTACGTAGGTACGTTTCTAGTTGGAATAAAAACAAATAAAATTGTGTTTGTTCTGATAGGAAAGATGAAATAGGTAGGCATATCACCCATGTGGGCAGGAAGCAAAAATTGCACTTCTTCCCATTACAAATACCTCCCGGAATAGAACTGGTAAAAACCGAGTTTTTCCTTTGGTGGTAAATTGTAGTTGACGCAAACGTTCCTCTCCGTCGAAGACGTCTACTTTAAGACTTATAAGATCTCGTGTTTGGTGTCCGGACTAGCTCTAGCAAGAGGTCCTAATCTACAGGGTATGCGTGAGTTATGGTAGGAATGGAACCAAACGAAGAATTAACCAACATATCACTTTATTTGTCAATTTCCAGATTTGTAGAGAACTGCCGACGATATTTAAATAGAATGTAACGTTGTAACTTCAACTACAACGTTATAACACTTTAACTTTGTCACCCTTTAGCAACCGCACGTGCGTTATCTCGACTCGATTCAAGACGAGTGTGAGTTGTGTTGCATTTGTTTTTCCGTGAGCAACACGAAGGAAGCGATTTCCATTGGCTAACTTTACAATACGTCATGGTAAGATAGGAATCAGCCCGCGGGATCACTATGGTTTCGTACAAACAACAATTGTAACCTTATCACTCATTTAAATCTACCTAGGCTTCCATTCTTGAGACTTTAATCTATTCAGCTTTATTACATCTTCCCCTTAACTATTGACTAGAATCTCCTTTTGTTTCTTTCCATTATCAAATATATATATTGACATAATTTCGGTTTCATAGTTGTTTAGAGTATTCCGCGAAATAATTAATAATTACTTTATGTACTACTATTTAATATTAATAGTGATTTACAAGTAAACAACATAACAGCTTACAACAACATTAATATCTGTCTGTCTCTGTGAACAGCATAACTCAATGAGGAAAAGTCAGTTGGAAACCAATGTTGGTATTTAAGATTACCTAATATCTTTCAAGGATGCGACACGAAGGTTTTGAAGAAAAAAGATCCACCCTAAACTACTCTTTACATGAGAAATTGTTCGAAAATTTTGATTTTCTCAAAAAATGGCTAACGATTTTGATTAAAATGCCATATGCTTAAGATATTTTTATGGCAAATGAAATGTATATTTTGAATTTTCTGACTGTAGTCTTGTTTACTCTGGATGACTTTTACATAAGTGGTAAACCGTAAGAGATAGACCGAATCTTACTGTAGAAAAATGTAGATCTCGTTAAAACACACAAGTTATGTCTATATGCATTTTTGGAGTGAACCATTTCGGACACAGTCCTTGTTATTTATGTGAGCTTTGCAGTACTTAAACTTTTCGCAAATGGAAGAGAAACACTATTTTAACTGCTCAAAGCCTAATGTATTGCCATATTCACCTTGCTCCTACAAGGAAATAAGCAATTAGGTGATTTCTGCAACTGTTTATCTCAACTAACATGAACGTAGAGGAATGAGAGTTTGTAAGAATAGTTAGTACAAGAGTAGAGGAAGTCATATGAGTACAACACATCAGATTTTTTGACTTAGCCTCTTCAATTAAAATATCAATATCCTCGCTAGCATATTCGCCAAATTCTTTGTCTGCCATTTTTGAATGACCCGTTAATTGTTTTTACTGTGCATTGATACTTCAGATATTCAGAAACGTAAGAAAATGTTTGGGTTGGCGGAATCGCAAGGAGGAGATGATATAATCAAAGCGACAATACAAGACCAAGAGGTGATAATTTGGTATGAGTGGAATAGTTATGGTAATAAACTTCGTAGGGCATTATTAGATTACCGAAAACTTGTCAGCTCTTGTATAAAGATATTTCTCCTATATTGAAGACAAAATACTGTAGATATGTACTTCTTTTGTTATATTCAGGTGGTAATTCGTATAGTGCTTTTTGCCTAAGCATCAGGGTATTGTGTAAGAAAGCGAGCCCAAGAGGACCAGAGGGTACACATATGGGATATTTCTAAATTTTACAATTACAACTACCTATACCTTTATTTGTATACAGGTGTTATACATTCAATGTAGAGCGGGTAAGCAAATTTTTCGCGCAGTATCTCGGGTAGTTTTCAATTGTTTCATCATTTTAACAGTATATAAAGGCGATCCACACGATGAAAATGCAACTATTGTTATTTAAGAGTATTCTTGATGCGGTTGAATCCTATAAAAAAACACATGGAAACAGGGTTGTTGTTGGTTTTTTTTATTATTATTATTATTTTTTTTTTTTTTTTTTTTTTTTTTTTAGGAAAAATATTAAATTTGTAAAGAAAGAGATTTTAGTAATGCTATGAAGCTGGCGTGATATACTAATTAATGCAGATTAAATAGTTGCAAGAAAATCACGGCTAGCTCCGTAGCTCACGGGCCACGGGTTCAATTCCCGGCTGGGGGTTGGGAATTTTTCTCTAGCCAGGATTATTCCTTATTCTCCTCAGAGTGTGGAAGTATGTATTAGAGTGTGAATTTAACGTATAGAAACCCCAAAGGCCCAAAATCCAATGTTAAACGAGTTAACATCATTGCCGATAGGTAACATGGAAGAGGCCGTCGGTTTGGCCTTTGAAGTTAAAGATAGGGTATAAATTTAGCAAAAATAAATAAATAAAAAAGGGAATTAAAGGCATTTCCAGCGTTTTCATTTGTTTCTTTGTGGTTTTCAGTAATTATCTTAAAATCTCTGTGGGAAGTTGGTCAAAATTGCATCATGAAATATCTGAGGTCCAAAACAGAAAAAAGAACACGAAAAAAAGGACATCTTTGAAACTATACAGGACTTTGTACACATCCGTTTTGGATGGCAGTTGCAGATCGTGAAACTAAAACATAAACTAAAATTATTTTTGAAGGATTTTGATTAATTTTTACCAGTGAAACTAAAACATGAACTAAAATTATTTTTGAAGGATTTTGATTTTTACCAGTATGTACCTCTAAGAAAACTTCTAGGAAAACTGGATCGTGCAGACATATCTTGATGAAGCCATAAATAAAAGAGTAGATGTATATTACATAATTACGTAATTAATTGAGTGCCTGTGTTGGTTATTGTTAATTTTTCGCCTATAACTGCGAAATACAATAAGGGAATAAAACGTGCTTGCAAACAAAGAATTCTCATGCTGACGTTATTGTCTGCTTGGTATCGTTTTGCATTGTGCAAGTTCACTTGTATCACTGGACTTTGCTGAGACATCCTGATAGCGAGTTCACATTATACATACGTACGTACGGATGGAAGGTTGTTGATTTTGTAAGAAATAGTTCTTTGTCCTTCACTGGCGTCGCATCAAACTTGAAAATTAACTGAAATGTTCCAAACAGAGCTTTCAAGGTTTTTACTTTCTCTACTCCGTATAGTGAGTAGAGGAAGTATTATATTCCGTCCAAAAATTCGATGTCGAGATTTCACCGGAAATGTTTTTGAGGCCCCTGAATGCAAAAACATTTCTCCTCGTAACTCAAAAACGAAAGGTAGGTTAAAAACTAAATTTGTTAGTTAGGTTTATCGTCTTTCAAGGATGCGACACGAAGATTTTGAAAAACATTCCTCCACCCTAAACTATCCTTTACATAGAAAATGTTTAAAAAATTTTGATTTTTTCCAAAATGGCTCTAGCGATTTTGATGAAAATGCTACATATTTAAGATATTTTTATGGCAAACGAAATATATGTATATTTTGAATTTTCTGCCCTTAGACCACTTAGTCCTGTATTTCTTTACGACTTTTGCATAACTGGTAAACCGTAAGAGATGGACCAAATGTTGCAATACAGAAATGTAGATCTCGTTAAAAACAATTTATGTCCAAATAATTTTTTTTTTT
Source organism: Tenodera sinensis (assembly GCA_030765045.1). Lineage (NCBI taxonomy): Eukaryota > Metazoa > Arthropoda > Insecta > Mantodea > Mantidae > Tenodera > Tenodera sinensis. The sequence goes on from CM060967.1 coordinate 30,411,393, forward strand.
TTTTGTAGAATGAACCATTTTGGAGGTACTTCTTATTTGTGTGAGTTTTGGGATACACTGACTTTCGTCAAATGGAAGATCGTCATTCATTTTTTATATCTTAGCCGTGCAAAGAAAACGGAATCTCAAAGCTTAAAAGATTTGACTATCGCTCAAAGTCTACTGTATTCTAATATTCCTATAAGGAAATAAGCAATAAGATAATTTTTGCAAATGTTCGTCTCAACCAACACGAAGAAACAGGTATAAGAGTTTGTAAGAATGGTTAGTACAGTAGAGAAAGTCATGTGAGTGCAACACAGATTGTTTTCGTCAGTGCTAAATATGGCTTTTGAAGGTTTATCACCTATCTCAGATCACTTTAGTTTTAAAATTATGCACTGCAAGCAGTTATTATGAAGGAAACAAGTTTCCCGCTCCGACGCGAGTATACAAGAATTGCTTTCACTTCAAAATTTATAACCAAAGAGGATCTTATCAGATGTCTGTTCAACGTTCATGTAACCTTTGTGGACAGCAATGTGAACAGCATCATCTATTCGGCTGCAATGCAAAGACAACTGACGAACATTTTATGCAAATGATAAAATAAATAACTTCCGTGTACATAGTAAGTTTAATAAACCTTATAATATATACATTTTTGCATAGTAAGATTTGGTCGATCTCTTACGGTTTACCAGTTATACAAAAGTCATCAAGAGGAAGCAGGATTGAATGGGCTATATCCAGAGATTTAAAAATATACACTTCATTTCCATGAAATATCTTAAATGCATGCATTTTAACTAAAATCGTTGGACCCATTTTTGACAAAATCAAATCTGGCAGGGAGAGGTGGGGGAGAACTAATAACATTTCAGAAGTGAAATTTAATGTAATACAACAGCGGGAAATATCTCGTGAATGTTTGTTATTACAAAAAGTAACGTGAAATAGTTTCTGCAATTTGATAGTAGCAAATTTTGATGTCTGTTATGGCTTCTCAGTGATACAAAATGTAATAAGTAGGGAACGAACCTTCATACAGAGAACGAAAAGTTGCGCAGCTTGGACAATAGCAAGTGGGAGGGGGTCAGTCTGTCACATGATTACTACACAAAGGAGACCAAGTACAGGCGACGCGCGAACGTTGTAGATAATGTTGTTGCATAACTTAAATTCAGTAAAATATCCACTCCCAAATTCTTGTACAAGTTCAGTAATACGTGAATGTTTCGATTTTCGTGCTGCATGCATTTTACTGTGCTGAACTAGTGAACCTATTCGAGAGACACTGTAGGCAGTGTGCTTTGTGTTGTCACTGTACTGGGGCAATGACGTCATGCTCGGCCCGTGTGGCAGGTAACTTGCGACCACCTCATTTTGTGATAGCTGTTTAGAGGTTGGAAGCCTAGCAAAAACACGAGGGCAGCACGGCTTAAGATATGGTTTTGTAATACCCAAATCACAAAAATATATCTATGTTCATTGGTGCTTTTAAGAAAAGGGAAATGTCTGGCCTGGGGAAATTTCTTTAAGGTCTTCCCAAATTTTACTACTTATGCGATTTTGATTAATTTTTAGTTTAGCTTTTCACAAACGCCTACACCTACTACTTCTTTTGAAATTTTTAGCACTCGAAGTTTGTATTTGAAATCTCGATTATTAGTAAGCGGTAGAGAAAGTAAAGATAGACGTTTCCGAGCGAAATACGAAAAGAGGCTTCATGGAACTGGTTGCTTTATAAAACTACTCATTTAATTGGAAGTAAATTGATATTTTAAATGTGCAGACCATATGGAACTTGTGCGAACTAAATGCCATTTATGCCATGAAATCGAAACTGTTGATTATTTAAGTATTAATTGTTGTCTAAATTTTCTATTTAATAAAATAAAACTATTAAAATGTAATTGATGCTAAAATTCATTTTGCACGAATTTTATTTAATTTCCAGTGTGGGTATTTTTAGATCCTTCTAAATACATTGATGTGAATAATTATGTGATGGTTCTTTTGATGACACAGTTTATAGTATTTTCCTTTGAATTATAGTGTCCATGCATGTATCCATAAATGTAATTATCTTATGGTAAAAAGTAGAAATGACGTGTTAGCAAAATCGGTTGGAAATGATTTAATTTATATTTTCTCCTAAGTCAGCTTTGTTTACATAGTACGCATTAATTTGTTTTGAAGCAAACAGTAGCTCTCGATAACATGAAACAAGTGTTACAGACGTTCTTCATGGTAGAACAACCTCAGAATCGCAAGTATTGCTAACACTGCAGGCAATTGCCTCATTTTTGCTGTGAATTTTGGCTCGCTATAAATACATTAGCACCTAAGAGACTAAGACTGTCTTTTTTTTTTCTCTGTGTCTCTCCAGCTTTTGTTTGCTTGGCTGATTTAAAATGTAGCGCATAAAGTTGCCTTCATTTTATTGGAATAGGTACAGTTTGTCGACCGGCTCATGGACCCGGGCAGGAATGTAAGAGTCAGTATGTCAACAAATAATTCTAGGTAGACAGCGATATCTGAAGCTGGGCTCGTGTTTCCGTTTGCGCATAGTACAACTAAAGGCACAAGTCCAGCTTCAGATGTCGCTCTGTATCCTACTGCCTGTTCGCCAGATCATGGTCTTGGGGGGGATAAAGGGGAGAGGAGAGATTTCACGTAGTAGAACCCGAGTTTTACAAACTTCCGCACAAACGTTGATCTGCTGGTTACGTAGCCAATGTACCTCGGTCATTCGTGCTATGTTTACTCGCTGCTAATTTCTCTTAATTTCAGTCGTAAAATCGTAGAATTATGCCGGTAGTGACGAGAAAAAAAGTGTAGAAGTAGATAAATCTCCGCTTAGGAGCGCTGTGAAATCTGCTGATATTGTGGTTGCAGAACAAAGGGGTTCAGAGTGACAGTTCTATACATAAAACAGATATTTATGGGATGATTGAGGCAAACTTAGGAGGCTCTCAAAGCGGACCATTTTTTTTTTTTTGGGGGGGGGGCAGTGTCGTTTGCTTGCCCCATACATGTGTGATCTCTATACTAAAGAAATACCTTGGGCCATGGTAAAATGAATAGTTAAAGAAATCTAACAGGTGATACGAACACTCGAAGATATATCACTTAAGACCGAAACAGACTGGCAGGGTTTTTCAAAAATATAGAAAAGTTAGAAAATTATCATTGGGAGAAAGACGAAGTAATTGGAAACATCGTTTACGTTTTATAAGCTAAATATACTCTAGGAACTGAAAATAAAATTTAATCTCGAAATTATGAGCGAGTTCTTTGATTTAATCTAGCGTGAATACCTATTCCTAAGTTGGCACTACCATCTAAGCGCGACTAGAAATAAGACTCCTGCTTCAGATATCGCTGTGTACCTGGTATTGTTTATTGACGTACTGGCTCGCTGCATTCCTGCCAGGGACCATGAGCTGGTGAACAAACTGTATGTACCAAGTGCACAAAATAAGACTTAATGGAGAGGGGAAATTCAATTCTTGCAAATAAGGCTAAGTCCAGTACAGAGCACGGGTTGAGTTCGCTAAAACTTTTGTGTACGTGGTGCAGATTATTTTATTTTTTAATAAAAGATCTCTAAATAAATCTTATTCTGTTTATTTCATTTTTCATCACGTAGTTAGAAAATAAACTTTTGCAACATTAGTTTGTGGAAGTGATATAAATAAACCATCGTGGGTAGAGAAAATCATGTGAATGTAATATGCGTTTTCTGTTTAGTAATAACGACGATGATGACATTTGTTCTACTCTACACCATTGCATTCTCAACACAAAGTCAAAACCATCTAATGAATGTTAACGCCCCTCTGCCTTTTCATAAAATGTACAAAGGGAACGTTATGCAATTTGAGAAGCAATTTTTTCCTCTTTCTAATGTGAATATTATCTCTTGCATGTTTCTTGGCTTATCTACTCTTTCATAGTTCCGAGTGTTGCGGGAAGTTGTTTAGAATTGAGACACTAGAAACCGTAATGTTTTCATTAGATTGGGTCTTGCTTCTTGTACAGGTCATTGCTCTTGACTTGTTCCGGTCGAATGCGCCACAACCATCCACGAGAGTAACGTACTATAGTGCCATTTGTGTGCCTGAGTATTGGCGCTTTTAGAGTTATTGTACTTGCTTCAGAAAATGTAGGAGTGCAATAAGCATACTCTACATTCAACTTTACTTTGCAAGTGTTTCTTCGCTTGCTCAAAACAAGCTAAATAATTTAGTTATTTCTGAATATGTGATCTCTGGAAGAGTCAAGTATAATGTACAGTAACTCCAGAGAGTATTTGTCCAGAGGGGGAAAATAAAATAAAGATCTATCAGGCAAATTAAGATAGTGAAATTCTCATATACAGAAATAACGAATGATATTACAGTTAACATGGTTTTACTTTCCTTACTATATGGTGCTCTCTAAAAAGCGGTTACTATACTGCTATTGCTCTATCAATATATTAAATATTGGAGAGCAAGAGGGTTAATGACTTCATTGTCAGAAATCCAGCATTAGCTAACAACAACTTTCCCTACTATTTTTCTATAGTAAGTGGAGGTTTGGTATTCCACATAAAAATTCTATATGAAGATTTCACTGGAAATACACATTTTGAGGTCCTACTGAATAAACAAAAATCATGTTTAGTAGAGTTCTTCTGTGTGTCCTCGTGGCTGTAAGCAGCATAACTCAACTCCCAAAGATGCAGCACAAAGACTTTCAAGAAAATCCTTTCACCAGATCCTCTTAAGATACGGCGCCATGGCCGAGCGGTTAGGACCTTCGCCTTACACCAAGGCGGCTCGGGTACGATTCCAGGGATCCGCATGTGGTATTCGTGGTGGACAAAGCGACGTCTGGGCGAGTTTTCTCCGGGTTCTCCGGTTTCGCCCGCCCCTCATTCCACCAACTGCTCCATCATCACCTTTGCAATCATTCATTTCGCCTGCATTTCACATCCTCTTCCTCACTCTCATACCTGGTGCTTGGTTGACCACCCGCTTCCAGGTCTTCAGTCTGTCCGGTCCATAGGTTCGTCTGCTCCAGGACAGACGTCTGACCCTAGGCACAGGCTTGTAAGTCCTAGGGAGTGTTAGCCCTCCATACGGGGAGGGTAATCAGATAATAAAGAAGAAATAAATCTTGCTCTGTCAGCACCTTTGGTCTTCCATTTCTTGACCTCTTTTGCATCATTTTAAAAACACAAAACCTATCAATTATGGACTGAATAGTGCAGTACGCTATATCAAACTGAGATATTTCTCTTAGCCATTTGTATAGATTATGCAGTTTAATAAGTTAGTTTTCTTGTTTTTTCTCCTGATTTCTCTGGGATTTGGACTCTCCTATGTACTTTTTCTGTTTTACTGCCAAGTAGCGCCATTCCGCCCCTTATGGCTCCAATCCACAGGTAAACAGACAAACGAAAATTCCCTATAGGGTGTGTTTTGAAAGGCAGCGCTTCTTACTCAAGCCTTATGTTATCATACGTCTTAACGCGTGCTTTTTTACATACAATATAGGTGTGCGAATACTTTTTGCACTCACTGTATGTATTGAAGTCCTTATCCTGAATGACTGATATAAATGGTAAACCACAAGAGATTGACAAAGCCTTACTACATGAAAACATTTAGATCTCGCTAAACCGCACAGTATGTCAAATGAAATGTTTTGTGATGTTAACTATTTCCGAGATATTCTGTGTTATTGGTTTGAATTTTCAACCAGTGCATTGCTATTCGTGTATTGTATAAAGAGCATAGAATTTCAAAGCTATCACATAAAATTCCACTTTAAAAACCTGATTGTCACTTTTACTTGTAACGCTTTCTATAAGTACAACGAAATTCGTAATCGAAGTTTATCTCGGTTAACAAGAAGTAAAAGGAAAAATAAACTTTCGTAAAAATAATTTGTAGAGGAGTAAGTGGTGAAACTTGGGTGAATTCAATACATCAGAACATTGCACAATTTCTTGGTGTGCGTTTACTAAACTATGATACCCGAAATTTCACCGACATATTGGCAAATAAAATGAAACATCTTGAAAAATCCCAGAACATGAACTGCAGTATCTTTCGTTGTTTCTGCACATTACAAATGCTACTTTTTTCCTCATTAAATTGGTTGCCAGAGCTATTTTATCAAGATACTGCGTATGAAAACCTTTTTCGCCGTCGTGAACCTATACACCTGGGTTTAAACTGGAAAATAAAACCAATTTATCCACCACTTTTTAAAAGGCATACACGCACATTACACAGTGTACATTTGACAAGAATGAGTGAACCACGCAGACCAGATCAGAAATGAGCTTCTTTAGCTGGAAGGAATGCGGGATGTTTGTTTCTGTGAGATTGTTGTCGCAATTTTGCGAATGCTGTTTTATAGTTCGTCGCATTCTTCGACCTCCAGTGGCAGAAATGACAAACACGACTGTAACTTAAACCCAGCTGTACGCACCGTTTGAAATGAAACTCAGGATGTGATAAAATGTTGCAAGGGTATAAGATTGTTAGAGTTAACAATTTAAAAAGAACACATCCAACTGAAACTCAACATTCGGGGTCTTTACCCTGCATCAGGAGAGTAAGGCAACAAGATATTTCTTTTGAACTATGACAACCTCAAAAGCAAAGGTAAAATACTAGATTTACTAAATAAACATCTGATGTGTTGCAACTTTCTCTATTTTTGTACTAATTTCTTACAAACCCTTATTTCTTTATCTTCATGTTAGTTGAGATAAACATTTGTACAAATTATCTTATTGTTTATCTTCTTGTAGTTGCAAGGGGAATGTGGGAATACAGTAGACTTTGAGCGATAGTCAAATATTTTAAAGCTTTGAAATTCCGTTCTCTTTTCATGGCCAAGAGATAAAAAAGTGGAGTTCCAAGCTGGCAGCCCAGCGGGGTGGACGTGTGTGTCAGCCTGCCTCTCTGTGTGTTTACGAGTGCTACGCCAGTGTATTCTTTGTTTCACTGCAAATAGTGCTATTACATACGGTGATTCTGACTGTGATTAGTGCGTGTAGTGGAGTATTTACCACTACATTTGATCTTTTCTACAATGGCTCACCAGTCGGAAGCTACCGGCCACCTTGTCAGCTCTGCATTACTTACAATCTACAATAATGATTCTACTCCACAAGCTCACACTAACTTCACTCCTGGACATCACGGCTCTGTAATATCTCCACATCAACAACCTGCATTATCCACACAACAAGCGTTAATGAACACTTCTGCAACAACAACCAACATCACAGTGAGTAAACCTATTCTTCGGCCTTCACAGTTGACAGCAACCCCCATAACTCACACATATGCCAATTCTGTTCAAGACGACGATAATATGGAGTACAGTACCACACCGGACCAGTCTAATGGGGCACACAATGTGCGCCCTGCACAAGCTCCCTCAGCCAGTTCTAACAAGCGGCTCTGTCTTGCGCCAGCTTCTATATCGCCTAACACGCCCCGTTTATGCTTATGCAGTACCCACTTCGAACCGCTTCCAGGCTTTAGGTGATACTCCCGACCTAGACACTACAGATTCACCGTCTCTTGCTCCTAAAGAGAAAATTCCCCCTATCTGTCTCCGTGATATTCACAATTACCAATTGTTCTTGAAGGATGTCAAAACGTGTGTTAAATCGGATTTTCACACTGAGCTCCGAGGTTCGATTCTAAAAATTTATGCCACCACTTCTTCTGATTTCCGTTCTCTTACATCTTACTTCACCTCAATCAATCAAGCATATTATACCTTTAGAAATCCAGCTGATAAACTCTTCTCCGTTGTCATTCGCAATCTTCCTTGCTCCCTAAATGACCAGGAAGTGTACGATGAACTTTGTGCTCTGAACTATCCTGTTCAAAAGGTCACACGCTTACTTGGCAGAAACAGGAACCCACTACCTCTGTGTGCTGTAGAACTTACAAACAACGATGAGGGTAAAAACATTCTGAATCTTACCCGGCTGCTATATAGTGTTGTGAAGGTCGAACATCGCCGCCGTACCAGTGATCTACCACAGTGCACTCGCTGCCAAAACTTTGGACATACCAAAAACTATTGTAAGTTGGAACCTCGATGTGTCAGATGTTTAGGCGCACACCATTATTCAGACTGCGCTAAACCTTCCACCACACCAGCTAAGTGCGTTAACTGCGAGCAAGATCACCCAGCTAATTATCGCGGCTGTCCTTACTATGTGGCGCTGAAAGCAAGACTCTCTCGCCGATCTCAGCAACCCAGCCTCTCATCAACATCTTCACCTTCGATGCCGCGCACATCGCCTGCATCCGAACGACGTCCACAGCAGCCACGCCCGTCTCAGCAATCATCAGCCTTCCACCCAACGACCGTTCCTGGTGCGCAGCCCAGGACTTATTCTCAAATGACGTCTTCCACTTCTCCTTTTTCACCGGCCAGTTCTTCCGCTGCCCCACCCAGGGATTCTTCTTCGACGCCCTTACTGACCCTTTTCTCTGATTTGCTCTCTCAGTTATTCTCTTACTTCCGGACTCTGCTTACCCCCATTTTACCACAACTTCCACCGCTACTTAGTTCTCTTATTATTTCTTTAATTCCCAATGGCAACCCGTGATATCATTAATCTTAAAAAGTTAACCCTCCTTAACTGGAACGCTAACGGTCTCCGTGCCAAACGCGCATCTTTCGTTGCTTTTCTCACAATGCACAATATCGATATTGCCTGCGTCACTGAAACGCATTTTCTACCGAACGAGACCTTCACAGTTCCTGGCTACAAAATCTATCGCCAGGATCGTGTAGCTGAAACGGCTTCCGGAGGTGTTGCCATCCTCATCAGACGCACGCTTACTCACAGTGCAATCTTTCTACCCACTATTCCTGCACTTGAAGTGACAGGCCTTAAACTCTCCACCACGGATGGTACTAATGTCATTATTATCTGTGCTTATAAACCTCCTAATCGCCGGCTTAATACTACACATCTCTCGTTACTATTCCCGCCTGACTGCAGCACTCTCCTTTTGGGCGATCTGAATTGCAAACATTCTTCATGGGGGTGTAGGTCTACCAATCCCAATGGTCGTCTTCTTTTCAATGTTTTAAATACCAATGGGCTTTCTATTTCCGCTCCATCGGATCCCACTTATTATCCTAGCAATCCCATGCACGCTCCTGATATCCTTGATATTGGTCTTCACAGGAATCTTCCTCTCCCAACTTATGTCACCGCTTTAGCAGAACTTGATTCCGATCATTGCCCTGTTGTGATTACCTTTCAACTCTCGCCTACCTTGCTGACTTCCTTTCCTCGCCTCATCACTGGTATTGTGAACTGGGACGCTTTTCAATCTCAGTTAGATAATGCCTTAACCTCCTCTTATCAACTAGAAACTACTACTGATATTGACGCCGCGGTAGCACATTTCACTGCTACCCTGTGTAACTGTGTACGGCTTTCTACGTCACACTCTCCATGGCGGAACTCTCCACATTCATTGCCAATATCCATTCTGCGTCTTATTCGGGAGAAAAATGCTATTCGTCGGCGATGGCAACGAGAACGGCAACCTTGGTTACGTAGACGACTCAACAATTTGATACGTCTTGTAAAGGTTGAACTAGAGCGTCACCGTCTGCAAACTTATCAACGCCATGTGGCGACTATATCTCCACACGACCACACCTTGTGGGATGCCACCAGCCGGATTCTTCGTGAACCTACTGTGATTCCTGCACTCTCCGATGGGAACAATCTTGTCACGGACGTCGCAGCGAAGTGTGAAATCTTGGCTGCACATTACGAACAAACTTTTGCTCTTCACACCATATCTCCAAGCGCCGCAGCTATAGAAAATGAACTAGGTGCCCAACGTCAACGTGCTACAGTTCAATCACGAATCTCCTTCACTAGTCCTCGGGAACTCTTTCATCTGATTCGCTGCCTTCCTAACAAGAAATCGCCTGGGCACGATCTTCTGCCCAACATAGTATTGAAACATCTCACCAAGAAAGCGCTTGCCTATCTCTCTTCTATACTGAATTTTTGTCTGCAAATTGGCTACTTCCCTTCCACGTGGACATTTGCTCATATCATTGTGTTCCACAAACCCAATAAGCCTAAGCATCTGCCAAGCAGCTATCGTCCTATAAGTCTGCTGCCCACATTGGCCAAACTCTTTGAGAAGGTCATCCATCGCCGTCTAGTGCAGTACCTCACCAATGCTCACATCATTCCCTCGTTTCAATTCGGATTTCGCCCGAAACACTCTACTACTCACCAGTTACTGAGGTTAACTCAACACGTTGTCCGCGGCTTCGAGCATCGCCAATATACCCCAGCTCTTTTCCTTGATGTGGCACAGGCGTTTGATAAAGTGTGGCATTCTGGCTTGCTACTTAAACTTTATCGCACTGGTCTTCCGGACTATTTGGTACACATTATTACCAGCTTTCTCACCGGTCGCACTTTTGCAGTACGCATTGGAGGTACTCTTTCCCTTAAGTATTCTATTTCAGCAGGAGTCCCCCAAGGTTCTATACTAGCACCCACGCTCTTTAGTATTTATACCTCTGATATTCCAGATCTAGCTCCAACCTCAATTGCCCTGTATGCTGACGATACCGTGTTATATTATTCTCACTCTAGACTCCATTCCGCTATCAACACATTACAGATCTCTCTTGATCGCCTCACAAATTGGTTTCGCACTTGGTGTATTACCATTAACACTCAGAAAACGGAAGCCAAGATTTTTACTCTACGCCGCTATAATTCACCACCGCCTATACGTCTTCTGAATACTCATGTGTCATGGCTCTCCTCTTCTACACCAGTTAGGTACCTTGGGATATTATTGGACACTCGGCTCACGTGGAAGCCTCATATAGACCGCAACATTACCCTGGCATCGGCTCGTCTTTCTAAACTTTCGTCTTTGCTCCACAAACACACCTCACTTGGTTTGGAATCTTCACTGCTCCTATACAAATCTCTTGTTCGTCCTCTCATTACTTATGCCTGCCAGGTATGGGGGGCTGCCAGTATGTGTCACCTACGGCGTCTACAGGTCGTCCAGAACCGATTCCTGCGAATCGCCACCAATGCTCCTTGGTTTGTACGCAACCAGCAGCTCCATCACGAACTGGGCCTTCTTCCTCTCCATCATTTCATCCGACAGCTCGCCCGACGGTTCTTCTCCAATCTACGCCACGTTCCAGGAGCTGTGACGTACAACATCGGCGTCCGAAGTCGCCGGCCAACACGACTGAAGCGACGACTTCCACAGGATCTGCTTCTTAGTGATGACACTTCTAGCTCTGACTAATCAACTGCTCCACTTCTGCTTTTCTACTATCTTTGTAATGTGTAAATTCTCACCATCACAGCCTGTATCACATTTGTATTAGTTCAGAGGGGGCCCACTGCCCTACCTCTACAATGTTACTCTTATGTTACTATGATTTTTATTTTGGTTCTACCAGATCTGTAGAGCATGTATTTACTGCTGATCGATCTAAATAAATTAAAAAAAAAAAAAAAAAAAGATAAAAAAGTGAATAACGACCTTCTATTTGTGAAAAGTTTAAGTACTGCAAAACTCTCACAAACAAGAAATATCACTCCACAAAAAATGTATTTGAACATAACTCGTGTGTTTAAGGGAACTCTACATTTGTTTGTGTAATAAGATTTGCTCTACCTCTTACGGTTTACCAGTTACGCAAAAGTCATCAAGAGTAAACACGACTGCAGAGGCTATAGGTAGAAAATTCAAAATATACATTTCATTTGCCATAAAAGTATCTTAAACATATGGCATTTTTATAAAAATTGTTAGTCATTTTTGAGAAAAACAAAATTTTGGAAAAGATTTTCCTTATAAAGGTTAATTTTTGGTGAAGGAATTTTCTTCGTGTCGCATCCTTGAAAGATATTAAGGTTAACTACAAAGTTTGGTTTTTAACCGACTTTTCGTTTTTGAGAAACACACAAGCGCGCATGGACCTTTTTCGATTTTTTTTTTATTTTATTTTATTTTTTTTTAAGACAGTTGATCGTAAAAATCGGACTTTTAGCAGTTCGCGAGTGTTAAAAGTATAACATTCTACCTCTCATTGCTCAAAGGCTTGTAACACTCCGATAATGCTAACTTTGGTTTCTTACAGAATGTGACTATGGCCTCATTCAAGTAGGCCGCGAATCTCAGTTATACAATGCTTAGGTATATAAAATCGCGAGTCATTTGAATGTGAATATGGACTGTACTGAACCTATCGAAGTTTTACAAGCAGCGGAGAGACTGAAATTAGAATTGTTATCCAAAAAATCAAGAAACCAACACGACATTGCATACAACACATTCTGGACTGGTGCAAGATAAAATATATATATATATATATATATATATATATATATATATATATATATATATATATATATATATATATTCCACTGCCTTCTTTGTGTAAAATATGCTTTTGTAAGTCGTCATGTTCTTAACACTGATGCTAAGAAAGGCAACAACTGAACAGCGCAGCCTAATGACTATCATGACCATGAACAAGGTAAAACAATAATGTATATTTACATATAATATATAATATACTTATAAATATTCAGCATTGTCTAAAAATAGTGTATGATGCACGGTCTTAAAAGGATTTTGTTCGCAGATTTCCTCAACTCGGCCTGCAGCCTTGTTTCGGAATCACACCTACTTACACAGTGAAATGTCCCTTTTAAACCTTGTATCATAAATAACAATTTTTTTTATGGTTTTTTTTTTTTTTTTTTTTTTTTTATTTCAGGGGGCCTCAATCTCGACATCGAAATTTTGGATCGAAAGAATACTTCCCCTACTTACTATACGTAGTAGAGAAAGTAAAAAGTGCCACTCTGTAAGGTCATTTATTTAAAACTAATGACGTTTACGATGCTTAATTAAACTATTTTAATGCTGTCATTTTGTTTTGAATCACGATAATTGGACAGTATTCACTACATTAAGGAGCGTTTAAAACCTAGAGGAGGATAATTATTACCTCCTAAGCGATAATTATCCTGTAACCAAGCCGGAATCGGTTGGTAATTGATCAAAGCGTTCTTATACACAGTTTATCCACATCATGCTTACTTCTTACGAGTGAGATAGCTGAAGCTCTTGGAGTGCCTTCGAATGATGCAAGGCTGAACCATGTTGTTAGGGCAATGTATCCATGAAAGTTAATTAAAAAATCGACAGCTTTCTTCTGATTGCTTTGAATTTTTTCCACACACTCAGAACATAAAATATATAGTATACACAAAATTTCAATATCCTGTGTCAAACCGTTTTTATATTAAATATTGATATATTTAGCAATAAAAGTTACTTTTTGATATGCTAATATGATATGGTCCTAGGACCCTACAGTTTATGGTATCTCTCCTAAATGTTTAATTTGAGCTCATTATACATATATAAAGAATACAGTCCTTAAATTTAATTAGTTTAAAAAATGTATACAATTTAGTCCTATTTTCAATTTTTTCAGCATGAGTTATGAAAAATATTTAATTTGAGCTCAATTATAATATTTTTTCACTAGTGAGCACAAATTTTAATGCCTTAATTTCTGAAGCTCTCCCGAAAATTTCAAACTAATAGTTATAAACTATAGTCCAAGGAGCATTTTTAATAGTGAACAATGCTGGAAAAAAAGAAAGAAAAGAAAAGAAAAAATTGAGAAAAAGTATTTTAAAGTTTAACCGTAGGTATATTTTTGTACTCATGTGGGACCCTCTGCTGCTTTCTTCTTGGCCTCAGTAGCAATTTTTGAGACTTTTAAATTTATTTGGTCGTCTCGTAATATGAAAACATTCCTTTCGCCTTCCCATTGTTCACAAAATTTAGAAATGGATTGCTCTTTGCTAACCTTTAGGCTATGCATTTTCGCTAATTTGTACACTAAATTCGTAAAATATATGCTTATTATTGCTTTACTGTAAATTAACGAATAACTTAAACCCTATAAATACCTACATAATGCCTAATATATAACTGGAACAATGAAATAACGTGACAAGATTACAGAATTACAGAACACTGACGGCACTTTCCTGTTTACAGGCAAAACACGTGTCAGATTCGCGGCATTTCAGCTCGATATATCAAATTCATTTCGGCACAGCCAACTCACAACCTGTCTGAAGTAAAATTCCCTGCAAGAGACTAAAAACAAAGCCAGTGAAAACAAAAATTGCATTTGAAAGCTGTAGCGAGGAAGTTTAGCGAGGGACGCTCAGCAGCACTGGGACATTTAAATGCCCTCCTGGAGCTTTAAAAGTAGCCGATATTGAGAAAATGTGTCGTTCAAGTACAAAATATAAGCATAATAACAAATCAGAAAGTAAAAATAGAAATTTGCGGCAATTTTCGCATTGCTTTAAATCCCCTTTTGGTAAGAAAGGTGCCCCATCTCAGCCTCCTTAAGCTGGCTTGATAAGCGCTATCCCCCATGCTTGTAAATCGCATCAACGGCGCTCGAAGTTTGATCCGCTCTGCAGAAATCATTGCATAGATTAAATCAGAAGACACGCTATTCAAATACTACGTGCAGAATGTAGCGGGGTCACATTTAATGCAAGCATAGTGCAAGTCCGGGAGCAACCAGATAAGGAAAAGAAAGTGTAATATGTTACTGATGTCAGAGTCCATAACACTCTGTAAATCGTCATCATTCTATGTCCGCTGTAGGTCATTATCTTCTTAAAATTGTGTCAGTTTTATGCGTGGATTCCTCACAAAGCCTGCTCTCAGCGCAAGACAAATGAACGGAGCTATTAAAGGGTATGATAAAAGGAGTGTTACATTCACATAACTTGCTCTACCCATTCTTCAACAAACTATTCTTACAAAAGTTTATCTATTTCATGTTAATCGAGATAAACACTTGTGGAAATGGTTAAATTACAATTCCCTTGTGGACCTTAAGTCTTAGTCAAATCCTTTGATGATATGTGACAGCTTTGAAAATTATGTTCTTTGTATGACCAGGAGAGGGGAGGGAAAAGAATAATGACCTCCCATTTTAGAAAAGCATTAAGTATTGGGAAGGTCAACTAAAAGAACAGGCAATAATTTAATTACTTGCTTCAACATCTACAAATTTTTGTGCACTGAGAAAAACAAGACCTTAACGTAATTATTGCTTGCTTTAACGTTTAAATTTTTTGTGTAGTAAGCTTTTCTTACCTATTTCTTACGGTTTATCAGTTATGCAAGTCATTCAGATGCTATTCCGAGAAAAACTCAAAGATACATTCTATTTCATGAAAATATCTTAAACATATGGTATTTTAATCAAAGTTGCTATAGCCATTTTTGAGAAAATCAAATGTATAAAAACTTTGTCATGTAAAGGATAGTTTTCGGTGGTGGGATCCTTGAAAGATGTGATAATATCAAGTTTGAAGTTAACCGACCTCGTTTTTGAACTGTTATACTGTTCTCTCTCTCACGCTCTCTTTCCTTTCCTCTCTCTCACTCTTTCCCTCCCTCTCTCTTACTTTTTCGATAGAATACAACACTTCCCTTACTCGTACCACATGTGGTAGATTGTAAAAATCTGCTGTCTTCCATTCATATGACTTTATCTACTCTCTTCTACAAATTATTTTTATAAAGCCTTTTCTATCTACTTCTATTATATAGAAGTATTATAGACTAATATATAGTGTGCGTTTTCCTTTAATGCTTCTAAACCGTTGCACCGATTTCCACCACATTTGCACAGATAACCTTTCAAATAAGGCGAAAATTAATGTGTAGCTTAGAATTAGAAATTCCACTCCATTAGGCACAAAGAATTATTTAAGTAATACCTACGAAAGCTCTTAAGATCATCTATATCTTTGTGGACGTTTTAACGGCCTCACAAAATAGCAAAGGAACAGCAAGTTCAAGTAATACGTTGATATGGCTGACATCGATCATGGAGTAATAACAGTCAAATTTTCTTTCTTTTGTTTTGACTTTGTGCTTATAGAAGTTTTGTGTACATGTTGGTTGCTGAGAATAAAGGTTATATTGACTTACAATTAGAATGCGATAACGTGGAAATCCTCAGCTCGTTAACGAGAAATCAACGTTACAAACTGTGATATTTATGACTGTTAACAGTCATTTTGATCCTATGTTTAATGAACTTTTTCAGAGTTTTGTGCAATATTTTGAAATGCCTTCAAAAAATTAAGGTTATTGGGCAAGTGCAATCTAATACTAAACGATGTAGAAACAAACGGTCAAACAACGGGTAACGACAGGTGATTAATGACATCGATATTATTAGTACAAAATTTCTATAGAGAATCAGATAAAACGAATTTTAATATTTTTAAGGGCCCTCAGGCGTCATTAGGAATCTAAGTAAACTAATACGTAACACGATTATTAATTTTTTCGTTATAGTGTGTACTAATAGTTTTAATTAACTATTTAAGTGTGGGTATTAAATAATATTTTAATGTCAAGAAAACGCAAGGTTATCTTTAAAATTATTGGCTGATTAAAATGCAAGAGTTCTGTCAGTCTGCACACTGCAACAATTGTTCGGTGTGTCCAGGTTTTGCACCTACACATCCACACCCTGAACTGTTCACATTGTCTTGCGCTAACCATTGTTGCGCCGGTAGGTTGACATTACTCCGCCACCTGTCACTGTCAACCTAGTGTGTTTACTTCTCTCGTGGCCTGCAGCCCGACATATAGCGTTCAGTTGTCTGCATTTCTATTCGTATGTCGACTGTTTATTGTGATTGTTCTACATATTTGTTTGCTTTTATTTATTATTTCTCTGCTTTGGGCTTTTTTGGCTACAGGCGTCAATATATACCTGCTTTTAATGGAGAAGATTTCACAGTATTGCTTTAGTCGTGCTTGCAATGCTTTTTTCCTTGTTTGTTTTTATTGTTTTTGTTTTTTATATTTCGAGGGTTGTCCAGTCCCTTATCTATATCACTGCTTCCCATGGTTTAGGCATCATGTTACAACGGTGGTTTTCTTCACATGCGAATTTTAGAGCCTGGGTTCAATCCCAGGATACCGCGTGTGAGATTTGTGATGGACAAAGCGGCGCAGGGCCGGTTTTCCTCTGGGTTCTCCGGTTTCCCCCGCCATCTCATTTCACTGGTACTTCATCTTCATTCCATGCATCATCAGTGTCGTTGCCTGCGGTGCTGCATTTAGTAAAAGTGGCCATTAAACACACACACACACACAAAATAAATAAATAAATAAAAAAAAATAAATAAAAAAAATAAATAAAATAAAAAAATAAATAAAAATTGCGATTACACCGGAAACCCACACATTAAATGATGCCTTTTGAAGTCAAACTGTATATTTAACATAAGACAACGATTTTAAACGAACTGCCCCAATCCATGCAAAAACCAATAGATACACTTAACTTGAAACATTTGCCACTTTTTAATGTCCTCAAAAATACAACTATTTTAGATAAAATATTTCTTTCGAGATATCAGCATGTATTGAATTTTCTATAAGTAACCTATGCAGTCCTCTTATTCTGATTGAGTTTTCTATATATTGGAAAAACATTTAAATTTGCAAAATTCTGTCTAAAGAAAGCCCAGTACAGCATTTAAATTCGGTTTTATCTCCCTAACGTTAACCTTTTCCATAACATTTGTTATTCAACGTACACTTCCCCAAATAAAATTGAAGTTTACTTTGCTGTCCCAACATGGGAGATTTTCTTAATTTTATTTACCGTACCACTTAACTATCATATGTAGAAGTTTAGTGTTTAATAAAAACTCGATATCAAGATTTCACGCCAGATTCACATACATTTTGAGGTCCCCAAGATTAAAAAAATAAGTATATAAAATCGCACGTGCATCTATCTGTGTGCATGTTTGTAAAAAAAAAAAAAAAAAAAAAAAAAAAAAAAAAAAAAAAAAAAAAAACAAACAAACGGCAACTCAAAAAGAAAATGTCGGATAAGTACCAAACTTGGTATTAAATTCATATACAGAAGAGGCATCACTTTCCTTTACATGGAGAAATTTTCGTTCATGTCTTAAAAGCACCTTACAATTTCGATTGAACTACCAATTTGTTTTAACATACTTGCCTCTTTATAAGTTTTGACCATCGCTTAAAGCCTGCACTATTCCCATATTGCCCTTGTACCTATAAGAAAATTAGCATTAAGAATATTTCTGCAAATGTTCATCTCGATTAACATGAAGTGGAGAGAAGAATAAGCGTTTGTAGGAATAATTTGTACAAGAGTGGAGAAAGTCTTATGAGTGCAGCACAATAGATTTTGCTCATAATAATGAGCACTTTGAGCAAAGATATGGACATGTGATTTAGACATTTGTATTGTTCTGCAGCTCACATCCGTATTGTCTGATTTGTAAGCATTAATAATGGGAATGGAATAGTCACAAGTTATATAAGGGATATCTATAGTAAGATGTCTAATATCGCCTGACTTAAAAACATTTATATATGATTTTCACTTGACAGCACACGTTTTGTGTGTATATTCACTAATATTGCGACAGCTTCTCTCACACCGTCCCATTATAACAGTATCATTATTGTCCCCGTGTAATATTAACCGTGAATGATACACAAGGGATCATACCGCCCAGTTTCCGTTCCCATGGATCCCGCATGCACTTCATAATGAAGTGCTCTTGCTAAGTGTTCGTCCATATCCGGAGAGTTGCTCATTGCTTCCGGAAGCTGTTTTGTCACTCTTGTGTTTGTGTGCATATTCCTATTTCCTGCTTAAAGGCTCACTTTACCATTGATTAAAGTGTAAAAAACGAATTCCTTATTAATGTATCGTTTAGTGTTTTATGGGAGTCGTTTGAAAGGTTTAGTAAAAATACAAGTGAAAAAAAATGTAATGCAATCCTAGCATTAAAAGGCTTATTATGACGGCATAAATCGTGCGAAATTACCCTATTTCTGGCACCAGAGCCAGGAAATGAATTACGTAATTACCGTGGCAACAAGACAACAATTACACCATCGCCACAACAATTTTCTCCAATGTGCCTGTAAGAAAACCTGAAATCGTCTCACTCTCGCAAGTACAGCAACATTCAAGCACAAGAATCGCCTCATTTCATTTCTTTTTCGTGAAAATCTTTCGATTTTTCTGGAATTAATACTCTTAGCACTCTTGGCTTCGTTCAGAATGTTAAACAAATACATCCATATTTACGAGTACAATAGTTTTATCATTACATTCCATTTTCCTCTGTAAGTGTTGAAACAAATGAAACATTGCTTAACAACCATATTAGTCACACTCTCTGATAGATTATAATTTTTCATTTAGCAAATTTATTAATCATTTTTACGTATTTTAATGCTAAAATTGCATAAAACGTAAGTAATACGTTTAATCCTTTCATTGTAACACCCGTGTCACAATCAATAGATTTTACACTTGTTACATAAATATTCTCTTAACATACTTCATTTCTCAACATAATCTGCTTCGATGTTTAGATACACACTGGACCAGCCAGTTTCCTACTTCATCTCATTAGGAAAATAGGATCTGACAAACTCTGCAATGCTACTGTTTGACGGCGACGACCACTTCCTCATTTTATGCCAATGTCTTCCCACTAAGCCAAATTGGCAAATTTGGAAACAGGAAAAAGCAACTGGGGACTATATGCAGAGAAAAGTTTGGACAAGGAAGCATTTCGGAAGCAAATTCCTACACTTCACTCATTGTGATTGCTGCGGTGTGCGGCTGGTAATCCAACCCCCTCAACCCCACATCCCGTCATATAGTGGTTAAGCCCTTAAAGGGCAGGTACACGAATGACACACCTCGGGCTGTTCTTAGCCTGCCATATTTCGTCAGCAATAGCAACAATCTTCGCCTTCAGCGCGCTCCCAGGTTTCATCCACAACTGCAAATCGGCGCAAGAAGTCCTGCGGATTGCGATTAATCAGTACTAGACACTGTTGAAATGTTCTTCCACTACCTGTTTTGATCATGTCATTCTTCGCGGCATCCAACGTGCACCAGCTTTTTCATTTGTAATTTTTTCGTGCAGCAAGTATATTGTGCACTTGTTCATTTAAGTTGCCTCATCACTGGGCAGTTTTGCATTACGATATGATGAGTTATTTATTTAGTTATTTATTTTTCCCACAGTGATTTCCTTTTGGCCTCAACTGGTCGGTCGGAACATGCTTCCATTTTCGGTGCTTCTTTGACCACGTTTAAACGCATTCAGTCTTTAGCGATGGTGCTGAATTCGCATTAACTTAATCCAACTCTGCTTTGCTATGCAACCCTCTAAATAGAAATGTTGAATGTTTTCCCCCATGCGGTAGTTATGGCACTGATCACATCAGAAGGCTCTCAGCAAAACGGAATTGTCCATAATCACTACAGGAATCGCTCAAACCAACAATGGTGCCGCTTAATAAACTTCCCCGTCATTTCAGGGAAATGTGCAAACTTCTCAAACAACTCTGGTAAACACTATATGAATATGAATTCGAAGAAATAAAACATTTAAAATGCTTACTATCTTAACCGTTTATCTATGAAACACAGTAATTATCGTATTTCGTCCAGACCTTCGGAGCTGGAATCTTACTGAAAATACACGTTTCCGAGATCTTCTGAAACCTTCCCCCTCTCCTCTCCCCCCTCCCTGGAGAAAGAGGTTTTAGAAAAATGTCAGAGAGAGAGAGAGAGAGAGATTTTTAATTAACGTCCTCCAACATTGCGTCATATCGGACGGTGAGTGAATGAAACGGGTGAAATGATGCTCAAATGAGCCCGAGGTCCATGGAGCTTTAAGTTATCCGACATTCGTCTTCTCAGGATAAGGGAAAACCTGGGAAAAAACCTTACCCGGATAACTTACCCTAAGCGAGATTCGAACTCGCGACCTCTTGAACGTGAGGCAGACACGCTAACCATCACGCTATCGAGGCGGGCGAGAGAACCACGTAATTCTTAAGTGGAACGTTACAACTATTAAATTGAACCAGGCGCTGTTTGGGGATACCACTGAAGATTGTCAGGAAAACCCCCCACCTCACGAAACCAACCTTTTATGTGGAAAAAGTTTAGTTTTAATTTTCTCAAAAATGTTTCTTAACGACTTCAGCATTATGTTTAAAATATTTGTGTGATTAAAGAAAATGTATATTTTGAATGTTCTCTGAATAGCCTGTAAAGTCGTCTTCATTTTGATTCGAGTGTGTATAATTATCTTTAGTAATACCACGAAAGGGTTTCATGTGACAATAATGGTGCGAGTGCAAGAATAACTATGTGAACATTTGCAGAAATTATCGTATTGCTTATTTCCTTGTAGGTGCAAGGGGAATATGGGAATACAGTAGGCTTTGAGCGATGGTTAAATCTTCAAAACTGGTCGCTATCTTGGACTACATCCGAGTAATGTAACTAGATGTATACTAATCCCTTATAGTATACACACAATATAGAAATTATATGAATTTGTAATGGGCAGAGAAAGTAATGCGAATAGTTTTCGTTTGCAGCTTTTTTCCACCAATTCACCCTTACTGTGTATTTTTCCCTATATGACCACGTACGTGACAGACGTAATGTTGGTACGCTTGTGCAGGGCCCAACAGGTGCTATTTTCCCGCGGGATTGGATTATAATCCTCGTTTCTGTAATGACGTAATCATCAATCCACTCGTAATTTTGTTTACTGACTACTTCTCGAGAGAGTTTTCGAATGCTTAGTTTAGGATTTCTTGCTTTTCTCTATAACCAACTTGTATCTTATTCGACCTACAGGGTTAGTTAAAAGTCCCGCACCACTTAAGTAACTTTTGAAGCATCAGCCTGATTAACACGGCATCGGTGTATAGAGTGAGATGGTCACATACAGGTAGCTCAGAAATTATATAAACGATTTTTTGGCACGTCCGGTTTAACCGGAAGTTATTACAAATTCTTAATTTTAAATAGAACACCTATATTTTTTTATACAGATTCTGGTAATACTGTACAATAGATTTTCTAAAAGCACACACAATAGATACCTACTTCTGTGAAATTCATTGCTGTAGGCTTAACTGAGTAAAACGTTTCGTTCTTTTTTTTCCCCTGTGACTTGACCGTACTTTTTTAATCCGTGAAAGTACGTTGTTTGATGCGATTAATTTATATTCATGAAATATAATTTCGTACTTCCTGTTTAACCGGAAGTGACTGCAACTTAATATTTTAAATGGTATTCCCTACATTTTCTTCTACGGATACTTTGCAGTAGCTTTTCAACACGTATCCACAATAGGGGGAAAAAAAAAAAATCTTCTTAATTCAGATTGTTCGTCAAGTATTTAGACCAAGTTTCCCACAATAGTGGATTGGTAGGTGAGGTCACATATGTGGCCAGCAAGATCCCCAGATTTGTCGCCTTTGGACCTCTTTTGTGGGGCCATTTGAAGTCAGAGGTAGATAGGTACATATTCCGAGAGAGATCCAACAACTTAAAGATCTGAATCGTCGAATAATCGAAGCGACGAGAGACTTCCTAAATCTTGGTTGAGTAACTCCTTAGATAGTTTTTATGTTCGATTGTCGTATTGTCAAGCAGCTGGTCGTTCTCAGTAGTCTAGGTATACCTCTAGTTCCAAGGTCACGGGTTTAGACCCGGCGGTTCAAACCCGGATGGATTTTTTCGGGCGAAAAAATCTTCAGCACGACTTCCTTCGGAAGAGAAGTAAAATCCATGGTCCCGAGTTGTAGAATTTCGGCACGTTAAGGAACCTCAACCTGATGGAGACCTCTAAGCAAAATTAAGCGGTCTTTCACGCCCGCTGTATAATGGGTTGCTAGAATCACAGCATTTAAAGAGCGTCCATAAATAACATTCAATTTCAAATCTTTTTAGTTTCAGGCGCTGAGGACTACCAATTTGAACACAGAATTTGCAAGGTAGTTGTCTTCTTTCGCCTTGTTATGTTTCTCTATTGTGGCACGTGTTGAAAAGCTATTGAAAAGCGTTATCCGGCTCACTTCCGGTCAGTCACTTCCGGTTAACCTGGAAGTAGAAAATTCATTAAAATAAACGTGTCCCATGGATATAAAGAAATGACCGTCAAATAAGCGTGTTTACAACGAAGAACAGTCAAATCACGGAGAAAAAGAAATGACCTACTCCGTTAAGCGTGCACTATTATTTTTACAGTAATGTACTTCACAGAAGCATCTATTTGAGTCCTTTTTTTGAAAAGCTATTAAGGAGTACTATACCAATGTGTAAAAAGATATGAGCTGTTCCATGCAAAATAAGGTAGATGCAGTCACTTCAGGTTTAACCGGAAGTAGCAAAAACTGGTTAATATAATTTTTGAGTTCCCTGTGCATATCTCTGTGACCGGGTTTCGCACTATTCAGTTACATATTTCAAAAGTAATTCAGATGGTGTGCTACTTTTTAACTACTTCTTTTAACTGAAAGAAATACTAATCCCGAAATACGGAATTGCTTCTAAGTTAAGAGATGTGATGTGTTGCACTCGCATGATTTTGTCTATTCGTTGTTTAACAAATTATTCTTACAGAAGCTTGTTTCATTTTATTGTCTACGTCATCTTAATCTAGTTAAACTTCGCAGAAATGGTTACATTGCACATTTCTTTGTAGATATAAAGGTGATAGAGGGAGGGTGAAATGAAACTCAAACCTTTAAAAAGCGTGCCGCTATATCCTGGTTTTAAAATTCCAGTCTTTCCATGACTACGAAAAACAGTTCAATAGCGACTAAACACATACAAATAGTATAACATATTTGAAAATTCAAATCAATGACAATCAACATCGGAAATGGTTAAAAAAATAAAATAAATTTGGGATTTTGATGAGATCTTAACACTTTTTGATGTTTCATTTACCTATACTTATGGTCAAATTGACAGCTTTGACTTTTGAAACAATTCATGGCGTTGTTGACTATGTATTTATTTTTTATTGTACTCATTTTCAGTAGTTTCTTGTGACTTCATGGAAAGAGTATGGAATTTCAAGACGTCCTATAATAAACACTTAGAACTACTTTATGCTTCGCTAAATTCGCATTAGCCAATTTAAGTGCGGAGTTTTCTTCCTTACCCGCAGTTGCCAACTCGGTTTCCAGTGCCAACGGGCACGGCGGTCCGCAACCCGAATAACCTTCGTGTAAACATTTTGCCTAGAAAAGTAAAACCCTACGATTTCCAAAGAAGGAGTTGAAAATCGGTGGACTAATTTTTAAAAAGCTGTAATGTAACTTGTAATTTTGTCAGATGTCATTCGCATATAAAGTTTTGTTTAAATAGGCTAAGTTTGTGCGGGGGGGGGGGGGGGGGTGGAGGATTGAAAATAAGGGTAGTAGTGTTTTTTAAAGTTGCAAGGTAACCTTTAATGCTTGCAGGATCTTACAGCATAAACTTGCTAAGATTTTATACGTCAAACCAGCAGAATCGCATTATTTATTTTTTTTGTGTTGTTTAAATGTGCTAAAACTACTTGATCCTATATATCGACGGTTACTTGGTTTCCTTGGTTCGCCTAAGTGACTATGCTTCAGTAACGTGTTGTGTGACCTTAGTTTGCGTCACCATTTTGTCGTATCTACTTTTTATTTCTATTTCTGTGTTCTCTAATTGAACTTAGGGTCGTGATCTTGAGTATCCAATCCGGTATTTGTTATACCTGACAGCTTAGAGAGACAAAGGGGAAAACCCAGTCAGACTGGCTAGTGCACGAAATTCGAACCCACGACCTCAACGTTTAATAGACGGTGCTTGCTCGGTTCCGCTTGCATTGTTTGCATCAATCGCAGACATCTCCCTCATTCACCGCTTCTCTCTCTACTTTTCTGTATTTTCTTCCCCCCTCCCTCTCTTTCGCCCTCCTCTCCTTTTCTATCTCTCCCTTCCTCTCTTTTCCTGTCTGTCTTCCTCCCTATCTCTTCTTCCTCCTCCCTCTCTCTTGTTCCTCCTCCCTCTCTCCCTGCCTCTCTCCCTCTATCTCTACAAAAGAAAATGTTTTGAAAACCATTATTAAATTAATTTCTTGCCTTGCTCGTTTCCTAATATATACTCGCGGCTTAATTACTACCCAATGGTATAATGTTATAGTCTGTGCATAATATACTATTATATCACCGACTTTACACCGCGATTTCACAGCTTGTTTAACTTTACTTCTTAGCAAGCCCTGGCAAGCCTCTCGTCGTATTTTGTGTTGACCAGCTCCTCCTGCCACGCGCCATTAAACATTGTATCAGCCGTAACAACTCATATCACCAGATTCTAGTGACACCTCATAATGGTGGAGAGATGTCATAGTTGATAAAATGCAGGGTTGCCAATCCGTACGATAATTATGGGGGCATACGATAATTTGAATGTTAATAATTCGGTACCGGCGAAATATTATTTTCACCGGTTTGTCACACCAGCGAAATAAAATTAATTACAAATAGCGACATCACTTTTGTCCCCATGGCCTATCTTCACCCCTCTAAGACAACGATTCCATATCCTACTAATCCTTCTACCCTTTATCCTCTAATAGCCAGTGTGACCAGATCGGGTAATCTCAATGAAGAAGGCACTGTTCAGAAAATTGATGATGGAGAAAACTAGGAGTAAGTGATATTCCGTGTGAAATAAAGAAC
This sequence comes from Tenodera sinensis, assembly GCA_030765045.1. Lineage (NCBI taxonomy): Eukaryota > Metazoa > Arthropoda > Insecta > Mantodea > Mantidae > Tenodera > Tenodera sinensis. The sequence continues at coordinate 30,437,115 of CM060967.1, forward strand.
ATACTTGAACCTGACAGCTTCTGGAGTGCTGTTAAACACATTATTACCTTGGTGGAAATACTGATTTCAAAGAAGTGGTGGAGTTTGCATTGTCAGTGATTTCGTTGCCCCACAGAAACGCTTCTTATGGAAGACTTTTTTTCTAAACTGGGCTTTATGAAAGCCAGAATTAGAAACAGATTGGCGCTAGACACGGTAAATGGGCTTATTATGTCGTCTCAGCTTATGAAAGAATGTGGTGGGTTCGAAAATATGGAAGTTACCGAGAAGACGTTAAAGTTTATCTCAGCAACAAATTTGTATAATGCTGCAACAGTTGAGGAAGATGAATAGTACGAGAAACATAGGTGCTAAAGTTGTAATAAGGTTGTGGCCATCAGTCTTGTAAGTGGATACCATAAACATCAATACTATTACATTTTCACAAGTATTGTGCTGATATTTTCATTTCTGTAGCATTTGGTTTATGATGTACGATAATTTTGAATCCAAATCTATAATTTTGAGTGGTTGGTACGATAATTTTACTTTTAAAAGTTGGCAACCCTGGTAAAATGTAACCACTTGTGCCGGAAGTCATTTGAGATGGCCATGGCGGCGACTGGTGCTCAGGGTTAATCCTAGCCTAGCACCTCGATGTGACGGACTTTCAGCTCATCCCAGGAAAAAGCAACGTATTATAGACGCCTCTACCCTCTCACCGCTATTCGCTGGATTTACATAACCATTTTGAGGGAAATATGCCCGTCTTATAAGACGAGCAGATGGGATTTACGAACCCATCTCCTAGCGGCGTAACATCTTCCAAGGAGAGTTTGATCCTCTCTGTCTCCGTGGATCTGCACTACATACAACTTTATTTTGTTTGAAGTTGCCATAGTGCTGCAGGGCTTCTCTCATGCTCATTGTTCTGTGTGCAACACAAGTAATAACAAATTCGCTTACTTTTTTAACTTTCTCTACTACGTATAGTAAGGATACCCACCCATCTGTGAAAAAAGGCTAACAATTTCCAAAATTGCCAAAAATGGATTTTTGTTTTATTAAATAGTATAAATCGTCTGCTTTATTTTGATATGCTATTTACATTCTTACGGTCTTTTTATCTATGTCACATGGCCGACTAACTGCCTGTAAGTGGTCGTGTCCATTTAAATCCATACAGTTCCATTATTGTTGCTGTGACTTCAAACTTAGTTTTTCCACGTTTTTATTTGTAGCACTGTTTGCTCTTTAAAATGCTCCACACGATGCAATTTTCAGTACTTATGCATGAAATAGGGTGTACCTGCTTAGAAATAACATTAAAAAGAAATGATGAGATAATTTTCTCATAAAGTGAATAACTGTTGAGTAATTAAATATTAAAGTTTACATTTCAAAATTTAAATGAAAAAAAATCATGAATTTAAACTTTAAATTTTATTTTTATCCAAACTAATAACAAGATTAAGAAATTGTCTCAATTTGCTAACATTCTATTACAGGACATACTTGAAAATTATCAAGTTTTTAAAATCAAAATTGCATCATGGGGAACCATTTATACAAATATTAAAAAAAAATATATATAAAATATTAATATGTTTGCAACTAGTCTGCCTAAATGTATGAAATTTAGCACAGTTAATCCTCACTATACAGTGATTGTTGTGTTAAAATTTCAAATCAATCCAATGAAAACTGTAGATTTTCAAAATTTCACAGATGGGTATCCTTAAGTAGGTAAAGTATTGTGTTCGACCCGAAATTTCGATGTCGAGATTGCACCTGAAATATAAGGCCCTCTGAATCTAAAAAAAGCAGTTTTAGAAAAAGTTCCCTTTATGTGTGTCAGTCTGTGGACAGCATAACTCAAAAACGAAAAGTCGGTTAAAAGTCAAAGTTGGTATTTACGTTTAACATCTTTTAAGGATGCGACACGAAGGTTTTAAGAAAATTCCTACACTCTAACCTACTCTTTACATGGAACAATTTTCGAAAATTTTGATTTTCTCGAAAATGGCTCTAAAGATTTTGATTAAAATGCCATGTTTAAGATATTTTTATGACAAATGAAATGTATCCAATAGATCTTAGTTTTCGGGTTTGTAGGCCGTGGTCCAGTCGATGAATTATCTGACGTTTCGCCCAAGACTGCGTTGGGCATCTTCAGAGAGTGACTCCTGGCAACTCCTCCTCCTGGGCAAAACGTCAGATAATTCGACTTCACCACGGCCTACAAGCCCGAAAACTAATATCTATTGGATTAACGCCGGCCGTGAAAGCCTAAGCATGTAAATGAAATGTATATTTTGAATTTTCTGGCTATAGCCTTTGTAGTGCTGTTTACTCTAGATGACTTTTGCATAGCGGTAAATCGTAAGAGGTAGACCAGATCTTACTATACAAAAAATGTTGTTGTTAGCTAATGCTGGATTTCTGACAATAAAGTCATTAATCCTCTTGCTCTCCAATATTTTTTGATATTGAAGAGAGCAATAGCAGTAATAGTAACCGCTTTTTAGAGAGCACCATATTTTTATGTTTTGGCGGACACATCGCTCTTTCACAACCCCCAGAATGTCTGGAGGACCACACCTGTCGTTGGTTTACGGGTCTCACCGACCTGACCGGGAGAATTATCAAAATAAATTCACCGACCATATCCTCTGATTACCAATCAGAGGACGTATTACATGCCATGACAGGTCAGCATGTTAGGGGCTAATATTTTAGAGAAATGGAGAGGTTGGAAAAATAAAGACTCCCTAGCCCTCGGGAACCCTAATAGCATCGGGGTCGGAAGAGAACAAGAGATGACCAAGGTAAGGTCAGATAGAAAAGTTACAGTGAGGAGCAAAACACCAGTAAGTGGAAGTAATGTTCTGCTCAGCTTGGGTACCTTGTGGTCGCTATTCACATCTCCCCTAGACGGTGACCCCTGAGTCTACAAAAAATGTAGATCTTACTAAGACACAATTTATGTCCAAATATCTTTTTTGTAGAGTGAACAATTTTGGAGATATTCCTTGTTATTTGTGAGTTTTGTGTGGAACATCGTTCATTTTTTTATGTTAGCCTTGCAAAGAGAACGGAATTTGAAAGCTTTAAAAGATTTGACTATCGCTCAAAGCCTACTGTGTTCCCACATTCCCCTTGCACCTACAAGCAAATACGCAATAAGATAATTTCTGCAAATGCTTATCTCAACTAACACGAAGATATAGAAATAAAGAGTTTGTAAGAATGATTAGTACAAGAGTAGAGAGTCATTTTTTGAAAAACTCTGTCAACAGTATCATTCAAAAACGAAATCTTGATTAAATAGAGCTGAAAATTTTGGTTAAATTATCGGATATTTAAGATATTTTAGTGACAAATTAAAGGCAATTTATAAAGGGTTTTCAACAAGTTACTCCGCACCGTGTCGGTGCCTACCGCTCAAGATAACTATTTTCCTGTTTATCTAAATTACCTTTCATGAATTACACACCTGAATCTATCTGATTTTTTTTTTTATTTTAGGGAATGTTATAGTCATACGGTCGTGGCAGCCAGTGCTGCCACCGGAATTTCCATCTCTAGCGGAATCTTAGTTACATGAGAGCTGCGGAGGGACTTTTCGATAACTCTATATTTTATTGGAATAGCATCTGTAGTTCCCAAAATACTTTTGTATAACTGATAAACCTTAAGATTTTGTTAAAGCACAAACATTTATGTTAAATGCATTTTTACTGTGAAATTAAACTTTTCTGAGATGTATTTTATTGGATTTTCCAATACTTATACTGTTTTCAAATGGAAAGTCGTTATCCCGCCTCAGTGATGATGCAAATAGAACTAAATCTCAATTAGCGACTAGCTCTTAAAAACTTTGACTATCATCTAATCATACTGTATCCCTATTTCCATTGTACCTACGAGGAAATATGTAGTAAAACCGTTTCCACAAATGTCTCTCTGCATTAACATGAAGTTAATAGAAGAATAAGTATTTGTGAGAATAATTTGTACAAGAATGAATAAAGAAAGTCACGTGAGATAACATCAGATTATTTGTACTTTGTTTTTAAAAATTAAAACCTTTTGTAAAACGGAAAAGTGTGTCGGGACGATGGCATTCCGATTTACGCAGATTTTACTGATCTACTAAAGTACATTATTTTAAAGACAATGCTCAACAATGACCAATGGTTGTACGCCAGCCATACCATTGACATAAATACCACGAATTTGCATGCACCTACTCATAGTACACAAGGAAAGGACCATATGACATTTTTGTTTTGCATAAAATGTGAGAACTAAGAAGAACCACGCCAAATATTTTGGAAATAGTATATGCCCCGAAAGTCCATTTTGATAGTGCTTATGTTATCTTAGGGATACCTTTTAGCTTTCCACCAGGGTTTAGGATTAGGATCAAACAGGACTTCAAAGGCTAGTTACACAAAACTGATAATTCATGTTATGTTAGTCTAACAGTATAAACATATTATGTCAAAGCCGTGCATAATTGCGTCTATCACGAGTGGGTTGACACAACGGTTGCCTTAGCAACAATGACGTAATGCATTTTTGAAGCTTATGCGAAACGCATATATAATCGATTCCATTCTAATTTTTTCTTAACCCGTAAAATTCCAGAGCCTTGTGTAATATAATTTTAATTGTTTCATTTGTATAGCCTGTGACTTATTTGGTCATATTGGGGACTTTGACTTGAGAAACAACTGATGTGTCATTGCTCGTTAAACTATAGGGTTTCTTAACGTGATTTTTGTCACGTTTCACTTTGAACACACTCAAGTTCGCTCCCACTTCATACGTACACAGAGATGTTAAATTATCATATACGATATCACCTGGTCATTCTTTTGTTTTGTACAAATTATCACTAAGTTATTCTTTTGTTTAGTCCATGTCACCAAATGTATTCCCATAAATCACTGAAAAACAATTTATTACCGTATTGTAAATGCCACAATAGTAGTCCAAGAACAAGAGAAAATCAATTTCAGAGGACTTTCTAATACTTCTGCAAGTTACCTTATGTACAGATTAATCAGCATCATGATATGGAACTTTTAAATAAAATGCGAAATTTAACTTCCACAACTACATCTTCAAACTCGTCGGTCTGGGTGGCTCAGTTGGTTAGACGCTGGCCCACTGATCCCAAGGTCGCGGGTTCAAATCTGGTCCGGATCTATGGTTTTTAAGTGTGCTTAACAATGACAGCTCCATTAGTCAGTAGATTTACTGGCATGTAAAGGAACTCCTGCGGGACGTAATTCCGGCACACCGACGACGCTGATGTGATCCTGGCAAACAGCGTCGCTAAACAACAACAAAAAAATTCAAACTCGATGTCCATTCTTTCAAACTAAAATGGCACTCCATTTCAGTTTGACAATTTTGTTTTAAACAAGATAAAATCGTAGTACATGTAGGTAATTCCTGGATTACTGCCTCAGTTGGCAGTCTGGGTAAGTTGAACTGCGCTAATCGTCGTGAATATATGTTAGATTACTTTTTACAGAATTCCACATTTTCTGGTCAAATATAGTGTTTAAATTTGTTTTATTTATGAAATATTTCACATAAATATTCGATGGCCTGACCTTCCCAGACGTCGTATATTATTTATGAATAAACTACATACCACTTCGGAATGCACTTTATATAACTGGCAAGCCATTAGTGATAGACAAAACTGTACTGCTCAAAATATGTAGAACTCTTTAAAAGATACAATTTATTTTAAACATAATTTTTGTGGCATGCCTTTTCCTAGTATTCGTAGTAATTGCTTGAATTTTGCAATACTTTGTCACTTTTTGAAGTGTTGTCAACCTTAGGTATGTCTCGCCATGTCATGGAAAGAGTATCGAAGCCAGCATAAAGCGACCCATTATCGCTTCAGTCTACTGTAACTCCCTTTTACTTATAACGAAATATTTAAACAAGCTGTTTCTCTCAATTAACATAAAACAGAGGGGAAAAAAGCTTTGTAGCTATAGCTTGTAGAAACTATGTAAAAAAAATCTGACGTGTTACACTCACATGGCTTTCTCTGCTCTTTCACAAACTATTCTTACAGACACGTATTCCTCTATCCACTTTATGTTAATCGAGATAAATTATCTTATTGCTAATTTTCTTGTAGGTGCAAGGAGTATATGGACATACAGTAGGCTTTAAGCGAAACTCAAATGTTTTAAGAGTGGGCGCTATATAATGACTTTGAAATTCCGTTCACTTTGCATGGCCAAGAGAGGGAGAAAAAAAAAAAAAAAAAAAAAAAAAAAAAAAAAAAAAATCAATAAATAACGACCTCCCATTTGAATACGTCTAAGTATTCAAAATTCTGACAAATAACAAGGAATAAAAATCATTTAACATAAATTGTTTTAACGAGATATAACTTCTTGTATAGTAAGATTTGGTCCATCTCTTACAGTTACCAGTTATACAAAACTCATCAAGAGTAAACAAGACTACGACTACATGGGCTATAGTCAGAAAATTTAAAATATGCATTTCATTTGCCATTAAAATACCCTAAACATATGGCATTTTAATCAAAATCGTTAAGAGCCATCTTTGAGAAAATCCAAATTTTGGAAAAATTCTCCGTGGTTTATGGTGCAGGAATTTTCGAAAAATCTTCGTGTCGCATCCTTGGAAGATGTTTATCTTAAATACCAACTTTGGTTTTTAACCGACATTTTGTTTTTGAGTTATTCTGTTCACACACGCACACGCAAACACACACAAACACACACACACGCGCGCGCGCGCGCGCTCACGCGAGCAGTTTTTTTTCTTTCTAAAATAGCTTTTTTTGGATTCAGGGGATCTCAAAACATATATTTACGGTGAAAGCTCGATATCGAATTTTTGGGTCGGATACAGTACCTCCTCCCCTACTTATACGTAGTAGAGAAAGTAATAAACGATATAACTAGAGAAAATTAGATGTTTTTCCATTAGCTCTAATCAGATATGCATATATTTTCATTATAATGTATCATATGTAATCAATTGCGGGGTGCTTCTTTGTTATCCGGAAATTATTTTCTTAAGAAGGCATTGTTTACTAAATCCTCTTCAATTGTAATGCTCTACTTTCCGTTTTAACAATAAAAAAGGAATTCTCAGATTCTGCTGGTTAATTGTTGGTCACATACACAGGTACATAATTAGAGGTGTGTTTTTCTGTTGATCTGCTCGCAGCTACACGTACTGCGTAGATGTGACGGGAATCGAACCAAGCGAGAAGAGAAGGGGAGAAACATACACACACAGTAAATAAAGATGGCGGTGTGGGGTGGGGTACAAATCTGGTTTACGTGCTCCGATGTGCCGATAAAGGGCTCATTAGTTGAACCTCTGCCACAGTCGGCTGCCATGGGAGGGAGGAAATAATAGAGATGGATGGAGCTGAACGCTACAGGGTGTCTCTCAAGTACGTCTTTCTCATCGCAATTAGTCACTCGTTGCATTTCAAATGGAGAATACAGCTATCTCCCTTTTCTTATCGTAAATAGTTACTTTCTGACGCTTTAATGCTGCTTTCGCAAAATTTATAAGGACCTGAAACTGTCGATTTAAACTCTAATGCTATTATGGAGAATTAAACTCAAGTATTTTTCTGGATCCATGTGCACTATAATTATGTTAAGTGTCTAATTTATGTGCTACTAGTTGAAATACTCGGCGTTGCCCGTGGTTTGATGGTTTATCCCTACAACATGTAGACAAGTTGCATTTGCCGAATAGCCTTGTGGTTCTTGGGAGACATTAAAAAATTATTACTTAATACATTTAAAGAACTAATTAAAACTTTTTTATGATGCTATAAAGAACAACAAATAAACAAAACTAAGAACTTCGGGAAGGCATTATACAAAAGCACTGTTAAACAACCTCAAATACCACAGTAAGAAAAGCAAGTAGAGAAAGCCGCGTGAATGTAATATTTTGTATTTGAATAATATAGAAATGTGCCTGTAGAAGAGTGAACGAGAAAGGCATATGAATGTATTACATAAAATTATGGTGAGTAGAGAAAACCACGTGAATGCAAACGTTGCATTTCTTTTTCAATTCACATAGATAATTGTATGACGTGTGTTAAAAAGGGAGTAGAGGAGGACATGAATGTGTTACGTAAAAGAAAAGTGAATAGAGGAAGCCATGTGAATGTAATACGTTGTATTTGTATTTCATACATATAGAATATGAATCGTTTGTAGAAGAGGGAGTAGAGAAACGCATGTGAATGTGTTGTGTTAAAAAAATTGAGTAGAGAAGGCCGTATGTATGCAATAGTACCATTTGCACCGACAGCTTTTCTTTAATTCTTTTTTATTTTTTCAAAAACGTCTATAGCTTGTTTGGTTTATCTTGTCTCAGGCCTAAAGAAAGAGATGTGTTGAAGAGAAGCAAGTGCTCATTCCTTTGTTTCTGTTGCTATGAAGAAGTAGGGGGGGGGGGGGGAGGTTCAACTCCTTCCATCCAATCACCAATCAGTGATGGATTGTGACTACTAGCAGTAGTTCCATCACTATTAGAAATAGGAGAAATACATTTAAAAGTATGTACCAGTTCTCCATACAGCTTTCCGTTTCAAAAGTAATGATACAATGTTTAACTTGCATTTCAAATAATATACATACAAGCACACACACTGGAGTAGTGCGACACTGAACACAAGACAAATTGAGAGGTAGACTTGTGGGGTTTGTGACCGCAAAACGTGTTCTACCCCCGCCCTTAACCTGCTAGTGGAAGTAACTTGACACTTTTATGATCCTGTAGCCAAGTTAACTCTACTCTCAGTAAAGCCTTTTATTAAAATACATGTGTAGTATATTTGCATGACGAAATGTATATTTTTAATTTTCAGTGAATAGCTTATGAATTATTCTCGATTCTGAATTAATATTGTATAAGTTAATGTAAATTGTAAACCATAAGAGATGGACAAAACTCCTACACCACAAAATATGTAGATGTTCTTAACCCTGTATAGTGTTTCCATTTGGCAACAAAGATATTTAGTCAAAGTTTTAGAATATTTTGAGTGTTTTTGTTATTTTTATATTATTTTGACATTTAAAAATAATGTTTGTTTTACACAAGCGTATTAATTTATTTCAGCATTATTGTAGTCTTTTTTCTTATTTTTTAACAAACAAATGTAACCCAGTCAAGATTTACGCGTAATCTGGATGTTTATTTTACGTGGGCCCTCCCCATCCTTTACTACAGGCATATTTGATTGCAGTAGCTGGGATTCGAACTCACGTTTCAGCTTTAAATTTATGGTCAGTGGTTTCTTCTCCTGTATGTTAGGCTATTCGAATTGTTTCCAGTTACCTGTGACATTGATCTATAAACCGGTTTAGGAATTAGATGAAAAGTGGCATATCTAGTGATTCATGCAATACAGGGTTAAGACACAATTTATGTAGTATATATTTAAGCCATTAACAGTTCCCGAGATATTCGTTATTATTGGTTTTAATTTTGAAATAACTTTACACTGTTTGAAACGTTAAGCCATCTTTTTTTTTTTTTTTTTTTTTTTTTTTTTTTTTTTTTTTTTTTTTTTTTTTTTGCTTCTTGGGGTAATGTAGATAGTATAGAAATTTAAAGCCAGCGTAAAGCATTTGACTAGCGCTACAACCTCCTGTAACCCCTTATATTTACAACGAAATGTGTAATGAAACCATTTCTGCTAACGCTTATTTCGATTAACTTGAAGTAGATAGCTTTGTAAGTATAGTTTATAGAAGAATCAATGGATAGTCATGTGTTTGCAACACTTTTCACAAATCGGCAAGTCCTCTTCGTTTTTTAAATTTCATTTCATTGCCGAACTGCAGAAGGCAATGACGAAACTACGGCTATACCACCTTGGGCCCTTCGCTATTTATTACTCCATTAGGCTTGCAGTTGCCGCTCTTGTATACCCTAGAATCTAGATAGAGTAGACAAGGTTCGTAGCAGGGATTTTGCACCTTGACCTGTAGATCTTTTGTGCCTATGCTCCTGATGGTGCGCCTCCGGGAGAGAGGGGTAAGATGGAAAGATACTAAGGGTGGTCAGACATGAAAGTGGACAGCAGTGGGCAGGGTCCCCAATAACTGCAGATTTGAACTCCGAGGTGGCGACTCGTACTCCGGCTCCTCTCCCAGCCTCCTGCGCGTCTTGGTCGCCTGGGGGCCCGGGACCCAGAGATCTCCCTCGATCCTGAGGACGAGAATTTAATAAGAGGAAGCATCTGTATGCACCCCGAAATTCCCGCCGACACTTAGAACCCTGAAACAATCAAGCAGATGAAAGGTTAGACGAAGGAACAGGAAATTCGAGGGATGCAATTGTCCTTCCCACAAAGAGACCCGGGAAACATCTGAACCCACGGTCTCCTGAATTCGAGCCTCTCAGCGTTGACCTGGCCGAAGGGATCGGATCTCTCTTCGATCAGAACACCCATCGTATCTTTAGTATCGTTAATCTATATAACGTAGGCATGCCACGTATAAATGTTGATAGCGTTGATCGTTTCGTAATTGTTATTGTACGTTTAAATTATCCCGCATTATTGTTTCTCATTATAAGGTTAAGTTGACTTGTATTTTAAACAGTTGGCTTATTAGTCTCCCAACTCCACAGCGCAATAGCCCTTTCCGACCCAAGGCCTACCGCCCGGCCTCTGCGTCAACCACTTCTGCCCACCACAGGCGTTATGAGTGGGATGTAGTCCTGGAATGTAGGACGTAGTCAGCGGTCCGGTCTCACTTGGCCAGCATGTGTCTTCGAAAACTGGGAGCACCTCAATTGGCTCATTAGTCTCCTACGTAAATAAAATTGTATGCTACCGCAATATTATTTTCCAAGCAAATCGGCTTTGCAGATATTGTAAAATGCATTTTAGCAAAATAGTTATGAAAATATGAGTAAAGAATATTGTGAATACTGTTACAGATACATATTTTCGTAATTGTATGTTCCAACGCATAATGATCACAGTTAGTAAATAACCCCATTCTAAGCTACTGAATATTCGGGGATGCCAATGTGTGATTCGGGAGTCATTCATTCTCCAACTTTCCCCCTCCGCCAAAGTGTGTTGCGGTTGTCGGACTTTACCGTGACACAGTGGCAATAGAAAAGAAGCCCCTTGGAGGTAGGCAAACCAAAGAAGAAAACGGCTAAATCTCGTGTGCCGTACATATTTTAAAATTTTCCTTGCTTCCCCGCATTAGTTCTCTGTATTTTCCTGTTTTCCGCTTTTTCACATGTATACAATACACAAACATCCATGCCCGCGGCTGGAGTTAAATGTGTGTGAACAACTTAATTAAAAACGAAAAGTCGGTTAAAAACCAAAGTTGGTATTTAACTTTAATATCTTTCAGGGATGCGGCAGAAAGATTTTGAAGAAAATTTCTTCACCTTAAACTGCCCGCCTCGATAGCGTGATGGTTAGCGTGTCTGCCTCACGTTCAAGAGGTCGCGAGTTCGAATCTCACTTAGGGTAAGTTATCCGGGTAAGGTTTTTTTCCGAGGTTTTCCCTACCCTGAGAAGACGAATGTCGGGTAACTTAAAGCTCCATGGACCTCGGGCTCATTTGAGCATCATTTCACCCATTTCATTTCATTCATTCGTCCGATATGACACAATGCTTTTCTATGGAAAATATTTCAAAAATTTTATTTTCTCAAAAATGGCTCGTAACGACTTTTATTAAAATGTCATAACAGATTTTTATGGTACATGAAATGTGTATTTTGAATTTTCTGTCCATAGCCCATGTAGTCCTGTTTACTCTTGATGACTTGTAAAACTGGTAAATTGTAAGAGATAGACCAAATCTTAGTATACAAAAATGTAGATCTCGTTAAAACACACAAGTTATGTTTGTGTGCATTTTTTGTGGAGTGAACCATGTAGGAGGTATTCCTTGTTTGTGTTTTGCAATACTCATACTTTCCTCAAATAGAAGGTGGTTATTCACTTGTTTATCTCTTGGCCATGAAAAGAGTACAAGATTTCAAATCTTTAAATTATTTGATTATCGCTCAAAGCCTACTGTATTCCCATATTCCACTTGTACCTACAAGGAAATTAGTAAGAAGGTAATTTCTGCAAATGTTTATCTCGACAAGCATGAAGAAGGATTTTGTTTTTTACTGCACTGAAGCTAAAACAACAATGACTAAATAACCGGCGACATGAACTTTTAGTTTCAATCTGACGAAAGCTGCATTTTGTAATGCTGTACTCTGTGCAGTGGCACCCTGACACTGGGAGGCATTCCGCAGTAGGCAAGGAAATGACACCCAGTTGTGAACGCAGGATGGAAATGTTTCCACGACTGAAAATCACCCGCCCTGGTCGGGAATCGAACCCATCTCGTTGCATGCTAATCAGAGACGCCGCAGAGAGCTATCGGAGCGTGGCTAAGAGGGCTGCATGGTCCTTGGGGTTGTCCGCTCCGACGGACAAGGCGTGGTATCAGATAAATCCTCTAAAGGCCTTTGTATACGTGCTAGTTATATGATTTACTTTCTCTACCACATACCTATGGTGGGTAGAAGGAGTATTAAATTCTACTTAGATGTCCGATATCCAGATTTCTCGGAAGAGGCATGTTCAAAAAAGGTTTGTGCACGAGCGTTCGTGTTTGAGAAAGAAAGAAGGAATCTATCAACTCGAAATACCAAAAGTTTATTTTCTAAGAATGGGACGCAAAGTTTTTCAAAACTACCTCTTTACTAGCACTTAAAAGTTTTTTATCAATAGGAATATAGCTAGACTTTATTTTATCGATAAAATTACGAGCAGATTAATCTAGAGAAGTCAAAACTCGAGTGGGATTTAACTATCTCACGCCGAAAGTAAGCATATAAAGTTTACGAGTAATAAATACGATAAAATATTAATTGATCGAATTGCTTCCATATATTGTTCCGTTTCTTTTTGTGTTCAGTACTGTGCTGTTTTGGTGACACTAACTTTGAATATCTGTGCGGAAAACAAATGACAATCACAAGCAAATTAACAAATGCTAGAGAGGCTATGATAACAGACAAATACTAAGGGGAGGGGATAAAACGTGGGATAAGCAGACATGATTGGTTGAAACACGTAGTTTGTGGCGTCTTATTGTTTAAACGTAATTAACCTAATTGTTTACTCTGAAGTGTTTTAGCGACTGGCATTCTTCTGCGTTAGCTGAGAGTACATAAAGGGTTCTATTTGGGGGAGGGGGGTATCAAGATTGATTTTGGGACAGAAAGAAGCTGCCACTTCCAATAGTCAATTGTATGTCATCTTATGAATCCGTTGCAATAGCATTTAGGTTTGTGCGGCAAATGGAAGTGCTAATGGTGCTTTTTCATTTTCAACTGACAGTTCAAGTTTACAAAGTATTGCGAAATACGTTTTGACGTATCTAAGTAATTTGGTTGATTCAAAATTGGGTTACACTTAAGAATTGTAAATGGAGAGGGATTTCAGCGCGGCGTCCAACGACATGCCTATTGCTCCTGCGTGAGGCGAGAGAGTACGAAGAGGAGCCAGAACTGAGTGGCGGCAGGTGCAGGGGGTTCCTTAACGTTTCTAGATTGAGCATTCTGGGCTGGCCAGAAAGTTCCATGCCAGGGAACAAATAGTTCTCTCCTAATATCACGGTCCACTGCGCCTAGTCCTGTTACCCTGAAAGTTGAAAGGTTATGAAACGAGAGAAAATGAGGTACAGGAAGTAGTATATAACCCATTCCAGATCGCATACTATCTGAGAAGAGCTCACCGCCACCGCCTGTGAAATCCTGCTCGGTTCATTATACTTGAAATGAACTTGTGTTGCGCTGGTGATATTGCCTGTCCCTTTTTTAGTCCCATTAAGGCCATTGTCTGCTAAAGCAGCCATTAGGGTCAGTTTTAGCCTCCAAAATGACAATATTAGGGAACATTTACAGAGAAGACAGTTTGACATTTCGCTTTGTGAATTTTAATTCATTTTATAAACACATTTCCAGTACTGAGGCATTTCTGTAGTTTTCGTTGCAATTATTTACAACTTGGTCAATCGGCTCCGGCAGGATGGTAAACTATCCTATTCTTGGACTACAGTAACTGGTGCTTCCTGAGACATTAACGTAGGCAATACAAAAATAAACAAGCAAAATATTAATATCCGTATGTGTACATAAATTATAAAGTTGAAGGCATGAGTATATGTTTATAAAGTATGAAAGTATTTGCCATAAGGTAATGAAATATAAAAATTGATTAAAGTTGTTTGGGAAAATCCTTGTTCTTATACCACTAGCAGATATATAAGGCATTACGAAACATTGCGTTGTGTTGGATCAAGACAGGTGACCTTGCTGACTGTGCGGGTCATTCCTCCGACCGACCTCGAATACCGGAGCAGGTCTTCAAAACAAGAGATCTCCAAACAGCCTATCGTGCAAAATATGCATGTACACGTTTTTCCCCCGTATTCCTCACTTATGGCAGTTGAAGTTGGATTTAACTACTTCAGCATAAATGCATTCTTCAATCAAAAGTACATTTTAGGGGGATAAACACATTGTGTGTGTGTGTGTGTGTGTGTGTGTGTGTGTGTGTGTGTGTGTGTGTGTGTGTGTGTGCGCGCGCGTGCGTGTGCGGGTGCGTGTGTGAGAGTGTGTGTGAATGAGAGAGAAAGAAACAAAGGGGAAGAAGGGATAGCTAAAACCATTATTTGATATGGGTATTTTCTGAGGAATTAGACATTTATGTAGGTATGCAATTTCCAAATATACTTAAAGTTATATTTTGTTTTTCAATGTACTCTTAACGATCTTTATTAAAATATTTGTGAAAAGTAGTATGCCAACATGCTACTATCGTTTAATTCAGATGTTTACTTATTCACCGATTGTCAATGCTTTATAAGTAGCAGGTGCTTATTGAAGTGATCACTTAAAAGAAACGAATAGGGAAGTGCAATAAACCAAGTATAATGGTTTTATTAATTGATAGCGGTCAGTTACTCAAGTTGCAATTCAGTTTTCTGGGAATATTCTCAGAAGCCCTTTACAGCCTGGATGACTTTTGCATATCTCGTAACTGTAAGAGATGGACAAAATCTTATACAAAACACGTAGAAAACATTGTTCAAAATACACCAAGTGTATCTAATGCATTTATGTCTGAATATTGTAATACTTATAGGTACTTGTTTCAAATGGGAGGTCATTCACTTTTTATGTCTTGGCTTGCTAAAGAAAATGGAATTTCTAAGCTATCACAAGGTGACCATCTCTTGATATAGTTGACTGTCGCTTAAAAGGCTATCCCTTATTCTCCTTGCATCTACAAGAAAATTAGCAATAAGATAATTTCTGCAAATGTTTATCTTAAAAGTGAAAAAGATAGTTGTGATGTTTGTAAAAATAGTTCCCACAAGAGAAAGTCATGTAGGTGCAACACATCAGATTTGTCTGAATGATTTGTACCAGTTGGAATTAAAATATTCGTAACCCTCAACAAAATTAATTCAAGGACCCGAAAAATGGGATCTTTCGTTTATGTTTATTTAAATGTCCCAAAGCTGTTAATAATACTCAACCAAAAGTGACAGGATTAAAAACCTTAGATCTTGGAGGTGGGGGGGGGGGATGAAAATTTTGTCTAATTTTCTTGAGACGGCTAGTTTTTGTTGCAACTAAGCATACACTATAATTTCATTTTGTTTTTTACACTTTCAGTAAGTGAACGGTGCATGAATTGCAACATATCTGTGAATAACCACCTCCAGCACACATTTACAACTAATCGTAACTTATGTGCAAAAGTGTAGAAATTTAACCTGACCAAAAAATCATCATTAAGATTACAGCGTCATTTTGTGCTTTTGAACGGGCTTTTTAAACTGATTTTAAACGTCATAAAACAATTAAGATGTATGTTAATTTCACTAAATAATTGCTATTTTCAAATACCTTTTCCTATTTCAGAACACTGCTCAAATGCATCATAAACATTCCAAGGGTGTACGAACTCAGTTGAAATTTTCGCAAGAAAAGAAAGAGAAGAAACTTTTATTTGAAAATAATGTGGATTTCCATTTTTATTGCATTTTCAAAACAAGGGGTTAAAGGTTGTGAAAATAACGACACAAGTGTATAAGCCTAAATGCTGTATTGCATTTGCGAAAAATCACCATCCCTAATCATGGCATGAAATGGATAGAACCTTCAAGTTGCCAAGTGCGCGTTTAGCACAGTGAAATTAGCACAGGCCTCTATAAATGGATTTAGACTGGAACACGATGAATCCATTGTGCATATACCGCTGATGACGTTACATCAGGCGGTGAGTAATGCACAGCGATTTTACTCGAGCGTATAGGAAGTAAGGAAGGGTACAATTGTTCTGGGAAAATAAAAACTCAGCGGGCGGTGCTGTCCCCTGATCTACAATACGGGATGACTTCGAACTTTTTATAGTATTAATGTGTTCCTGGATAATACCACACCAAACGAATCTGAGTGCTTTCAATAGAATCTGATGTTTTACATTCACATGACTTTCTCTATCCACCATCGTTTATTTTCGTATCTCTTTTGTAGTTAATTGTTATAAATGTTTTGTTTTTCTGTCTAATTTATGTTAATCTAGAAAAGCATGGTTACGTTCCACATGTCATACATGTATACCCTTTTTGGGGGGTGGGGTAGGTCACTAAGTTTCACGCGATGGTTTCTGTCAAGCATTTGAAATAATTTGCAATGTGTGTAATTTGTTGGGAACACATTTCACTATCTTCAGTTTTGAAATTGTCGATAATTTCAACAATTGTCGGTAATATCGAGAATGTTTGTTTATAGGAATATGACAATACACTACCTTGTCAATTCTGTCAGACATACAGTAGTAGAGGACCTCAAAACATAGGCTTAATACCTCGTAACCTGACGCCGCCTCTAACTAATCTTTTCCTGTCCAAACCGCTTAGTAATCAGTACAAACCCATAGCTCAGTTGTTCCTAATCCGTTTTAGAAACAAACGAATTTATGTATGTCATATTGGAATGCCATTGATCAGAGATATAAATGCTTTTTAAGAATTCGACACAGAGATTTCGCTGGAAATGTACGTTTCGATGTCCCCTAAATAATTAATTTAAAAGGGCGCTTTTAGAAAAAAGGTCCGTGAGTGTGCAGTATAATAACAAAAAGTTTGACATTTAAGTTGATCATCTTCCAAGGACGTGACACGGTTTTCAAACAAATCCCCCTCCGCCAAACCATCCTTTATGTAAAATGCCATTAATTATTTATATTAGAATACAAATTGTGATAAATGACAAGTTAGTTACTTTTTCTGTCACTGTATTTCTCTTCTACAACTGAATCACAAAAACACAGTTATATTGTATCATTAACACAGTTTGGAGTTACTCGTGACCTTGCAACTTTCGGTTGTTCTGTCTTCCCGTGACGTTGACACAAACAGCTAATATTGCTCGACAAACAACTACGACGATTCACTCGCTAAAAAAACTGTTCCAAGACATGCCGGCTCACTTTTATAGCCCAGGTG
Source organism: Tenodera sinensis (assembly GCA_030765045.1). Taxonomy (NCBI): domain Eukaryota; kingdom Metazoa; phylum Arthropoda; class Insecta; order Mantodea; family Mantidae; genus Tenodera; species Tenodera sinensis. The sequence goes on from CM060967.1 coordinate 30,454,715, forward strand.
AAGTCCGGCAAATTCTCTGGAAAATACACCTTTTCTCAAATAGTTTACAATCGGTCCTTGTTCTGGCCCGTTTACTGTTTTTGCTTATCGGTGCGCGCTGCCGAGCAACGTCGTGGTGTCAGGTGGCTTACATTGGGCATCTCTTTGATGGGCGGCCGGCGTCATAATATATTCAAAATATTTCAGTAAAATATATAGCTATCTCGAGTTTCCTGAGAATGGCCTGCAAAGTCCTCTACGTTCTGAATAATTCTGTATCATTCGCAAACCGCAAGAGAGCGATAAAATCTCACTACACAGTTAAGGCACACAATTTGGGTTGAATAGAAATGTTTTGTGTTAACCATAAAATCTCACTACACAGTTAAGGCACACAATTTGGGTTGAATAGAAATGTTTTGTGTTAACCATAAAATCTCACTACACAGTTAAGGCACACAATTTGGGTTGAATAGAAATGTTTTGTGTTAACCATAAAATCTCACTACACAGTTAAGGCACACAATTTGGGTTGAATAGAAATGTTTTGTGTTAACCATTTCCGAGTTTTTAATTTGTTATTGGTTTGGATTTTCAAATAGTTAAACTTTTTTGGGCGGTAAGTCGCTTCGTTTTTCTCGTGGTCCTGCCAAGTTTATGGAATTTCAAAGCCATCATATGGCGATCCGTTTATTAAAAAATTGACCATTGCTTTACCTGCTGTTTGCTTCTTATAGCGATAACTAAATGTGTCATGAAAGTTTGATTCAACAAGAAGTAGAAATAAGACGCTTTTATTAGAAAAGCGAGAATATAACAGATTTTTTTATGTTCAGATTTTCAGTACCTTTAATGGAAGTTGAAAAACGCCGTCTGGCTATCCCATCCTTAGCCATAGAATGAAAGTTCTGCTTTGTCACTAGTTTATTTAAAACATGCAGTGAAGCATATTCTTTTTCTACAAATAACCCCGAGTGAAAGCGTAAGCCACGAATCTTTGAGCTTTTTTGTTTTGCTTGTTATATTATCTATTGTCGTTCTGGCAGTTTATGGAACGATTGTGTCTTAAAACGCGACACTTAGAACAATGGATAAAAGCAAAAACAGCATAACATGTCACCTGGTTTTTGCTCCTTGTACGTGTTGCATTTTATTATTTTTCATTTGTAGGTCAAACACCTTAGTTTTGTGGAAACTTATTTTTGAAGTGTGAAAAATTACTCTCTATTGTATAGTTACTTTCAAACGTACTGTATCAGACCTATTTTCAGAATAGGAGTTCAAAATGTAATGTAAGCAAAATTTGCGTTGCGTCAAAACATGCGATTATTAATTATTTAAAAGAAGTAAGGAATATAACGGAATGTAACAGAAAACGTAAGCTAAATCAACCTCTTGGTTTATAAATGATTCCAAATGATAACATTTCTGTAATCAAACTGATGTTAAAAGGTAATGTATTTACTGGTATGTAAAGAAAGTCTTGCGGGACCAAATTTCGGCATACCGGCAGCGTTGATATGATCCTGGCAATTGACAGCATCGTTAATAACTAACATAATTAAATAATCAACATCGATCAAGACAGCGAGAGAAAATTTCAAGAAAATTCCTCACCCCATAGTCGCCTTCACATGTGGAAATTTTCGTAAACGACAAACGTTTTTGATTAAAATTCATATGTCTAATATATTTGCAGGATACTTTTATTTTTTATAACGTTCAAATTTTCTTTATCTATAATAAAGAGGTCTAGTTGGTAGATTGGGCCCGGCCAACAGGCTAAAATTTACGTTTGTCTACAATTTACATATTTACATTTCGGTTTTTTCGTTGAACTGGACCTAATACGGGAACCAACTATAGGTTCCCGACGACAATAATTTTAAGACGTCTGTTGGTGCTTTTTTTGTTTCATTTTTTTAAAATAATACGCAACTTGCGCACATACGCGCACGCAAACGCATGCTAACAGACTTCGGCATAAGATGCACGTGCAGGTTAATAAAATATATCCTAAATTTTGTATCTATAGCCTGTGCAGTCCACTTAATTCGGGATGAGTTCTGTGTAACTGCAAACCGGAGATACGTAGATAATTTGTCTGTTACCATATGTTGCACTGTTATATTCGTTCTCGTTATACACACTAATAACATAATCCACAGAAATTATCTAATCTTTTCGTGTAAAAGCAATCGCTAATTTTTGTGGCATCAACTAGATATCCGTTTTTACTGGTTTGAATGTAACATCAGATTGTCGTTGTGCTACCCTCCAGATGCACACATACGAATCTTTCACATGTGTATTTCTCGACCAGGGAACCTAAAAAGTATATTTTCCTTGAACTCCCTATATGAACGTATTGAAAGAATGTGATACTCCTGCCTTTCTGAGGCCATTCAGAAGCATAGTGTTGGGACTTCAATCTGAGGATTGTTGAGCTCGGAGTAGTATCAGAGCTAGCGTCCCTTGAGGGTGTAAATCCTAAAAGCGGGAGGGTAAATACAAGGCAAGACGTCATGCACCTTCTGTTTGTCAATTCCGTGTAGGTGGTGTAAGACTTAGGGCAAAGTCTCAACTGCTGAATAATTGAAGATCATCTTTGTTTGCTTCACGTTACTCGATGGCAGCTACAAACAAGGGTGAGGCACGAAAGTTTATTGAACAAACACGCTTTCTAACATTGGCTTGAAATTCTAGATGTCTGGAAATTGTTACATTCGAATGCTTGTTGCCATATCTGCAGTATTTTATTTCTTTCTCAGACAAAAAGATCATTCACTAATTCCAGTGTGAGGATGCTGACAATGTTGTTTCAGTAATACATGCCGTCAAAAGTGTGACTCTTCAAGTGAGTTGATGAACTAATGCTGTCTGTATGACTTATCATCCATGTTACAAGCAATTACCAGTTAATATTGCCTTCCCATTTTCATTTCTCATTGTCTACACGCATGGCGAACACCAGCCAGCTAACTCATTTACGTGTGATGTAACACCGTTTCGGGAATTCATAGGCAATGAGTGTGGTGGGAAGAGAAGTACAGGCATTATGTCTTAGGGCCTTTTGTAGTTGCGGGGGTTTAGCACGTCTCGAGAACCATAAAAGGGGAAAGGTCCCTTCCATCACGTAAGTTAGGGCCAGGGGGTAGAACATATATTTTGTGGCTTAAATGCCGGAAATACATTCATACATGCCTTTTCAGTCCAACACTGGATAGAAGTAGAATCTTCTCCCGCATTTCCCGTAACAGACACAGAGGGATGAGTAACTGCGTCTCTTTTCAACACCTATTTGTCTTTCCTTAGGCATGAGACAAGTTAAACCAAATGCCCTAGAGGTATAAACTACATTTTTCCCTTGCCTCTCGTACCCGAGCTTGTCATCGAGTGCCTAGCAGTGAGCCGGGAGCAGGACAAGAGTTGCTCGCTGTTGTTCCAGAGCATTCAGTTGGTGGCAGGCGAGAATTCCATCAGCAGCGTCTTTTTGCTTCTCCGGACGGATTACAACGAATTGGTTTCAACGTGTCTCTGGTTATAACTCTTCTAAATCACAAGCAGTTTCTCTTCCAAAAGAAGCGAGGATCTCAAAAATATATATATTAAATATTTTGTTTGTTAACCATGTTATCCATTCTCGGGATTATATCAGCGCCTCTGGTGTGCAGAATTTTGTCCCGCAAGAGTTCTTTTACATACCAGTGAATCTACTGAAATGGGGCTGCCGCTTTTAAGCACACTGCAAAGCATTGGTCTGAGCCGGGTTTGAACCAGCAACCTTGGGATCAGTAGGCCCATGCCTAACCAACTGAGCCATACAGATCGACGAGGATGGCAGTATTGGGATTCTGGCGACAGTACATAAGCATTTCCTATACTCTTTGTGCTAACCACAGGCACACGCACACACATGGGGTCAATAGTTGGCACCAAATAAGTCAAGAGCACAGCGAGGGGGATTGCATTTACACAGCAGTAAACAGTCAACGTGAACCGATAAACTCGCCTTGACCTTCACCTCGGAAAAGCATTCTACAATGTAAACTGTGCAGTGGTCCCAAAGGTGAAGGCGAAAGAACGAGGTGTTGAGTAGTTAGACGTGTCTATTTTGTCTTCAACACAGTGCATTGGTTCAGTACAACTTCACCAAGCATCAATATTCTCCATCCACCGACCCCCATCTTATCAGAACTTCTGAAATGTTGATGCACAGTGAAAAGGTTGTATCTTACTAGCGAACAGCTCATTTTCGGATTTTACTTTTTGGGGTAACTGTACAAGGGTTTCCAAATTCACTTCTGAAGCGATACAATGGCAGCTATATGACCGAATATTCTCATGCAATAGTTCTGTTGAATTTCCTACACCGGGTTTCGTTGAATTGCAGTATCGAGCAATGTGTTTTGGGGTAAATCAGTATTTCTGGTAATCCCGGACGCCATTGTATGGTAATTATATCGCTGCCTAGCTCAATTTTTACAAAATAATTTGAACGCTGCAACATCTTAGGTCAGTTGGGCTACCACTTCTCACATTTGCACCGCCGCCTCCGACGAGCGACGACGTGGAAACGACCTTTTTTAATAGGTCAGCTCTCTCTAGTTGCAGCACCATCAGCTTTTGAATTCTGAATAAACATTGTTTATAGAATAAAATGGAGTTACATACTCGTATTAGATTTTCACCCCCAGCCTGTTTTTCAACTCTAATTTGAATGCAGGTGTCCCCTTTAGAGGGATTGTCTCCAAGGTAGACCTGTTTCAACTTTGGCTGAACCTTCATGAGCTTATGCAATAACTGTCTAATTCTGTAATATTAGACACTGTTTTTAATCAGAATATAATTATTCTGACAAAGTGACAATGTAATTAAATAACAATACCCATTTACTTTTTTGTCACCTTTTTTTCTAAAACTGAAGCACAAAACGCAGTTCTGTTTTACCGTTAACGCAGTCTACAGCTTCGTGACCTTATAACTTACAATAGTTCTGTCCTTTCGTAACCTGATGCACTTCTGTCTTTCAGTTCTCTGTGTGTAACAGCTAGCTTCGGCTATCATACTCACCAAAACTGCTTCATACAACTCCGACGCGACAATTAAACGTCCCAAAACTGTCTAACGACACACACACCCACACTTCTCTCAACGATGACTATAATACACACACTTCTTCTAATAACTATGTCGTTCAGCACTCACGACTCCATCACAAAATTGACTGTTCTCTCGCCGTCTTGCCTCATTTGTATAGACGAGAATGACGTAGCACGGATTTTTCTCGAAATCCAGCTTTTCTCGATGCTTCTCATAAACAAGCCGGCCGCTGAAAGTCTCGCGAGCAGTCTGGAAGCACTTTTTTTCTGCCGCGCTCATTGTCTGTTATATATTTACAAGCCGCGCAGTGGTGTGAGGTAGCTTTTGACATTGGCTCTCTTTGTGGTGTGAGGTAGTCGATCTCGCATCTTTCTGACGTGCGGCGGTGGCCGGCGCCACATACTCTTGGTTGTTTAAGCATGATCGATGAATAATAGAAGTGAAATTAATTGAAATTAATTCAGGCTGCATACGGCAAATCTGCTGTAAACTACAGTGAAACCACATTCAAGGCTTACCAGGTTAACGAAATAACAGCCAATTCAAGCTTTCTGGCTCTGTTCAAATCTTAAAATTGTCGCACCTGGTGCCAATCTGAGGCTTCCGGTCCATTCTAGTCGATTGAAGTGGCATTAGGCACACCAAAGCAAATAAACGTACCATCTATACAGCGGTATGCAATATATCAAGTCTGCTTCCCAAAAGGGTTTGTGTGATGTGTAATATTCAGTGTTGCCAGGCTTTTGATAGAGAAAATCGCTCTGCAGGCCTTCAAAATCCCTCAAAAACAAAATAATTACCTTTCTGCTCATAAAATCTAACTTTTGCTGACTTGCTCTCATATAAGACTAACTCATCTAGAATATTTGTCATTTAGAACTTCATGAAAAGTACGAAAAAATTAGATGTAGCAGTGACTCAACATTTTTGGGAAGACATTCTGATGCAGCCTTAGCAACCAAATTAAGAGTGTAGCAAATGCAACAAAAACAATTTTGAAGTACAAAAGAATTGCGTTCGCCCATCATGACCTGGGCGTCATCGGCACAGTAACCAACAATGTTTTCAATACACAGACTTAATGAAGTAATACTTCCATTTAATGCTGAAACGTTTAATGAGGAAAAATTCTTAGTTAAAAGCAGAAGTACATAGGTAAATGAATTTGAATTCATGACTTTCAAAGTTTTGCTTGAAAAATCATTCCCTTTTGAGTTAAAAAATACCTACGCCGAGGGAAAAATCTCTCAACCTGGCAACAGTTACGTGATACCAACTGTATTACGCACTTGATAGAAACTCATTTGTTAATTTCTTGATGCACTTATGTAAGCGTAACTGTTGGTTCTTTTCTTCTTCTTCTTCTTCTTCTTCTTCTTATTATTATTATTATTATTATTATTATTATTATTATTATTATTATTATTATTATCATCATTATTATTATTATCATTCAGGTGTGTTTTGTTGTGCCGCTAGTTGGAGTTCACGATAAAATTTAACATTGATAAAATAATAAATTAAAAATCAATTAAACGTTTGCGTTTCGATATTATGAAAAATCTTCAAATTATATGGATCTCTAGTTAAGTTACAATTTTTAAAATGCTAACACCCATAACTGGAATCGACTTATTTGAAAAGGACGATACAACTTAGTGTGAAATAAAATAATTGATTTCATTTAATTAGGATCACCAGCCACTTTCAGCAGAGTTTGAAAGTATGAATATAAGGATTTCAAATAAAAGTAAAACAAGGTAAACTAACTTTACAAAATTACATTCGAGTCATAGCGCCGTCAGTAGTTTCTCAAGAGAAATAAACGGAAATAACAATGCAAGGTAAATGCGACTACAAAGCTAAAACAAAAAATAATTTGAAATATTACGTTTACATAATTTTTCTCTAACCAGTATGGTTTATTTTTATATTATTATCTTCTGTAAACTATTCATACAAAAGCTATTTGCACATCTTACTTGACGTTAAACTTTTGCAGATAATTTCATTACACATTAAGGTTATACAATGATTTAACGAGTTATACATTTTTTGCCGAGTAGATTTCTCTGTCTCTTATACAATGTCTACATTTTAGTTGTCTAGCAAGTATGTTAATCATAATGATGGAGCAATTTTTTGAGAAAATAACAATTAACAAAAAAAAATTCTATGGAAAGGATAGTTTGGGGTGAAATGGTTTTCGTAAAAATCGTGTAGCTTCTTTGTGAGATGGTTAGTTTAAGTACTAGGTTTGGCCGTGTAATTTTTAGATGCTGTACACGCGCGCGCAAACCCAGAAAAACCCTTTCCTCAAAAAGGTGATACTATGGGTCTTTTGACATTTTAACATCCCAATGCTGTCTGTAATATTGGTTTTGATAAGATATGCAATACCCATAATCGACCTGCAGACCTTCAGTGCTGACTATTGAGATCAGTCGCTAATACAATCGAGGCATGAAACTCGAGAGTCCAGTGTCACAAGGTGGACTAAAGACGGCCAACTTCTATTGTTGCAATGTAGATAAGGGGCGAAGGCCAAAACGTGCGAGTAATCTAAACATTGTCCAGCTGACAAAGCATCGTCTGAGGTCACAGCCATGGACTCTCTGGAAATAAATGTGCTGCCCACAACAAACCTAAGAAGTTGTGACATCTTCGATTTGCTGTTACTCACCATCTAGGATAACACAAGTATAATGCTGGACACCATAAAATTCTGTACCGAGATTGTGTCAGAAATGCGTATTTCTGAGATTCTCTAAATAAAATTGAAGGCTCTGTGCACAAGAAAGCGAGTGCCTTTGTTCAGACACCCCTTTGTACGGACCCAACATCTTTTTGGATTGTTGAATTATGCAATTTTGGAAACACAAGCATTTGGATGTGCACTTCAAAGAATTATGTTAGTTTGCTTTGGAATTGGCCAGTTGATAAATATAATCTTTGTTCAAACTCAGTTCAAGTCGGACCAACATGCAGATCTCTAGGCATAAATCGAAACACAAATACCAAATTCGGTATTTATCAAGCCTTCCGAATATGGTAGCTTTAAGTTTTGGAGAGAATTCCTCTTTTGATTTAATCTTATTTAACTTTTAGATGCACAAGCTTTATTTAATGGTCCGATAAAAGATCTTGAGCAGTCAAAGCAGGCCACTACATCCTATGCCTTCGTCCACACTTGAGCCAATGTACTATTAGAAATAGTATGAGGTCAAGATTCTGCTCTACTTTTGTGTAAAGTAGCTCCTTAATTGGTTCCCATGGACCTGATAAAGCCAAGTACAGTGGAACTTGGATAATTCGAAGCTGAAGGGACAAGGGAAAAAAATTCGAAATATCCGAAAATTTGAATTACAAAGATTACGTCTAAAATTGACCTTTTAACAGTACTGGTGCATCCATTCATCAGAACTTCTCGGTTGTTTCACTCATTTACGACTCTTTCCATTTTCACTCGAGGCACTACTTAAAAGTTTCTTCATATTCTTCAGATAAGTTGACAAAGTGTTCGGTGATATCCTGCATTCTCTAGCGATTTCAGATATGTTCTTCAAACCCTTTCAACTTCTCGAATGACGGCGGTTTTTTTCCCCGCAAAAGTTAGTCTTGTACTGGACACACGGTTTACTACGAGACATTGTGGCATTGATTTGCAACACACTGAACAATAGGAAGCTTAAACTACGACTAAATCCACGTAGTTTTAAACAAGGGGCTGTGGCAGCAGGTATAGAAACTTAAAGCCGGCAGGTAGGAAAGCTAAAACATCATTCGAACTGCATTCCGACAAAAAACAAAACAAAACAAAAAAAAAAAAAAAAAAAAAAAACCTGAACGATGACCTCTTTTGCAGAAGCACATGGACGAAGCTATCATGTTAAATTTCCGCGTTTAGATTAATTTTCGGCTGATATTTCTGAACAATAACTTCGAATCAAGGAAAGTGAAATTCGAATTACATGTGAGATTTTTGCATTGCTTTAATACAAAATTCAAGGGAACAAGAAAACTCTTGTTATAAACGTTCGAATTATCCAAGATCGACTGTACGTCGCGCACTTAAAGGAGGGAGGTCCTATACCGACATCATCAGGAATCGAACATGTTCTGAGGCAGCAGCTCTACCTCAGTCTGAGTCCTTTACATTCTTGTGAAATTTTACGTGACTAGAAAACCATAAAATACAGACGTTAAGTTACAGTAGTAAAGTGGTATCCCGTCCAAGGGTGCACTATTAAGTGGTTTATGTACTGTTATGTATGAGTGTGTATATTTCAAACTACCTTTTATTAGTTCTTGAAGTAATACGATGTTTAACTAATAAATTTGTTGAACTCCCCGTGTCCTAAGGCTTCTAATGAAAGCTCATTAATGTCATTCCTGCAGCAAGAATTGTGGACAAGTTTGAAGAATCAAATTACTATAAAATAGAAATATACACATCATGTAAATATTTTAATAGATAGTATTTTAATTAAAATCGTGAGAAGCTTTTTTAGAAAACCAAACATTTTGGAAAATGTTCCATGTGCAGTAGTTTGGGATGGACAGATTTTCTTAAAAACCTTGGTGTTGTGTCTTGGATGGTGCTCTGAACTTAAATGACCAAGTTTGGTATTTTCCCGACATTTCGTTTTTGAGCTGTGCGCGTGGACCATTTTCTAAAAATGCTTGGGGGATTTCGAAACATTTCCGGTGAAATCTGGAGATCGAATTCTTGGGTGGAATGCAGTACAGTTTATACCTACTATGTGTATGATGGATAAAGTAAAAATGTAGTCAAAAGAAGGTGAAGTTGTATAAAGGGCGTTAAAACCTAAATGGGTTGTAAAAAGGATCCATAAGCAAAAACGCCAAAATGACTCGTTTTTTGACCTAGAGTAAGTGAACGTACATGCTATACAGGCTGGAAGGTACTGCTTCGGCCATATTAGTGGGGTTTACGGGCCCGTCGACAATCGGCCATATTATGTTAACCAGGAATTCTACATGATGAGTGTAACAAATATGCCCAATACAACTGTTGTCAATAAAGAACTGTTTCGCCGGAAAAGATAATTTGTCACATATTTGGAGTCATTTAGCTTCTTGACTAATGAACAAAATGGTTAAATTTTACCAACTGTCGCGCATGCATTGTGTGAACAATGTTGTAATGCAGTTCTTCCTTAATTCGAATGAATTTAGTCACAGTTTAATGTTAACGTAATGTTGCGAAATTCCTCTTAGAAATTAAATTTTGCATTACATTTTAACTTTAATTTGTGAAATAAATCATTTATATTCATTGATCAAGAAGTTAGATGGCTCCAAATATGTATTTGTCACAAATTAATTTTTTTCCGTCGAAACGGTTCTGTATTAATAATTGTGTTGGACATATTTGTTACACTCATGTAGAATCCCTGGTTAGCGTATGGCCGAAGCAGTACCTTCCACCTGGTATAATATTGGGCCTCGTCTTCAGATACTCGAAAAGAAACCAGAACTGGTTTTCGCTAAATTTCCGAGCCTTGCTAGTGTTTGATATGTAGATAACGTGGTGTGAATGTTATACATCAGTTAGCTGTTTAAAACAAGATTTCTTTGCCGTGGTACAAGTGTTCATTCTCTTCGTCGTGAAATGCATAAACACCGCGTTGGAGTATGTAAATGAAGGTATAGAAGCTGTAAATACGTAGACAAGTGAATGTTGCGACACAAAAACAGCAGACTGCAGGTGTGGGCAGGCTCTTCATTATCAGACCAACAAACGCGCTGTTTAAAGGTCGTAAATGCCAGGTTGAGAACTCTCTGCATTTAACGCCATTTTTCACGGCTCTTCATTCTCGACTAGCAAGTTATTATTAGAGGTGCTGACATGAATGCTACTCTTAACTCGGAGCTCTGCCAAACATCCTGGTTCAATTCCTGGTCGTGACTAGTTACTATTTCTCATGACGATCTTGAACACCGATTCCATACATGGAAAGCCATGTCGGTGATATTAAAACTGAGTGCCTTATGCGGTTAATCTGCAGCGTATCTTAATTTTACTCAAAACGCTGAAGATGAGCGTGTAATATCCTATCATTTCCATTTATTGCTCCAAATGGGAAGGGGAAAGAGTAATGCGAGATGGTCGTGCTATAGAAGTTCTATAAAAGCAACAAATCTTTATTTTTCCAAGAAAGTGTTGATTTCAACTCATTGGACTTTTGTTAGATGTTAAATAAAGCAACCTTATTTTCGTGTTCGTTGTTTATTTTGCGTCTGGGACTATCTGATTATTTCGTGTCTTGTATTTTCCAATTAAATTTATAACATCCATAATTTTTAATGTGTTTAATTAAAGTGTAAGATTTAATTTAAGTTCATAATAGTTATACATAATGTTTAATTTTCAGTTCGAGATACCATCTTAAATCATTTTAGTCTCCTGGAAAATTATTTTAAGTGTCTAAATTATAAAGTCTTTTTTTTTTTTTTTTCCAAAATAAAACATTTCCTTATTCCTCTACCTTCTTAATATTAATCGAGATAAACATCTGTAGACATTGTCTTATTGCTGATTTTCTTGTAGGTGGAAGGGGAATATGGGAATACAGTAAGCTTTGAGCGATAGTCAAATCTTTTAAAGCTTTGTAATTCCGTTATCTTTTCACGGCTTAGAGATAAAAAAGTGAATAACGACCTTCATTTGAGAAAAGTCTAAGTGTTACAAAACTCGCACAAATAAGGAATATCTAAAAATGCATTTGGACATAACATGTGTGTTTTAACTAGTCTACATTTTTGTATAGTAGGATTTGGTCTGTCTCTTACAGTTTACTAGCTATGCAAAAGCCATCAAGAGTAAACAGGACTACATAGGCTGTAGTCAGAAAACTTAAAATATACATTTCATTTGCCACACAAAATATCTTAAACATATGGCATTTGAGTAAAAATGTATGGAAAAAATAAAAATCTTCGGAAATTTTTCCATGTAAAGTATAGTTTAGGATGGAGTTTTCCTCAAGCTGTGTGTCGCATATTTGAAAGATATTAAACTTAAACACCAACTTTGGCTTTTAACCGTGTTTTTTATTTTTGAGTATGGCTATTCACAGAGAGACAGGACCTTTTTGTAATTTCAGCGCCTTAGTTGATCAAATGGGTTAGTAATACCATATTAAGATTTCTAACTTGTGACAACTTGTTGCTGCCGCTACACAACTGTATCGTGTATGGTATAAACAAGGTGCTGTGCCGTGTAGACGAATTTGTCGCACCAAACATTACCCTTTTTTTGTCCAATGGTGTACAACAGTAAGGAAAGCCATGTGAGTGCAACGCAAAAGATTTGTAGATATACAACAATAGCTACTTTAAACCTGAACTGTCATTTTGTCAGAGCATGTGCTTTTTCCCCCACACAGTGACATGCGGGCATTTGGGCTTTCTTTCGACACATGAAGAGGGCTCGCCAACGAATCCTTCCATAGATAGTCAAAAGAAGGATCTTAATCGTGATAATATTGCATGGTGAATCCCGCGGGGACTGTCGGAGAAAAGTATAAGAATGAAGGGTTGAGAACTACAACGGTAGAGCGCGCTATTCTGAATAATATACATAAAAGTAAGTACACAAAGATGTGATGAAATGAAAGTGATAAAACCAAAGCTGTAAAATGGCGGTGATGGGCAGCTTTGGTTGAAATTTCTGATAATCCTGTACCGAATTGGTCACTGATTCATCAACTTAAGCCAATACATAGGTGAAAATAAACGAAATGCACAATTTTCTCCTTGTTCCGCTTTTTTAAAGCCAGAATTATACTGGGAACCAGGGCCCGGATATTTACGACATACCATTTTGTTAGTGGTTTTTTTCCATGGAAAATATAAGCGAAGCGCGATTTTAACAATGGCGGTTGATATTATGCAATTCTCATGGGTCATACAGTCATATTTTGATTTTTTAAAAGTGTTGTAGGTTTTTTTTTTTTTTTTTTTTTTTTTTTTTTTTTTTTTTTTTTTTTGTCATTTTCCTGTCATTTTTCATATTATGGTCATACTTCATCTTACATTTTTGTCGTATTTTTATACTATTCCAGTTTTACATATGTGTTTGCAGTCGTCCCAAAGACGATTTTTCACATCTTCCAATTCTTGTCTGTAATATTAGGAGGTCTTTTTCTCGTTGCAATGTTGCGTGCAAATATATAATTCCTTTTTGAAAACTTTAAAATTGTAATTTGCTACTGCAATTCTCCTTTCTGATCGCCCTTCAAAATGTGACATTCATTTCACTCTGTGCAGAGCTGAGGGTGAGCTCTGGATTGATTAGATAAATAAATTCAAAATGCAACAACAAAATTAATATTATTTATTTATTGAGTGTGCAAGATTTTAAAATTAGATTTTAAGTATATGTTCATTTAAACAGCATTGCATTTTTGAAGATTTGGAAAATGCACCTACAAAGTTTAGGTAATATTTGTCGTCATATTTTCTAATTTTTTTGGTCGTAAGAGTTTGCATATTTCTAATATTTTTAGGTCATGAACATCCGGACCCTGCTGGAAACATGTGCACATTTTAAGTTGAGGTACATCAAACCATTGTTAACATATCTATTTTGACTTTCGTCGCCACGTACTTATGAGTAGAATAGTGCATTTTATCTAAAATTCGATATTGAGATTTCACTGGAAACATGGGTAGGATAACTAATGTATTTCATCCAAAAATTCGATATTGAGATTTCAGTGGAAACAAATGTTTTGAGACTTCCTGGAACCCCCCGCCCCCCCAAATGCGTGTGGTGCGCGTGCTAGTCTTTCTGTCTGGCTTTGAACAACGCAACTCAAAAACGAAAAGTGAGTATTTAAGTTCGTCCTCTAAGGATGCGACATGAAAATTAAAAAAAAAATCCGCCCATCCCAAACTGAATAATTTTTGTATAACTCTTAAACCATAAGACAGACACACAAAAAATATACATCCGTTAAAGCACACGATTTTTCCCAGATATTCCTTGTTATTGGTTTGTTTTTTAAATCCTGGCCATGCAATAAGGACCAAGTGTTATACAAGTTAACTATCGCTTACTCTTCCATTTCCATTGTACCTACAAGGAAATGCGTAATCAGACAATTTCTACAAATTCTAAATTGTAAACATTAGGTAGTAACAGAAGAATACGTTTTTGTAAGAATAGTTTATTGAAGAAAAGGTAGTGAAAGTTATGTGAGTGTAACACATTCGATTTTTTTTAATAGATACAGATACTTGCTTATGCGTGAACCTTAAAATCTTTGTTATTGTTTCAGTAGACCTCAAAACGTGTATTTCCACTGAAATCCCAATAACGACTTATTGGGTGGAATAAGTAGAAGATACAGATGCAATAACTAAGGTGTAACTGTGTAATTAGGTCAGTGAAACGGGAGGAGACATTGACTTGCAATTGAATCATTAGTTGTTGAAAGGAAATAAGTCCAGATTTTTCTTGTTTTTAGTCATCAACAACAGCAACAAGGTTTAAGCCTTTGAAAGCTTGTTCCGGTCTCATGCATTAAACATTCGTTGAGTCAATTTTTTCTTTTGTCTCCCAGTATTTCTTTTGCCTGTTAGTAGTTTTGGAATGCAGTATTCTCCATTCATTCCATCTTTCCACCTGGTTCCATATTGATGTATCTTCTCTGTTTAAATATGCCTAATTCCTGTCTTGTGTCTTCCAACAAAGTGTAGCCTGCTATGTTCCTTAGGAATCTCATTTCTGCAGCCTCTATTTTTCTCTCTCCACTTTTCTTCATGTCCAGAATTCTGAACCATATAGTAACATGGGTATTGCCATTACTTTATAGAATTTTAATTTAGTTTCTTTCCTAGTTTGTTTGAGGTTTCTTTTCATTGTTCCATACATGTTAAATTTATTAATCTTACTTATTACAATTTTACTTTCTCTACTACGTATAGCAAGTAGAGGAATGCATTCCACACAAAAAATCGATGTCAAGACCACCGGAAATATGTTTTGAGGCCCCATGAATAAAAAAAAGAAAAACATTTTTAGAAAAAAGTCCGTGGTGTGCGCGCGTGTGTGCGTGCATGTGTGTGTGTGAGAGAGAGTGATAGAACAGAATAACTAAAAAACGAAATCTGCTAAAAATCAAAATTGGTATTTAAGTTTAATGTTTTTTTAGGATGCGAAACGAAGATTTTGAAAAAAATGCCTCCACCCTAAACTACCTTTTACTTGGAAATTTTTCGAACATTTTGATTTTCTCAAAAATAGCTCTAAGAATTTTGACTAAAATGCCATATGTTTGAGATATTTTTATAGCAAATGAAATGCATATTTGGAATTTACTGACTGTAGCCCATGTAGTCCTGTTTACTCTGGATGTCTTTTACATAGCTGGTAAACTGTAAGAGATAGGCCAAATCTTACTGTACTAAAATGTAGATCTTGCCTAAACACACAATTTATGTCCAAATATTTTTTTAAGTGAAACATTTCGGAGATTTCCTTAATTTTTGTGAGTTTTGGTGTAGGTACTTAACTTTCGTCAAATGGAAGATCGTTATTGAGTTTTTTTATAGCTTAGCCGTGTAAAGAGAACGGAATCTCAAAGGTTTAAAAGATTTTACTATCACTCAAAGCCTGTATTCCCATATTCTTCTTGTACCTACAAGGAAATAAGTAATAAGATAATTTCTGCAATTGTTTATCTCAGCTAACACGAAACATATGATAGGAATAAGAGTTTGTAAGAATGGTTAGTACAAGAGTCAGTAGTCATGCGAGGGCAACACATCAAATTTTTAATATATGAAACATAACAGCCTAAATAATTGAAATTACTTATTTTTTCTATCATTTTTCCTTCTAAAATAATTTTAGAGCTGATTGTATTGGACTCTTGGAATGCAAGAAGTTTTGTTTTGACTGTAGAGATGTCTAACGCATACTTTTTTTTATCAATTCATAATATAGGAAGCAAGCTGCATCTAATGGTGTTGAAACGAACTAATTATGCGCATTCCTTGTCCTTTGTCAATCAGTGTTGAATGTGTTCACTCACAGAACATCATTTGCATACATCACAAAACTTTAAAAAGTGGATTTAATTCCTTTCAACATTAACCGATCCAGTTAATATCCCTACGATTTCATCATTTGGTAGTAACCTTTTCCTTATTTTAGTTATTACTAATTAATTCGTCACCACCATGGCAATTTGTGTTTAATCAGCAGAGCTTTTATTTGAATTTAAATGTAATTATTTTATTGCTGAATTTATGGTTGACACAAAATTTAATGGCAGGTGGCAGGAGGAGCTGGTCAACATAAAATCCAATCAGGGGCTTGCCAGTACTTGCGGCGTTGTATATGTGAAATCACGCTGTAAAGCCAGTGATGTAAATACTGTTTGCTCCCACAAAATTTATTTGCACAACAGGAAAGAGAATAACAGAGGTCAGGTATCAGCCGCCATTAAATTTTGTGTCTGGCATAATAATAGAATGTATCTTTGATCATTACTGAACCGGTTAAGTTAACTGCCACTGGAGTTTTGATTATCTCTTGATGAATTTATTCCTGACAGATGAAAGACTGGGTACATCATTGCAAGGACAAATTATCTTACAGAAACATACTGACGTGTGATTTACGCTCTTGTGTTTAGCGGAGCATGTAACTTCTAATCGCTTCACCATTTGAGACACACTTCTGCCATCTTTGATGAATGTTTGTCGAGTGTGTTGTAGATATCTGTAATGCAGATAAGTTCACTCAGTCTCAATCAGAACAATAATTCATTTGTTTCTTTGCTTGACTGAATATGAAACTCGTTTTTTTGCAGAGCTATAGGCAATGAAAATAAATAATTGTGGTAATGGGTCTTTAACTTCGCGGTTTGCTTAGCCGACTGCAAATATAAATTACCCGTTTACCACAGAAGAAATCCAGTAAAGACATGTTTTTGTGAGTAACCATTTAGTAGTTTCTTTATATTATTATGCTGAGTAAAACCTTCGAGCGGTCGCCACGCAAACTACATAAAATCCAATTTATCACTTTCTCCGCCATTTATTTATAGTAGGTGGAGGAATAATAAAATTGTATTTCACCCAAAAATTCGATCTAGAGATTTCACTGGAAACATAGATTTTGAGTCCCGCCAAAGCCTCTTTAGAGAGAGAGAAAGAGAGAGAGGGGGGGGGGGGGGTAAAAATAAAATTACATCACATATGTATGTATACATATTTGCATACCTGATATTCAGAGTTCTTTCAGGTATGTTAAATTTTCACGAGTAATACCATAAGACGTCTGATGTATATCTGGGAAGGTCAAGCTGTCTAACGATATTTATGTGCTCTATCTCATAAATAAAATGTGATTTTATATACTATATCGCAAACATTTGACCAGAAAATATTGAATTCCATAAAAAAAAATAACCTTAAATATATTCATTTCGAGTAGTTCGACTTATTCAGAACTTCTAATTGAGGAAAACGAAACCCAAGAATTATATGTATTTCCGTCTTGTGTTTCTTTTTTTTTTATTTCAACCTTGTTTATAGTCGCCTAACTACTGGCCATATCGCGTCTGTGCACAAAGCATTTTCAAAACAACTATATTAATACAATGATACATTCAGTTACATTTACAATGTTCGTTAAGTCTTATAACATTGGTGGGTAAGTTTATAATAAAGTGGAAACAAAAATAATATCTTAAGAACAACAGTGATACACTAATATTACAACTGATGTACTGAAGTGTCTTTTAGAAGCTGTATTATGGTGCTGATCATTATAGGATCGCTAAGTACAATAGGATCGTCAGCTGGAAGCTTGTTCTTCGTCCACCATTTTGTGCATCTGGAACATTTAGTGTAGTCTTCTCTTGTTATAATGCAAAACCAGTTTCTAGTCTCAAATAAATCTCATTTTGTTTTTAACATTAACAAATAATCTTTCTTCTGGAAAATTACATTAATAATAAATATGCTTTTCAGCGATTTATGGGATACAGTTGGCGACACTGATTTAGCAAAAACGACTAATACTTTGCACAAAACAAAGAATTACCAGGTGATAATGCGTATATGATAGTTTAATGCCTCTATGAATGAAATAGTCAAGAACATCTCAACAACCTAACCCACCATTTACATGTAAAATGCATTTTCCTATTGATTCTGTCAGAAATGGTTCAATTGACATTGATAAAATGCCATGCTTTTTGTGCATATTTTGAATAATTCTCAGGGAACAGACCGGGAAGTGTTCGTTCTGAATTAATTTTATGTGCATGGTAATCTATAAAATCTAGACAAGAACTTACCACACAAAAGATGTAGATATCGTTAAAAACACACTTTTCAAAACAGTTTGTGGCGTTAATGCTTTCCAAATATGTGTTATTGGTTTTGAATTTATAACTTTTTGAACTGATAAATCAGCATTCTTTAGTTGCTCGCAGTGCCATACAAAGAGAATGGAATTTAAGGATAGCAGAAAGCTACCCTACCTTTTTAAAAAAAATTAACTATCATTACAGCCTTCTGTATCCCTGCTGTGTGTAGCTGAAAAGAAATGTGCAATGAAACAATTTCTGCAAACGTTTACTTCGACTAATATGAAAACTTGTAGAGAGTGGAAAAAGAAAGGCATGTGAAAGTAAAGCTTTTAGATTTGAACAGCATTTGGTGCAAAGCGTGTGGCTGAAATGGGGGAAAAAAAGGTATTAACAGAAAGAAATATTAATTTGAGAATTTCGTCAGTTTTGAGCAAAATATAGTGTTGGCTAATATTAGTTATGAACGTTTAGGAATACGGAGTTTATTAATTAACAGGGGTTTATTATGCAGATTCGGAGCGAAATGTCACAGACGGCAGCGTCATGGCTATCATCCGGAAGGTCGCGGCTTCAAGTCCCTTGTATCGATCAGTCTGACTCTCCGTCCTGGAATCCTTCGATCGTGGATTTTATACGGCAGTGTCATAAGCATAACTTGACCCAAAATTCATACATGGATTTGGTTTAAGGGAGGACATACACCTTCAAGGTTCAGAAAAGCTCCTTTCTGACGTTTTAATCTTAAACTTAGCACACTCTTCTCGTTAAGATCAACGCTTGCTTTATCTTCAGTGAAAAGTAACTTTAGAAACTATATTTTGAGAAAAGATTTAAAATTCAGATATTAAATGACCTAGGGTACTCATATTGTGGAAATGTGTGAGAATAATTCTGTAAATGGTCCTTTAAATGTAAATCCAGCAGTAGTAATTTTATTGTGAATGTCAATTTTCGTAACAAAACTGCCTACTTTTTATACTATATTAAACGGCGATTTTTAAATATTGAGCACTAATAGTTGTAGAAATAGCTGTGAATCTTCAAAGAATCTGCTATGCTGCATTTACATACCTTCTCTTTTTATCGTTCATTTGTGGGTATGTAAACCATTCTTATAAAGTTTAATGTCTCTCTGCTTCATTTTAAATCGGATAAACCTTGCGGATCGTTATTAATTAAAAAGAGGGGTTGGGAAAATTTTTATAAGTTCCTGTTTCGCTATTTGCGTTGCTTCTCTTTTGCAAGCTGCGTTAAAATATTGTTGCATTATGTGTGACGTGGATCATAATTTTGCCTTTTTTCATTTTCCCTTGGCTTAGCTGCAATAGTGGTATTGAGATTACTTTCTACACTGAGACCATGGACTATAATTGGAAGGTGTTCTTTTAATGTTAAGAAAACTGTTAGGGGGGACGTAGGTGAGAATGCAATTGGCAATAACTCCTGCACTTTTTAACATGATGCATTAAAACTTGGTGTCAGGATTTCAAACATAATTGTTCGCATATCTTGAAAGTTTGAAACGATTTTTTTTAATGCTAAGATCACTATTGGAGAAAAAAAAAAAAAAAAAGAAAAAGAAAAGAAAATAATAATAATAATAATAATAATAATAATAATAATAATAATAATAATAATAATAATAATAATAATAATAATAATAATAATAATAATAATAATAATAATAATAATAATAATAATAATAATAATCTGATGTGTACTCACATGACTTTCTCTACTCCTGTACTAACCATTCTTACAATCTCTTACTCCTGTATCTTCTTTGTATTAGTTGAGATAAACATTTGCAGAAATTATCTTATTGCTCGTTTTCTTGCAGGTGCAATGGTAATATAGGAATACAGTAGACTTTGAGCGATAGTCAAATCTTTTAAAGCTTTCAAATTCAGTTCTCTTTGCACGCTTAACATATAAAAAATATATGTTGCTCTCACATGACTTTCTCTACTCTTATACTAACCATTCTTAGAAACTCTTCGTTTTAGTCGAGATAAACATTTGCAGAAATTATCTTATTTTCTTGCACGTGCAACGGGAATAAGGGAATCAAGTGGGCTTTGTGCGATAGTCAAATCATTTAAATGATTCAAATTCCGCTCTCTTTGCACTGTTAAGATATAAAAAATGAATAGCGATGTTCCATTTGTTAGAAGTATAAGTTCTCTAAAACTTATAGAAATAACGAGCAATATCTCCGAAATGATTCACTCTACAAAACATTTTATTTGGACATAAATTGTGTGTTTTAGCAATATCTACATTTTTTGTATAGTATGATTTGGACTATCTCTAACGGTTTACCAGTTATGCAAGTCATCCAGAGCAAATACGACTACAGGGGCTATAGTCAGAAAATTCAAAATATACATTTCATTTGTTATAAAAATATCTAAGATATATAGCATTGTAATGAAAAGTCATTTTCAAGAAAATCAAAATTTTCGAAAGTATTTCCATGTAAAGGGTAGTTTAGGACGGATCAATTTTCGTCAAAATCTTTGCATCGCTTCCTTGAAAGACTTATATACCAACCTTAACTACCAACTTTGTTTTTAACCGACTTTTCGTTTTTGAGTTATGCTGTCCACAGGCTGACAAACTCACAGACACACGGGCATTTTTCTAAAAATGTTTTTTTTTATCCAGGGGGCCTCAAAACATGTATTTCCGGTGAAATCTCGACATCGAATTCGTGGATGGAATACAATACTTCCTCTACTATACGTAGCAGAGAAAGTAAAATGAAAGTAAATTTAGAAAGTGATTTTTTTACTTTGTCTCTTAAAATCAATTTTTACGATCGCTGTTTATTGCAAAATTTGACATTTGAAAACATGGCTACTAGTATTTCTTTCCTCACTGAATTTTCGCACTTAATTTTAATACATGTTATAAATTCTATTGCTATTTTATGTGTATATTTAAATAATACTTTTCATTACTTTGGAACAAAATCACAATATTTCTTATCAACTCTCTAAGGTTTTATGTCTCAGGGTGGAATCTCCCGCAATTAAACTTTGTTTTATGCTTCCTCCTTAATATATACATTTACGTCCAGTTTTGGGTTTGAATTACAATTGTATCAATAATTTTAGACTGGTTAGTTTTCAAATGAAGACACTAATATATTTACATAGGTGCTTGAAAAATGAAGGTACTAGCATAATCGAGATATAATGGCAACTTTCTACTTAAAAGAATCGTGATAAATGTCTTTCATTGCAGAATTTAAGAGGAAGCGCGTTATTTTGCTTTATGAAGTCTTATCTTCTAGGTTTGGTGGTGGAATTCAAGGAGAAAAACGTGTTTAAATCGTGATTTTATTGGCGGATGAATGTGTACAGAGATAAGGATTTTATGTCATGACTCATGATACTGCACATAGTTGTGGTTTTCCGATTGTCTTGCACAACTAATGCAACCCGTTATTCAGCACGAAATGACCCATATAAGTTACCTTGAGTAGCACTTCAGGCGTCGCCATCACAACACAAATAAAACTACTGGGAAGAAATTGAGACATAATTAGTTTGTTGTGTAAACAAACACTGCAGCACTTCGCAGTCTCATCAAATCCCGCATCCTTAATGAGAGGTAATGTTATTACAACACTCATATTTAAACGAAGTCTAATTAGTATATAAACAGCATCGCTCGCGTTGTCATTGCAAGCCTCGCACAGGCGTTTTACACACAGGAAATGAAAGTTCATTTTATTAGACTAGATTTTAAAAACCGTAATCTTTCTAATGAACGTTAATTTGAAGAGCAATAGGTATCATGTTTCAAAAGCTGATACATATGTACAGTTTTACAGCATTTTAAAATATGACACATCGTGGTGAATTAAGGAGCAGTAATAAAAGCAATTTAATAAAATGTCTGATGTGTTATATTTTCAGGACTGTTTCTTCTAATTGTCCTTTAGTTTTATATCTCTTCTGCAAACTATTCATACAAAAACTTATTTTTCAATGTGCTTCATGTTAATTCAGGAACAAACATATGGAGAAATAATTTCGTTACACTTTTCACTCTAGTTACTTTGGGGATGCACGATGCTGAAGCGATAGTCAAAACCTTGGAAAGTTTCTAATCTAGCTTTGAAGCTAGACCTTTTGCTTGACGTACAAAACAAATGAGTGATGTCTTAGCACTTCAAAAATATAACTCATTAAAATGACTTACTGTCTCTATAACCTCCTGCTGGATAGGAAGTGTTTTGTTTTACCCAAAAAGTTCGATATTGAGATTTCACAGGAGGTAAACGCTTTTAATATAAAGTAATTGAAGAATGTGCTTTTGTGTGTGAGTGTGTGTGAGAGAGGGAGGGAGATATTCGTTTTTCTCCTTTTGCTATTTGAGGTCGAAGAATTCGACGGACTTTAGATCAGCATCCGCAAAATGCGAGCAAAGATTTAGTTGCATGAACAATTTAAAAACAAGTCAGTAGTAACCTTTCTGTGAAAAGAGGCTAACTTCTGATTTATTATTGAAGAGCCATCTTGCGGTGACTTTGGTTTTGAAGGGGGGGGGGGGGGGACATTCAGTGTGTGAAATCTGCATAAAAACTGACTAATTCTAACGTGATACAATAAAATTTAATGCAAAATATACAAATCACTATGGAGTGTGTGGATCTGTATGTGTAAAAGTTAATTTAAAAAATAATAAAATTTCATTTAGCAGATTATTGTTGGCTTCAATTCAGTATGCACACATTTCAAGTTTTAAAACCTTCTACTTCGTCCTTTTGAATGGTATATTATTGTGTAAAGGTTACTACAGGAAAAAATAGATATAGAATGTAGTTTTCCTTTGCAATGTGGTCGCTATCCATGGATATATGGAACAGCAATTCTTCCTTGTATAGGTATTTATTTTTTCTCGTATGAACTCTTAAAAAAATTTAAAAAAAAAAAAACACATTGCGGAAAAAGTCTGCAGAAAATTGTAAAGTAAAACGATTACCACAATAACGTATTTTAATGTTAGGAAAAAGGCTTTGCACTATAATAGCGCTGCACAAACATAACTGTAATCCAACTTTACGAAACATTTGCCAGTCAAACTGTGTACGCATTGTTTCAACCAATGAGTACTGATACATAATCTCAATATTACATGGGCATATTGTACTGTACTCTTTGTACTGAACAAGACGAGCGTCCAGGATTACCGTACCATCCGGTAGACTTAACATCAGACACACCTAGTGACTGTGACTAGTATAGTATAAGAGAGTTTTGTTTGTATCCGACACAATCGGAGAATAGGCGAATTTAACGTCGACACATGTAGAATAGCAGAAAACTTTAGGGACACTTGTACTTTTTGTGGTAAAGGGTGCTATTTAACTGCTGTAGTCAGCGTCCTATTTTGTATTAGGCGTGAAAGAGCGGTTAATTTTGCTCAGAGGTCTCTTTATCAGGCTTACGGTTCTTTAAGTGCCGTAAGTCTACTGCAAGGGACCAAAGGCTTTACTTCACTTCCGAAGGAAGCCATGCTAAGGATTTTTAGGCCCGAAAAAATCCACGCCCTCCGCCGGGTTTGAATCCGCGACCTCAAGAACCAGAGACTGGCATGTTATCCCTAGACCACAAAGGACAAGATGTATATTTTGGCACTACCTTTTTGCTTTACGATTTTCTACACATTTTTCCGTACTCGGTGTATTTAAATGATATTTATGCATGCTTTTCAATCACTTCCAGATAAAAGTTAAAAATGAAAAGTGGACAGAAGAATCACCTTTTATTTAACTAGTAATGTGTGGTAGTTGTGGGTAGAGAAGGCCGTGCGAATGTTAGCAATCAAATCTGCCCCCTCTCACTTTATACATGGGCCATAACATTTAAGTTCAAACGGGAATTTTTAATTGTAATGTTTAGATTTTATTGTTGCTTTGGCTTCTGAAAGTTAAATCACACGCTTGCTTCTAGATTCTAGAGTGGGCAGGTAATAACCACAGATAAAAAGGAATATCCCACTCTAACCATGAAGGTATTAGATTTCAG
The DNA here is from genome assembly GCA_030765045.1 of Tenodera sinensis. Classification (NCBI taxonomy): domain Eukaryota; kingdom Metazoa; phylum Arthropoda; class Insecta; order Mantodea; family Mantidae; genus Tenodera; species Tenodera sinensis. The sequence goes on from CM060967.1 coordinate 30,479,196, forward strand.
AGGCAGTAGATAATTTTTATAGAACGCCTTTACTCGTTCTCTTTCTTCAACGCTTTCCCTGTCGCTTACCTATGAAAAAGTATTGTAACACATCCAAATTTTGACCTCGAGATTTCACTGAAAATCCACGTTTCAAAGTTGTGTGTGTGTGTGTGTGTGTGTGTGTGTGTGTGTGTGTGTGTGTGTGTGTGTGTGTGTGAGAGAGAGAGAGAGAGAGAGAGAGAGAGAGAGAGTTCAAAATAACTCAAAAGCGACGTATTTTAAATTCAGTATACTCCAAGGGTAATGCAACAAAGTGATGCAATATTTTTGTGTAAACCCTCTGGAATAATTCAAATTGTAAATATAGAGACCACGGAAAGCCCCTTGAAATAACTATGTTAAATTACAGGTAGAATAGGTTGACTTCCTCTGTTAATATGTGATACAACGAAGGACGAAGAAGCAAATTTGATCGACATAACGACGAGAAATAATAATCATACATCGAAAAGTGAATAATTAATGGCGAAATTTTGTGATATTCATAAAAGGGAACTATATCCTCAATCATTGATTGAGATCAATGGCCAGATTAGAACAGAACATTGACTATTCACAATCATTGGCTGTGCCTAGCCATTTTCTTTGTTAGCGAAGAAGTCCGCCATATTTAGCGAGAAAATTGTACGTATTTCATGAGAAGGATAATTATTTTTAAGTTCAAAACATTCGTTCAAACAATATTGATTGCTTCATCAATAAAATAGATCCTTACTACTCCCTGTGACAACAGTAATAGAATCTTCTAGCTCTCAGACTGATACTAGGCCGCGAGTAATAAAACTTCGTAAAGACTTTCATTCCAACGAAGATAGCACTTCTACGTTCGTCTCACATTAACATCAACAGCATATTAAAAATTGTTACAAAAGGTTTTCACAAAATTACCTTGATTCTAATCTACCCTTTATATGAAGATTTCGTTATCTTTTAGTTTCTCAAAAATGACTAACGCATTTAACATATCTTTAAGAATGACAGCTATCTTAACTTTCTGGCACATAACCTTGTAAAGTCCTCTTTCTTCTGAGTGAGATTTGCATCATGTTTACAATTGCGAAACCGTAAGAGGTAGAAAAATAATAACTGCACAAAAAATGTAGAACTTGATTAAACACACGATTCATAACCAACAAAAATTTTGTCATTAACCTTATTCGTTACTAGTTTGAATTATCAAGTACTTCATTCATTTTTTGTAGTGCTAGTCGCCATACTGTTTAGTATTGGGATTCCAAAGCTAGTATAGCGATCCGCCTTTTAGGGTTAGCTATCGCTTGTTTTCTTTATACCTCTTCTAACTACAACAAAATGTATAATGGAACCATTTCTACAAAGTTTATCTCAATTAACCTGGAGTAAATGAATAAATCGATAAACCTTTGGGAGAAGTTTGTAAATTGTCATAAATGTAGCATTTCGCACCTCTTTTTAACGTGTTATGTAGCTGTTTATAAGTTATTGTAGGGTGGGGAATTAATACAAACAAACCACTTAAGTCAGGATTCGAACCCGGGAGCTCTAGTTTGACGAGCCAGTACCTGACTACACAACTAATGATTTCTGGCGTTTCAAGGCCACTGTACATTTACCCCGTAGACGTAACAAGATACGAGGGTGTTTGAGAACAAATGAATGTCAAAAAGAAAAGCACACGCACTTTAGGGAGGTTTACGGCCCAGCGTTAACCCTTGGGCACCGGCCCTAACGCGGAAGAGTTTCTTCTCGAGGCACGCCACTTTCTAATCTGTGACGTCATGAAACGTGCTGCTTGAACAGAGTTAGAAATCACATGTAAAGATCGGGGTCTGGTTCGATAACGAGCTTAGTGTGATGATAATATTATAAAGAAGACCTTGCTTACTAGCCCCGGTGGAATGTCGTTTCGCAAGCATAGCGACACAAACCAGGAGATGAATGCTGGCTTCGTATTGTGTCTCATAATAACTTGATCCTTCATAGGTTCGAATGTAGATGCTCGTTTACCTCTTCTTGTATTTCTTGACATAAAATTAACTAGAGGCTGCTAGAGGTTAATCCTTTCTTTTTACTTTCTCTACTACGCATAGTAAAGTAGAGGAAGTATTGTATTCCAGCCAAAAAATCCATGTCGAGATTTCACCGGAAATATGTTTTGAGGCCCCCTGAAAAAGGTCCTTGTGTGTGTGTGTGTGTATATATATGTGTGTGTATGTGTGTGTCTGTGGACAGCATAACTCAGAAACGAAAAGTCGGTTAAAAACCAAAGTTGGTGTTTAAGTTTAATGTCTTTCAAGGATGCGACACGAAGATTTTGAAGAAAATTCCTCCACCCTACACTGCCCTTTATATGGAAAATTTTGATTTTCTTGAAAATGGCTCTTAACGATTTGGATTAAAATGTCATATGTTTGAGATATTTTTATGACAAATGAAATGTATATCTAGAATTCTTCAAAATCTACGTGTCGCATCCTTGAAAGACATTAAACTTAAATACCAACTTTGGTTTTTAACCGACTATTTGTTTTTGAGTTACGCTGTCCACAAACTGACAGGCACAGACACACACGCGCGCGCGGACCTTTTTCCGAAAATGCTTTTGGGAGGATTTAGGGGGCCTCAAAACATACATGTCCGGTGAAATCTCTACATGAAAATTTTGGGTCGAATACAATACTTCCCCTACTACTATACTTAATAGAAAATAATATTTTGGAAATGTTAGACGTTCTGTAACCACTGGGGAAAAAGAAATTTATGTATATTCTCAATGAATTAGAAAATACCGGTTGAGTATTCATTGTTACGCTGAATACAATTTTCTCTCTTAAATTAGCATACGCTGGTAATGAACTCGATTACAACAGAGGAAATATAGTAACACTTCATGGGTTATTAAAGGTATGTTGCAGATTCGATTGTATTTTGTTTTGCGGTCTTTTGTTGCCTCAATTGCTAAATTCGCGACCGACCAGCACATTGCTAGGGAATTAAATGTAGACAACTTACGTCTTGTGTTTACACACATTTTTTGTAGAACAACAACCGCTTTCTGCTCCATGCATTCTCAACGAAATGTCAAAAATATATTCGTAAATATGTTCCTTTGTAACTCCGTGTTCATATTTTAGCATACAGCCCTTGCAAATCCCAATTGTGCCTAAAGTTGAAATCAGGAATTCTTAAATACTCTTGTGTCCATCGGGAAGAATAGTACTTGGCATTGATGAAAGAATTTGTCAATTTTTTCGAGATTACTCACCCCGAAAAGACCATGGAAGTTAATTTAATGGCGATGGATTGGTCGAGAAGGTCCAGTAGCATTGCCTCCTCGCCGGACCTCAATCCATTAGATTTTTGTCTATGGGAACATTTAGAGACATTTGATTATGCCAAACCTATCGAAAATATTTATACATTTTACATTTTTGTAAATTGGCTCATATCTCAACAAGTACTTGTTTCCGGACGTAGGTTTGCAGGATCATTTATTCCAGTTTTGACCAATTCCAACTCCTGTTGCAATATTGGATACTTTTTTAAATACTCTGTAAACATTCTCAGTTGTTTATGTATTTATATTTCGTAAGCTTAGAAAATAGATAATGGACTACGCAAAATCTGTAGCTCACATTAAAGCACACACTTCTTTTTTAAAGGGGGGTTAATCATTTTCGAGATAGTTTTTGGTTTCAACTATCAAATACTTTATACCTTTTTAAAGAGCCAAAGTCGTTACTCATTGGTTTCTTGTGGCCCTGGAAAGTTAGGATTTTCAAAGCCAGCAAATAGCGATCCGCTTTTCAAGATTTGACTGTTATTTCAAGTTCTAGTACTTACATCGAAAAGTGAAATGTAACCATTTCAGCAAACGTTTATCGCGATAAAAGAGGTATCGTTTGTAACAATAGTTTGTATGAGAGGGAGCAGAGAAGTACGTGCACTAACACATAGAACTTTGCTTTCTGTCTTATTTTGTCTTAGGCTGGAAACTTGGCTCCCAGGAAGCAATATTTTCTGGGAAACAAAAAGGCGCCATAATGAAAAGAAAAAAAAGAGGCAGAAAAGTGGTTGATTGAATTTCAAAACAGAGGCACATCGCGGCTTGGCCACTAAATTTAAATGAACAATTATCCGATAAAGCTTCTAACTGAAAACTTCAAAGCCAGTTTAGGAGCAACACAAAATATCCGGATGTCTTATCTGTAATGGAACAGGAATATACAACCTGCATCTAAGGAAGTTTACACATTTGCATAAACCCATAAGTTTAGAATCTCATTTACGATATATGTGTATGAAAAGAAGAAAGGAAAAAAAAGCGAAGAGAATCTAGAGGAGAAAAATTCAAGACGCTTCTTTGTTAAGGCTGCGTCTCTGCCTGCCCGCTTGCACAAGGACTATTGGCATTTTATGTGAAGGACAGATTGATCCGACTGAAAAAGTGCTTGCCAATTTGAGTTTCTCCGCTTATAACATTTAAATCTATCCACTAATACATATAGAAATTGTCTAGAGGCTGGCTGATTAAATACAAGAACCTGACGTGTTACATTCACAATACCTCTACTTACTACTCTTTATTACTTCCTTCACCACGTACATAATAGGTAGAGAAGATGTTCTGTTTCAACCAAAAATTTGATATCGAGATTTCAGTGGAAATAACGTTTTGAGTTCCCCCAAATAAAACATTTTAGAAAAAGGTTCCTGCGCTTTTGTGTGTGTGTGTGTGTGTGTGTGTGTGGTGTGTGTGTGTGTGTGTGTTTGTATCTACACAGCATCCAGATAATAAACATTTAAACCAGATAAACTTTTACAGAAATTACCGTATTGTCAATTTTCTTGTAGGTGTAAGAGAAATGTGGGAAAACAGGTTATAAGTGATAAGTCAAATCGTTTAAGAGCTGATCGCTATGTGATGGCTTTGACATCCCATTCTCTTTTCGTGACCAAGAGATAAAAAAAAAAAAGGAATAGCGTCTTCCCATTTGAGAAAAGTATAACTGCTGGGAAATTCAGACCAATAACAAGGAACACCTCCAAAATAGTTCACTCCACAAAAATCCAGAATGCACACACATATACACACACGCACGCACACGCCCACGCGCACACATGCACACACAACGTAGTAGAAAATGAAAAGTGCAATTCAATTATACATAATTGATTCTAGAATGTTAGCAATCGAGAAATAGGTATTAGCCTGTAATTAGTTACCGTTATCCTCTTTATCATTCTCTTTGAATGGAGTTCTTTTTTACAACTTTGAATACATTTGGAAATCTTGGTTGCAAGTCTCTGTCAAAGGTTTTCTACATATGTACTTATTGCATCACTTAAATATTTTTATATTTCATCTGCTTGCTTAGTGTTAGCTCCCCCATCCCTTTAAATTCTCATTATTTCCACCTGATATGCTTTTCTACTTTTACTCGGTTTATCTATTTTAATTTCTTTATTTGTAGTATTATTTTGCAGTGATACAATTTATTGGCCACCGAAACAAAATTATAAATGTATGTGCTATAATTGATGGATTAGTTAATGTAGTGTAGTTTGCTTGCAATGTTTTTTCCATTTTCTTAAGCTAAGGGTTGCCACTTTATTATATACCACATATGCAGCTTTTCCTTTATTTTCAGAATTAAGTGTGCGGTTACGCACGCATTTCCTTTCAGCAGCTGTTATGGCTTTCAGCAGCGGAAATGATGTGTTGACATAATAGACAAAAGACGTTCATAAAATCGTCAGTGGAGAATTATGTGCCTCTCCATGGTTCTTTACAAATTGACAGCAATAAGTGCATAAATAATTATATTTTATCATTATCACAGAAATATATGTTTCTTAAGGATTAGGACTTAGGATTAATAAAAGAGTAGGCATTATGATTGGAAAAGTCGGTATTAGCTCCAAGTGCAAAGGAATACACCGTTGCCACATGTTTCTCTCATACTTAATATTCCAACCCATTTGCTTCCACAGAGAGCAGAACGAAACGTGGTGTTAGCCCACACGACGGCAAGTGTGGACATGAAGCCGAATTGAGGCATCTTCTTGAACCAAATGAGCGCTGTGATGCTGCTTATCACTCCTTTAATGAGAATGTAGCAAAGTAATAAAGTCATATTGAATTTTTCCTGTGGTAATTTAAATTGACTCTTGCTGTTTCACTGTGCAGACTTTTCTAGAGCGAAAAGAATAGCCATCTTGCATCAAATTTGTGATATCCGTTTTATATATTACATTATCCCACACCAATATGGCCATTTCTGAAACACTCAAATATCGCGGACGTATTTCCAAGTGAGATTCGGATGGAGAAAATCAATTGCTTCTATAATTTCTCGAAATGAACTGCATCATTTAATTTATGAGCTGCCTCTGGATGTAGTTCAACGAATGTGAATTTTACACAATGATGCATCACCTCATTTCAGTCAGATGATACTAATTTCTTGACTTGATGAATTTCCGCATATTTGGATTGCTACAGGGGATTCATTGAATGGCCCGCTCGATCTCCTGATTTGATCTAATGGATTTCTTCGTCTGGGGACATACAAAGTCCCTGGTTTATGCGAATCCTGTGCTGAATATTGACACAGAGAGTAGTAGTCCAGGTATTTGGAACATAATACACGACAACATAGCCATTTCGAGCAATTTTTGCAACCTTCAATTCTGTGTTGTGACTCAGCAATAAATGGTTTTCAGACACATGTTCATATAAACCTTTTTTACTGTTTTATGTTGGAAGGACGTTCCCGAAATATTTGACAAAGTAAAAATACATCCTGCATATGACCACCTCTTATCCTTTTACTTTTGCATTGATTGTAATGATTTATGTTTAGATTTGTCCCACAGGTGATGAATGGCGTAATACAGTTGGCGTCTCGCTTCTGACGCTCTTGTCTGTAAACCTGGTAATATCGATATGTGTAGCGTTAAACTCTATCTGTTTATACGTCCCTAGCGGCAAGCATTCGCGTGCTACGTGTAACATTTTGTAGACGATCAGAAACCCCTCCCCCCGCCCCCCAAACTTGCCTTGCGGCTGTTGGCGTTTGTTGTAGAATCTCCCGCGTCTAGCATTCGAGGGATCCCTGCTGTTGCAAAGGCTGCTTTTTTCCCCTCGTTTCTTTATTCACATACATAATGTTTGGGTGTATTGGGTGCTCCTGTAAATAGGAGTTCAAGAGCTTGATTTCTTCAAGTAAACATTCTGTCGCAACAATACCTAAGTATTACAGTATGACCAGAAAAAAATTAATTATATTCACCTGAGTTTCCATTCCCTTTCTTCTATGAACTAATAGCTACCTATATAAATTATTTCCAACACCGTAGGAGACACTCTTGTAAAGATCGCTGTAGAAGATTGAAGATTTTAACCTTGAGCTGCAGGCACACATCGATCCTAAAATTCTTTGTATGCAATCGAGCCACATTTATAGCAAACAATGCAGTTCATGAGACAAACACTAGACAAAAGAGTAACACCCATCACCCTAGTGCAAAACTTTCTATATATAATGAAACCATAAAAATATTTAGTGCCCTTCCTAATGATATTAAGGGAATAGTTGACAATTTGAGTGCTTTTAAAATTGCTCAAAATCATTTTATTATGTACAAGATTATCTGAGTGGCAAATTATCCTGTTATTGCTTATGTAACTTTGTAAGTAGTATTTAGATTCTTTACTGACAAATCATTGTCGAATTCATTTGATGCCTGCTCGAAAGTTACTTAAATTTATGTGTACTGAACAACTGACAATAGATGTCGTGCATTGCTAGTCAACAAAATGGCGAGAGGTGGCTGTAAAAACCTACTGAAAGTTTAAAACAAAGTTAAACTTGTATTTGTACACACATATTTATGTCTTATAACTACAGAGATTTGATTTTGTTTCTGAACTATCCCTGCTTTGTTTTTGTTTTCCCATGTTGTCTGTGTATTATAATTGTCTTTTTTATGTTCATTATTCAAATCTGACATTGTACATATGCACTCCACCGTACATCTAGACATGTTCAGTGTACACGGGTTTTTATGGCAACTAATGAACTCGCTGAACGGAATCCAATCCAATCCAATAGCACGGAAGCTTATTTTGCAACTTCATATTAATGGAGATAAACGTATGCAGAACTATGTAATAAGTAATCTTTGTGGGTATAAAGAGGATAGATAAGATTACAGCTATGGTCAAATCTTAAAAAAGGGGACTGCTATATGGTGAGTTCAAAAACATCTGATGTGTTACATTCACGCGACTTTCTCATTTGTTCAACTACAGAATTCCGAAGGTACATGTATTTACAAAGGAACTTTATAATTGTTGGAATTGACAGTAAAGCAGTACTTCAGCTCTTTGCTGTAGTTTAACAAAACCAAAACGTCATTTCATGATTATTCATATCAATTTCCATGAACATTTACATTAGGTGAACTTCTGTGCTTTATAATTTGTGCTCCTGTATTTTAACAATTCAGTATTTAGTATGTACATGTATAGGAAACCCATGTATGATCACTAAAATCCTTGTTTTGCTGTAAAGGTGCGATTAACACCAGTGCCATTTTTATGCTGTAATGAGAGTCCCATGATCCAATAGCAGGATGTTCTGCTGACCAGCATCAGGCGTCCAGTTCTCAGGACTGTGACAAATGAAGCGGTAGAGCCCTTTTAATCATCACGTGATGATTGACAGACAGGGAGATTTTATCTGGAGCATATCGTGTGTGGGGTAGTCGCGTGTAGACGCTACGGCGCCCCCTGCTGCAGTACTGCCAACCCTTGTGACGCGGTTTTCTTTTGTTGCAGATCCGATGAGGACGACCCTAGTGGCAGCAGCAAGTACACCCGCATGGAGGAGGAGAGCATCCAGGACAAGGAGCGGTTTGCGAGGTGAGCTGCAACTCCGGTCCTTTTCCCTTTCTTATGCCCGAAGATGTCCAGCCTCTTCCATTCTTCATATTTTCCTGCCCGTCTCCTCATGCTAGGAGTTTTCTCTTTCTACCATCTACAGTTTGTTCACCAGCTCATGGTCCCTGACAGGAATGTAGCGAGTCAGTACGTCAATAAACAATTCCAGGTACATAACAATATCTGAAGCTGAATACGTGCTTCTGGTCGCGCTTACGGTAGTAGTGCCAACTTTGGAATGTGTATTCACGCTAGATTAAAGTAAAGAAGTCGCTCAAAATAGCGGAACTTAGATTTTATTTTCAGTTCGTGCAGTATATTTAGCTTATAAAACGTAAACAATGTTTTCAGCTACTTCGTCTTTCTCCCACTGATCATTTCTATCTTTTCTATATTTTTCAAAAAAACCTGCAAGTCTGTTTCGGTCTTAAGTGATATATCCTCAGGGTTATATCGTGCAATTCCTGTAAGGATGAGTCACGTGTTAAATTTCTTTAACTATTCATTTTACCTTAGCTCAAGCTAATACTATGGAATTGAGATCTCATACATGGGGCAAGCAAACAACAGTGTGGCCCGCGAAACAGAAATGTGTTCGCTTTATAACCCTCTTTAGGTTTGTTTGTTTCAATCATCCTATAAAGATTTGTTTTATACATAGAACCGTCACTTTGAATCCCTTTGTTCTGCAACCATAATATCATAGCAGATTTCACAGCGCACCTAGGCGGGGGTTTATCTATTTCTACATTACTTTTTTCATTACCCTGACATAAAACTAGTGACTCGTACGATTTTACAACTAAAATTAAGAGAAATTAACAGCGAGAAAACATAGCGCGAATAATGTATGTTGACAACGTAATCAGCAGAACGTTTGCGAGAAAGTTTACAAAACTAGGGTTACTGCGTGTAATGTCTCTCCTCTCCCCTTCATACCCTATGGCTATGAGCTGCTGAACAGATAGTAAGTATGGCAGACAAGAGGAAGTATTATATTTCACCCAAAAATACATAAAGATTTCACCGAAAACACACATTTTGAGGTTCCCTGAATAAAAAAGTATTAGAAAAGAGCCTGTCAGTATCTATATCTGTCTGTGAACATCGTAAATGGACCAGTTGTGCCCAATGGTGTCTGTTATGATCTAATGAGGTCACCTTGTCGCTCTACCCCACATCCTTCATTTTGTGCATGAAGCATTTCCCCTTCACAAGCATCAGAAAGGTTTGTTTTCAACTGTAACGAATGCTTTATAGCTCGGCGAAAAGTAGGTGGAGGTATATCCGCCCTCTTTCACATAAACTTGGGTTTCATTGCTGTAGATAATGGCAAACGTGGAAAAAAAAAAAAAAAATGAAAGGGGCAATGAAGCCGCATCCTGTAGTTTTCTAGTTCTATAGTGTTATCAGTATCACACGGCAACAACTAAAATCTTGAATGTTAAGTACAATTCAAATAAAATCCTCTTGCTTTTTCTTTAACGCTTTCTTTCTTTCTTTCTTTCTTTCTTTGGGTGGGGGTGGTTTCCTAGCAACGGCATAAGTAGACATCCAGGGTTGATTTACAGTATTATCTTGATTCCAAGATAAGGATTTCAGAGTTCGTTATTCTGTATCGCAAGACAGCGTTTGAATTACGCTCAGTTATTTAAAAGAGGTAAATATTTATTTTTGCATAAAAAGACAACTGTAATGTTACCTTTACTAGAGAACTGTGCAGGCGGTGAATGTTTTCTATTCCTGGTGCTTTGAACATCGTAATAACTCCTTTCACTATCTGCGGACGTTTGGAGGCCCCGTCAGATGTGTCGGTCTGGGTGGCTCAGTTGGTTAGACGCTGGTCTACTGATCCCAAGGTCGCGGGTTCAAACCCGGCCCAGGCCGATGGTTTTTAAGTGTGCTTAAAAACGACAGCTCCATGTCAGTAGATTTACTGGCATGTAAAAGAACATGCGGGACGAAATTCCGGCACACCGGCGACGCTGATGTGATCCTGGCAATTGACAGCGTCGTTAAATAAGAAAATAATTTTTTTTTTCCGTCAGATGTGGCAGGCATTTGCTGAAACCCCAACATTTCACGAAGGTTCTAGGCGCATCATGAACAGCCATGATGTATAGAATGAAGTTACACAATATGTCTAACTAGCTCCGTCATTTCATGGAGAACCGCGGCAGAATGCATACTTTCACATTTTTTCAGCACCCATCGGCTTTTTGGCCTAGGGTCTTCTCGAAATGACGGGTTTCAGTAAATCCGTGTGACATCGAAGAGCATTGTTTCGTGGTACAAGAAAGCTCGATCATCCCATGTACAGAATTTCACATTTTCAGCAAGCAGTTATTCTCTCAGATTCCAGGGCAGCAATTATAGCAATTACTTCCTACTTGTCACCAAAAAACCAAACAATTATAGAATGTTGGAAAATCCTTACCTATCTAACAGCACTTCAAAAACACCTAGTCTTCCAATGGATACCAGCTCACTGTGGACTGAGTGGTAATGAGAAAGCTGATTTTCTTGCAAAAAAGGGTACCAGCGGTGTACAAAAATCTATAGTTAATCTGCCTTTTTATGCAGCTAAAAGATTAGTCAGCTCTGAATTCAAAAAAATTATTGCAAAATATTACTATGAAAAATCAAAGAATAAAGGATGGGAACTACCAAACATTCAAACAGTAATTCCTGAGTATCCTCGAAAAACAGCAGTTGCAACCTTCAGGTTGATTACAGGACATGATTGTCTGGCAAAACATTTAAATAGAATTGGGATATATTCTTCACCACTCTGTCCTCTATGTGATCTGCAAGAGGAAATGGATCGAGACCACCTTCAAATATGCCCGGCCACTTCTAGTGCCCCATCCATCAGTGAAAAATATTGGAGAGCAAGAGGATTAATGACTTCATTGTCAGAAATCCAGCATTAGCTAACAACAACAACAAATATTGCAGCCAAAACACACACTTTTTCACCGTAACTGTGCTTTCGTAAAAGTGCTCGGAACGCTCCCTAGCCCAAAACCTTACATTTTGTTTATTTGCACACCATTCACATGGAAATAGCCTCAGAAGAGAACCACATGTTGTCAAGAATGCCTACCATCTGCATTGCCCAAGGCACGAGAGTACGCCTTTCTTCTTTTTCACGTTCATGTGGAGAATGCAGCACTGTCGTCTTATACGGGAGTAATAATTGAAGATCATTTTGAAGAATCCGCTGAATAGAGCGACAAGAAGTTCCAGTTGCGCTGCAGCAACTCTGGATGCAGTTCTCCGATGATCTGAGTTGAGAAGGACCTGGACGTTTTGGCTTGTAACACAGATTGCTTTGACAATTCATGTTTTGAGGCGAAGCCCATCATACATATGTGGAAATATGTCGGAAACTTATCTGTGTAACAAATAGCACACTTGGTTTCTGGTACAGAAAGCGAATGTAGTAAAATGCAAGGGTATTGTGACTAAGCCTTCGTAGTTTCCCCTCCCTCCCCTCTTTACCCCTCTTCAATGACAGCACTGTTCATACTACTGGCTGGACATACGTAGTTATAGCCAATTAAATGAAGTATTGGTTATTTCTGACGGCTCAGGTCGTCACTCAACTGTTGCTTGTTTCACACCATGTCGTAGACATCAGAAGCTACACGAGGCCAGATTATTGGTGTATGGCAAGCTGGTAGTACAACTCGACAAATTTCAGAAACTGTGTAAATTCACAGAAATGTAATGCCTCCCAAGAAGGGTTTACTGCATACGATAGATGCTCCCAAACTGTGCATATTACTAAATTCTTTTTGTGTACAGAAGTACCAATTTCGCTCGTTTAACAGTAAGTCATCCTTTTTCAGCCATTATGGCACACCAGTCTACTGTGTAAATAAATAATTGTGTTTTTGTAAACTCTTCGTGAGCAGAAAAACAACCAGTTCAATAACAAAATGTGCTAAATCATCCCTTTGGATCATTTTATAAAACCCCTATTTCCACATCATCTATGCACATAGAAAACCTGCAACTCAACATTTGGTGGTGTTTTTCGATTTTGGATTGGTTAAATTTGGACTAATGGGTATAATAGCTAGCCCGAAGCTACATAGTGCATTTGTTTTAGAGAGGGGAAAGAGAAAAGGGCACGCGCCACTTAAAATATAGCTTATATATCTTAAATCCCTCGTGTGCGGGTCCATTTGGGACCAAATTCGGAACATTTCCGCTTACTCAGTTAAAGTAAGAGTTATCTCTATATCCAACTTGTTTCCGAAACAGTATACTTCTGATCGCATTGCAAGCTTAAGGAAGAGAAAGGGGCAGCGTTGACCTATAGTGTAAAAATCAAGTTCACAAAAGAAGTCACCATCCTGTTTTTATGGGTGGGGTACTACACCCACAGCAGAATTTGCAGATATTTTGGCCGTAACTTGGACAGTAGGCGCACTTGGAACTTTCATGCTTTGAACTTATCTACTACACAACTCCGCTACAGAATCCATCAAGTTAAACAACTAATGTCTGAACAAGAAGCATCTTTTTTACACATCCTTCATTCGAACCATGTGGCAGTACAGTTGTGCTATCTGGGATCTGTCTCCTCTTCCCAGAGAAACCGAATTCAGAGAATCGAAAATAGTTCTTTACACCTGGTTACTGGAGCACCCTGTTACATTCGTAGCACCACCTCCATGCCGATCAAGGACTTCAGCAGGTTCTGCCAAACCTACACGCCAGCTATAGGAAGTTTACGGATCGTACATCCAACATCACAATCCACAACTACATTCCTTCTGGACGTCACTGCCGAAGACTCAAAAGATGTTGTTATAATGACCTCTTGAATTAACTAAAATAAGTTCATACAATCTACCTTGGAAATACCGCCGGGTTATACGTCATATGCAAATTTCATGTGCTTTTTAAAACGTTTTCACTTCTCTGTTTGTTCGGTACAAATTTTGCAAACGATTTTACGATTTTAAACTAACTTCCCGACGAGCTAGAGACTTGAAACTTTAAACATAGCTCTAAACTGGATGACAATGCAATATTAGCTGGCTTTCAAGAAAATCCCCCCCCCCCCCCCTCACTGCTCTTTAAATGGGGAGGGGATGTAAACTAAGTTCACTATGAGCTGGAGATTTGAAACTGAACATTTCTCAGAACTGGATGACAAAGCAATTATTAACTCGCTTTCAGGAAAATCCCCCACTTCGAACTACTCTTAAGATGGGGAAAAAAGAAAAAGAGAACTGCAGACACACACTCATGCCCAAGGCGGGATTCGAAACCGCAATCCCCTGCGCCTAGAGACACCAAGGCTAGGCGTGTTAGCGAGCGCGGCCATGGTGATCGGCTTTAAAACTCACCTTAACCGACATTTGAACTCGGAATCTCTGGAATGTGAAACCAACATGCTATCCCCACACCACAGAGGTGGGCTCAGTTTAGAACTGGATGATAAGCTATATGAAATCGCTTTCAAGGAAATCTTCCCAGCCCAAATTACTCTTTATATGGAACATTTTTTAGAAAATTGTGATTTTTTTTTTTTAAAAATTGCTTTTAACGAATGTGATTAAAATACCATATGTTTATAAAGTTTCTATTTATATCTTAAATTTTCTGGGAATAGCCTCTGAAATCCTTAGACTTTCATAGCTTAGAAACAGATGAAAAACAGAGAGGTACACAAGGTTTTTCTAAGTCTAAATTATTTAAATAAACACCTTTCCTCATTTGATATCATCTCAGAAAGATCAGTTTATCAGTTTCTCAACTGTTTTTAAAGTATATAGTATATGTAAGTTGCACAGAGAAGAGAAAAAGGGTTGAAATCGATGAAGGGCAGGCCTAGGCGACTCGCGCGATACCTTGAGCGAGCTTCATTTTTTTTACCTGCTAAACATACAGTTGTCAGTCAAGGTCGTGAGCAATCTGCGCTCTCTGAGCACCAATTGTCCAGCCCCGATGAAGGAGTGATAGGGTAAGTTATAAATCGTACCTTAGATACCATTTAGGAAACAAGAAGGCCATAAGTTATCTTAATTACTCTCACCAAAGAGGGGTGGGAGTGTTCAGATGGGGCACAATATAAAGTTCGAAATATCCTGCACATTTACTGTATTTGAAACAATTTTGATTAATAAAGAAAGTAGGGAGAATGGAAGCGAGAGGGGGACGAGATAAAAAAATCTGCATTTAACGCAATAACGCAAGCAGATCTGCGGTTTCTGCCAATATAAAATATTTTCTTTGACAAGTAACGCGATTTGTGATCTTGTTTCTAGTTAGATATGTCTACGTGATATGCATTTCTTAACAGTTTAAGAGAACTTGTGAAATTTCACTTTCGCATAGCCATAAAAATTATCTTTAAATAGAAGAAAAATGTATTAAGTAATGTCGCTCTCTACCGGATATGCCTTAAGCTTAAAAGGATGAAGTGCAGATAATATTTAATACACTTTGTCATGTTTAGCAGACTTAGCTAAATACAGTATTATTTTTGGAAGCTGCTTTGCACATATTTACCTACTTGCAACTAATCCCCGATACTGTATTTGAAACACACATTTTAATGAAACTCCACGAAATATAGTGCTTTAAATTTCTAAAGGATCTCGAAAGACAAGTTCAGATACCTTAATGTAAACCATGCTTGATTTTATTTTATAACAGTCGACGATACTCAAGTTTCTAAATAATAATAATAATAATAATAATAATAATAATAATAATAATAATAATAATAATAATAATAATAATAATAATAATAATAATAATAATAATGGTGATAACGAAAGAAGAAAATATAAAAATATCATCAATTTGTCTGTTGACTATTAATAAATGATTAACGAGCAGAAATTGCATGTGTAGGATGATTTTTTTACCATAAGAGCGACAGCTGTTGCAAGTTCGCCGTCCCACATCTGTTGTGCCTATTACCGGACGACAGTTATTCATTTTGTTGAAAAGGAAGTCAAAATTTCACCCAGAGGTTGTACTGTTTAGCCACAAAGTGACAGCTCATTCAAATCAACCTCCGTCAAGGAATAGATAATTTTATATTGATTCTGAGACGATCAGCAGTTCAATCTTGTGATATGAAACTGGATATCTAAAAGGAATGTCTGCCCTGGAGTTCTCACGAGAGAGTTCAAAGAGTTATTTGCACAAACGACAAAGAAAGTAATGCGTTTTGAAGAGCTTTCTGAGTGTGTTTTGAGAACTAAGTGCTTGTTTTCTCGTAAGTCGCATGTTCCCACAGCCTTGCGAGATATAGTGCATACTTAGGTGTATAGCCCAGCATCTCTGTAGGTTCTGGGATTCATTTTGCTTTTTACTTTTTATTTTCAGCACCTAATAGTTAGTGGAGAAAGGATATGTTGTATTCCATCTAAAAATTCGATCTCGAGAAAAAAATTACAAGTTTTGTGGTCGTTTGATTAAAAAAGAAAGCATTTTTGGAGAAAAGTCCGCGTGCGAACTTGTAGGCGTAGTGTATAGTGAGAGAGAGAGAGAGAGAGGGGGGGGGGGCAGCATAAAAGTCGAATAAATACCATACTTCCTATTTAAGAAAATAAGGTAGCTCAGGCCCCGTAGCTCAGTCGGTAGAGCACCTGCCTGCTGTGCAAGGTGTCCTGGGTTCAATGGTGAATGGGAATTTTTCTCCCACTAGGATTCCGCATCCTCCAGAGCCTGGAAGTATGAATGGGAGTGTAATTTAATGTAAAAAAATCATGGAAACCCAATGTTTAGTAACATCGCTAAGCAAGTGAACACCATTGCAATTGTTCCAAGAGATTAAAAACCGTCCATATGACCTTTAATATTAAAGGCTGCGTAGAAATGAACATAAAAGAGAATGCGACAATTTTTAAGAAAATATCTCCGACTTTTACACGAGAAATTTTTTTTTATTTTTTGTTTTCTCAAAAAAATTTTCTAACGATTTTAAATAAATTCTATATTTTAAGATATAATAACAAATAAAATATAATATACCTTGAACATTTTGAGAATAGCATTATGAATTCATTTTGTAGAAACTTTTATAACTTATAAACCCTTATGGGGTGGATTTTACCACGTTAAAACTGTGCTCTCTTTAAAATACATAATGTATTTCAAATAACTTGTGACACAAATGATCTCCTATATATCGGTCCCGTTAGTTTGAACTTAACAATACTTTTGTCGTTTTTTTAAGTCCCGACACCGTTCATTTGCTTCTCGAGATGCTGTACAAAGAGTATGGAATTTCTAAGCTAGCGCATAGCGCCCCGCATTTTAAATATTTGACTGTCGCTTATCCGCTTTTACCTGCAACAAAATACGCAGCGAAATTAATTCTGCAAACGTTTATTTGGATTAGCATGAAATGGTAAGGAAAATAAGCTTTCACAACTATAGCTTATAGAAACTATATAAAATAAACGATACTGCCTAGGCATAGTTATGAATGTAGTATAAGATTTTTCCATTCAACTTGCGAAAACTATTTTCCTGTGTTTGTGAAGCCCCACCCTGTTGTCATTATATTATACCTGTTGCGTGATGCAGTTGAAGTAAATGCATGCAACTTAAGTTATATTATATCCATCACAGCACCAACACACATGAGTTTCTAAGCACACGTGTAATTTTACAAATATTTTGCAATATTTCCTTGGATTAATGAGTTTCTAGTAGGTAAGGTGGTGTTATTTCACGAGCTCCACTAATACTATGTTCCTATGGCTGTTTCGTAATATCGGTTGACTTTCGCAATTATTTCCAACATACGTGAACAAAAAGACACCTCATTACACCCGCTTGCGGTTGTGCATAGTTATACCATAAGACTGTTACAAGCGTATAATTACTTCTACTATACATACATGTACTGAAAAAAGAACATTTTATTAAATCCTGCCTTGCTCTGGGAATACCGCCAACAGTCCATGGTTATAGGAATACAGTCATCTTTTACTATCCTTAACTTAAGGTAGAAAAGTCTGATGTGTTGCAATCACATGACTTTCTCTACTCTTGTACTAACCATTCTTATTCCTATATCTTCTTCGTGTTAGTTAAGATAAACATTTGTACAAATTACCTTATTGCTCATTTCCTTGTAGGTGCAAGGAGAATATTAGAATACAGTAGGCTTTGTGGGATAGCCAAATGTTATAAAGCTTTGAGATTCTGTTGTCTTTGCTCACTTAACATATAAAAAAATGAACAACGATGATCCATTTTACGAAAGTTCTAAGTTTTCCGAAACTCACACACATAACAAGGAATATCTCCGAAATGGTTAACCCTACAAGAAAATTTATTTAGACATAAATTGTGTATTTTAGCAAGATCTACATTTTTTGTATAGTATGATTTGGCCTATCTCTAACGGTTTACCAGTTATGCAGAAGTCGTCCAGAGTAAATACGATTACAGGGGCTATAGCCAGAAAATTCAAGATATACATTTCATTTGTCATAAAAATATCTCAAACATATGACATTTTAACCAAAATCGTTAGAGCCATTTTCAAGAAAATCAAAATTTTCGAAAAATTTTCCTTGTAAAGGGTAGTTTAGGGCGGGGCTATTTTCTTCAAAATCTTCGTGTCGCATCCTTGAAAGACATTAAACTTAAATACCAACTTTGGTTTTTAACCGACTTTTCGTTTTTGAGTTATGCTGTCCACAGACTGACAGACTGACACACAGACACACACACACACGGACCTTTTTCTAAAAATGCCTTTTTGGATTCAGGGGCCCTCAAAACATATATTTCCGGTGAAGTCTCGACATCGAATTTTTGGTTGGAATACAATACTTCCCCTACTTACCAGTAGAGAAAGTAAAAAGTACAGATTTCTTAAATCTCTTAGCATCTTATTACTTTTTCTACTACGTGTAGTAACTAGGTGAAGTATTATATTCGACCCAAAAATTCGATGCCGAGGTTTCACCAGAAGTATATTTTTTGAGGCCCCCTGCCCAAAAAGGCCGTTCTAGAAAAAGACTCTGTGATCGTGTGCGCGTGCGTGCGTGCGTGTGTGTGTGTGAGAACACTAAACTCAAAAACGAAAAGTCGATGAGAAACCGAAGTTGCTATTTAAGTTTAATATCTTTCAAGGATGCGACAGGAAGATTTTGAAGAAAATTCCTCCAACCTAAACTAGTCTTTACTCTAAAATGACTCAACGATTTTGATTAAAATGACATGTTTAAGCTATTTTTATGGCAAATGAAATGTGTATTTTGAATTTTCTAGCTATAGCCCACATAGTCCTGTTTACTCTGTTTGACTTTTGCATAACAGATAAACCTTAAGAGATTGACCAAATCTTACTAGACAAAAAATGTAGGTACATCTCGTTAAAGCACACGTTAGTGAAATTCATTTTGTTGTGGATGAACCATTTCGGAGATATTCCTTGTTATTTGTGTAAGTTTCACAATACTTATACTTTTCTCAAATGGAAGGTCATTATTCACCTTATCTCTAGGCCGTGCAAAGAGAACGGAATTTCAGAACCTTCATATAGCGACGAGGTTTAAGACATTTGACTATCGCTCAAAGCCTTATTCCCATATTCCCCTTGCACCTACAAGGAAATTAGTAATAAGATAATTTCTGCAAATGTTTATCTCGACTAACATGAAGAAGATAGAGGAATAAGAGTTTGTAAGAATAGTAAAAGAGTAGAGAAAGTCATGTTGCAACAGAGGTTTTTTTTATATCTATCTCTATTAATAGAGATAAATGTTCTCAGAATTAGCTTCTTACCAGGGCGAGGTATTTGAGTACCTTTCCGGTCCCACAAGAGCACTGCAGGTTACGATCACACGGACATTAGGGCAAGGTCAGGGCACTGGTTGTGTTAAGCACAGCCGCTCCAGGACGCAGAGTACAGTGCAGTAGTTGAGAACAGAGAACCTAACTCTGGATTAATTTGCAATTAAAATAAATCTTGAAGTGTGTCTTAAGTGCAGGACTAGTAAATCCATGTATACAAGTGTGGAGGAGTTAGAATTAATGCATTTCTCTACAGATGAAAACATTTCATGCAAGGTTTGTGATACAAGTTTTGTTTTTGAGAACAAAAAATGTATATGGCCATGCAGTGCAACAAGATACAAAAATGTTTACCGATGTATAAATTTATGAATGGTATAAATAATTCAATCTGTCACATATGATTCAAGCTTTTATTGTATTGTTCTTTTACTATCTCAATGTGCAATTGAATGACTATCCTGCATATAATTTCAAATTAGCTGCTCATCAACAGATACACGTTTACTTTGCGCGCTACTGTATGTCGTTTGATTGAATGCCCATTGTTTACGTTGTCGCTGGCCGGCATTTCGTGGGCTACGTTCGTGTGCACTAAACTTGAAGAGGCAGGTACCGAAATGTCTAGCCCTGCTGGCTTAGAAGGTCCACTCTTTCAATGACTTCGCGAGAAACAACTGAAGGGTGATGGCACTGATAACACCTCGAAATAGTCGAGTGTAAAGCACCCAGATGCCTTTCTCAACTCTTGCACAAACTATTCTTACAAACGCTTAATCCTCTAGCTACTTCATGTTAACCGACATAAACACTTGCAAAAATTATCTTACTGATAATTAGGAATATAAGAATACGGTAGGCTTTAAGCAATAGTCAAATGTTTAAGAGGTGGCTTTGACATTCTCCTTGTATGTCCAGGACAAAAAATAACGAATGATTTTCCTATTTGAGAAAAGCGTAACTATTGAAAGATTCATACAAATAATAAGGGACATTCCGGAAATGTTCCATTAAAAGGATACGTGTTTGATGTAAATTATGCGTATGGTTTGCCCATTGTGCAAAATTCATCCAGAATGAAGAGGACTTCTGAGGACATTTCCGGAAAATACAAGATAAACGATTCATTTGTCGGGAAAATATCTTGAACATGTGAGATTTTAATGAGAATCGTTTCAGCCATTTTTGCGAAAATAAATATTTTCTAAAAATGCTCCATGTGAAGAGTAGTTGGGAGGGGGCGGAGGATTTTGTTGAAAATCTTTGTGTTGTATACTAGGAAGGCGATGGACTTTATCAAGCTTGGTATTTAATCAATCTTGCGCGCGCGCTTGCACATCTTTTTCTAAAATGCTTACTTTTCTTTAATTCAGAGATTTTTCAGTGAAATATGATAAGTACTTTCTTTACTTATATACGTAGTAGAGAAAGTAAAAAAAACCAAAACTACTGAGCATTTCAAAGCAATAACAACGAATATCTGGGTAACGGTTGATGCTTAAGGGAGAAGAAAAAATATATAGTCTGATATAAACTGTATATTTCTAATGAGATCTAAATGTTTAGCTATTAAGTTTGTCTTTCTCCTGTGGTTTACCAGGGAAAGAATATTCATTCAGAATTAAGAGGACTATCGGCTGTTGGCAGGAAATTCAAGATTAGTGTTTTATTAGTCAGCAGAATATCTGAAACATATGGTATTTAAAATCGTCAGAACCGGTTTTGAAATAATTATAAAGGAAAAAGAAAGAACAATACTTTCCATTTAAACTATACTTTGGTTGGATATATTTTTTTTAATTGTCTTTTCTTGAAAATTGCTCAACTTATTACCAAGTTGGATATTTAATTTTTGGTAGAGATACTTCTATCTGCTACACGTAAGTGTTGGAGGAAGCCAAAAAAGGTGGGTTGCGTATATGTTATCCTTAACTCTCTGTACTAGCGAACATCTTTGTGGATTTAAAACGGAAAGTATTGCTTGCCGACAATTTTTGTGTTGGGAAACAACAGTGTTCTCAAAACAACTGAATGTGCATCACTGAAGGTTTCCGTATTGGATACAACTGGTCAGTATTGAACGGTGCTGAAGGAAGGCTGTCGCTGAGGCGGCAGTGTGCGAATGTCGTTATGTTGCAGTTTTCTCGGGATCAGAATCCGGACTTGAAGGAGCACGTTTCAGTTTGAACATTTGTTACTCAACTGATCGAGAAGTGCCACGCCCACGCGATATTCACCACCCCCACACATCATCACGATCTTTACGCAACGGGTGGGTGTTGTGACTTTGGCTTATTGCGGAAGATGTAGACATTTTGCAGCGGAGACTTCAATGCCTCGAGTGGAAATGTTGAGCTGGGACAAGCAATGCTGAACGAAAGTTCATATTCAGGTTCCATTATACAAGAATCTTCATTTTTATTATTCACTTTGCCATTTCCTAAGACTTATTGCATTTGACCTAAAAAGATCTGAATCAAAAAGAGCAAAATGTAGAAAAACGCCAAACTTTGTGAATGCAAACTGCTGTGTTGTCATAAACGGAATATTAATATGGCATTTTAGGCATTTTCTCCCATCCCAAATAACTTCAGGAAAAGGTGTCTTTTTTTCATGCAGCTCTGAGGAATTTTAACTAAGTTGTAATATGTTTGGGATTTTGCAACGAGACCTATCTTGAAAAGTTTTGTAGTCTATTACATGTTGTTCATTAGCTTTCTATTGTTATAACGAGAAACCATAAGGCACGGAAAAAGACTTACCACGTAAGAATATGCAGATATCCTCAACGTGTAAATTAATGTTAATAAGCTATTTTGCAAATAATTTGTAGAATATACTGGGTGGAAGGGAACTTATTACATTCCTTCTAATACATGCTTCATAGAAGCATTACAAACAAAATAGTCTAATGGCATTTTGTTCTTTGATCAGCCGATTTCGAAAAAATAATGGTTTTTGTCCCAAATTGGAGGCGTAATTTCACGAGAATGTACGAAGATAATAGTTTGTTGATTTTAAGATGCGTAGAGTAACTTATTTCTGACAGTTTCGGTAATAATTATGGGACATCACAGAGTTTCGAAATAATTCATCACTTAAAAGAAAGGAATATTCCGAATAGCTTTTTCAGACTAAAGTCGACAACATTGCGTTGAGGTTGGTCACGAATCTGAACCAGTTTCTGGATGCAAACATGTCGGTCTCTTGCACACAGGACACAGAGTGGTGTAATGTTGTGGGAGATAATTTTGATTGGCCTACACTCGTACACTAAACACGGAAGGACATGGCATAGTATTTGTGTACGCTCTCGAGACACCACACTGCAGTGTTTGTTTATACACCGACCTAGTGAAAGTGATACCCACACAATTTTCAGTATTGGTAGCTTGTTTTCGACAAAACTATCTCCGTAGGAAATGGTCAGGGACAGTTGTGTTCCAAATACCGAAATCTATCATTGGTTAAAATAAATGTGATGACTTCCCTTCTACCCGGTAGGTATATGCAGGTAATTTATTGGGGTAGAAGATAAAAAATAATGAATTTTAAAGAAATGGTCCATGTGTGTGTGCGTATGTATCAAAGAGAATGAGAGAAAGAAAGTGAAAGAGAGAGTGAGAGAGAATGATTTAAATAATATGTGATAAATACCAAGTAGATAAACAGTGAAATTATAATGTTGCAAGTTTAACACAAAAATATATATGACAAATTGTGAGACAAATTGGAATAAATATGTGTGTAATTACACACAAACATTTTCTAACGCTATAAATGTAGAATATTGGTTCACTATTAATGGACTTCCAGACCTGCTGTATGGTTGGTTGTGTCATCAATAAAGCACGCCTCTGAGAGCCGCGCTGAGGCTCTAAGCTAGTAACGAGTCAGAGAAAGACTCGATCGGGCAAACCCTGTCGGTGCCTGCTGCTTA
This sequence comes from Tenodera sinensis, assembly GCA_030765045.1. Taxonomy (NCBI): domain Eukaryota; kingdom Metazoa; phylum Arthropoda; class Insecta; order Mantodea; family Mantidae; genus Tenodera; species Tenodera sinensis. Next base: position 30,502,895 of record CM060967.1, read on the forward strand.
GCGCGGTGGTAGCGTTGCCTAGCGTTAGCAGGCGTAGGACCCGAGTTCGATTACAGGAACCGGCGTGGGGACTTTCTCCCGCTGGGACACCTGTTCCAGAGTGCACCAATACTCACTAGGTCCCTGAGGGGCCAATTGAAGAGCTACTTGCAGCTCTTGGTTGAGAAGACCGCATGACCGGCCAGGAGGGATCGGAGCACTGACAACGTCCCACTTCCAGTATTGCACCTCATACATGACGCCTGTGGTGGGCAGAGGTGGAGAACGCAGTGGTCGGGCGGTAGGCCTTGTCCCGGATGGGCTGTTGTGCCATGAGGATCTTCCAAAGATGCGACACTAGATTTTCAAGATTTTCGTTCTTTATATGGACATGTTTTGATTATTTTTTATTTTCTTGAAATCAGCTCTGACGATTTTCTTTAAAATGTAAATTTAATGTGTGTGATTACTAAAATGTATATCTTGAATTCTCTCTGAATTCCTTTTCATTCGTAACAGATAAAAGTTTCCACAATTTATGTTGATCAGGTTAAAGCAAACACTTGATACCAAAACTTGTGCAGTGACCAATTCACTGCTATTGATTTGAATTCTCCAATGCTTTTAATCTTTTGAAGTTCTAAGACTCATTTATCATGATGTCACTCAAAAGATAGGGAACTAGTCATTGCTTGTCTTGTATCCCCCTTGTGCCAACAACGAAATCTGTAACAAAACTATAATCTGCAATCGGTTATTTCAATTAACACGAAATGGATAGAAAAATAGGCTTTAGTAAGATAAGTTCGTGAGATAAAAAATATTAAGCAGAGGTTATGTAAATGTTTTTCTAAGTGTGAAAGTGGGCAGACCTGTTGGAGAAATAAAAAGCCAGCACTTCTGCTCAGAGCAGTGACAGTTACAAATGGTGAAACTAACCCAATTGCAGTTGACGCAGCGTTGAGCCATCATTTAAATTGGCAAGTTGTTGGAAGGAAGATGGTACACATGATTGGAGTGAGTCGCTGTAGCAGCGGGAGGAGAGCATTTGTGTCGTGACCCGCTCCTTTCCCACGGTCTAGCAGCAGATACAAGTTGCAGCCGCAGGCCATCGTACCTGTCTGCTCCGCCTCCTCGAGTTCACGGACGGCTACCACTCCGCGCGCGAATCCAACTGCGAACACGAGCAATCCGAGCCCAACAAGAGTTTATGTAAACTTTGTCCAAATGAGTTGGTCTCATTGGGTTTCCTCCATGTTTTATTGTTTGGAATACATTACTCGTACAGAAGTTACCTACGAGTGACAACCTGAAAGTCCTAGAGGTCCGCTAGATAATGTATCACCTGGCCGAAAACTTCTGTGGCAGACTGTGGAATACTGTTCAGACTTCTTTGTACTTCACCTCTTCCGTCATGTAAGTGATCCAAAGACTCAGTAGACGACACAACAAGAGAGATCAGACTGGAGGACCCCCACTCCATCAGAGGCACCGCATTACAGGCTTGCCACTGCGAGCGGGCATTGTCGTGCAACATTCGCTCCCATACGCATCCTTCATACACATGTTAATGCCAGATGCACTTCTGATTTCAAACTGAATAATTGCACACTACACATTTGGACGAATTCGTCTATGACAGTACCTTGCTGCACCTGTCCTCATTACATTAATAATTTCTGGACAAGACCAGACGTTTTTCCGACACAGAAAGATTTGTATTTGCGCACACAATATTATGTTGCTCTTTGCATGTCGGGCAACCCATTCTAATCTTCACTATGCGTCCCTCTACCTCTAAGCAAAATGATGTCAAAAGTATCTTTGAATTTTTTCCTACCTCAAAATAATCCCAATAATTGTAGAGATACACAAAGTGTTAGCGATATGAGTGCGCACACTGTAACGGCGACTTCTTGACGTTAAGCTGAAACATAAATTCCTCTACCATTTCCTCCTATAAGTGCATGGTTGCATAAATAAAGCAAAATTGCTCGAATGTTTAATTTTTTTAACGTCCTCCAACATTGTGTCATATCGTACGAATGAATGATGCTCAAATGAGCCCGAGGTCCATGGAGCTTTAAGTTACCCGACATTCGTCTTCTCAGGGTAGGGAAAACCTCGGGAAAAAAACCTTACCCGGATAACTTACCCTAACTCGCGACCTCTTGAACGTGAGGCAGACACGCTAGTCGAATGTTTGAGCCAATGTCACCACTCCTTTATCTTTACTTTTGCAGTTAGCATTGAGAGGTAGAGCTTCAAAGGATGAATTATTTGTCTTTGCCATTTGTTGCAATTTTGTCGTTTGGACACAAAATGATATTAAATAATTGGATTCATGTATACCTGTTGGAGTAAATTCGTGTAAATATGCTTGGCAATTGCACAACTTTGGCATGTTTGTGTGGAGGGGAAGATCAGGAATGTTGGCACTAAAAGCTACTGCCTGAACACTGTTCAGAAAGCTTGAAAATTCAATAATATACATTTCATTTATCATAAAAATATCTTCAACATGTTATTTTAATCAAAAACTTCAGAGAAATTTTTGAGAAAATAAAACTTTTCGAAAAATGATCCATGTAAAGTGTAGTCCGGGGTGAGAAGATTTTCTTGAAGTCTGTATCGTATCCGTGGAAGATGCTGTACTTAAATACCAAGTTTGATTTTTATTCAACTTTTCGTTTTTGAGTTATGCTTTTCTGTCTGTCTCTCGCTCTCTGTCTCTGTCTCTCTCTCTCACACACACGCGCACACACACACACACACACACACACACACACACACACACACTGGAGAGGACACACGCGCACGGGGACCATTTTCTAAAATTTTTGTGTTTTATTAGCCAACGTATATTTCTAGGGAAGTCTCGACATCGGATTTTTGAGTGGAACAGAACACTTCCCTTGCTTATTATGTGTAATAGAGAAAATGGAAATACTCCACTTATGAAATCTTGATGTTGAATGTATGTGTAGAATGCAGTGCTTCCTGCAGTCCTAGAGCAAGAAAAAAGTCAAAAGCTGCGAAGAGAATTCACGGTGAAGTCGAGTAAGGATGATGTTCTTGGACTTCAGTGTCCCAAAGCTTTCAGTTTTGTTCCTCCTCTTCATTTAGCATATGACTAGATGTTTCTTTTCAACTAAAGACTCTCCGGAGAAAAATGAAACATTTAACTAGCTATTAGTTTTCGGCTTTGCGCACAATTGCTAAAGAGCCACACCAAGAATTAGGGACTGAGGGGCTTAGGATCAGCTTTACAGAAAGTTGCAACAACTAGGAGTTTTTACCCGAAATATTGTCGGTCTGGTTTTGACGTAAGGTAAGGACACGAGTAAGTATTTTTAAATTAAAATGGACCCTACTCAAATTCGGGATTTGACAGGAAAAGATGCCCAAAGGCCAGACAGAGCTTTCATATAACTTTCCAACAAAGATGTCAGCCAATACATGCAGATTTTAAGAAGACTTCTATGGTGTAGCATTTCGGGATCGAACCATAGCCTCGTCAATCCGATAGTCAGCTTTACGTTGACTTAAAGCGACGACCATCCAAACAATGCTTACCCCAGCCGGAACGCTGGCTTTCATGGCCTACATCGCTACCTGTCGCAGCTCCTCAATTTTCTTAGGATTCTGAAGGGCAGCTGTATACCCGGGACTTAAAATCCGCACCCCCATGGGCGGGTTCCAACGCGGGTGCAAACGGTGGCCGGGAACCAGAACCCCACACCACGCGACGCAGAAAGAAGGTATTACCCCGCCCCCCAAATTAAAATTTGACCACGTGTGATGCGCTATATGATATATTGTGGAAAAAATGCAAAAGTGATCATGTAAAAGATTTCTTACTCTGAACGCTTTATCATCGTGTATACCCTTTTAAAAAGGGTTATAATATACCACATGTTGAGAATAGGTTCCAAACCTGTATATGTAGATACAAATTTAAAATTAAAAAGTCTGACGTGTTGCACTCATATGACTTTCTCTACTCTCATACCAAGTACATCTTAAAAACTCTTGTTCCTCTATCTTCATATTGGATATAAACATTTGCTGAAATTATTTAATTGCATATTTCCTTGTAGGTACAAGGGGAATGTGGGAATACAGTGGGTCTTGGGCGACAATCGAACCGTTTAACGCTGGTCGCCATATGAAGGCTTTGAAATTACGTTCTCATTGCACGGCCAAGAGAAAAAAGTGAATAACAAACTTCCATTTACGAAGGGTGTAAGTATTGCAAAACTCACACAAATAACAAGGAACGTCTCCGAAATGGTTCATTCCACAAAAAATACATTTGGGCATAACTTGCATGTTTTAACGAGATCTACATGTTTTGTACACTAAGATTTTGGTCTATCTCTTACGGTTTACCAGTTTTGCAAAAGTCATCAAGAGTAAACAAGACTACATGTGCTATAGCCAGAAAATTCAAAATATGCATTTTATTTGCCATGAAAACATCTTAAACATATGGCATTTTAATCAAAATCATTCGAGCCATTTTTGAGAAAATAAAAATTTTCGAAAACTTTTCCATGTAAAAGGTAGTTGAGGGTGGAAGAATTTTTTTCAAAGTCTTCGTGTGGCATACTTGAAAGATATTAAATTTAAATATCAAATTTGGTTTTAACAGACTTTTCGTTTTTGAGTTATGTTGGTCACGCACACACATGCACCCACCCACACACACACCCACCCACCCACCCACCCACGCACACACACACCCACGGACCCACGCACACATACGCGCGCACGCCTTATACTAAAATGTCTTTTTTTGATATCTCAAAACATTTATTTCCGGTGAAATCTCGAATTTCACTTCGAATTTTTGTGTGGATTACAATACTTTTTCTACTTAATACGTAATGGAGAAAGTAAAAATATCTGTTTTGGTGAAAATCTGTTCTCAGCCTATTGAGTATATGATGCCAAAGTGTGGACTTGGGCTGTTCTGCCTCTCGTTCCTTCAATTATTATGGGACCGCACATTGCAGCGAAGAAGCCGAACCGCGAGCCTGCGGGAAGATTTTCCCATACCAGTTGTTTTTGCCCTCCGGCCACTACTGCTGGACGACTCCAACCGTATGGTTACGTTAAGAGCTCTGTGCTTTGCCTTCCAATAATAACCACCTGCCGACTTCAGCTTTTCATAACGAAATATTCCGATAATACTGTCTCATTTTGTTCTTCGTTAACATTCAATTAGCGTTGAGTATTTTAATGAGTTTCGTTGCCAACTTATGGGTCTCAAAGGATAGTCGTAATGGAATTGTGAAGTAAGATCCTGTAATATTCCGTACATATGTGAAATTGACACATCAATTTAAAATACATAATAATATATTATATTAAACATACCGAGCAAGTAAAAAAAATGAAAGTTTTTAACTGTTTTAATGGCACCATAAAAAGATGTTTGAAAAACAAAGCAAGAAATATAAAAGGATATAAAAGAACAGACCATAAAGGAAATGAAGATATAAGAAGAGAATTACATATGTACAACCTGAATGAAAAAAGTAAGGAATATAAGACTAAGTGGATAAGTCATATTAAAAGAATGAACAGAGAGCGATTACCATTCCATTTTAATAATTAAAAACCAACAAGGAAAAGAAATGCTGAAAAGCCAAGTGAAAGGTGCCACGAACAAGATGTGTAGATTGTTAGAGGCAGAAATGTCTAATGCATGAGGTAGGAGGAGGAAGAAGAAGAATAAGAAGGAGATTTAAAATACACCTCACATGCAGATGATAAATAGCATATTCTTGATTAAGGGTGAAAAGCCATGTTTAAGTTTTGCACCGACAGGCTGAGAGTGGGGAAAATATATATTTTATTTCTTAAAGACATTATCAATTGCCAAATTTCATCATCCCAAACAAAATGTTACTTCTCTATAGTTTGTTCTCTTATACTTTCTCTACTCATAGGAAGTATAGTATTCCGCTGAACCCAAAAAGCATTTTTTGAAAATGGCCTAAGAGAGGCTGAAAGGATTATAGGTCACAAAATATGGATGCCTGATAAATACCAAGCTTGGTATTAAAGTACATATTCCAAAGATGAAACACGATTGTTTTCAAGAAAATTCCACCATTCCAAATGAACCTTGACGTAGAGATTTTTATTTTATTTTCTTAGAAATTGCTTAAAGATTTCGATCTAAACACGATGTTAGAATATACTATGAAGTTTTAAAGCCAAGGGATCTGGCTATCTCTTCAGTCGGTAATGTACCTCTTATACCTGCACCGAAATACCTAATGAAACAATTTCTGTAAATAGTTAACATTAATGAGGCAGATTCATACAAGCCCTTATTCTTTTATGTACTTCATGTTAATCGAGATAAACATTTGCAGCAATGATCTTATTGATAATTTTCTTGTAGGTGCAAGAGGAATGTCCGAATACAGTAGCCTTTGAGCAATAGTCAATTCTTTTAAAATTGGTCGTTATGTGATGGCTTTGAAATTCCTTGACATGGATAAGAAAGCTAATATCGTTTCTATTTGAGAGAAGTATAACTATTGGAAAATTAAGACCAATAACAAGGAATATCAAGAAAAATAATGTATTTGACATAAATTGTATGCTTTAACGAGGTCGAATTTGCTGTGTAGTAAGATATTGTCTAAATCTCTTATGGTTAACCAGTAATGCAGTCATCCAAAATGAAATGGACTTCAGAGTCTATTCCAAGAAAATTTAAAGATATAGGTACATTGCACTTGTCTTGAAGATACCTTTAATAGATTGTCTCTGCGGTCGAGTGCCCAGCGTTCTGCCTTCTCAACGCAGTGGTCCAAATTCTATTCCCGGATGGGGTTGGGAATATGTCGTTAACCAGAATAATTCCGTATCTTCCACGAAGTCTGGAATTGTGAATGTGGGAGACAATGTGATTGTGCTTAAGGTTAAAACTCAACGTTAAGAAACCTACAATTCAACGAGCAATGAACACCATCAGTTGTTTCTCCGATATAACCAAAGAAGTTACAGGGGGCTATACCTACTAACGAGACAACTAAAAATGTATCTCAAACGTGGTATGAAATGAAAATGAAAATAGCCACAGCCATTTTAGAGTGCTTTTTTTAACGTCCATAGGATATTTTCTTGAAAATCTTCGTGTCGCATGCTTGCAAGATGCGTGAACTTGAATACCAAGCTTGATTTTTAATCATTTATCGTTTTTGAACTATGCTGTCCACATATAGGAGCGTGCACACGTTTTTTCTAAAAATACGTTTTTGTTCGGGGGAGGGGGGATCTCAAAGATATATTTTCGGTGAAATCTCAACATCAAATTTTTGGGTGGAATACAATACTTCCTCTTATTACAATACGTATTAGAGGAGCAATATGCTTTTGTAACAATAGTTTCTTAATAGAGACATAAAAAAAAAAAAAAAAAAAAACGGAAGTGGGTCATGCGAACATAACACATCAGGTTTCTTTACCCTAGTGCGTGAAATGAATCTGGATAATAGTGCGTGAAGTACGAAACGTTACGTTACTAGTTACTAGTTCACGCACTGGTAGATATTTAATTTAAAAGCTTAATTTCTGCATACGTTACAAACTACCGGCATGAAAATACGTACAGTTTTTATAATACGGTTACTACATATGACATCTGACAATACTCGATCGAAGCTTTGTTTACTGACGTCTCAAAGTGCGCTGGGATATCTGATGGCATTAATAAGAAGATAAATGCTGTACATCAAAATATAACAAGGTTTTAGGAAACATTCGATGTGAAGTATCCCTGTGTTCTCTTGTCACTCCAACCAAGTTTGAAACGTGTCGACAAATCAGGCTCTTATATGGCAAAATCTCGTTTACTCGCCCGTCGTTTTTCCGGGTCTCCGGATTATCAGGATCCGATTTGTAGATATATTTAAATTTAATGTTCACATTAGATAATAAATTTAACTATGATAGCAAGAACGTAACTATATGTACGCCCAAATGTTGGCTCGTTAGTTTGCTTCAATGTTCGCTTCCTTCATAAATTGTACAATAAATAAGGCGATATGTACTTTACTGTTCTGTATAATGCTACCTGTTGAGTTTAAGAAAAATTTAGTAGTCACATGGTGCTGACGTGGTATTTCTCAGCTACACTTCCTCAATCTCCTCAGCTTTCCTACTGTTTTCAAACGGCACGTATCATTAAGTTTATCGTGTGTGTTTCAACCGGATTGTTTGAGAGTGTAATTCAGTGTACAAGCTTAAAATGGCATCCAAGCGAAAGAAGGTCGTGGTTTCAATGAATAAAACGTTGGATGCTATTAATCGAATTGAGAAATGCAAAACATTGAGGAAAATGCCTCCTGAATTGGGAGTTGCTGCGCACCAGCTGACAATCATTATGGCGTACTTGTACCGACACCACTCCAGCTAACGTTTGCGTGACCATACTTCGTTCAAACGCCACACGTGTTCAAAACAGAAGATTATGGATCAATCCTTTGTTAAGATTTGATGTGATTAATGCGATTAAAATTTTTATATTTTTAATGCCTTGTAAACAATACATGCTATGTACTGTACATAATTTTGTTACAAGACATTGTCTTTTTATCATCATAAACGGCAAGTCTGCTTATTTTAAGGATTTAAGAATTTTGTTTTGCGTATTACCCATATAACCCGGATTTTCCGGATTTTCGATTTTCTGGATTGCCTTTGGTCTCAGTCTGGATAAATGAGTTTTTTTTTTTTTTTTTTTTTTTTCCTGCATGGCCAGAGAGTTTTAACTCAAGGCAAGCAGTGTTTCAAGAGGCTCTAAGTGTAATCTGCACTTATTTTTTTAAACATTGCTTTAACGTCTCGGCCATATCGCGACGGTACTGTAATTTTGTTGTTTCACCTAAATAAAGTGCATTCCTCAGTTGTGCAGTCGCCTTCCTCCAGCATCTGCTTGAGCAACTTGCTGGTAGGTGGCCTTAGTTGCGTAGTCCGCTTTCTTTATCTGTTTTGATGTTGAATTTTGAGGATATTTGTACAATTTGCTGTCTGTTTTTTGAATATACGTGTAATCATAATGTTAGATGACATTAGTTGCGTAGTTGTCTTGGTCTCATCTATTCGTTTCCATTTCTTTTGTTCTGTGGATGGAGGTTTAGATCGTGATATTGAATTTCCAGTCCGATGTCTACCTGGCAACTGAGGGAAACATGTCAGATTACTGGTATACAATATTCTAATCCGCACCTTCTCGAACGCGAGCCACAGGCTATTGTCTGAGCCATCTCGTTCCGTTGCCCTTCCTTTTGTTTTTACTTATTTTAGTCAAGTTTAAAAATACCCAAGTTTAAGTTTGACTGCAAAAAATCAGCTGTAAGTGCTGCACCTCGTCATGCTCACAAAGAGGCGCTAACAGATGTAAACCTGGGCAAATGCTTGCCCTGTGTTTCTGTTCCAATATTCTTGCAAACCAAATCAGGCATTACATAGGAATTATCTGATTTCCTTCTTTGACCGCAGAGGTCATCTAAGGAATGTCTGAAAACGTTGCTACACCAGTTAGCACGATAATAAAAATGCAACCACGCCCCCACAGGCGATCTTGTGGTTGCAGATACTTAAAGGAATTACTATTTTCACTAGGTTGACTGTTTGACTAGTAGAATGTAATTGGTGTTGATCGACCGCAGATCACTTCCAAGAAACGGGAAGGCTATCCTTGGTGAAGGGTAACCAGAGAGAATCTCCGCCAATGTTCATACGAATGTAAGGCAAGCGTTCAGGTCAGTGACCTCTGCAGGATGTCACGATGGTGCTGTTTTCATTGTTGGCATCTCGTAACAGAACAAAGCAATGTCCCGTAGTCTTTCTTTCCTGTTGATCATCCTGCTATCCTACTGAGGAAGTACGAAAAAAGTAATAGGAATAATTGGGACAGCGTTTGGCTGTTAGGTTTAGCAGAAGTGTTCAAAGTTGAAATGTGGAGATATTGTACAAAAGGCTTGCCATTGGCCAAAAATTTAATTTACCATATCACATAGAATTTAAGTCCTAAAGCTCAATTGCACACTTTCGGGTCATGATTAGTAAACCACATAACTTTCTTTATAACTCTTTAGAGCTGTCGGAAGGCCTGTAATATCCTTTCGTTCCTGTATAAGCCTACAATTATTTGCCTAGATAGGCCAAAGAGTGTTGATTTGTATATTAGGGGTCGAAAGTAGGGATTGAAAATAAGGGTAGTGGAAGTTGAAACTTGTAGGGTAGTTTGTCATTTCTACCAGACATTGAACTCAAGTTTACCAAGTTTTATTAAATCTTAGATCAGTAAGTTCGTTTAATTTGTCCCTTTGACGGAGTTCATTAAAAGACACCACGTACATATGTTTCACATTGCTTTAACAGATGTATTGAGCTGATTACTTGGTTACAATTCAAATTCATGTTTAAGAAAATGTTACACCATTATTGGGTTACAACATCGAAGTTTGTGAGGAAAACATTTAAGTTGCAGAGAGACCCTTCTTTGCACCTGTAGGATTCATCTTAACGCTACAAGAATTTTGATCTGGCCCCGTAGCTTAGTTGGAGCACCTACCTGGTGTGCAAGGGGTCCCGGGTTTGATTGTCGCAGGGGGTAGGAATTTTTCTCCAGCTAAGATTATTCCTTATCCTCCCCAGAGTCTGGAAATGTGAATGAGGGTGTCAACGTGTGTGTGAATGCAATGTTTAAACCCTAAAGGACCCAAAAGCCAAGCTACTGTTAAACGAATACCATCAATACGTTCCACAGGAGAGGCTGCCGATATGATCTTTTTAGCTAAAAACAGGGTATATAAATGGAACAAAAAAAGTTCAATATCAGTTTGTTTTCATTTCTTTATTTCTGCAGAATAACTCTACTATATGTTGTAACTTTATATTGACTGAAATCATTATTGCGAAAAAATTAAAAAGGCGATCATTATTTTTGTAGCAGTTAGTGGAATACATGTATACGTCTTTCTAAAGAAATGGCAACTGCTGAACCGCTGTCTTATTTACTTTCTCTACTAAGTGTAGTAATTAGAGGAAGTAGATATTATATTTCATCCAAAAATTCGATGTCGAAATTCCACCGGATATGTTTTGAGGCCCCCTGAATCCAAAAAAGCATTTTTAGAAAAAGGTCTGTGTGTGTGTGTCTGTATGTGCGTGCGTGTGTGTGTATGTGGACAGCATAATTCAAAACAAAAAGTCAGTTAAAAACCAAAGTTAGTATTTGAGCTTGATGTCTTTCAAGGATGCGGCACGAAAATTTTGAAGAAAATAGCCCCACACTAAACTACCCTTTATATGAAAAATTTTGGAAAATTTTTATTTTCTTGAAAATGGCTCTAACGCTTTTGATTAAAATGTCATGTTTAAGATATTTGTGTGACAAATGAAATGTATATTTTGAATTTTCTGGCTATAGCGTATGTAGTCTTGCTTACTCTGGATGACTTTTGAATAACCCGTAAACCGTAAGAGATAGACCAAATCTTACTATACAAAAACGAAGATCTTGCTAAAACACCCAATTCATGTCCAAATGAATTTTTGTTGTAGAGTGCACCATTTCGGAGATATTCCTTGTTATGTGTGTGAGTTTTGGAAAGCTTGAACGTTCGTCAAATGGAACATCGTTATTCATTTTTTTATAATGTCGTGCAAAGAGAACGGAATTTGAAAACTTTAAAAGATTTGACTATCGGTCAAAGCCTACTGTATTCCCATATTCCCCTTGCACCTACAAGGAAATAAGCAATAAGATAATTTCTGCAAGTGTTTGTCTCAACTAACACGAAGAAGATATAAGAATAAGAGTTCGTAAGAATGGTTAGTAGGTACAAGAGTAGAGAAATGTGACTAAAACATTTAATATAGTAGAAGAAAGGTGTTTTTATGCTCTCTAATGCGTACTTAGTGGAAGTAGTATTGTATTCCACCCAAAAATTCGGTACGGATATTTCACCAGAAGTACATGTTTTGAGATTCCTTGATTTAAAAAAAGTAGAAAAAGGTTTGTGCCTGTGTTTCGGTCTGTCTGTGAACAGCATAGCTCAGAAACGAATAGTTGGTTAAATACCATATTTGGTATACAAGTTCGTCTTCCAAAGATACGACTAGAAGAGTTAAAAAATCTCCCCATCTTAAAGTAACCTTTAATGGAACATTTGTTTAATAATTTTACTATCTCAAAAATGACTAACGATTTTAATAAAGTTATGTTTAAAAACGTTTATGACAAGTGAAACATATTTTGAATTTTCTGATAATAACCTCTGAAGTTCTCTATTCTGAGGGACTCGTATAACTGATAGTGTGAGAGAGAGACAAAATTTTACTGCACAAAAAATTTGGATCTCATTAAAACACACAATGTGTCAAATACATTTTATGAGCGTGCATGCATGTGAGTGTGTGTGTGCGCTTGTGCGCGCGTAATCAATATTTTAATACATGCTAGGTTTTACGTAAAAACATACTACATAATTTATAATTAATTAACAAACGTTTACTTTAACTATTGTACCTGACCCATGCCTATGTATGTGTGTGTGTGTGTGTGTGTGTGTGTGTGTGTGTGTGTGTGTGTGTGTGTGTGTGTGTGTGTGTGTGTGTGTGTGTGTGGGGCGGGGGGGGGGGGGATGGGGTGGAGATAACCGTGTTCAGGATATATCTTGTTTGGTTTGAATTTTCCAATACCTAAACTTTTCTCAAATGGGAAGCCGTTATTTGATTTTCTTCTCCTGATGAAACAGAATAGAATTTCAACGCAATCCCATAGCGACTAGCTCTTAAAAATTTTACTATTGCTTAAACCTACTCCATTTCCCTTTTCACATTGTACATACAGGTAAATAAATAATGGATCAATTTCTATAAATGTCTCCCTCGGTTATATGTGTATTTCCAATGAGTAATGGTAAAAAGGAAGTTAGAATCATGAGTAATTGTACTGAGAAATTACATAATCCGTAAAAGCAAAGCAATAGAAATGTTTTCATGCAGTTATATTTCTGTATATTTCCTCTGTGAATAGGGTTAAACTAATTCTATTGTTGAACTTATTTTTGTCTTAAAGCAGTTGACAGCTAAGGCGTTTTCCCACTAAAATATGAATGGCTAATTCTAACCGTTTCGTTACTGTAATTATAAATTTCAAAATGTCATCATTTACTAATTCGGGAAATATTTATGAGAAACAAAGTTTCACTTTAATGTAGAAGCATATTACAGAAATAAAGAGGCAGCGTATGCAACAGGATTTTTATTCTGTTAGATAAAATTATGTAAAGTGAATAGCCCTGAAGGGAATTCAGCTCAGATCTGTATTTCGTCATACAAATACATTAGCATACACGTATTTACTTTAATTCGGATTTAAGTATACTTTAGCTTAGTATCCACAAACTTTAGTAATTATTGATAGTCAAGCTGATGATTACAGGGAGCTAAAAGTAGCAGTTCGTGCATAATGGGCTATTTACACATTTAAAATGCTAATTTTGAGAGATAATTTGGATTTAAGAGAACGTATCCCTTTAAAAAGCGGTTGAAATGTATCAGTGAAGTTAAGAGTGGATGAACAGGGGCAGACATCTGAGGAAGACCTCTGGTTGGCAGCAACGCCACTTGACAGGAAAAGTTGGGGAGAGACTTTTAGGGCGGTTTTTTTATTGTGTTACACTACACTCTCCCAAGCCGGTATCGATTCCTGGCAGGTAGAGAGTGGGGATCGAGATAATTTGCCTTCCCACATAAAAAGCGAACCTCCGAACCAAGCGCTTTATCTCAAAGCTTCAGGAAGATGCTCAGTGTTTGTGATGTCGGCGCGTTTCGCCTTGATGCTTGCTGCACACCAACAAGTCGAAAGTCAAATTTGCTTGTTGTCTTTATCAGCAGTTTAGCTGCACATTTTGAACACTGGGTACTCATACAAGATGGACCATACATTTTTGGCAGATTTGTATTTCAATATTATTACGCAGATCTGTGTGCATACATGATTTGTAGTCAACATAGCGGCCATAGCGTTCTTTATTTCTAATGCACGTGATTTTTTTTCAGTATAGACAAGATATTATGTAGTCATTAATGTTCTTAATGGTTAACACGTGGTTCGCTCATTCGTATGTTATAGATGCCGAATTTATTTTAATGAACTCTTTCCTTAGCAAAACATCCATTGTAGTTGGAAGAACGAGCAGGCCAGTTTCGCAGTGGTGTGTAGCGAATATCAGCAACATTATTATTATTATTATTATTATTATTATTATTATTATTATTATTATTATTATTATTATTATTATTATTATTATTATTATTATTATTATTATTATTATTATTATTATTATTATTATTATTATTATTATTATTATTATTATTATTATTATTATTATTATTTCTGTGTGATTAGGGTATGGTTACTTTACATTGGGAGTCTAGACATTTATCTGAACCGCCTGAGTCATCCCGCTCGGTAAACATAGAAAAATAACATACATTTTGTATAGAAATTCGATCTCTGTTCAATATTTCTTAAATGAGAATAAGAGCGAAGTCATTCGTGAGTGGCAAACTCATCTGTTTCTCATCTGACTCATTTGAGCGACTCGCCATTATAAAATTCCCCTTGGAAGTTGAAAATCGTAGAAGCGGGTAAATCTACTGTTCTCGCGCATATTCTCTATAGTTGGCAATGCCATGTGAAATTCGTCAGCTGCAATTTTCATTTACAGAGAGGGTGTAGCAAATGCAGGGAAGAAGCGATATCTTGGGGGTTGGATCACCTGCTGCCACTCGTTAGAAAAAAGTGTTATTTGACCAGACTAGCTAAAATGAAAGTGCATTGGGTAATATATGATTGACTGGGCTTTGGAAACATGGTATGCCACAAAAGTGTAGTCATTGCGGACTACAAAAGTCGCGTTGGAAATTTATCATCTTAAAATTGACAAGTGCATCCTACCGTTTTCATGCATATTCACTATTCATCGGAATGGAATCACTATACGAATTTAACAACAGCCCAATAGAAATCGAAAGGCTCTGGCTTCTCACCTCTTTTGTTTATTTTATATGTAAACCACATTCTCAACATTTGGTGACAGCCATCATGCTGAAATACAACTTAACACATTCATAGTTTTCTTTTTTCTCATCAGTAATTTTGTTCGTTTTATTTACGAGGGGCGTTCGGAAATGATTTACAATATACTCCTCACCAACGTCAATACGCTGCTGCCACCTTCGTGGAAACTCCAATACTCCGTTATGGAACCATTGTTTGGGGTACTACGCACCCACTCGTGGACAGCCTGCAGTTCTTCATTGTTGCCTAAATTTTACCTTGCAGCGCGTTCTTCATGTTACCGAACAGACTTCCTTCTCAAGTGTATACATAGTAGTGATTCGTTACCAGTTTCTGCAAAAAAATCTAAATGTTCATTCTCCATTTTCAATAGTCAACAGATTTCAACTCTGCTCTCCTGAGCCTGTTTCAGATCCCGTGGAATACAATCTGCACACGCCTTTTTCACACGTTTTTTGACTCCTCGCTTCCACAAAAACATGCAGTCCATTTTTGTCCATGTTTGCCACCTTCCATTTTGTTTATGGCTTTCTCTACTTAACAACAAACAAGCGCTGTTTCATTATACTCTCTTCATAACTACTATCTAATTTCTGAATAGTGTACTAGCATCAGTTCATCGTCCTACGAGAGGACGTGCCGATTGAAGGAGCGGTATTTTTTAAACAACGCAATTGTAAATCATTTGCAAACATCCGTCGTACGTGCTGCCTTTAATATCTTAGGTCATTACAACGTCTTTGTCTTTTGAATAGTTGGCCATGGCAATTGTGCTCACTCGTTTACCGTTGGTGTTAATCATTGGGTTCTTTAGATTCCCAAACACATATTCAGGTTTTCTAACATACTTCCCGATCCTGGGGAGGAAGGTAATTATTCCTGCTAAAGAAAACTTACCATCCTCAGCCGGGAAACGAACCCGGGACCTTATAATTTGGAGGCTAGTATATCAAGTAATTGTTGCAAAATCAGAAAGCGATTTACAAAGAGCAGCTTCAAAATTAAATTTGGAAATATCAGTTGATAAAGTGCTGGCGTTCGAAAATAACAAATTTCGTGCAAATTATTACAACTGTTTTTAATTAATTAGGCTATATATGGCTGATGACATGGCCAGAGGAATTTCTAAATTTCTAAAAATTACTGGAACTGTTGATGTTATTTAAACCAATCCCAAGTACAAAGACACTCACGGCCAAAGATTTATTTGTACAGCGTGTCTAAGCTCATGGACATTTAGTACGTGTGATGAGAGACGGTTAACGACAGCCAAATGTGATTCATGCAAATAACTGCTACTTAACTTCCATCAGAATGAAGACTTCTTTAAGAACTTTATAGTGAAGCAAGCGATATCTTTGAAAACACCACACTAAGATGATGGAATGCACCAGGTGACTTAAATTTTGTTCATAATTATATTCCTAGAAGACGGAGCAATTAGGACCAAGAAGCAGTGCCACTGGACCACAACAGATTCGCTCATCATCCCTGCTTCTACAGTCTTGCCTTCCTCAGAAGCATTTTTCAGCTATCTCTATTTCTTGCCAACTTCTTCCAGTTTCTGACTTTCAGTGAGCTCATCAGACCTTTACATCCCTATTGTAATCGAACTTTCCATCTTAATCCCAGTCTTCCTCTTCTTTTGGACCCGTTCTCTCGTCTTTAAACTATTTTCATTCATCACATGATCGGTCCATCTTGTCCTGTTGATTTGATATATCTTCTTAACTGTGTCTGGTTCTTTACAGAAGTATATCTCCGTCCTCATACTCCTGTATCTTCTAATGCTGCTCCAGAGATGTTCTTTAAGAGACTTCTCTCAAATCCATGTTTCCAGGTGTATCTTCCTGCCAGACTTGCAGAGGTCCTAGCGGACGACAAAACAGCGGTTGATAGAGTTTTTAATTTTTTTTGTGGAGTGCAATATCAATTTGAGGATTTAAAATTTTAATTATCTGTTTCTGCTTTAGGACATATTTATCACCTTTTTTCATATCTGGCTATTGCCCCTGCTTTTTACCTTTGTATATTTTTCTTGTTGCTAGTATTTTTATTTTTTGAGTGAAATTTATATCTGGCTATTGCCATGAATCTTTTAAGGGCGCTGATGACCTAGAAGTTGAGCGCCCTTAAACCAAACCAAACCAAACCAAACCAAATGTATCTTCCTGTGGTCTTAAGACATATCTGCATAGTACTAATTTGATTTTTCTTGGGATTACGTATGACTTCGCTTAATATAAATTGAATCCATAGTAGCCGCATGCAGAAAATCTTCTAGGTATTGTGATTATTATTATTATTATTATTATTATTATTATTATTATTATTATTATTATTATTATTATTATTATTATCATCATCATCATCATCATCATCATCAACAACAACAACAACAACAACTTCATCTGTAGTGGGCAATAGTACTCGAAACTCGTGAGCTGCAGTCCTCGTGTACAGGGGAGGGTGTTGCACATGTTGGGAAAGGAATCCGTCCGTAGGAAAGCACTATCCAAGAGGTTGGAAGATTTATTGAGGGCAGACTCACATGATGCTGACCTAAGGAACTAGCACATCCGTCGCGTTAGAGGGCGGGTCTTGAGCCGTTATATGCCGCTTTGTTATCAGTACATAGAAAACGTGGAGAAATCATTGTTTGCACACCTGTGTCGTTAAAGCAGTGGCCCATGCCATACGCCAACGTAAACAGTAGCTCGGTCAGCATTGGCGCTTTGATACAAACAGTCGAGTTAATTTTCTACCCAGGGAAAAGTTTTCACTGCAAATGCAGTATCCCAGTTCAGTTGTTCACCCCTGCATATTAGCACTTTTGTCTGAAAACAATCTTCTTATGTTTTCTTCTGCCCATAACTTAAAAGACGTTTGTTCACTTTTGTCTCAGACAATTTCTTTTGCTCTTCCTGATCAATTTTAGTATTGCATTGCCTTCCCGTACTGTTTCTAAAATAGCTTCCAAAGGAGTTTCGATAGGCAACTTTTTTTTCTGTATTCTTGTACAAATTATTCTTAAAATGTTTCTCTTCTATCTACGTCATATTAATCGAGATAGACATTTTATAAATTGTTTTATTACATATTTCCTTATAGGCACAATGGGCTTTAGCGATAGTCAAATCTTATCATTTCACTAACATGCAGAATATCTTCATCTGTGTGCGTGTTTCGTTACTTCGGGAATTTCCTAGCAATTCATTGATCAAGGTACACGCTAGGAGTAGCGAAAAGTATATTCCAGTGCCGCTCTTTGAGGAAAATTTTAAACTCAACTTTCACTCACATGACTTCCTCTACACTTGTACTAACTATTCTTACAAACTCTTATTCCTCTATCTTCTTGAGACAAACATTTGCAGAAATTATCGTATTGCTTATTTCCTTGTAGGTGCAAGGGGAATATGGCATACAGTAGGCTTTGAGTGTTAGTACAGTGTTTTAAAGCTTTTAAATACCGTTCTCTTTGCTCGACCTTTGCTCGAGATATAAAAGTAAAAGTTTTGCAAATCTCATACAAATAACAAGGAATATCTCCGAAATGGTTCACTCCACAAAAAGTTTTTCTGGACATAAGTTGTGTGTGTTAACGAGATATACATTTTTATATAGTAAGATTTGATCTTTCTCTTACGCTTACCAGTTATGTAAAAGTCATCAAGAGTAAACAGGACTACATGGGCTATAGCCAGAAAATTCACAATATACATTTCATTTCCCATAAAAATATCTTAAACATATTTTATTCAAAATCGTTAGAGCCATTTTCGACAAAATCAAAATTTTCCGTGTAAAGGGTAGTTTAGATTGAAGGAATTTTCTTGAAAATCGTTGTTGCATCCTTGAAAGATATTGAACTTAAAAACCAACTTGGTTTTCAACCGACTTTTAGTTTTTGAGTTATGCTGTCCACAGATTGAGAGACGCGGGCGCGCGCGCGGACCTTTTTCTAAAAATGTTCTTCTTTTTAATTCGGGGGCCTCACAATATTTCCGGTGAAATCTCGACATCGAATTTTTGGGCGGAATGCAATCCGTATCCGCGGTATTTCGTGCTTCTACTGTACTTCCTCTGCTTACTGTTGCTAAATAGTAGAACAATAAAAAATGCAAACCCTTGGACTCGAACTGCGCAACCCTCAGTCCATTAATTGACTGTGAATTCGTAACTGTACCGGTTGTTTGTATCACGAACGTCACTGTCTTAGTTTGCCCTTATATTATATACACAAGTTACCTCCACGTCCGCAATACATATTCAGTTTATACTCTTCTGTTGTGTGGTATTGGTTGTGGACGAAGCGGCTTCTGGGCAGGTTTTCTCCGAGTTCTCCAGTTTCCCCGGCAACTCATTCCTTCAACTGCTCCATCATCATCTTTACAATCATCCATTTCGCCTGCATTTCATATCTTCCTCACTTTCGTGCCTGGTGCTGGGCTGACTAACCGTTTCCAGGTATTCACTGTGTCCGATTCATATGTCTGTCTGCTCCCCAAGAAGCACCTGACCACAGGGCACAGGCTTGTAAGTCCTCCATACGGAAAGAAGTGTTTTGATACGTTTTTCATGGTGAAATCATGTATTTAATATACTGTCGTCGCAGATCACATTGCCGATTCTTTTACCTTCGTCACATTACAGTCACGTTTATTGCAAGTTAGCAATTACCACATGCTTTTGGAATAATGACAGCCTTTTCTAAGGTTTGCTTTCGTTTAAAGAGAAGACTGAATCACTTGAAGACATTGTAAAGCTGCTTGTCAATTGCAAGAAGGATAACAGAATGTTGGCCAACTGGTATGAAAACATGAAGCATTTTTCCATAGCGATATTATTATAGTATAATTATATTTAATTAAGCGCAAACAGCTATGCACATTCCTGATTCTGCTCCTCCCTCTTTTCCTTTGGTCGGATAGTGGGTGGAAACCCTCCATCGTAGGCAGTCTCACTTGGGGATGACGTCTCTGCCCACACAAGGTCCAGGTCCTTGCAACCCGGTAGGTACCGAGATAGCATGGGCTCTAAGGCTTTGCGACGATTATCTGTGAGAAAACAAATTTAAAAAGCGCAACTCTTCTCCTTGTGAGTGTATTTTGGGCGAGGAGAACTTCTAAAAACGGTGCACCTTCCTTAGGAAAATTGGATTTAAATAGGAAGTTAGTTATTCATACCAATTTCCGTTTTTTTAGTCATGCTGTTACAAGTTCTTTTGAAATTCAGTGGGTTTTTAAACCTGTGTTTTCGGTAAAACTCTCCATATTTAATGTCTGGTTGAAATACATACTTCCTTTACCTAACATTGATGAACAGTAAAGGTAATAAATCTTATGTACTCCTAAGAACAAGTATAATATGATACGGAGGACATACAAATATAGGCTAATTATATTCGGTAATACTATTTTTAATATACGCACTCGCGGTTAACCGTTGAAAAGTAGTACTTTAGCTCTCTAGTTGTCATAATAAACTATATCTAGCAGTGTCTAGTTTTTGAATGCAATGTTTTCCTGAAATTTTGCTGACAGCAACTCCGATTCAGTATATCTGATATCAGATTGAGATTTCCATGGCATTTATTCCATATTTTCAGTTACAAGCTGCTTGTTTAGAAACGAGAACTCAGAATAAGTACTACCATCTACAATGCCTACTGTGCCTTTTTATGTATACAATACCTATACTATATTTATTCATTTTATTTAATATAATAAAATTGAGAGAGCATGTAAACCATGTCATCCATTGGTCCACTAAAGCCTCATTTTGAGTACTTGATACTTAAACTGCTGTTTCGCAAATGACGTGCGAACAAGTGTCATGAATGACACATGGTTCAAACAGGATTTATGGAACACCACCACTAACTCTCTTTGTAACGAGAGTATAACATTGCAGTGTAATTAAAACCTAATGGCCTGGGCTTTGAAGCTTATATCGATGTTCTTGTGTCTCCCGGCACGCGCGACTGGTTCCTAACTCGTGGTTCCGGAACTTGATTATCGGTGTATCGGGTTCCCTAGATGAGATTTCATCCGGAGATTTGCTTACATTGGCACTCAGTAAAGCAAATTGAGATACACCTCAGTAGCCTTTGTCGATATGTAGTTCACAGAGTGGAAGAATGACCACTGGAAGCGTCTGGCCAGTCCAAATGCACGTGTTCTCGAGCCAAGTTTCTGCGGTTGTTAGAGGAAAAGGGATACATCAATAAGTGACTTCATAAATTGCTCTTAAATTGCACTTAGTTTTTACCTTTACCGCCCACCCCAACCGTAAAGAATGTACAACTTTTCACATCAAGATTTCATCAGAAATGCCTGAAAGAAAGAAAACCGGTGTATTATAATCTCAGGACTTCCCCTGCCAACTATTTTACTTTCATATCCATTCCTAATATTTGTAAAAAGGGATTGCTTTTCTACTTAAATGCCGACAAATTCGTCCGGGCAGAAGTGTTAGGGCTGCAAAGCATGATCTCTCCATTGCTGTTGGAGTTCAGGACAACGGGATTAGTCCAAAGATTTGCCCAGGTCGTCAGGATATCCAGCAACCCCATTCCTCACCGATTCAGAATAGGTCTTCGACAGAGAAGTTGGAATTGAACATACCAAAGGGGACTGTTCGTGATATTTTTGAAAAGGACAGATTCCATCATGCGAGCTCCCAACGTCTGCATCAACTGATGATTTGGACCGTATGATGCAAATGTGTGAGTAGTTCCTGGAGGAGATATTTCAGTGTTCCACTCACTAGAATGTGGCTCTAAGGAATTTAGTTATTTCAACTGTACTTCTTAGAAAACATACGCTCTTGTGCTAGCAATGCTGCATACATGATGAAAATTCAGGAGGCGAACGAATATATAGAGATTACTTTGCATTGAGCAGATATAAACCAGACAAACAAACGGATTGCTGTAGACCTTTAGAAATAAGCTAACATCCTGGAAAATAGGATCCGATCTCTTGGGGTAAATATTTCAAAATATTTTCGTCATTTTCCAAATAAAGCATACGTTTCGAACATATTGAACAAGGATGATTCATAACCATACCTGAAAATGATTATGCAAGATCCAAGTCGGAGAAGGCTTTTTCAGTTTCACTGCTATCGCTGTCAGAAGGTGAATCATCATCAGTATCAGCAACTGCAATGACAACGGAGTCAATCACATCAGAAACAATTACACCTCGTTTCCAACATTTATCTCCACATGACTACCGTTCCCAGTCTTTCAAAGACATAGCATCAATGCCCTGTGACGATAAGTCCAGTAGCCGCACCGTACATTGCACTTGATACTGTGTGTTCCCTCACCGACTAACACAAGAGGATTAAGTTTGCATACCCACGGAGGAAGTCAATACCGTGTGGCTGCGTTTTTTCTTTAAAGATTTTCTCAGGCTTTTTCGCCGGTACCAGCGCTTAAATTATTTCTTTCCCCATGTGCATATCACGTTGCACCCCTTGTGTATGCAACCATGATAGCATCTCTTTAACTGAATGCTTGGAAGGCGGTTTGTCCAGGTGTACATCAAGATAAGGAGCGTTATCTGGTACCACAACAGCAGTTGAGGAATAGATTGGTTAACAGCTTTTCTCTCACCCTCTTTTCAAAGTTGGTGCTATTTATTTGTGCATGATAGCCTCCACTTATGTTGCTAAGGCGGTTTCTGCAGGAATCCAGTTCAAGAACCAATGTGTACCGTAATTAAACTATTAGCATTTCCATCTGCACAAACCCCTTTTATTTCCAAACTTTGCGTACATTTTTTGTAAGTTAAATTGATGTATACCCAGCTCTCTCTATGTAAAAAAATAGCTTTCCTGTATTGTGAAGACGTTTAGTTTCCTACGCCACTTTATAATTTCTGGTTTTTCAATAAAAATTTTCCGCCTCCTTCCGCTTTTCCTCCATTTAAAGCTCAGCTAATGTAAAACCTTTCTCTCCAAGGAATAAAATAAATAAAACCTGCATAGGACCTGGCTTCTGGATATTATACCAGAACCATACCTGGTATGATGAGTAGGGTGAGGCACTTGAGTGCCTTTCCGGTCCCACAAGAGCACTGCAGGGTGCGATCAAACGGACACTAGGGCAAGTTCAGGAACTGGCTGTGTTAAACACAGTCGCTCCATGATGCATAGCACAGTACATTGCAGTAGATGTTAATAGGAAACCTAACTCAAGATTAATTTGCAATTGAAATAAATCTTTAGTATGTGTCAAGTGCAGAACTATAGTTATAAATTCATGCATACAATTGTGGAGGAGTTAGAATCAATACATTTCTCTACAGATGGAGAAAACCGTACATGAAAGGTGTGTTTATGTATGGATTGTATAAATGTGTATTTCAATCTGTCACATATAATTCAGTTTTTATTGTATTGTTCCTTTTACATATCTCAGTGTTGAATAATTTATTGACTATCCCTTATATAATTTCAAATTAGCTGCTTGTGTACAGATACAAGTTTACTTTGTACTCGACTGCATGTCGTTTGTTTGAATGCCCATTGTTTACGTTGTCGCTGCCCGGCATTTCGTGTGCTATGTTCGGGTGTGCTAACTTGAGGCGGCAGGTATTGAAATGCCTGACCCTGATGATGAGATATCTGATGAAATATGTCAATGTTTTTCAGTGATGCCCCATCTCCCTTAAAAGCACAATTACAGCAATTCTTCTTTAACACCCTATCCATCATTGATGAACCACGTCGACAAGCATTGTGTGAACTCTTGTAATGACCTTAGCTTTGCTTTACTTCCTACTGCAGGGAGAATCACTGCGAAATCGAGCGCCGGCGCCGGAACAAGATGACGGCGTACATCACGGAGCTGTCGGACATGGTGCCCACCTGCAGCGCCCTCGCACGCAAGCCCGACAAACTCACCATCCTGCGCATGGCTGTCGCGCACATGAAGGCCCTCAGAGGTAAGATAAGGCATTTATATATTGTAGCTATCCATAATCTCTGAATATTTTAGCTACCTTTGACTATGGCGTACCAGCAGTCAGTGGTACAATAGCCGAAAGTTAAAATGTGGCAACTATTGTATGGGTAAGGTCCCCAAATATGCCCCCCTCCCCCTGTTATTGTTTAATACTCTGTTGCATAGCTTCTATGAAAAACAATGTTTGCTTTGTTATGCACTCATGTAAGCCTACAATAAGATATAAGGTCAGCGTAATAACTTGGTTAGCAAATGAAATAAAAGCATGGCATTTCTTTATTCATGACAAAAGTGTTTCAAACATGGCCCCTATCGTGAAATACATATAAAAAGACGAGATTAAGCTATGTAAACAGTTAAGCGTGCATAATTCTGCAAAAATGAGGTAACCTTGGAAAATATTTTAATATTAACAGCTGCTTTTCAAACAAGAGTGCATATAAATGCAGTTTTACATGGAATAGCACCATATTTGGTGTGCACCACCAAGGGGCCAAATTAAGAGAACAGCTTGCTTTTAATATGGTGCTTGTTTGGCAGGTTATGTTTACTATGTAAGCTAGAATAGTAAACTGCTCTACGATAAAGCAAAGAACCCTGGGGTTCTATGGTGGAAAAAGCTGGTTTATAATAGTTATGTTTCAAGGTAAAATATGTTTTGTAACAAAAGCGTGTCGAAAACTCACCTTTAAAAATCAAGCACAAGATTTAGGACTGCTACAAATGAAGCTGCTTCTTCCTCGCACTTTGTATGCACTCACTCTAGTTCATGCTAGTGTGCCACTTGCTGGGGGGTTTACATAGAGGGGCATATATGGGTCCTTTACCTTATACTTTATTATTGTGTTCCTGACGCATTTTGTGTTTCGTGTCCAAAAAGTCAAGGTGAATTATTTCTACTGTGGTTAAGTTAGATTGACATCGCATATAATTTGCTAGGCAAGCGGAAAGAACATCGCCTGATTCTTTGAACATTGTTATATGTAGTTACCATCAAGCCCCCAAAAAAAAGAAGTAGAAAAAAAAACTCCACAGGCATGGGCAAAATCGGCTCAAGGGGGGCATTCCACTGAAACGCGTTCTTGCCTCACTCC
This sequence comes from Tenodera sinensis, assembly GCA_030765045.1. Lineage (NCBI taxonomy): Eukaryota > Metazoa > Arthropoda > Insecta > Mantodea > Mantidae > Tenodera > Tenodera sinensis. Next base: position 30,528,072 of record CM060967.1, read on the forward strand.
ATCGGCCATCCGTCCCCTTCACTGCTGTTCAGCTTTACCTTTGCTTCATTCAGTGACGAGTTCGTCGGGACGCCTGTTTCATGAAGAAGGGCGGAGAAAATTTTTTTAAGTTTACAAAACAGGGAAGTTTGTTGTATTAATATGCGGATTTCAATTTGGAAATATAAAGCGTTACAGTATCAAAGGCCAGAAACATAAAACAAACTTTGGTGATTTTGCAGGATTTATTTACAATTTCAAAAGGTACTTTCTGAATGCTCGTATTTATAAACATACGTAAAATGGACCATGTGACTCCACTTTTTAAGGATCTAGTTTCTTAGTTTATTTGATATAAGCTAACGTATTTCGTGTTTCCAAGTTTGAACACTGTTGAGTTTAAAACCAATTTATTATGTTGATCAAATAGTTTTAAAATAGGATAAGGATAAATAGCAATGGAACTTTAGAGCTTTATTAATTGTGAAAGAGAAACAATTTAGAATGTTAAAACCCTAAAAGTGGTGAAATTAAATGTATTTCACAAGCTAATGGAGCACAATCCGTTTTTACATGTCAAGGATATAATGAAATTAACTGTGGAATATACCGGTGTATCAGAAACCAGCGTTGTGCATGTTCGCAAGGAGTTAAAAGGAAGTGGCTGTGTTAAAATCCATGTAAGAATAGGAAAAGGCCTAAAACAGTGTAAGGAAAATTAGACAATTTTGAAGTGTGCAATGCGCTCTGAAGTTAATTTTTTGAAAATGAACCACCAAAAATCAACAAAGTGCTGAGTGCAGTTACTAGTGATATCAATATACCTAATTTTAGGAAAACGAGCTTCCATGATTTATTAATAGAAATGGAGTTTTCATTTGTAAAAAGAAACAGCGTGAATGTGATAGTTGACAGAGATGACATTGCTTTGTGGAGGCATGAATATTTGTGAAATATTCGTAGTTATACGAGTAGGAATAGAAAGATACATTACTTCGACGAGAATGGGTTAATCAGGGTCATTATACTTCCAAAATGTCTCGCTACTGACACCGTGTCATATTGCACGAGTTTCTCCACTTGCTATGCGGAGTAATACACTAGTGGTGTTGATGTTAGGTGTCTTTCTTAGGCCGGATTTACTATAAAAGTATGTCTGTGATGCTAAATGTTTTAACTGTTCCTGCTTTAGTGTTTCCAAGTTTCAATAGAGGTCAAACTCCACTAGAAATCTTTCGGCCAGTCATATTTAATTATGCTATTGAGGTTCTTCCGATGCACATGCGAATGGCAAAAATATGAAGTGCTGTTATCGAACATTATCATCAGCATCGTGGAAATACTGCGCTGGAGGTGAATTCCTTAATTGAGGTTAAACGAGCAGTAGGCTTAATGTTTATTAATAATACGTACCGTAGAAACAGGCGTAGGAAGAGCATTTTCCGATTGCCTTTTTGAAAGTAACCAGAATTAAAGCGGAACCAGCAACTAACAGTGAACCAGTAGTGCATGTATAGTTGCGTGCAAATACTCGTGAAGGCCTTTTGGAACTGTTATCGGAAGCGGGGCGGTTGGAACTGTTACTGAAAAAAGAACCGTTTTCCCACCTCTATTCATTACCCCCTCGAGTTTATTCCACGTGGTCGAATAAAAAAAACGAACTTTTAATTTGTTGATAACATGCTCTGTTGGTTTCAAAGGTTTGAACCAGTCGTGCGCTAAGCCTTCTTACAACCTGAGAACCTATGTGCTCGTGATGCAAGTAACAGGAGACACCATATATGTATTTTATTTCAAAGAGCGCATCTTTGTCTTATCCACGTGGAAAGAGTTGTCATCAGAGCAATACGAAGCACATCGCCTCCCTTCTCTTTGTGTGTCTGTAATTTTGAAATGGAATCCGGGTTGTAAGGAGACAACTACAGTAGGCCTCTGACGAGAAAATGTCCGAGGATCTACATTAACTACTGTGTTCCTCTCACGAGAGTATGGTTGTGAGGAATGGGTGTGACATCAACTACTCCAGAGTTTTCTGAAAAAAACATTACGGCTACAGCTTCAACATATTAACAAAGCTTATACCTCTTCATAAGATGTTCGTCGATCTTCGAGTATTGTTCAAACAGGGACCATATTTCATCAGTAGCAGCGGTTCTTGGGTGCCCTTCACGAAATTATTGCTAGTAAAAAGAAGAAAAAAATGATTCGTTTTCAATTCGTTATTCCAATTATACATTTTTGCCTTAGATGGGGTTTCTGCGCAAATGCTTTTCTAGGCGTTCACATTGTTTAGGCGTTTAATGACGATTTACAACTTAAAAAAATTATAGCCCAGAACTGTTCTCTAGCGAAAATCTTTTTTGGGTGAATACATGATTTTAAATGATTTTTAACAAACTGTTAGATCACGTCCAACAAACTATAGGGCGATCAACTCGCAAAACATTGGAAGGTAGTTGTCAGCATAAACACATTTTATTTGTTTTTAGAAACAAACTAAAACTAAACCCCAGCGCAACAGCCCATGAATGGCCAAGGCTTGCCGCTGCGTTCCCCACCTCTGCCCACTACAGGCGTCATTGGTGGGATGTAGTGCTGGAGGGTGGGACGTGGTCAGCGCCCCGAGCACTCCCGGCCAGTTATACGGCCTTCTCTACCTGGGGTTGCTACTTCTCCATAAAGTAGCTCCTCAATTGGTCCCCTTGGGACCTAACGAGGCTGAGTGCACTCCGTGCCAGACCTCCCAGCGGGGCAAAAATCCCCATGCTGGTGCCAGGGATCGAACCCGGGTCCTGCGTGCCAGAGGCAAGCTTTTGGAAACATAGCATTCTTAAATGTTTCAGTGTGGTCCTCTTGGTAGGGAATATTGTGATTCACCCAAATATTTTATATTTCAACGAAATACACGCTTTAAGGAATTTTGGTAAACGGTTCCGATGTTTGTGGGTGTGTATCTGCGTGAATAACAGACTCAAAAACCAAATTTCGTACATTCAGACATGCCAGGCGAACGTTCATCAAGAAAATTCTCAACCTCAGACTACGCTTTGCATGGAAACATCCTTTTTAACTTTCTCGAAAATGACTTCAATAGTTTGAAGATGTTTCTATCAAATCGAAGTACATATTTGGATAATCTGTTAATCCTTTTAATTCTGATTTAATTTTTAATAATATGTGCAACTGGTGAATCAAGAGGTAAACTCACTGCAGGAAAAATGTAGAACTCGTCAAGATACGCAATTTCTTTCGTATCTTTTCGGAATATTAGCTCTTTTCGAAATATTCCATGTTATATGTTCATATATTCAAGAACATAATATGATGACATGCATGGCATATTGCAATTCCGTTTTTGTTTCGCTTGTATAGCCCTATTTATTTCTATGGCCTTATCGAGGGATTTGACTTTAGACTTAGAAATAATCTTATTAATGGTAATTACTAGCGAACGAACCTTCACACAGAGAACGAAAGGTTGCGGGTTTGGACTATAGCAAGTAGGAGGTGGTCAGTGTCACATAATCGCAACACAGAGGAGACCAGGTACAGTCGACGTACGAACGTTGTAGATAACGTTGTTGCATAACTTACATTCAATACTGTCGCCATTTGCAGTATAATATTCACTCTCAAATTCTTGTACAAGTTCAACAATACGTGAATATCTCGATTATCTGCTGCAGGTATTTTACTGTGTGGAACTAGTGAACATATTCGAGACACACTATGCACTGTTGGCAGTGTGCTTTGCGCCGTCACTGTACTGGGCGAGGCTGGCGTGAATCTCAGGCTGCGGCCCGCTTGCCGTATCTTTGAAACAGCTGATCAAGAGGAACCGAACATCGACCTAGCCGAACGTGAATGACTTTCCCGCTTGGAGGAAAAACGTACGGAAATGATATCCATTGAATTGTCACTCATTATTGAAAATAAAAACGCGTAAGAAAAGACCTGCACAATATTATAATACGTTACCGAAATAATAAATGGCATATCAATATAATAAAGATTATCTCACCATATTAGATGTTAAGGAAATGCGAGAAATCAATGAGGCAAACATTGTCTCTCTTTGCAACATAATAGCTAATGAGAAATGGGTAAATGTTTTTAAAGAAGTTGACGTGAACAAAAAATGGAATAATGTTTACGTGATTTTTAATTACTACTTTGATATTGCATGCCCAAAAAGAGTAAAGAAAATAAAGAACTACACCGTGAATAAATGGATAAACAAAGATGTAACAGATGCTAAAACAAAAATGAAATATTACGATAAATACAGAAAAACAAAATAACAAAGATGTGTATATAAATTTTAAAAAGTTCTATAAAATATTAATAAAAAATCTAAAAGGGGGTATTATAATAATGTAATTAATAACTCGGTTAATATCTCAAAAACAACTTGGAATGTGGTAAATAATGAATTTGGCAAAAACAAAAACAAATTAGATAACATTCAAATAAAAACAACACACAAGATAAGTAAAGCTCCCAATGTAATAAGTAACATGTTCAATGATAGTTTTATGAACATAAATAAACTAGTTGAAACTAACTTAAACACAATACCAGTTAACCACTGCAAAGTTACGAGTATTAGTAATTCAGTATATATTCCTGAAATAAGTAAAGAAGAGGTATTAAAAATTATAAATAAACTAAAAAAATCATATGGTAATGATGGGATCCCTACCATGTTACTTTAAAAAAGGTACACCCTACACGCTTGAACCATTAGTAGAATGGATAAATACCTCAATCAGTTCAGGAATTTTCCCTGATTGTTTAAAGAATGCCATCGTAAGCCCACTTCACAAGAAAGGTGACAAAGAATCTATAGATAATTACCGACCAATAACATTAGTTTCCCCATTCTCTCTCTTGCTGTCAAAAAAGTAATTGCAAAACATGGCTTTTTTTAGTGAAACACCAAGTATTAAATAATTTACAATTTGGTTTTAAAAAAGGTAAATCCACACAAGATGCAATAGTAGAAATAATAGAACATCTGATAGACTGCTTACAAAAAAAGCATCAAAATAGCTGTATATTTTTAGATTTGAGCAAAGCGTTACACTGCGTTAATCATGAAACACTATTAAATAAAATGCAACAAAATCTCCTCTAGCCTGTTCATTCTAAAGCAAATGGCAAAACTCGTAAATGCAGACCTCCTACGAAAAATTTATTATGGGTTAATATACCCACATCTTGCTTACGATATAACAGTATGGGGGCAAAGTGTAACAGTACACACAAAAAGACTATTTATATTACAAAAAAGAGTTATAGGAATAATTGTAAGATTAATTAGACAGGAATCCTGTAGAGAATACCTTAAGAAACTGAACATTTTGACATATTCATTGTACATAGTTGAGATAATTTTGCTAGCAAAAAGAACTGAAAACAGCACTAAAACAACCAGATTCATGAATACAACACTAGGAGTAACACGGATTTTCACATAAATTCCCATAGACTAGAAATTTCCACTATCTCAGTAGGATGTAATCAATATCAAGCGAACTCTCAGAAATCTCATCTGCAACAAGAATCTTGGAATCCATTACTCACCAGCGAGTGAACATGAAATCCAAGTAAAGACATACCTACTGTGATTCAGATTTTGCTGGGGACATGAAAGACAGAAAAAGTACAACTGGTGTCATTGTTATGATTGGAGGAGGACCGGTCATATGGAGTTCAAGAAAACAAAGTATTGTGGCATAATCAACCACAGAAGCAGAATATGTTGCTGCTGCACACTGCTCCAAGCAAATAAAGTTTTTGAAGAATCTCATTGAAGAACTCAATATTGGAAAGTAAAAAATTGTAAAATTAGAATGTAGTCAATCAAAGTTGCATTAAAATGATCAAATCTGGCCAAGCATCATGTAACGCAAATCACATTGACATAAAGTATAATTTCATACATGATGAATTAAGCAATGGTTTAATTTAGAGTATTGTCCTAATGATAAACAAATTGCAGACATTTTAACAAAACCTTTGCAATCTATTAGATTCAAAGAACTATCAAACAAGTTTGTATATCCTTTGTGATACACATTCAAGTAAAAGTGTTTCTGTTAGTTAAATATTTGTTTAACTTAAATTATGTTACAATTACTCAATGTAAAAGTATTTTTTGAGGGAGTGTCTTGTGTATTGTGTGAAAGAACAATTAAGATACAACATGATTGTCTATGTTAAGGGAGTGTGCTGTGATAGTAACATACAAAACATAAAAATATGGTGCTCTCTAAAAAGCGGTTACTATTACTGCTATTGCTGTCTTCAATATCATCAGTGAAAAATATTGGAGAGCAAGAGGATTAATGGCTTCATTGTCTGAAATCCAGCATTAGCTAACAACAAACAAAAATCATGTTGGTAACACATCAAATTTCATATATTAGCAATGAAATAAAATGCATTGCATGTAATGGACGACAATGATACAAAATACGAACGCTGCTATGTACTGTAATAATAGACCCGACACTTTATCACTTTAAATATAAAATAAAATTTAAAAATATCAATAATAATAATAAAAACAACAGTTTCATACAGACACATTCGCTCTTAGGCATACCAGAACTATATGTCCCATTACATGCACACACAATTTTTTTTTTTTTTTTTTTTTTTCAAGTGGAGGAAAAATCCATTTACGGAGCCACATGCGCTAGGATGGCACAGAGGGGGACTGTGAGCCTCACCCGAAGGTACTACTTCACTAAAAAACCTCCACCGGAGAGAATTCAAGGAAGCATATGTGGCAGTACTGTGAATTCATGGTGTGGAATGTGGTTAAGGACACATTTTCACTGGACACACCAAAAAATATGCGTCCCAGCTTACACATTTTCACTAGGCACACCAAAAAATATGCGTCCCAAGCTTACACATTTTCACTAGGCACACCAAAAAATATGCGTCCCAGCTTACACATTTTCACTAGGCACACCAAAAAATATGCGTCCCAGCTTACACATTTTCACTCGGCACACCAAAAAATATACATCCCAGCTTACACATTTTCACTCGGCACACCAAAAAATATACATCCCAGCTTACACATTTTCACTAGGCACACCAAAAAAATATACATCCCAGCTTACACATTTTCACTCGGCACACCAAAAAATATGCGTCCCAGCTTACACATTTTCACTAGGCACACCAAAAAATATGCGTCCCAAGCTTACACATTTTCACTAGGCACACCAAAAAATATGCGTCCCAGCTTACACATTTTCACTAGGCACACCAAAAAATATGCGTCCCAGCTTACACATTTTCACTAGGCACACCAAAAAATATGCGTCCCAGCTTACACATTTTCACTCGGCACACCAAAAAATATACATCCCAGCTTACACATTTTCACTCGGCACACCAAAAAATATACATCCCAGCTTACACATTTTCACTCGGCACACCAAAAAAATATACATCCCAGCTTACACATTTTCACTCGGCACACCAAAAAATATGCATCCCAGCTTACACATTTTCACTCGGCACACCAAAAAATATGCATCCCAGCTTATGCACTCAACTATTTACACTTCACTTCACTTTGTACACTATACTACTGACTCTGTACAATATTATTCCCTGCCCATATGTGCTGAACATTTAAGTTTTCAACTTTTTTACTTTTCTTAAAGTGTCTTTGACATCATATGATTGGTCGTTGGACATTTTCACAAAATTATTTATTAGAATTTTGTTTACACAAAGGGCAACACTGTCCAATTTTTCCATTAAGGTCTTCTTTAGTGAACATTTACATTCAGTATTTTCCATATCTGATTTCATCAATCTTAAATTGCAAATTTTATGAGCTACTGAAAGCTGTTTTCCACATGTTAAAAATTTCTCCATGTAGTCTTGTACCAATAATGACATGGTATGCCACACCAACCCAACAGTAAACACAACTTTTTCAGTAGGCAAGGTTAACTTTCCTCTGTGCAAGTCTTTGACAAAGTCATATGAAGAATCTACTTCTACTTCTTTGTTTAATTGGAGCCACGAAGTACATACATTACATTTTGATCTTCGTAGAACTTGTCTACTTGCAAATCCTCCTAAATAAGTTAATATTGGTACAACATCATTGGGAATGACATCCATTTCAAAGTCTTCCAGAGAGAGAATATCAGAAAAATGACTTATATCAATATATTTGTCATAATTTTGTTGAGTAGGAATCAATTCCTTTAAGCTCACATTGCCATTTTGAGCAGCAAACAGTACAGAATTCTTGAACCTTAATTTTCTTTCATTTTCTAAAACCTGTAGGTAACTGATATAATAGTTTGCACCACTTAGTTGCCTATAGCAGCCAAAACGACCTTCCAAATTGTCACTCTGAAATTTGCTTAGCAAAATGTAATCAAATTTATATTTTTCCAATAGATATGGAATGATTTCAAGGAAAGATTCAAGCGTCGTAATCAGAGATTGAAATGTTTGAGGAGTTAAACCACTGCCTGAGTGAACAGACACTCTCCAAATTTTTAGCCAATGACACATTTTCTTTAGAAATTCAAACTGCATGTCTGATGGGCTTCTAATCGCCTCCCTGTATGGACCATTGAACCGCTTCCCCTCAAACACACTCTTAACATTAACAATTTTCCACCACTTGACAATTATGTTTAGGAAAATTACTGTCTGATTTATATCTTCAGAAACCTCAGGCAAATCTTTTGTGGCATGTTTCAAGGCAACAATGTTATTATCATTAAAAATTTTCAACACCAGGCTCACGTTCTGTTTCTGAATAGAAGATGGATACAATACTTTAGCTGAAAGTGTATGTCCATATTTAACAAGTGAATCTTTTTCTTTTTCATACATTAATTCTAAATGCCTGTACTGTGCTGACAATATATTAGAATGATCATTCATGTCAGGAAAATACAAAGTCTTATTTATATTCTTTTTTGTTTCCCAATTATTTCTAATACACTTCAGGATGTGAACAGTGTCAAACATAAAAAAGAGCCTTCGAGATGAGTCTAATGGATGACTAATGCTAGACTGCAAAGTTTTATTTGATGTCATAAGTTCATAGGCCTTCCTGTTTATCATATTGTTATCTGCTACTAGGCAAACAACATTAAATCCTATTCTTTCTAACAAGTTCAGAATATCAAATATGAATGACTTCAACTGTTCACTTGTCATGTGAATAACCGGTATAATGGCCACAACATCTAAATATTTAGATAAAAGTGAGGAGACCATAAACACTTGTGCTGTCTTAGCACATTTTTCAGCATCATTACTACTACTGCCATAAATTTCTCCACCCTTAAATGACAGTCGAGGTTGTATATAAATCTCATCCATTATCAGTGATACCAACAGTTCATGTGGTTTTAAGTGTTTAATTCTGTTCTCCAAATATGAGCTACTTTCTAGTGACAATTCATAAGATGAAATTAATTTTTGCAAGGTACGTGGGTGTGGCAAAATCAATAAATCACATTTTCTCAAAGCATTATATGCAGATGGAGAGTGAACATAAAGTGTCGATGATAGTACCATACTTTTGTTGCCATATTGCCTGTTATTTTTTGGAGTTTGTGACAGACTCAATTGTTCTACAATAAATCTAATGTGCTCATTTTCATCATAAGCAGGCAAAGACTGTAGTAGTTCAATAGCAGAGTCCAATTTATCTTTTGTTGAAGACATTGTTACATTGCTGTTTTCAATTTCTGACATGATTTTGTCCAAAGCATTTAAAGAATTTAATTGCTTTATTGCACTTTTAGTACTAGGCAAACGAATATTATTCACATTAATTTCAATAGACAAGTCTTCTTTCACAGTCAGAAAGGATTTAACACAAGGAATTCCATTGGTGGTACCCAATAAACAAATAAGAATATTTCCCTGGTCCTTAATTATTGTCCATTTACTGGAATGTATTTGTCTCGAATTTAGGTATGAAATAACATCATTCATACTATTAACTGAGTCACGTTCATTGTATTCTTTATTTGACTCAATACTTTCACGAATAGCCTGGGCCAGATTTTCATCTTCTACGTCAACCAGACGTTTAACTTTTGGAAGTGTCTTAGAACAGTAAGCTGGTGTATTTGGAAATATAGTAGGCACTGCATTTTCTCTAAGTTTTGGTATTTTCCTTTGATATTCCAACTCTTCCCCTTTTACTGTAACAACTTTATCTATTCTTATTATATAAGATTCTTCAAAATGTTTTTCACAGACCATTGGATTTTTCAATTTTGAAAAATCAGTTGGAATATTTCTTAGCCAAGCCCTACGAAGATTTTCATCTTTTGGCAGTGAGAATACTGAATGACTTTCTGCTTGACTGTCGTTATTAGTTCTACATCCAAACACACTACAACGTCGACCCATATTGTTCAATTCAATTCTACACCTAAAACAAAACAGAAGTAGAATTACATACCTTTCAGTACCGGCATCACCATATAACAAAATAGGTTATGGATTCTTGAATAACTTCACTGAAGAATTAAGCATTTCTTAAATCACTTAAAATGACATACTATAAATGAAAATACTAATTTTAATTTAATAGTTCAACTATAACAAGTAGAACTTACGAAAACCAGGCGAAAAGCTGTTCAATTACTCAAAAGATACCGTTAAAACTTTGAGCGAATAGCACGTGTATATAATTCTCTTACTACAGCAAGAAAACTACTGCAAAACGAATTTTTATACTTTACACCGTTTACAAATAAACACAGTCACAAACACAATCACTTAACAGCATATACCACCACTAATTCACTTTCAATTAAGCAAAATTAACACGTGTTAGCAATAACTCACAACACTGGTAGCCATGTTTGTATGTTCATAGGTTCCCCTGTATCAGCTGATTGATTCGTTTCTGGGCCTTCTATACCGTGGGCCTCGGTACTGGGGCAATGACGTCATGCTATGCCCATGTGGCAGGTAACTTGCGACCGCCTCATTTCGCGATAGCTGTATAAAGGTTCGAAGTTTAGTGATTACTATTTACTGCAGGATATTTTAAACTATTTTTTCGTTTCATAGGAAACTCGTTTGCATTCTTACCTCCACTGCAGAGAATAATCATCCTAATTAAGTAAAAATTCACTAGCCCGGGCAAGCTGCAACAGCTAAACATTTGAATGTTTTATGTAAATAAGCATTGATTGCTTTGTGAAATCATTCTCAGACAAAAGTGTGAAGTGAATAACGTAACAATTAAGAAAAACTTTTACCTAAAAAGGATAATATTTAGCATCTACATGAGAATTTGTCATCGATAGAGAAGGCCGTGTAAACGCTCACATACTTTTATATGTCATTCATAATGTTGAAAGCGATTAACGATTGTAATGCATCATGGCGATTGTATCCATTTAAATAGTTGATGACAGCTGCACTGAATGACATTGACTTTTTGCGCATGTGAAGAAAAAACGCAAAGATAATGGAGCAATCTGTGCGTATAGCTGCGTACCAGCAAACACCTGGCAGCGAACCAGCCTTGCAGAGATATGAAACATGACGTTTTGCGTGCAGGAAGCTGTTGTGATTTCTTCTTGTAGCCTTGTGGGATTACGGGCATATGTGTTGTACTACACACACATTCATCTCTACAGGATGCTTACAATTATTGGGCCATCAAACATAAATCTACAACTGAAATGATTTTGAGAAAAGACAGCGTATTGAAATCTGTTGTGAAGACAGTGTTTTAATATGGGAAATTTTTGTTTTATTGATATGCTCAGCTGAAATGTAACCATTATTTTATGGCTGTGGGATAAATAAGTCTATACTCCATCCAGCCTTAGATCCACCCCTTGTATCCCTCCGCGATAACCTGAAGTTCATATCATCTGCGACTAATACAAACAAACGCCACGTGGAATCATGCCTCGTGTTTATGATGCAATAGAGCGAAATTTACTCGGAGTTTTAGGAATAGCGCTGCTATCGCCTTACGTTCAAGTAGTCTTTACCAGGATCATTGTACATCTTCAAAACTCACAGATAATCGCCAATATTTAAGGTACTATATTTTATGAGTGCTTCGGTTTCGGCGTATCGCGGGTTAGTTGTTGACGGCTTGTGTTTACATCGGGTGCGCATCTAAGGGTGGACCGATTATACGTTTTCAACTCAGATTGTAGAGTTTATGTGAAGTTGTCTGCTGCCTTAATACATAACCAGTTGTTTGTTTTATTACGAAGCTTCTGATACGTCTGCAAGAGCAAATAAACTCTTAAGCTCTACAGAACTCGATGCACAGACAATCAGTGATCTCAGTTTGTACTTCTTCACAAATTGTTTGTCTGATGTAGGGAACTGAAGTCCCTTCCACTCCCCCGCCAACAAACACAAATTGGCGTCGTACATACCCTGGTCTGAACTGAAATCTGCTCATCTAACTCCTCCCACATTTGGGGTAAGTAGTAAACCAGAGGAGGACAGGTAGTGCTCGCACTGAGTACTAGTTCAGCATGTGATGTCATCACCCTCTGTACTGCTGCCGCAAGGGAAGAGAAAATAGTTTGTATAATGCGGGATGCAGCAGTGCAGAAAAGACGGGACACTTATCTAGTATATGCAGCACAACTGTCTTGAATGTTGTATTAATGCTGACTTTTAATTACACAATTGGTCACATATTATAAGCAATTATCTTTCGGCTCTATGCTATGAGAAAATATAGGTATAACAAGAGGTGTAATCAGAACTGAAAAATTAAATGCCACAGCCGGGATTTGAACCACGGATCTTCCGCTTATCGAGCGGCTGCTCTAATCACTAAGCTACCATGGCCATCTTGCCAGTATGACATTAAATTCCCCAACCGATTCATACTTACCCGGTAGACCACAAGAGAATCTCACATCAGAGACTTAAAAATGTAAATGTAAGCACTTTATGTCCGGGGTTTAAGTAACCTTTAGATGGTAATTATTTATTTATTTATGCCAAACAAACTTAATGCTGGTGTTTTTAAACACACACGCTGTGTGTGGGCAATTTTAAGAGGTGCAATCAGAACTGAAAAGGGATTTGAACCACGTATCTTCCGCTTATCGAGCGGCTGCTCTAACCACTAAGCTACCATACTGGGAAGTTGGCCATGGTAGCTTAATGGTTAGAGCAGCCGCTCGATAAGCGGAAGATCCGTGGTTCAAATCCCGGCTATGGCATTGAATTTTTCAGTTCTGATTCCACCTCTTAAGCATTGCCCACACGCGGCTTGTGTGTTTAAAAAACTAGTATTAAGTTGGTATAAATAAATAATAAATGTATAACAATGCTAATTTATGTGAAGGACAGTCATGTTGTAAAGTAAATAGTACGGAACGTTATATCATTTTTTCTGCAGATTAGAAGAATCATACAGAAGAAAATTACGGGGACATTTTCCTATATTTTCTGTTTTGCTTTTAACTACTTGGGAATTTGGACTAAGCTAATTTCAAAACAGAACCAAACACTGGCGGTTCCGTTTTACTTGTACTAGCCATGTTATCATCGACAGCGCTACACTGACAACCCTCCAGTTCTGTAGTCACAGCGCCGTTTATCTAGGCAACATGGTATTACATGGCTCTCGCCTTACGTCACACGAACTGATAGACTTGCTCTTCATTCCAATACGTCACACCGTTTGAAGCTGGCTGCCCCTGTAGAAACATCGCTGTAGTTGTAACAATGATGAGGTTATCTCATAAAAGGTTCAGCACTGTAAATAGATAGGCTTATTAAATAATTAGAGTGCTAAGAGAATATCATAACAGTATGTCCGAGCGTTGGAGCGAGAAGCGGTCCTGTCTGTCTAACCTCATCCCACACTAACGTGCCTGGCAGAAAATTAGAATGCTAATTGATTAGTGTACTCCGATTCCAATGTGAACCTATCGGAGGAGGAGGAAGCAATGTTAGTACTCGTCATTTTTTCAATGTGATTAACTGGTAATGGACGTGGCATCTGCACAAAGTACAACTGGACATATTTTAAACTTTTCAAGGTGGAAATTAGTATGACTGTGGCTATTATTCTGGCTGTGTGAGTAAAGCTTAAATTCTTTTTGAGAAAAGAGTGAATTAATTACTATAAACCTCAGAATAAAGTTAATACGCCGCGTACTAGTGTACTGTGGAAAATAATCATTTCACTACCCACGTTCACTGTCAATTTTCGACAAATCAGCTTTCAGCCATAGACATTTTGGGATGAATTCATGGCATCAATAGTTGAGTTCAGCTTTCTTCCAAAGATGCGACATCTCTCACCCCAATCTATCTTTTACATGAAACAATTTTCGAAAACTTCTATTTTCTCAAAAAAGGCGCAAACGATTTTGATTAAACACCGTGTGTTTAAGATCTTTTCATGACAAATGAAATGTATTTGTCGAATTTTGTGGGAATAGCCTCTGAAATTCACTTCATTCTGGATTACTTGCATAACTGGCAGTCCTAGACAAAATCTTACTGCACAAAAAAGTAGACCTCGTTAAAAGCACACAATGTTTGTCAACTATTTTCGAAATGTTTCTTGTTGTTGGTTTGAATTTTGAAATAGTTAATACTTTACTCAAATGGGAAGTCTTTTTTTTTGGGGGGGGGGTGTGTATGTGTCCGTAGGGTATGGGTTCTGACCATGCAAAGAGAACGTACAAGTTTTAAAGTCATTACATAGCGACCAGGTCTTAAAAGTTTTGACTATCGCTTAAGCCTACTTTATTTGCTTATTGTCCTTGTACATACAAGGAAATATGCAAGAAGACAATTTCTTCAAGTATTTATCTCGAGTAACATTAAGTAGATCGAAGAATAAGCGTTTGTAAGAATAGTTTATTCAAAAGTACAGAAAGTGATGTGAGGGCAACATACCAGAACGTTTATTATTTGTGTGAAAGTTTTAAAAATTTAAACTAACATATATTTAATACGTTTACCTACTTCACAATTTAAATGTGTATCTTGAATATTTTTGTGAATTAATTTTTCTTTTTTTGTTAATTGAAAAGTTTTATATTTCTATAAAGCACACGATTTATTTCAAATAACAGTTTGTGACATTAGCGATAGCCATTATTGGTTTTTTAAATAATTTTACCATTATTTAAGTGCCAATACTATTCAGTTGTTTCTCACAATTTCATGGAAAGCGTTTGGAAGTTCAAGACCAACGGTTTTAGAAATCTGACTAGCCTTCTGTACCCTCTTGTACCTACAAAAAATGCACAATTAAAAGTACTTCTTCAAAACTTCATCTCGATTGGCATAAAGTATATAATAAAATAATATTTTGTAAAAATGGTTTTAGTAGAGTGGTTGGAGAAAGTCGTGTGAAGTTAATGCATCAGAAATGTTTCCTCGCTCAAACGTTTCTGTTTCTTGAAAGACGATATTTTCAGTAAGTGTCGTGGTACGGACTTCAATATTGTAGAATGCTTTCTGTCAGAGCCATAATTATATATTTTTGCAGCTAAAAGCTTATGACTTGTTAGAAGGGGATTATAATGTTATTGCATACTTGGCCCCGTCTCTCAGATAGCGCCGCAGCTGAAGTTCTTCATAGTAATGTTATTAGGGGAGTCGTCGTCAGCAGGAAATGTAATATTGAAGACCATAGCCATCTTTCGCTGATGAAATTAAGGCAAGGGTCATTGACAAAAATTGATTCTATTATGGGATCAGTTGGATGTATCGTAAGGTTTCAGTTCCTTGGCCGTCTGTGCCACAAGTTTTTTTGAGATTCCGTCGCTAGTCTTCCGGCACGTGGAGCGTTTACATAAGCGATAAGGTAAGAGTTGCGTTACTTGGCAGGTGCTTCACGACTTGTCAGACTCCTCCAGTTCGAATAGAAAATCTCATGTCTTTCTCTACTCTCTCTTCTACGAACTATCTACCCAAGGCTTATTCTTGAATCACTCTTATTCCTATATCTCCATGTTAGTTAAGATAAACATTCGTACAAATTATCTTACTGCTTATGTCCTTGTAGGTGCAAGGGAGACATAAGAATACAGAAGGCTTTGTGCGACAGTCAAATCCTTTTGACCTTTGAGATTCCGTTCTCTTTGCACGATTAACATATAAAAAATGAACAACGTTGTTGCATTTCGCTAAAGTTCTAAGTTTTCCGAAACTCACATACATAACAAGGAATATCTCCGAAATGGTTCACCCTACAAGAAAATTTATTGAGACATAAATTGTGTATTTTAGCAAGATCTACATTTTTTGTATAGCATAATTTGGTCTATCTCTAACGGTTTACCAGTTATGCAAAAGTCGTCCAGAGTAAATACAACTACAGGTGCTATAGCCAGAAAATTCAAGATATACATTTCATTTGTCATCAAAATATCTCAAACATATGACATTTTAATCCAAATCGTTAGAGCCATTTTCAAGAAAATCAAAATTTTCGAAAAATCTGCCATGTAAAGGGTAGTGTAGGATGGGGCTATTTTCTTCAAAATCTTCGTGTCGCATCCTTGAAAGACATTAAACTTAAATACCAAGTTTGACTTTTAACCGACTTTTCGTTTTTGAGTGTAGGATGGGGCTATTTTCTTCAAAATCTTCGTGTCGCATCCTTGAAAGACATTAAACTTAAATACCAAGTTTGACTTTTAACCGACTTTTCGTTTTTGAGTTATGCTGTCCACAGACACACACACGGACCTTTTTCTAAAAATGTTTTTTTTTTTTTTGATTCAGGGGACCTCAAAACATATTTCCGGCGAAATCTCGACATCGAATTTTTGGGTGGAATACAATACTTCCCCTACTTACCAGTAGAGAAAGTAAAAAAATCTGATGTGTTGCACTCACATGACTTTCTCTACTCTTGTATTAACCATTCTTACAAACTCTTATTCCTATATCTTCTTCGTGTTAGTTAAAATAAACATTTGTACAAATTATCTTATTGCTTATTTCCTTGTAGGTGCAAGGGGAATATTGGAATACAATAGGCTTTGTGCGATAGTCAAATCTTTTAAAGCTTTGAGATTCCGTTCTCTTTGTACACGTAACATATAAAAACATGAACAACGATGACCCATTTCACGAAAGTTCCAAGTTTTCCGAAACTCACACACATAACAAGGTATATCTCCGAAATGGTTCACCCTACAAGAAAATTTATTGAGACATAAATTGTGTATTTTAGCAAGATCTACGTTTTTTGTATAGTATAATTTGGTCTATCTCTAACGGTTTACCAGTTATGCAAAAGTCTCCACAGTAAATACGACTACAGGGGCTATAGCCAGAAAATTCAAGATATACATTTCATTTGTCATAAAAATATCTCAAACATATTACATTTTAATCAAAATCGTTAGAGCCATTTTCAAGAAAATCAAAATTTTCGAAAAATTTTCCATATGAAGGTAGTTTAGGGTGGGGCTATTTTCTTCAAAATCTTCGTGTCACATCCTTGAACGACATTAAACTTAAATACCAACTTTGGTTTTTAACCAACTTTTCGTTTTTGAGCTATGCTGTCCACAGACTGACAGACTGACAGACACACACACGGACCTTTTTCTAAAAATGCTTTTTTATTTATTCAGGGGGCCTCAAAACGTGTATTTCCGGTGAAATCTCGACTTCGAATTTTTGGGTGGAATACAATACTTCCCCTACTTACCAGTAGAGAAAGTAAAAAAAGTAGTGACTTCGCATTTGGAAGAAGTATAAATTATCTGGCAATTCAAACCAGTAATAAAGTATTTCGGAAACGGTTAATGCTACAACAAATTCATCATAATATTTGTGTTATAGCAACATACAATTTTTGTGTATTTTCTCTATTTCTGATGGGTTGCAAGTTACACAAAATTCGTTCAGAATGAAGGGGACTTCACAGCCTATTCCTAGAAAATTCAAGATATGCATTTTACTTGTTTTGCAGATATAAACATATGATATTGCAATCAACATTTCTTTGCGCTTCATTTATATATCGAAAGTCATATTCGGCGACTTTTTAAACCTCTTGAACAATTGCTCAACAGTAGTGGTGTTCACTCGCGGTGATTTTGAACTTCGGGTTTCTGTTACTTTGGATTAACTTATTACATTACATTTACTCACAGCCACACTCTCATTCATACTTCCAGACTCTAGGGAGAATGGGGAATAATGCTAGCTAAAGGAAAATTGCCACCCTCCAGCCGGGAATCGAACCCGGGACCATTTGTTCAGTGTAATGTAACTTTTGGTTGGTGTGGGTGTGAAGTAAAGTAGACAGATGTAGTCGAGATAAAGAAACACTTTTATTTCCGTAAACAGTAACTTTGTACACTCGTTAAAACAACAAGAAAGTCTTTTCCCATTCACCAACAGCACGACTCCGAACTAGTAACACAACAACTGTCCCTTCTCCGTCGGCACGACTACTCAACCTTCACATACGTCTGACTGACTCTCTCACACTTTACCGCTATTTATATCTCCCAGGCACTATTCTGGAAGCTTCAGTAAAGCTCAGTTATTTAGCGGTGAAAACACAAAGTAGACAGTTCTAGAAGCCTCTATCACTTTCTCTCTTTCGGCAAGCGCCCAACAATGCGGCCATTCTCTGTCTCTTTCCTTCGACTCCTTTGCGGTAGCGCCGACAATAATGCGCTGGGCGACATTGCTCCCTCCTCAAGGCTGGTCGTCCCGAACAGCACCATCGTAACGGGCCAGACGATCCAGGTGTACCACTAACATCTTCCCTCGGGGCACCTTCTGGATGCGGTAGACTACGTCGTTAATCCTCTTTACCACTCGGTACGGTCCTTGCCACGGTTGTTGAAGTTTTGGGCAGCGTCCCTTGGTCCGGGTAGGGCGGTACAACCAGACCATGTCACCTTGCTGGAATCCTCGGCTGTTGACTTGCCTGTCGTACCGGGTCTTCATGCGGTCGCTCGCCATCTGGATGTTCTGACGAGCCATCTCGTGCATGTCGTGGAGATGGTCTACTAGACTCTCCACATACTCGGTTGCCGGCTGTTTCGCTTCCGGGGGGCTCCCAAAAGCCAGGTCACAAGGGAGGCGTAGCTCTTGGCCGAACATTAGGCTTGCTGGTGTCATCCCGGTAGTGTCGTGTGTCGACGAACGGTAGGCCAGCAAGAACAGTGGTACCTTGAGGTCCCAGTCTCTCTGATGGCTGGCCACGACCTTCCTCAGGTGCTCCTCTAGGGTCTTGATGTATCTCTCGACCATGCCGTCCGACTGTGGATGTAGGGGTGTTGTGCGGGTCTTGTTCACCCCAAGTCTTTCCAATGCCTCCTTCATTAGGTGCGACTCAAAATTGGTGCCCTGGTCGCTGTGGAGCTCTAACGGGACCCCAAAACGGCAAAACAGCTGTTCCACGAGGCAGTCTGTAATTGTCTTCGCCTCTTGGTTCGGGATGGCATACACCTCCGGCCACTTGGTGAAGTAGTCCACAGCTACCATCAGGTACTTGTTGCCTCTATCGGACACTGGGAATGGTCCAGCTATGTCGACGGCGATGCGTTCGAAGGGCGCTCCGACGTTGTACTGCTGCATGCGACCCCGGCTCCTAGTCTGGGGGCCGCGACTCGCCGCGCACACGTGACATTGACGGCACCAGTTCTCAGCGTCTGCTCGGAGCCTCAGCCAGTAGTAGCGCTGTCGGAGTTTGTCGATCGTCCGGTTTGGCCCTAGGTGTCCACCCGAGGTACCGGCGTGCACTTCCTCCAAGACTTCCGGGACCCTACTTCGGGGAAGTACCAACTGCTCTTTCTGGGTCTTCCCATCAGGTGATTCCCATACCCGGAACAGCACGCCCTCTTTGGTCTTCAACGAGTCCCATTGGGCCAAGTACGACTTGTATGTAGCACTTCTGGGTGCGATGTCCTCCCAGGTTGGTCTCGTCCCTGCCTGCACTTCTCTCAAGAGTGGCCCCAAGTCGGCGTCCGCCAGCTGCTCCCTCCTCAGGCCCGCGCTATCCCATCCGTCCGCAGGCACTGCCGTGACCACTCTGACAGCTGCGGTACGCTCCTTCTCTTCCACTCTTGCGCATTGGCCGCACTCTTCTAGGCAGGGTCTTCGGGACATGGCGTCTGCGTTGCCGTGGCTCTTCCCTCTGCGATGTTCGGAGGTGAAGTCGTACTCCTGCAACCTTTGGACCCAACGGGCTGTCTGGCCCTCCAGGTTTCTAAAGCTAAGTAGCCAGGTTAGGGCGGAGTGGTCTGTCCTCAGGTGGAATGGCTGGCCGTACAGGTACTTGTGGAAGTGCTCCAAGGTCTTCACTACCGCCAGTAGCTCTCGTCGGGTGACACAGTAGTTCTTCTCTGCCTTGGACAACGTCTTGCTGTAGTAGGCTATCACCCGCTCGTGGCCGTTCTGGACTTGGGATAGGACGCCTCCAATGCAATGGTCGCTGGCGTCGGTGTCCACAATGAAGGCGTCGCCTGGTTGTGGGAATCCCAGAATAGGAGCACTGCAGAGCGTCCTCTTGAGCTGCCGGAAAGCGCCTTCGGCGTCCTCCGTCCACACATAAGGTCGATGTTCTTCCGTCAAGCGAGTGAGGGGTTTGGCGATGCTGGAGAAACCCTTTATGAAGCGGCGGTAATAACTGCACAATCCAAGGAAACTGCGCAGTTCTCGCCTATCCTTTGGGCGAGGCCAATCTCTCACGGCCTGTGTCTTCTCCGGATCCGTGGCCACTCCGGTTGGTGAGACTATGTGGCCCAAGTAGTTGACTTCCCTGCGGAAGAGCTGGCACTTCTTGGCGTTCAGCTTCAAGCCGGTCGCCTGCAGTCTCTGCAGCACCTTGCTCAGTTTGTCAAGATGGTCTTCGAATGTCTTGCCGACGATGATGATGTCGTCCAGGTATAACAGGCAGGCGTCATAAGTCAATCCTCTCATTACTGACTCCATGAGGCGTTGGAAGGTAGCTGGTGCGTTGCAGAGACCAAAGGGCATAACTGTGAACTGCCAAAGCCCTTGGCCTGTCGAGAATGCGGTCTTCTCCTTGTCTCTCGGGTCTAGAGCCACCTGCCAGTAACCCGATTTCAAGTCCAGGGTTGAGAACCACTGCGCACCAGCAAGCGTGTCCAGGGTGTCGTCAATCCGGGGTAAGGGGAAGCAGTCCTTCCTGGTGACAGCGTTCAGCTTCCTGTAATCTACGCAGAAGCGTAGCTCGCCATTCTTCTTCTTCACCAGAACTACAGGGGAACACCAAGGACTGTCAGACTCCTCGATCACTCCCTTGGTTCTCATGTCCTCCAGCATGTCTCGTACCGCCGCTTGTTTAGCCAACGGAACGCGTCTAGGTGGTTGCCGAATAGGCCGGGCGTCTCCGGTGTCGATGTGGTGAAGCACTCGGTCCGTGCGGCCGTAATCGCTGCTGCCTTGGCTGAAGACGCGCTGATATCGTCTCAGCAGTTGTTGGACTTTCTCTCTCTGTTCAGCGGTCAGGTGGTCGGCCGCCCTCTCCAGTAATTCTTCCAGCCGGGACCCCAGGTGTTGCGTCGGCACCGGCTCCTGGGTCTTGTCTATTGGTGTTACGCTGACCACGGGCTCGCACGTCCCCAACTCCGTCCCGGCCTGAACGTCGTGATCGGTGTCTGTTGGGTTGAGCAGTCTCACCGGTACCTCCTCTCGGCACGGCAACAATGTCCCGGCTACACAGAGCCCGTGCACATGCGTCTTCCGGTCCAGCAGCATGTTCTTCTTGCGCTGGCCTTCCAGTCGCGCCGTCACTACCATCTCGCTTCTCGCGGGGACAACTACGTCTTCCCTGAGAATGACCCTGCAGATTCCAAGGCGTTCTTCGGGGTGCCAGAGCATTACTTCCTCTCCCTTAAGCCGCAGAACCTTCTTGCCGATGTCGACCGTCGCCTCGTGGCTCCTGAGGGCATCCAGTCCCAGTATCACCTCCTCAGCCACCTCCGCGACGAACACCCACAAACGCAAGACACTTCGCCCCAATGTCAACCGCAGCAGGGCCTCCCTCTCCACAGGCAAGGTGTCACCCGATGCCGTTACTAGTTGGTACGGTCGGCTCGGTTTTCTCGACGGCAAGCCCCTGGCTACGTCAGGTCTGACGACAGTCACGGCTGCTCCAGTGTCAACAAGCACGCGGCACGGCTTCCCTCTCACCCAACCGTCCGCGATGAGGCTGTCATCCATCCGTCGGCTGACGGCGCGCAGTGTCACTCGAGGGGATGATGGTGCCGGCGCCGACGTGCCCCTCGCCACGCCGGCCATTACTCGTTTTCCGGCTGCTCTTCTTGGTGCCGGCAGTCTCTCATCAGGTGTCCCGGCTGGCCACACCCCCAACACGCGCCACCTGGCCTTCGTCGGCGTCCCTGGACTGCTCTGCGGTCTTCATCGTAGCGGACACTCCTTGTCTTCGAGGTCGGGGTAGCCGTCACTTTGGCCGCTTCCATCCTTAATGCGGCCGTTAGTGCCTCGTGGATGGTTTTGTAGTCGCCGAGCATCAGGCGTTGACGTATCTCGGCATCGCGTACCCCGTCGACGAAGGTATAGGCGGCTTCTCGGGATACGAATTCGGAGGGGAGGTCGACCAAGGCTTTGCTGGCCAGCTGTTCGATTGCCAGGGCGAACTCCTGCAGCGTCTCCACTGACAGTTGCATCCTAGATTTCAGTTGGCTGCGGTAGGCTGCGGCTAAGCGGTGGTTTCCGAATCGGTTCTCCAGGGCCTCCCAGATGTCCTTGGGCGCCGCCGCTGTCTGAACTGCGTTCAGGACCTCTGCGGCTCGTCCCTGGAGGCTGGCTATCAGCTGCGCGGCCTCTTCTTCTGGCGACCATTTGTTGTGCTTGGCCACTGTGTCGAATTGACGGCGGAAGACCTCAAACGTTGACGTGCCATCGTACTTCGGTGGTTTGACGCGCGTCGATGTTGTGTCGCGTGCTGGAGCCTCGGCCTTGTAGTTCTTCAGCTTTTCACTAAGCATCCCTTCCACCATTGCATTTAGCTCCTTGGCGCTACCGTCGACCCTGTCTTCGAGAACGCTAAGCCGTTCCCCGACATTCTCCAGGGCGTCAACGCGTTGGCCGAGGTCCTCCATCTTTCCACCGAGCTCTTTCACATCCTTCCACACGCCAGCCAGTTGCTCGTCAATTTTCGCCGATAGCTCCGTCTTCATCTCTTTCAGCTCGGCAGCGAGGTTGTTGTTTGACGTTTCCATTTTGGCAGCGAGGTTGTCGTTTGCCGTCTTCATCTCTTTCAGCTCGGCAACGAGGTTGTCGTTTCTCGTTTCCATTTTGGCAGCGAGGTTGTGGTTTGACGTTTCCATTTTGGCAGTGAGGTTGTCGTTTGCCGTCTTCATCTCTTTCAGCTCGGCAACGAGGTTGTCGTTCCTCGTTTCCATTTTGGCAGCGAGGTTGTGGTTTGCCGTCTTCATCTCTTTCAGCTCGGCGAATAATTCTTTCATCATTGCCATCATCCTTGTTTCCGAATCTCCCTCCATCTCGGTTCTAACGTTGCAACTTCTAGCGACGATGTAACGAAACTAGAAGCAATTCGACGAATCCCACTCCTGACACCAGTGTAACTTTTGGTTGGTGTGGGTGTGAAGTAAAGTAGACAGATGTAGTCGAGATAAAGAAACACTTTTATTTCCGTAAACAGTAACTTTGTACACTCGTTAAAACAACAAGAAAGTCTTTTCCCATTCACCAACAGCACGACTCCGAACTAGTAACACAACAACTGTCCCTTCTCCGTCGGCACGACTACTCAACCTTCACATACGTCTGACTGACTCTCTCACACTTTACCGCTATTTATATCTCCCAGGCACTATTCTGGAAGCTTCAGTAAAGCTCAGTTATTTAGCGGTGAAAACACAAAGTAGACAGTTCTAGAAGCCTCTATCACTTTCTCTCTTTCGGCAAGCGCCCAACAATGCGGCCATTCTCTGTCTCTTTCCTTCGACTCCTTTGCGGTAGCGCCGACAATAATGCGCTGGGCGACAGTAATCATTGTTACAGCCGTTTATGAGAAAATAATAAATAACTAAACTTTCTTGGAATTTTTTCTGTCGCATTCTTGGAATATGCTCAACTTAAATAACAAAGTTTGGTGTTTAAACCTAATGATCTTTTAGTTTTGAGCAATGCTGTTCACATATGCGTGCGTGCGCGCGCGAGTACTTTTTTTCTAAAATTTGATTTACTTATTTATTTTTCAGGGAGTGTCGAAAGCTTATTTCCGGTGAAACCTCAATATTGAAATTTTGGATCGAACGCAATACTCCCTATACTTACTCTAGGTAAGTAGCTGAGAGAGGAAAAGAAATGTGTAACTATCGCAAGACCTATTGAGCATTTTCGTAACTTTTCTACAGACAATATATCTGTAACGACACTCGATTCTTTGCACGCATAGTTATTAATGCAGCACCTCCCTGTATACCTACCATAGAGGAAGTAATACGTTCTAGCCCAAAAATTCGATATTGAAATGTCATCGGAAATACATATTTTGAGAGGTTTGTCTATGTGTGTGAACTGCATAAAACAAAAACGAAAGATGGGATACATAGCAAATTTGGCATTTAAATTCAGCATCTCCCAAGAATGCGATGCGAAGTTTTTTTTCGAGTAATCCTCTCATCTCAATCTACATTTTAGATTGTAAATTTTTCCTAATTTTTTATTTTCTAAAATGGCCCCGGTTATGATTAAATTTCCATTATGCTTAAGATATTTGCATAACTAATTACAACAACCTGCGAATTTAAACTTTTTTTCTGCGGCACGGGATTTATTAGCTCTTCAAAACCTAATTTTGGTATGCTGAATTCAAATCTGCTCTCCATTTTTTCGTACTACGTATCTCTCTCTCTCTCTTTCTCTCTTTTTTTTTTTTTTTTTTTTTTTTTTTTTTTTTGCCATGCAGAAAGAAAATATGTAATATTAGAATTTCTTTCTTGTTTTTAGCTACAATTTAAAATGCGTGAAATCAAACAAAGGAGCAACGACAGTTCCATAAATGCAACGATGTACACTGAACTAGAAAATTTCAGAAATACCTTATGATTTTATTTTCACCTCCACTTTGCTGAAAACGGACGTTGAGTTTTGTGGTCCTGACGAATGCAGAGAATGTAATGTTAAACTCCTATTGCACCCGAGTGCCTTTAACTTTCTGAGTACTGTTTTAACAATGTGTTCATATTGGACATCTCTAACATTACCGAAAAACTTATTTATAACTTCACTGAATGGGTCTCTAGCTTGAATCTCTGTTATGATATTTCTAAAATGAACGTCCAGTAATTTGTGAATTTGTGGCCCGTTAAAAATGCCTTCTTTTGCTTTTGATTCAGACCACATTGGACATTTTTGAATAAGATATTGGAAACAACAACCAGTTTTGTCCAAAACTTTGAGAAATTGCTTCATTATCCCTAGTTTGATATGCATCGGGAGTAGCGAAACGTTCTGTGTCAATCAGCGGGCGACGTATTACATTTTTTTTTTTTTTATCCCTGGCACTAAATTTTTTTCTTTTTGGCCAATTTAGTTTCACCCCAGTGTCTTTCTCTGACTCTGGAGTCCCATTCGCACGAAAAGCTCGGAAATTTCTTGTACCCTGCTTGTTGGCCCAATAACATACCGCAGATCTTAAGATTACAGCACATGAATCACTTGTGTTCATTATATTTAACTTTTTCCAGGAAAGTACCTATACAAATTTTGGTACGTTTCTTTCAGGGATGTAGAGTGAGCTAGTGAAACCGAAGCAAACATTGCTTTTGTGTAGCAGAACACTTTTCAGACTTCTCTTGCTCAAGTCAAGTCGTAAGCTGATCCAAGACGACTTATCAGTTTAGGAATATCAGAACAATACACTAGTTCTCCATCTTTTATATAATTTTGAACTCTTTCTCAAAGTCTGTACCAACAGAAAGTTATTCCAGGTGCTAAAACTTCGCTTTTTTCTTTGGTAAGACCCAAATCACGTACCAAATCATTTAATTTTGGCTGACTCAATGGATTTGGGTTGTAATCTTATAAATCTGGGGACCAATTTATTTCATCTTCTGCACTTGAAGTATCAGTAGGTACTACTTCTGGAAATACGGTAGTTGGTGATAGGAGAAACGTCAGGTCCATGGGGCACAGTTGTTGATAAGTTTGGGTATATAATGTCCACCTTGATTTTCATATCGAATCCAGATATATTACACAGACAAAAATAACTCATTAATATGATGTTCCCGCAAAACCATAGTAACACCAAAGAGTGTAGATATTGTACCGTTGTCTTAGATTTTCTACACATCTTTTACGCACTATATGAGGAACAAAATTCTTGTCTTGATAAAAGCGGTAATGTTTTTTTTTTTTTTTTTTTTTTTTTTTTTTGTGTGTGTGTGTTGCTTTATGCCATAAAAATCACAGACTTAACCGAAATTGTTAGGATTGTTCACACAGCCCTCCAAGATATATCACTCGACCTTGCCATTTTTTCCCCTCCACATAACATTCGCAACCAACACGGCTTCAGAAGAGATCGGCTGAGAAGAAGCGGGTTCCAAGATAGGTTCCTATTGATGTATTACGTAATAAATGTTTACGAGATAGATATATTACTTGGAAACAGGGAAAGACGTTGGTACAGTATGACGCGATATGATTTAGCATGTTTGTATATTTTAATGAACCATGCTGTATACAGGATGTTAATAATAGCGTGCCGAACTTTAAATGTTGTGCTGAATCAGAACTTTTCAAAATCTGTACATGATACGCAAAAACTATTATTTTCGAAATCAGAACATCCGAATTGACCATTATAATGGAAAATATTCTATACCGCAAAATCTTCGCAGGTCGGTGTTGTCTTGAATTTTCTAGTAATAGCCTGTGAAGTCCTGTTCATAATAAATGATTTTGGATAGTTTTGTATAACTTTAAAAAACAAAAGCTTTACAGAAATTTGCTACATAAGAAGTATTATATCATTAAAAGAAACAACTTATGTTTACCAATGTTTTCCCAATAGGTATATTTTTTGGTGTCTTTCCAAATATGCTTATCTCACCGCATAACATTTATTTTCCGGTTCAATTCCATGCTTAATGTTCTCTTTGCGTGTACCTTCGAAGTTATCTACCATTATTCCAAAATATTTCATTTGTTTCACTTGCTTTATTTGTGTTCTTCCATCATTTAATTCTCCTTTTCATGGCTACTTCTTGCCAAACATCTGTTTTTTCTATGAATTTACTATAAGACCCTATGATTCATGTGTTTTTCAACTTTTTTGTTTTTTGTCATAAATTCCATATAAATTTGTCTTGCGCTAAAATCAGTCGGTAATCGGCAAATTGTAGTGTCAGAAAAAATCCAATTAATAATAATAATAATAATAATAATAATAATAATAATAATAATAATAATAATAATAATAATAATAATAATAATAATAATATTTATAACTAAGTGTATATACAGTCAATTTGTAAACGAAAGAAAAGTTTAAAAAATGGGTGCAGTGTACAAAATAATTTTAAAAGCAATATGTAGAATGAAAATTCGTGAAAAGGCTAGAACACACTAAATGCTTTAAGATATTGAAATGAATAACTAAGAGACGGGATTTCCAGACTTCGTGTAGGCTTCCAGAACATTGAACGGTTAAAGGAACTGCGCGTGCATTGTGGAGGTCTGCAAAACACGATGAATCTTTTATGTAGGATTGGGAGCTGACCACTTCTAATCCGGGACTCGAACCCGATGTTACGTGACACGTCCTTGCTGACATTAAAAATTCATGTACAAACCTTCTCTCGCTCAATACAGAACTGCCGAGCAGAGAAACACAATTCTTGCAACTTATTGGTTTTACCTGCACAGTCCCTTTTACTTTACATTCCTCTTTAAAATACAGCGATAATGTGTGCTTTAAGGTCCTATGAATAAAAGAAAGGCATTTTAGGATAAGACTCATGGTGAGAGAGAGAGAGAGAGAGAGAGAGAGAGAGAGAGAGAGAGAGAGAGAGAGAGAGAGAGTGAGAACAGCATAATTAAAAAAAGAACTGAATCGAGGAAATATTGTATCCCACCCAAAAACTTCAAAAGCGATATTTAGTCGGTAGTACCCAACTTTTTTGAGAGAGAGTGGGGGGAGGGGGGGCGGGAGGCAGATCAGTACGCGGAGGAATTTTTCTATTTTCTTAAAAATGACTGTTACCAATTTGGTTAAAATACACGTTGAGGATGTTTATATGACTAATAAAACGTACATCTAGATTTGTTTACATGTGAATTGTGTGCATTATTATTGGTTTGAGTCTTCAAATACTTATATTTTTTTAAGTGCTAGGTCACCATTCGTTTTGTTTTCCACAGTTTCATGCAGACAGTATGACATTTCAATGCCAGTTTAAAGTTGTTTTAACGAAACAACAACGAAATGGTAATGAAACCATGTTTGCAAACTTTTATCTTGAGGAACATGAAGCACATAAGAAATATGTTTTTGTAAGAGTATTTTGTAGGAAAGAGATAAAAATAAACGCGTGTGAGTAGAGAAAGTAATGTAACTGTAACTTGAGATCTTTCACAATATTGCATCTGTTGTCAGGCGTGTAGCATAATGCACCGGATGTGTTGCGATGTAAATTCGACCGTCATGTTCTACACCAATTACATCGCACACATACATTGTAGTTTCTGCCTGCACCAAATACTATCGTGTATTGAAGTTAACGACCAATGTTTGTAACATTATTTTAAGTTCCTGTAAATGAAATCAACCAGTTATACGCATAAGCAGAATTTGCAGGTTGCACAGGAGTCTAGCTGTGTATAAGATGTCTGTAATGGTAACATGATTACAAATGAAACAAATTACAGCAGCACCTAAATAACAATCGGTAAGTAATTTCTACGAGTTCTTAAGTCGTCAAACTGACTCGTAAATTTGAGATCTTTTCTTATATCCTGTAAGCCAATAAGCTTAGCAGATACAATTTTATGGCTAGCCCTTTAGTACATATTTAGAAATAATGTCCACCGTTTCCGACCCTTCATACACATTTTTAGGTGAAAAATCAAGTTATTCATGTGGTTGCAGTCTGCTTACTGGTTCAATTTTGGTGTAAGTGCTGTTATTAGGCATTTATCACATTTGTTCAAATGAATTAAAATAGGAAAATGATTTTCATGATCCCATGGACCTAGCTATACAAGAAGAGAATGTTAAAAAAACCAATATCAAGCCACATAAAAATCTCCCTCGTGAAGAAAATTCGAAAAATGAAAGCTTTTAAATACTGTATATTGTTTCTCGAATCAGTTTTATTGTAGTTTATCTAAAGGTCACATGACACGACAGGAGAGAAGAGAAATAGGAGAAGGTAGTGATGGAGTCCAAAGGGAGAGACTAAGTAACTCAGGGAAAAATCTCCTGAGTTACACAATAACTCGACCAAAGCTGTGAATTCTGATATTTTCAACTTGCATTGTGATGGTAAAATATCCCCGTTCCTTGGCACGAATGGCGTGTTTCAGAACTAGCGCTCTTTGGTTATCTTTTTTCGAACCAAGACGCCAAGAGTATACTGTACTATCCTTAGTAAAATTAAGATGAAAATGTTCTGTTTTATAACAACCTAATGGTGTAGATCATTGTTATAAAATGCTAAGTAAATTCTGGAGAGAAAACATAAAAAAAAAAAAAAAATCGACAAAATAAAACGAGGTTTGTAAACGCCGAATAAAATTAAATAAATACAGAGCTTTCGTTAGAAAGAGTGGCCGGACTAAGGAGAACTTTCTTGACACCGAGAAGCATGCTGTTTGGTGGTGAGAGTCAGATGCTGATAGCCTCATGTCTCATGCAAGCTACGACAAACTACAACCACCACATACTTCCGTCGCAGAAGACATTGTAAATTATTTTCTTGTGTCGCTACACCTTTCAAACATCATTTAGAGAACTATACTTCGTTAAAAAAAAAAAAAAAAAAAAAAGCGTATCAATAGAACTGCCGTTAATATTATCAACAATTAACTTTACTCATATCGCATGTTTGGAATTCCGGAACTACAGTTATCTTATAGGGCTTTTATTTTAAAAGTAATGGTTTGCTAAGGTACTTATTCCTAGCTTTCTCTGAGATTTCTCAAAATATCTTAGTGATTTTTCCCGATGTCATGGAGTTTTTCCGCTGTAGGAACACGGCGATTTAATTTCGATTTCTTCTCAAGAATGTTTTCCGTTTCCCTCATACAATTATGAACTATTTCTCTGTGAAGCGCACGAGCAGCAGGAAATCTGTCTAAATCCCATCTCACTTCTCTACAAAGTTTGTTTTCATGTGGGATTTGTACATAACATTATATTAAGGTATACTGGCTTGTTAGAATTCAGCGTATTATAGGTAACACCGAAACACGTGGTCCCGCAATGTACAGCATAGGCTTCCCATCAACTGACCACAGGAGGGAAAGTGGAGGAGAAACAGCGCAGCGCAGGGCAAGCAATTCCACATGGATGCGAGTGTAGGTCAGGAAAGCTCCACGAGTGAAGTTATTACTCTGCACTTTAATTTTGTGTAATCAGCTAAAATAAAACTTCGTCTGTGAAAACGACAACTGAGTATGATGCTGCAAGGTATGTGAAGCAACTGTGAGTAAAGGTAGAAGTGGGGCTTACCTCTACTTCATTTTATTTTAGTTGTAAAATCAACTCTGTTGCTTTTTAGTGTTCCTAAATAACAGAAACAGAAGCGAATCGCTTGCATGGCCGCCTCTAACAGAGGTAGGCATACCAACCTAACGAAAGAAAATGCAGCTAACATCGACTGTCCTACCCTGAATGTAACCAATACTGAATGTAACAACGATACCTATACTAATAGTTCTAACAACGTAAAGATGACATCACTGAACACTGATAATGATACTCCTAATAACCAAACTCACGGAAATCCAAATGAAGTAAAGAAATCTCCCACTAATGAAATTGTGCCAGCTACAAAACCAAGCTACTCCGACATAACTATGTCAACCCCTTCAAAAGAACAGGCAATAGTAATTGAATCTCATGAGGGCATTACCATAAAAGACTACATGCTTGCGCTAGGGAAACTTATTAACCCAAGCAATATACGCTATGTTTCCCGTATATCAAACGGAAGAATATGTGTTTTCCTATCCAGTGAAAAATATGTAGAAGAAATTACCACAAAGCACTCCAAAATTCTCATCAATAATGTCTTATTAGAAATCAGACCCCTACTAACAAAGAACAAAAGAGTAATTCTGTCCAACGTATGTCCAGTTATCCCTAATTACACTATAGAAGAAGAATTAAGCAAACTAGGCATAAGAGTAATGTCAAAAATATCGCCAATCAGAGCTGGTTTATCAATCCCAGGATTTTCTCACATATTAAGCTTTCGAAGACAGATGTTCGTCCACAATGAAGACTTTGACAAGCTTCCCGAAATTCTTCAAATTCAATATGATGGGACGAATTACTTTATTTACCTTTCGTCTGACATTCCTTCCTGCTTTCTTTGTAAAAGTGAGGGACATTTAGCAAAGTTCTGCCCTAAAACCAACCAAATACATGAAAGTGCTCCTTCTGATCTCTCCCATAACACATCTGATGGAAATCTATATTCTTCTGAATTTCCCATTCTTAACAAAAAATTACCAAAATCAAAATCTATAGATGACGAGAACATATCCATACCTTCATCTCCAGTAAGGGAAAACACCTCCCGATGCACCCAAGATACAAATCCTGTGGACAGACCAGATGAAATTCAAGTTACTCCTAACCTCTCTGAAACAAACACAGAATCTAGTCTCTCTGCACAGATAGAGAGCTCCAAAACTCCTGTTCACATGGAAACCCAACCTCACAGATCTAAAAGACCAATTTCAGTAACCAGCAATGAAACTACCGGGACTGATGAGCAACGAAACCTTCCAATTCAATCTGGTGCAAATAAACAGATTTCTACATCTAAACCTAACCGAACCAAGAGGCCTAAAAAGGAAACACAGACGTCATTAGACGCAGTACTTCAACCAGTAAAACAGGTAATGGAAGCCGAACCAAGTTCCTTTCCAATCAATTATTTACAACTACTAAGTTTCTTTGAGAACACAATAGGAGTTACCGATGTATCCTCAGTTGCAGCTTACTATACAAACGACCTAGAAGGCTTAGCTCGTGCGATTCAAAAACTACACCCTCACTTACCTAATAGTGGCATAAAAAACAGAAGCACGCGCATTGTAAAAAAACTACTTAAGGCTGCAAACAGAACAACGGAATATTCAAGCGATGAATCTTCATATCTTACACAATAATGATCATAAAGCTTCTTGTAAATTTTTTTTTTTTTTTTGTTCTTCTCTATGGCCTCATCAATAATTCAGTGGAATATTAACGGTTTTCAACCACAAATCGAATACTTACAACTTCTAATAAACCGCCACCTGCCTGATGTCATTTGCCTTCAAGAAACAAACTTTAAAAATACTTTTGTTTCCAATTTAAAACAATTTAAAGTATACCACAAAAATCGTACAACCGCCCTTCATGCAAGTGGAGGTGTGGCAACGTACGTAAAACATAACCTCACTACCAGAGAAATCCCACTAATCACAGACTTGGAAGCAGTAGCCATTGTAGTAAATCTGCCCTCGCCAATCTGCATCTGTAATGTCTACATTCCAAACAGCTATGCACTCCATAGTGATGTTTTAATTGACTTAATCCATCAACTACCAAAACCCTTCATATTATTGGGAGATTTCAATAGCCACAACAACTTATGGGGAAGCCGTTATACCGACAGAAGAGGAAAGATAATAGAACGATTACTACACGATTTTGACTTAATTATGCTCAATTCCAAAGAACCAACCCGTTATGACTTAGCTCATGGAACATCAAGCAGTATCGATTTAACAATTTGTTCACCTGAAATTTATGAATTACTTAATTGGTCTGTCTATTCATGTTTATTGGGTAGTGACCATTCACCAATAACAATTTCTTTGAATAGTTCCAAAAGCACATACACCTTCAGTACTAAGTGGAAATTTCAAAAAGCCAATTGGCCGCTGTATCAACATCTTATTAGAGAAGGCATCCGGCAAAATCCTCCACTCGCTGATCGTTCTTCCGGTGAAATCGATACTATTATTGCTGAAATCACAACATTAATTGTTGCATCTGCAGAAACTAGCGTCCCCCAAACCACATCATCTAATATTAAGAGATGTGTACCATGGTGGAATGAATCTTGTAAAATTGCTCTTAAGAATAAGCATAGAGCATTTTACAAATATAAGAGACACCCATCCTTGGAAAATAAAATTAATTTTCTGAAGCTTAGATCAAAAGCACGCAAAGTTATAAAGGAAAGTAAAAAACTAAGCTGGTCAACATTTCTATCTTCTTTAAACCACAATACTCCCTCCTCTGTTGTTTGGGACAGAATTAAAAAAATAAGTGGTGTATACAGATCTCCTCATATAACTAGTATCTGGAATGCTGATGAAAATAAAAATTCTAGTTCTTCTACCGACATCGCAAATATTTTCGCAGATACCTTCGCAAGTATATCAAGCGACTCTAACTACAACGAAAAGTTTTGTCAATACAAAACATCTAAACCAGAATCAGGGTTGGCTGCACTATCTGAGGACTATGAAGATTGCTACAACGAAGAATTAAATATCCACGAACTAACGAACGAACTACAGCTATGCACATCAAAAAGTTCAGGGCCTGACAACATACCATATGAACTGTTAAAGCAACTTCCTCTAGAAGGACTTACATATCTTAATGAAATATACAACTTTATCTGGACGAATAAAACATTCCCTAATCAGTGGCGCCTGGCAACAGTTGTTCCGATACCTAAACCCAACAAGGACCTTTACTTTCCACAAAACTTCAGACCTATTGCTCTCACAAATACAATGTGCAAACTAATGGAGAAAATCATTACTCGAAGATTAAAATACACGTTGGAACAAGAGAAATTCTTCACCAAAATTCAAAGCGGCTTTCGCCGTCACCATTCGACCACCGATACCCTAATTACACTCGAAACAGAAATCCTAAATGCATTCTCAAAATCACAGCATCTTTCCATGATACATTTAGACGTAGAAAAAGCATATGACATGGCATATAAACCGCACATTATTAAGACACTGCTGGATTTCAACATCAGAGGAAGAATGATAGCATTTATTTACAATTTTCTTCATAATCGCAGCATCAGGGTAAAAGCCAACGGCATATTCTCCAAAGAAATTAAAATTAAAAATGGAGTTCCTCAGGGCTCCGTGATCAGCGTGACCCTTTTCCTTATAGCCATAAACAATATTGCAACATATATTCACCCACCAGTTAAGGCATGTCTTTATGCTGACGACCTCATAATTTTTTGCCAAGGTAAAAACATAATCACCACTGAAAAACTACTTCAGTCAGCCTTAGATGATCTCCAAGAATGGTCGTCTACTACTGGTTTCAAATTCTCCAGCACCAAAACTAAATGTATCACCTTCACAAAAAGACAAGTTCCTGAACAGGACCTTGAACTATATATCAACGAAGAGAAACTCAACGTAGTTACGACCACAAAAATTCTGGGTGTCATTTTCGATCAAAAACTTTCATGGAAGCCCCATGTTAAAGCCTTAAAAGAAGCTTGCACAAATCGACTCAACATTATCAAAACTCTTGCCGCAAGAAATTGGGGTGCTGATTTATTCACACTTCTCAAAACCTACAAGGCTCTTATTAGATCCAAACTAGACTATGGTGCTATTGTTTACAACTCCGCAAACCGTTCAACTCTCAAAACCCTGAACTCCATTCAGTCTACAGCCCTAAGGTTGGCATTAGGGGCATTTGTCACCAGTCCAATCTTAAGCCTTCAAATGGAAGCAAATGAGCCGCCTCTAAATATTCGCAGAAAATTATTAAGTGTAACATATGCCATAAAGATTGCCTCACATCCATGTCATAAAATGCATAACTATGTTTTTCCACTACAAAAAGCTTGTCAGATGCAAACAGAACGACACAGAAGTCCATTTCACATTAGAATTCTCCAATACTTGAAAGACATAGATTTAACAATTTCTATGATCCAACCCAGCTATATTAATTGCTCCACACCCTACTGGCAGATACAAAGTCCACCAATTGATACCAGTCTTTCATCTCATTTGAAGCTTCAAACTCCTTCTTGTATACTTAAACAAACGTGGAGTTCTTTACTGGATGAACATAACTCTAACACGAAAATTTTCACTGATGGATCAGCATCTAAAGAGGGAAGAGGATGTGCAATTGTGTATCCTGATCAAACAATGCTCTACAGTTTACCTCGCCTGTTTAGCATTTTCTCCTGTGAAGCATTCGCTATTAAGGAAGCGCTTCTATATATAACCAATTCATCCGTTAAAAGTCACTGTACCATATTCACTGATTCCTTAAGTGTACTACTTGCCATACAAAACTCCGAGCCAAACCATGCACTAATCCATGAAATTCGACTTTTGTGTCACAATATAAATAAGACCGATAAAAAGGTATCCTTTGTATGGACTCCCTCTCACGTAGGCATAACAGGCAATGAAACTGCAGATGAAGCTGCAAAAGAGGCAGCTAAACATCCCGTCAGTGATGCCTCGATCGCTTCTCCACATCAAGACATCATCAACGGTACTAAACATATGTACATGCAAAAATGGATACAGACATGGTCATCAGTTAGCAGTAAACTCCATGAAGCTCGCTCAGGCTGTACAAAACCTTTTCTGCATCTCCAAAGACTGAAAAGAAGAGATCAAGTTAACATCACTCGGCTTAGAATTGGACACTCCAAACTAACACACAGTCATCTTCTCACCAAGGACCAACCTCCAAATTGTGCCAACTGTGATATTCCTCTAACCATCCACCACATCCTTATAGATTGCCCACAATACAGCAGATATAGACAGCAAGCCGGCATTTCCAGTCTTCATCATGCAGTCAATACACCGAATATGATCAGCAAGACTCTACAGTTTATGAAGAACATAAAACTTTCAAATTTACTGTAAATGTCAACATAATGTAATATGTGTATGTATAATTGTAAGTTAATATCCACAATGTATTACTATGTATGGTCGTGATAAGACCGTGCTGTCAAAACGACCTTAAATAAATATTTACCAAAAAAAAAAAAAAAAAATACCAATTCCACTTTATGCATCAGTATAGTGATGGTTCAGATTTCGGTTTGTTATAAATTGTGGTTTGTATTTCTTTTAAAATGTTTTGGGAATTATATCAGCCACTATATTTTTGTAAATATCTCAAAATATCACACGTGTCAGTGCGAACAGTGTTTGCTGATTGCATTTCAGTGAATTTTGCCGCTGAATATTCAAAGAATGGGTGATTCTGAAAGTGATATATCAAACATATTTAATAAAACCTTTTCAGTCACGTTTGTTTTGGATAAGTTAGAATTAGTGAAAATGAGAGACTCGCTCCTGAATAAAATAACTTAAAGACGGAGAACCAAGTGAAAAACTTCGTGCGCACATTTATGGCTGACACAAAACTTAATGGCTGGTGGCAGAAGGAGCTGGTCAACATAAAATCCAATCTGAGGTTTGCTATGCCTTGCGATATTGTATAGTTAAACACGCTATGAAATCACGCTGTAAAGCTGCTGATATAAATATCGTTTGCGCCCAAAAATGTATTTACACAACAGGAAAGAGAATAGTAGACACCATTAAATTTTGTCTACCATATTTCTAAACGTCATTGAAAGATTGGTTATGTGGTTCTGAAACTTTGTATAAGTTCATCTACTGGACCTGTTGGTTGCTCGGGAAACATAGCTCATCTTGGAACAGAAGATTGGGGATATTCGTGAATAATGTATGTAAGTTGTAAGTTTCAAGTTGCATGCCTTTGCAACATGTTCGTGATACGCCAGTGGTTAGGGGTAGAATAAGATATGAAGTAATATAACATTTTGTTACAAGCAAATCCATTAATGCTGCACGTCGTCCTATAATAACAGACAACTTTTGTAATGTATTCCACAAAATTCCAGGGCCAATATTCCTCGTTTCATCCCGCAAGCGTTGCAAATCGCGAGAATCAACAAGAAGGCCAGAATATTTTAATTTGCTGTAGAGAAGTGCACGTAGGGATATATCTGAAGTAGAGGAAATTAGCTTAAATGTAGGAATGCGGCCCGTGTTGAACACGTTTTTCGATTTTTCCGAAGTTGGATGTAATTACGTGAAGTTGGTGTTATCGCTAAGTAATGGGCGGCGTGATAGCGATAGGCACGTGCGCAGTACAGTCGGTTTCCTGCCTTCCAAAAATTGCCTTCGCGTTGGAATATCAGTATGCCACAAGATGTAATAGATCTGCTGCTAGGCTGAGCGGGGGCAGCCAATCGCAGAACAGCAACCATTGGAACAGAAACAGAAAAGCTCACATGCTCATCGAAATACAAGGTGAAATTTGGCCAACTTTTATTAAAAATTTTCTTGATATGGTATGGATTACAAGCGTCAGGATGACGTTCCATTTGAGGTTGCTAGTCAAACCTTCCCCATGCTCCCCAATTTCCTTTAGGCACACAGTTGCTTCCTGCTAAACCAGAGCTTAAGGGACACTGGGAGTGAAATTTTGGTCAAAATTGCCAAAAAGTCGAAAATTGATTTTTTTTTTTACCTTAAAATGTTCCTGGAACACCGGTGCATTTGGATCAGCTAACATTTTTCATATCCCCACTCCATGTGGTCATTACACCGCTTTCAAATAGTGCTCTTCCCTTAACGTACACGGAGTGCTCCTATATAAAAGCCTGTTTTTCTCAAAACTACATTTCTGCACATTCCAAAAGAAGCTCGCGCCTGAGTTTTGCTTCAAATTCAATGAAAATTTCCAAAAGTATTCATAAATAGCAGCTAAACAAAACTATGCTTCAATATTGATGTTATCATTAACATGAATTCCAAGAACATTTTTTTTGTATGAAAAAAAAAAAATCAATAATTTTTAAGATTAAATTTTCTTTGTTATTAAAAAAATATGTACAGCATAATCAGCAAACGTATTTGAAATATCTCTTCATACTATTGTTACCCATGTTTTAGAGTACCAGTTCTGCCAATATAAATGAATTTTGAAAAGTCAATAGACGCGAGCTCTATTTTGAAAATGTGCCTATTAAATTCACAAAATAATTTATATATCATAAACGAATTATCCGATTTTAATGAAATTTGGTGTACCTCCTATTCTCATATAAATACAAACACAGTAAAAATTTCAGAAACATCTATCAAGAAATGTGGAACTTTCAAATTTCACTCCCAGTGTCCCTTAAATTTTGTCATTCGGTCTCATTCTTGCGCTCTCTCCCTCCCCCTCCCCGCCTCTCTCTCGGCAGCATTTTGACATTCAGTGCTCCATAAGACACATCTTTTACACAGTTTTGGCTGTAAATATTGGGGAAAATATTACTCTATGAAAAAATCTGGTATGCTGTACTGACATGACTCTCTACTTTTGTACAAAATGCCCGTGCAAACACTTATTGTTGTATCGACTTCGTGTTAATTGAGATAAAACATTCACAGAAATTGTGTAATTGCATATTTCCTCTAGTCGATAGACATTTACGCTCTGAAAAGTATTTCTTCCCACGAAACATTTAGAATAGACAAGTCGCATAACTGTATGTCTATTTGTAGGTATGCGTAAAACCTTTTAGTAATTCCATTCATTTATGTAATCGCCATCACTATCTAATGTGTACTGTTGGCATATACCGTATTTTATCGCGTAATTGCCCCCCCCCCCCTTTTTTTTTTCTCGAAAAATTTGCTTGAAAACACTGGGGAGGGAATTATGCGAGTGGTGCTTCTAGTAATTCAGAAAGGAAGGGAAACCATGTAGTATTATGTAAAAGTTATATAGGTATACAATAATTTGTGAATGAACTGGATACATACCACGGTTTCATTGGGCCTACAATGTATTGTTTCATTGTTTCTTTTCTCTGAATATGCTGTCGTCTCACTTTCGTCACTATCATCACTATTTTCATTTATATCTGACTCAGATATCACATCTTCATTTTCACTATTCCACAACATGTCGTCAGAACCATTAATGGCACAAGAAATACCAGTTTTTTTAAACTCTCCTTAACAATATGACGACTTGTAACAAACTGACTTAGAAACGCGTTGACAGGCACCGCTGCGTCGATTGTTGTCCATTATCAAGTCATTAGAAGGCCGCTCCAATAGGAACGAACCAGGAGAGGAAATTATGCGATGTTTAATAGGTAAATAATTTTTAGTGATGAAAAATCATAGGGGAGGGAAATATGCGAAGGGGGGGCCTTATGCGATAAAATACGGTAGTTGCCGTTATCATCGTAATGTGGATGTAATAATGTGTTTGTTTTGTGCTAATGGTGTAGGACCTGTGAACTGCCAATTAGTGGAGAAAATCATGCGACTTTTGCACATTTTTAATGAAATTGTGCTTCAGTTTCGGTACTGAGAACCCTGTTACAGTGTGTGAATTAAGACCCCTGACACCGAAGCAAGGATCCATTTGGTATCGGCTGTTTAAGATGTCACTGTTGGACATTGCATTAACTGTGGGTTGAATCAGCGCGCTCAAGGTATTTTCACTGCGATTGTGCAGTGGCAGATGCAGTAGAAGAAGGTTGAGGAACTGAGGAATATTGATGACAGCGCATCATCATGGCCGTGCTGGCAGGTTGTTGAATCAAGCATTCATTGCAAGTGTGTCTTGTTATTGCTGGTGAACTACTGCATGATTATCAACTTCTCTTACGCGAAGTGTAGAGAACACACCTTAAGATTCCATCAATTCTCGCTGCGAAGTACTTGATCCACAGTGGTTCAATGATGGAGGTGTCAAAAAGGACATTTTCAGTCAGCCAGGGGTACCACTAAACGAGAAACAAATTAGACAGGAATTTAAATGAAGTTACAAGAATAAAATTACATACTCATACAAGAGCCGAAATTGAGATAGCAATAAGAGGGGGGAAAACGGCAGGCCGTTAGCATATGCCCGAATCTTGAAATGCTAAAAATAGGTATAACTTAATAGATTTGCTTCATCCTCTGTTGAACGAAATATGGGGAAAAGAGTAATTCCCAACGGATTGGAAAGAAGGGCTTATAATTAAAATACCTAACCAAATGTGACTACTGAAGGGGTGTTACACTGCTTAGTATGTCTACGAAATTACTTTCCAGGGTAACTTAAATAGGATTACAACTACAGTAGAACTTAGACTTCTCAAAGAACAGGATGATTTCCGACATTGAAGTTGTGTACACTTGATAATCACACTGAGAATTATCTTGGAATAAAGTAATGAATTCCAAACTACTTTGTATTTGACCTTCATCGATTTTGAGAAGTCGTTTGATTCATTTAACCAAAATATTGTGTGGGGAGTGTTGGGAAAATATAGAATACCAAAGAAAATATTAAATCTCATACGTTGTATGTATGAGAATTTCAGCTGTAAAATACTACACGAAGGGGACTCGCAGAAAAAGTCTAGGTCACAAATGGTGTAAAGCAGGGATGTGTGTTATCTCCAATTATATTCTAGCTTGTCCATGATAATGTGGTGAGAAAAACAATTGGAAATAGAAAGAGGGGAATACAATGGGGGTTAAATAGCAGATTGGAAGACCTTGATTATGCCGTTGAATCTGTTTACTAGCACAGAGATACACATACATGAAATACAAATTAGTGAACTACAAGAATAAGCCAAGTTGGCTGGCCTAAACATCACCGCAAATAAAACTAAAGAAGTTAGAATAAATAAACTAAAACAGGAGAAATTATACGTAACAAATAACGAAATAGAACAACTAAATTTATCTATCTCGACATCATGGTAACATTAAACGGAAGAGCAGGTGAAGATATTAACCAGAGAATTAAAACAGCCAATACATCATTTATGCACTTGAATCAGATACGGAGAGATAAAATTCCCGGAGTTTACCTCCAGATATGGTTTTTAATGGTCTCCAGGTTTCTAGGGTTTTAAAATGAATCTTAGAGGAATTCTGGGTGTGATGTTTGAATTTTATATCCAATATATTATCATGCATATATTCAAGGGTTTCAGCAGAATATAGAAATGTTTCAAGTTGTCTTGCAGTTTAAATGACACCAAGTCTAGTAATGCAAACTTTCACAGACCCATCGAAGAGAGGCATATGGGTGGAAGAACTGTGTTAAATATGACTCTTTAGATGAGCCTACCAAACGAATGGCCCCCCTCCCCCTCCCCCTTGTAGAGCTCCGTGCAAAAAAAGACAATTTTCTCTCAAGGGAGACGAAGCTTTTGCAAGCACAGATATTCCGGCATATCACCTACCCTATTTCGAAGTCATCGATGCATTTTCCAAATCTTATTTCAGAAAACAGTTGAAGAAATTGGATGACTGTGGCTCCCATTTCAACTCACAGAAGAGTTAAGCAATTATTGCAGCATAGCGGTGCAAGATTGCAGAGAGTAAAATATTGTTTAAAGCAAAGTATGACTTATCAGTTTTCAAGAAAAATTTATTTCGTCTCCACTCTTCAGCAGCCGTGGTGATAACTTTTCACAATAAGTCGAATGAAAAATATAAATACCAATAGTATAAACTTGAAATGAAGTGGCATGTAACTTGTGTTAAACAAACAGAATCGATGAACTGCATGGTTAAGGCTCGTTCTGTAGACATCAGAATAGGCTGGATGCACAGAAATCTAACTTAAGATACCACCTAGGCGGCCCGGGTTCGATCCCAGGGACCCGCATGTGGTATTCGTGGTGGACGAAGCGGCGTCAGGGCGGGTTTTCTCCGGGTACTCCGGTTTCCCCCGCCATCTCATTCCACCGGTGCTCCATCTTCATGTATCATCAGTGTCACCGCCCGCGGTGCCGTAGTAGTAAAAGCGGGCGTTAAACACTACAACAACAACAACAACTGCCTAAAGATAGTCCGACAGATCCCATTGGGCAAGAGCCTCCCATAACTTGTGGGGTTAGCTCTATGGAATTGACAGGCTGAGCTAGTTCCTGTGAGTTTTCGTTCTGTAATTGATTGCCATGATAATTTAGAAACACGTTTACTTCCTTCCACCTCTCTTTGTCTCTTGCCACTCTTGTCCAGTGATCATCAATCACTTCACTCACTCCTTGTGCCCATCTCTTACGTGGTCGTCCTCTGTTTCGTTTTCCCAATCTAAAGTCCCACATTGTCGTGGCGTAAGCCCACCTATTTTGAGGCATTCTGGCTACGTGTCCTCCCCATTTCAATTTAAATGTTCTTGCGGTTTCAGCCGCATCCTCCATTCCACTACTTCTTAGGTCCTCGTTTCGCACTCTTCCGTGAGTCTGATCTCTAATATCTTCCTGTCCATTTTCCGCTGGCATGTCTGAATCATCTCAACCTGTTCTGCTGTGCATGTCCAAGTCTGGCTACCATACAGAAGTACTGGGATGACACAGGATTGTAGGGTTTCGAATTTCACCGTGAGGCTGGTCGTTTTTTCTATTAATATGAATTTTAGACTCCAAAATTTTGCTAAACTTATTCTTCCCTGTAGTTCCACCTCTCGTTTTTCTGCCATTCTGATTGTCCCAGATGCTGGTCTACATTGTAGGTACGAGTAACTCGCCAGTAACATATCAGTCTTTGATGCTCTGTAATTAGTTAATGTAAGGTCCACGATTGCCGCATGGACATGCATTGATTTTGCTTCGGTTGCTGGTCGTGCTTCTTGTTAGTAAAATTTTGACGGAAGCAGAAGTACGTCGAAACGTCTGAATGCGGTACGCGTCGAAGTCAGGTTGTTGAAACGCACGACCAGTCGATGTCTAATATTCAACCTTTTTTTCTCTGCGTACCCCCAAAGACAATTTTCCATTTCAGCCCGTGTCCCTGTGCTTAAATTCATTATCCTTAATTCAAATTATGCATGACCATATCTAAAACAGTATAATGTTTATTACTTATTGAATACTACACAAAGAAGGATTAAATTAAATTTTACGACCCCCAAGAAGTCTTCACGTACCCTCAGGGGTACGTGTTCCTCAGGTTGAATATCACTGGGCTGATGCACATTCTACCACGGGTGAATGTGAATAAAGTCCAGCATATGAATATGACTTACATTAAGTCTACAATTTACTTATTAATCTAAAATTAATAATTTTGTTATGATCTTTGAATTAGGAATATTTTAATCGAAAACATTTTCAGAAGTTGTTAGTCCCTTTCATGGCTTTGTTTCAAATATCGCTGCTCTTTGGACAATTTGCTCCATCTTTGCTGCTACATATTACTTTCTGTACTGCTTGGGACCTTTTTAGGAAAACGTCTGCGTGTTGCGTCTGTTTATGTGCACCATAACTCAAAAACCAAAAATATGTTCCAGGGATGTGCACATTTTGAAGAAAATCTCCAACTGCTTTTTACGGAAAGATTTTCGTAAATTTTGATTTTTTTCCAAAACGGCTCTAAAGATTTTAATTAAATTACCATATGTTTAAGACATTTGCATGACAAATGAAGTGTGTATCTTGAATTTTCTGGGAATAGCCTCTGAAGAGCACTTCATTCTGAATAACTTTTGCCTAAAATCTCTAAGAAAAATGCAATCTTCATAAAGCACTCAACTTCTGTGCGATACACTATTTTTATAAAGTTAAGTATTTCTGAGAAAGTCATTATTTGTTTAAATTTTGAAACATTTAGACTTTTCTCAAATACGATTACTATGATTTTTTGTCTTTTGACTATGTAATGAGAACGAAATCTCAACAATCATAGCGACCAACTCTAATGGCAACAACATTTGACTATCGCTTAAGCCCCTATATTACCCTATTCCCAT
This sequence comes from Tenodera sinensis, assembly GCA_030765045.1. Lineage (NCBI taxonomy): Eukaryota > Metazoa > Arthropoda > Insecta > Mantodea > Mantidae > Tenodera > Tenodera sinensis. Next base: position 30,572,089 of record CM060967.1, read on the forward strand.
TGTACCTACAAGGAAATGTGCAGTAGGACAATTTCCCAAATGTTTATCTCGATTAACATGAAGTAGATGAAAGAATAGCCCTTTTTAAGAAGAGTGTACAAGAGTAGAGAAAGTCATTTTTGTTTTGTTGTTCTTTGTATTTTTAGCGCCTTAATTTATATAGATTAACATGGATTATACGTTTAAACTAAATGAGAAAAGAAATGTTGATACGACTCAGCTTTGAATGTAAACGAGGTGTTTCAACAGTGCTATTGAATTCCCATTAACATTCAGCACGCCACTTACCGTTATTTTCTGCGGGCGCATTCTGGTCTATTATATTAATGCAACTCTTGAAGATTCCAATCCAGCTAACCGCTGGTACTGAAATTCGGTAATATTAAATGTTTCAGCTAATTGAGCTACACTTAAAGGTGCAAGTATGTAAAATAAGTCACCAAGTTTAAAAATCCTGATTTGATGCAAAATAAATAAAACCTGAAAGTGCTAACTATAAAATTGTGTTCCGAAAAAAATATTTAAATATAAAAATCGTTCTATGCATTATGGCGGCATATTTCAGACTTCTTTCAAGCAGAATCTGAAACTTTTCACTTTCTCTATCACTTACCTTGGCATTGCATTCCACCCAAAAAAATACGGTATCGATATTTCATGAGATGCACGTTTTGAGGTCCCTGAATGCAAAGAAAAGTACCTCTTCTAATACTTATCCAATATAAGTACATGACCTATTGCATTCCTTCCAAGGATTCGATATCGTGATTTTAGCGGCAATGCATGTTTTGAGACCTTTGAATTAAGGCATTTTTAGGAAAAAATTCAGGTGGTGTGTATGGGTGTTTGAGAGAGAGAGAGAGAGAGAGAGAGAGAGAGAGAGAGAGAGAGAGAGAGAGAGAGAGAGATCTAGAAAACCCTTCACCCCTAACATAGAAAGTAATTGGTTCTTTCCTCTCTTATTTTTTTTCCTAAAAAATTAATAACGATTTTGATTAGACATTGTGACGTCGGGCACGGCGCACAACAAAGGACGGTTGGACTAAGCTACTTCACATCATATACCAGGCCGTCGAGCAAACAAAGGCGCTCAAGGTCACGCGACTCGCGCGACTGTTTGCGTATACGTGACTAACAACAATAGGCGCGGCTCGTATCAAGCTTCCCCACACCGCTCACGCGAGCAAACACATAATAACAATCAGTGCCACAGAACTAAAACGGGGTAATCATAATTGCAGTTGAACTAAGAATGACAATTCCTTCGGCCTGTTGCACTATCGTTACTATTTGAATAGTAGGTATAGTTATATATTTCAATTTCAACTCTTCTTCCCCTTTCCTTGCAGGTTTAATTTGTAGCTCCGTCTAGTTCTATAAGGCCGAGAACTGTGCGAAGTGACAAGGCAGTGAAGGTACGGCCATTGCCTGCAGCGAGGCGTTACTCGTCTAGTGTTATCTGCTAAAGAGCTCTTTAATGACTTCATTGTGTAACGCTTTTATTTGCTTGATATATTGCCAAGATTGTTCCCCGCGGTTATAGATTACGGTCTTTCTTGACATATTGTTCGGAAACTCCATAGCGAGTGGTTGCCATCGCACATCTTCATACGTGTTCCATTACATCGTAACTTGCCACTCGTGCAAGTTATGCTAGTTGGTGGTTTAAAAGTAGTATGGAATAAAATTACTAGATCCCATAGCTCTTCTGCGGAGATTCTTCACTGTCTCTCGTTTCTCTACTTCTCTTGTCGCCCACTATAGCAGAAACAGCTTGTCGGCAGTTCCCAAGAATTCAATATAACCAACCTTACACCAAACTGCAAATGAAATCACACCAAAAAGCAGTACTGCCAACCTACATAATAAAAGCATTATTTCAAACTTCAAATGTAACAGGTTAAAGTTACATGCTTCCAAACTATAATAATGCTTGTACATCGTTACCACACAACACATAATGAACCTACTGACCTTTGGCCAATCTTGTTCCGCATTAACACTTTAGGATAAAATCACTTCCGAACGCTAAATATCGTAATATATATTTAATGCATTACTGTGTTGCGAACACAAAAATAACAACAGTAACTATAACTGCATATAATGCTCTAAAACAATTCAAGATAAAATCACGCAAACACGAGCAATACAATGGCGTCTACGGATTAATTAATTAATTCGAGGTGTAAATAGAATCTTGTTTTAAGATCTATCGATTGGATTCTTTGTAAGGGTATCAAAAACAAGGGCTTCTGTGGCAACATAACAGATGCAATAACACCAACTATGGCTGTAGCTTTACCATGGTTATATTTATGGAACAGTTGGTACTAATGCAACCTAACATATAGAATATCACCAAATATAACCAAATCGCTCCATAATGTCATAGTTTTGGGGGTATTCCAATAAGCTGTTTCCTCCATATCTTTCGCTTTACCTGTTTATAATCTACAGGCTCTAATGCAGGTACTTCTGGACGGGAGATCTGCAGTTCAAATCACTCCAGGAACGTCATCTGTGACTGGTCTTGTCCAGGTATTGTTCAGGCCACAGAAGTGGCGAAATATTTATTTTCGTATCATTTAGTGTAGCAAGGAGTTATAATTCTGTTACAAATTTAAATGTTTCAGCGCTCAAGGATAAGTTAATTACATAAATAGGTTTTATCGAAATGCGCTGCATCCACCACCTCTGCCCACTACAGGTGTTATGAGTGGGGTGCAGTACTGTAGGTGGGACGTGGTTAGTGCCACGCTCCCTCCCGACCGGTTACGCGGTCTTCGCAACCAAGGGCCACTACTTCTCAATCAAGTAGCTCCTTAATTGGCCCCTCAGGGACCTAACGAGACTTGAGTACACCTCGTCCCAAGTCTCCCAGAAGAAGCAAATCCCCACGCCGGTACAGAGAATAAAACCCAGCCCTCCCGCTTGGTAACCAGCAGCGCTACATTTGCGGTATGGTATTTATTTGTCCTTTCCTTTAGATTTCTTCAGTTGTCATATTTTAACTAGAATCACAAAATTATTTATAAATAAATAGCTGCTTCACTGTTTATATTGGTTATGACTTACATTAGTCTATGAATGCATTTGTTAAGTGTTTAGCTATATCAGTTATTAGCAAGCCTTGATTTTGGGTCACCGAGGGAGCAGACTGAAGTTGGAACGTACGGGTTTGAGTTCAATTCCCTATTATCATTTAATATATCACGCGTGTCCATTGCCCACGTTGCCGTAGCAAGTACTATATAAGTGTATGTACGAGGGCAAAACTAAACTTTTTTTTTTGAAAGTCAAACAAGGATTCGTTTTAAAAAATTTAAATAATTTTGTTTGTCGAAATGTTTTTCGAAATGTCCCCCTTTAACGACAATACATGTTTGCATTCGATGAAACCAGTCCTTAAAGCAATGATGCCACTCTTTCTGAGTCATTCGAGAAACTAGGATTTTTTAATGTTCCACTCCGTCTGATTTTAGTCAGTCAATTTTATCTTTAATTTTTCGAAAAAAAAAAAGAACAAAAAAAAAAACAAAACAAATCAAAAGTAAATAAATAAATTGTAAGGGGCTGGTCAGAGCTCCATAGTACTGACCTTTGGGGCTAGAAAATGTCAAATTTGGTATGTTTACCCTCAGAAAACCTCTGACAGCGTCCAGCAGAATATTCGCAGAAACTAAATATAAAAGCTGTTAAGGCTTGGCTGAGTTGCAGAACGGCTTGATTTGGATCGTTCTATCAAAACGGTTGAGATATGTGTTGCTCCGGATGAGCATACAATGTTCACAGCTGAAAAGTTGAATTGCGAGGCCTGGACAAGAACCAAAGATCTACGCCTCCATGTCGATGTCCTTACCGCTTGAGCCACCATGTTGATATTGCCAATAAGTGTTTTAAATCTCGTTTTATTCAAGTACCCGGAAATGTATTAACCTCCATGAGTTTCTCACCATTTCCTAGCTTATTTTGATCGTTCCGACCCGCTAGTCCTCTTCCTGTCATACCTGTAGTCAGTGGCGCAATATATTGTGAACTATCAAAGCTAACACCGAAGTACATATCTAAAGTAAACTAAAAATTAATGAATTGCAATACTAGCCAGTTTCCCTCATGAAGAATTAGCGCGTCTGATGGAATATGTCTCGTTCTCTACCACTGAACAGAGGAAAGAATAGGGCTTCAGAAGCTTACTGCAGCAGCCTTCATTACGATGTGGGAAGATACGTGAGGTGGCAGAATGCAGGCATAAGCACGCAAAGGCTTCGGAATTCCATACCGCTATACACACACGAGCGTCTCCGAAATGAGCCGTATAAACACGAATTCTGCATAGCGATAGCACGTGCAGTTAAAGGCAAGAAAGAGCGTATTTTTTATTGTGCGATTGTTACGGTTCTCAACAGCAATCTTGATATTAGTATTATTTATTTTCATTGCGTACAGAGCACAAGACAGTTGCTTGTGCTAATACTTCAAAATTGATTAACAATGTGTAGTAAAACAATTAGCGAAACAACCATTCTCGCAGTTGAAATGCGGATACATAGTGATAGTGAAACAGGGAAGGCCTACTCCAGCTCTTCCCCACTTGGGTTGTGAGTAGATAACTTAGGATACTCTTATACTTCCCTGATCTGTCAATTTTATTAAGGAAACCAATTTTTTGTCCCTCTTAATGGTTTACTCACTTTTTTCTCATATTCCACTTCACGTACATTTCAAATTTCAAGCTGTATCCTGAATATCGCAATTTATTATCTTCCCATTTAGTGTAGCACAAATTGTAATGTGTACTGTATTCATACATTTTATCTAGCTTTGATTTATCTAGTAAGATAGTGCGGATAAAACCTTGCATATTTAAGTTAAATAGAACTAAACATGAAAATGAAAGTAAAATAAAGTTAAAAAAATAAATACAAGCGTACTGGGCCCCGCGCGACCAACGGTGTTCTGCCAAGGCGTGCGCTTAACGGAAGATTAATCAACATCCCCTTATTGTCCGGATCTGGTAGGCTTAGTGATAGCCCAGGTCACAATCCCAGCATACGCCACTGCCTGTAGTATAGGTTATATGACAGGACAGCTCGCACACGGCGATCTACGTAATCTCTTGTGGCTGTTACCCCCAAGCCATAAAAGGGTACAGGCTTCAGCCAGACAGACCACAGAGACGCGCGGAAGACCCGTATCACCACTGGAGCTGCCTAGAGAGGTCAGTGATCGACCCGTCGACCAATCAGCCTCTATGTCCACAAAGAATACTCTTTCCTTTGAGTAAGCATCCGCGCCATCTGTCCTGCACCGCCATACACCACGTAAGTTAGAAGCACTCCTGAAAGATGAGAAGAAAACGATATGAAAGAGAGAGAATGAAAAGGAAATCGTGGTAGATGAGAAACTACCCCAGGGTTCACCTACCGATCAGGAAAAATCACGAAAAACGCAAGGTCAAAGTGCCACCTAGCCACCTAGCCACCTAGCTTGGTTTATACCTCTGGTGCTGTTGGTAATATAAAACAGCACGGGAATAGTAAACAAATTAGCAAGTTTGCTATAAGTGGATGTAAATTTAGGTGATTTTTACTCGACACAGTGTGCTACGGCTGATTGGCATGGGCTAATAAAGGTGGGGCTGAAAATGGGCGAAGTCCTGTTACAGTGCACCACTATAACTCCATGAAATGTGAAGTTCATTTTTTGCTCTCCTACATTGAGCGCGTGCTAAGCTTCAGATAGTGAATTTTATATGTCCTATAACATTTTTTGTTAGCTTTTAGGTTTTGATCGTATGTTGAATACTACTATAACTTCTAGAGCTGCTTTTATATTTTATTGCCATGTCAGGTAAACTTAGTACCTCGAAAAGAATGAAAACGAAATACTCAAAAAGGAAGACGAATGGGTATGAAAAGAAAGAAGAGGAAGAAGTTGTTGGCCTTTGGGCTCCGCGGAATCTGTGACGAAATCACTGTGGGAAGTTGTCACCTGAGAACAACAGAAGCCAACATAACGAAATGCAAGATATTCGTATTCTGAAGACATACCGTCAGAAGACAATGGGCCGTGACCGGATGTGGCCCGCCTTGGAGGAACAAGTGCGTAACTACATCCCCATATCAAATGTTGACTTCCTTAAAGCTCGAAACGGCCGGCTAAGAAAGGGTTTGTTTCCCAAAAGGATTCTTGTGTTAAAGGACATTTCAAAGTTCCTCCCTTCGCAACCTTTTTATTCCAAAGTTCAAAAGTTGGACATGTATACACCTAAGTTTAAGTCATTATCGTTAGTTTTCGCTGCTGTTGTACAAATTAATTATGCTACCGAGATCACAGAGTATTGTTTTGTCTTAGAAAAATAAAACTGTACTTTTAATTGTATATATTTTTACATTCAGTGGTCAAATTAATTATGCCATGTCTTGAATAATTTAAAAATGTAAAATAGTGTACCATGTTTTTAAAATTCATTCGCTCTGAATTTATTTTGAAACTTCGAATAAGATTGGCTGCATCGTGGGAAGCATTTTAATGATTGAGCGCATTAGGAGTGCAGAATGTGTAAAGTTCCACGTCGTGTTGCAGCACGATTTACACAAGTCGATATTCCAGCATGCTGCTGAGTATATTGATAGTCTACGATCGATATGTTATCTATCATCTATCGGGCACTCAAGCACGCTGTCTTGAATCACCACTCGCCTTTGTATACATACTTGCAAATGCAAATGCTAGTGGTGATTTAAGACACAGGCTGTTTGTGTGTCCGATAAACGATAACGTATGGATCAGAGACTATAAATAAACTCAGCTGCAAGTTGGAATATCGACTTGCGGAAGCCGCACTGCCAGATCACGTGAAACTTAGACGTATTCTGCTCTCCTAATGTGCGAAACCAATTTTCCATGGGTGTACCAATAGATATAGCCCGACAAACAACCTCCGTATGAAACGTTTGGGACAGTATTTACTTTCGCAAGTGGTCATCGATTTGTTTCTAACCTATTTTAATATGTGCTAAATAATGCTTTAAAGATGATTTAGGTGTCTTTATTTAATTTCAAGAAAAAATGAAATATATATAATCAACCAAATTGCTACTCACACTTACCTCTTACACCAAATTTTCTTCCAGTCGCTTATCAGTGTGCATAGAAAGCCACTCTGGTGCATTGAAAGGGTATGATGGCACTTTCTGATTGATTCTCTATCACAGCCGTTGCGTCGCTTATGATTCTACGACTCCAATTGAGTTTCTATATTCACTTTTGCGGTTCAAATGCGCTTTTTACCGTAGCTTTTAAAACAGCCAGTAAAATAGTGTTTGCTAGTATAAAATTGTAGTATTTTATAAAAAATGTAATTCAGACCTGCGCGACTCAGGGATACCTTGAGCGACCTTCATTTTATTTATCTGCTAAACATACGGTTATCAGTGTAACGCCATGGACAGGCTGCGCTCAGTGAGTACCAGTTGCCCAGGCCTGATGTAAGTAAACCTAGTGAACATGTAGCGCAGGAAAATGACTTTGAGGTACTTAAATATACAGACGGTTAAATGTCACGTAGTTAAGGGTACTTGCAAACGGCATAACTGTTAAATACAGTCAATATGTGGTTCTAAGGAATCAAATTATTATGCCGTGCAAAATGAAAATAGAATTGAATGGGGTGCTCGCAAAAGCGGGTATCATCTGATCTACTGCACCATCTCTTAAGTTGTGTTAACCCAGGGCTGGGCAACTGGTGCTCACTGAGCGCAGCTGCTCATTGCGTTGCACTGATTATTACCGTACGTGTAGCAGGTAAACAAAGTTAAGTCACCCAGGCCTGGGTTAGCGTCAGGAAAGTTTCTGTGATTAAGAGATAATAACCCAAGGCGCAACAGCCCTCTCCAGGCCTAGGCCTACCGCTCAGCCGCTGCGTCCGCCGCCTCTGCCCACCATAGGCGTCATGAGTGGGGTGCAGTACTGGACGGTGGTACGTGGTTAGCACCCCGATCCCTCCCGGCCGGCTTATACGGGTGATAAGTGATAAAGTGTTTAATTTGATGACAATGTATTGAAAGAACGCCATTTTACGTTGTAGCAAAAGTAGACTTACATGAGGGCCCCCCCTCCCTCCCAGATGGCATAACTGTGTAAGATATCTATATGGTTATTTTATTCATATGTATGCTAGAATCTGGGCAGTTTGTTTTGTTGGCATCCGCAGTGATTGATTTTTCTGATAAAAGATGGTTAGCACGTTTTTGCAAGCACCCATTCAGTTCTTGAAATTGACTAAAAGCTCATCCATGTGCTAACATCTCAATAAGCAAGCTGCGGATGAAAATGGAATCAGTCGTCGACTATGTCTCTGTGTTTTGTTCTGAGGTAAAACAATTTGCCTGCTACAGTGGAATTTATACTAACACAAATTAGGCTCCCTAATTCTCTCAATATGATGTACATACCGTTTTAGGATATAGGTTTAGATCAACTCACGAGAAACACAAGAATGGCAGATAAATATTTCATAGTGTTGTGTTGTAAATTAAAACAGTAACTGCGAATATTTGGAAATAGAATTTATTTGGTATACATTCTGTATTTCATCGAGATCTCAATGATATTTCATTCATTAAGAATAAAAAGGAATTCACTGGCTATTTGCAGAAACTTAAACTTAGTTGTAACATTGCCTGTCGCTTTGGAGTTATAATAGGCAGCTTTTAATGCTTGAGAACACCTTGAAGAGGATGCTAGTCTCGGATGAGATGATTTGACGCGCGCACGAGTATCTCGCCATAGTTCAAGTGGTAAGAACATCGGTGCAAACAGCCGGAAGATCTGATTCAAGTCCCAGTCATTACATTGAAACTCTCAAGTCTGATTCGCTTTCCAAGTTATTGCCTACACACGATTAGCGTGAAACAACTATCAACCAAATAGTGGTTTACTATAAAGTTCGGAAATTTAAAAGATTTGCAACAATGCAATTCCACTTCTAAGTATGATATACCTCATATTTGATATCGTCTTGAAGGTTTACCGCCGGGATACTTGAAGAGCTCAAGGGATAAGAGCATCGACATGGAGAGCTGAAGATCCTTAGTTGATCTGGACTGAAATACAAGCGGAGGGTATTCCACAGTGTGCTCACTCAGGGTAGTTACCTGTGGGGAAGGGATGAGATGAGAGCGACCTAGGGCGCGTTGGAACCCGGGCGAGGAGCATGTAAGCAGGTTTCGCCAAGCAGCTGCTAGCCTCGTGGGTTTCGACAGTGCCCTCCCCCCTGCAGTCCACCGTCTGCCCACCATCTTTTCTTAGAACCCATCCCTATACCAGCGTGGGAGTAATTCCCGGAATGGTAGCAGTCAAGGGCGCCTCCCATAGGGAGGATAACCCCTTAACGACCCCCCCCCTGCAGGTCAGGTGACTACAATGCCACCCTCCGTCGAGAACAGCAGTTACAGTTCGCGAAGTCACCACACAGCAGCGCCAAACTCGCCCATTGCCAACACTTCCTACCCTGAAAGTCCGGATTGAAATTAAGCTGAAATGAAATGGAGGGACGGGAAATTCGGGATATATAAATGCCCTTTCCAGCACTCGCCTTGAGCCCGGAACCCCCGTCCGCCGCCCCCCCCCCACCCCCCGAAAAAATTCGTGGATCAGAAACGTTAGCTGCGGAAATCGAATCCAGGCCTACCGGATGCGAGCCTTGGACGTTTCCGGGGAAGCATCTCACTCGGTACCCTTGGAGTCCCGGTCGTGGCATTGAGGTTTTAAAGTGCAACGTCCCAGTCCGTTTACAGAAACTTTAGGAATGGCGGCTAAATCAGGACAATTAGTGTTAACGTTTCATGTTTTGAGTTACGCTGTCACGGGCCAGGTGAAACCCCTTACACGTAAGCACCTTTTTCTAGAAATCTACTTTGTTTTGATGCATGGGAAACCAAAACGTACATTTCAGGAAAGTATGGAATTTTTGGGTCGAGTTAATGTTTACTGTATCTTAGCACCTACATAAATGGTGGTGAAAATATTTCTAATAGAATTGCACTGTTAGACTGAACCTCTCAGGAATATTAGCAATTGGGCATTTATTTTGGTGTGCATTCTGCATACAAGAAGTTCTTTATTATGGCGATCAAGACAGTTTGTCTTTGGTAGGTATCTTTTGCGCCAGAAGTGGTGTTTTCTGTATTTCATATACATATTCATCTCCGCTAATGAATGGTCACATGCAGTTGCTGAAGAAAGCCTTGATGAGAGAGCAAGAAAAGTCAAGGCAAATGTTATTGTTCTTGGTTTCCTGTAAGTAATTGGCAAATCATCAGGAAACAAAGCCAGAACAGGTCTACCTTGATGCAAAAATGGAGACAATTTTTTTTCTCGGTCTCAGAAGTTACAAACCAGAACCCAGAACCAGCAAGTTTAATAGAATTCCTCTTCTCATAAAATATTTAAGATGCTCTTACTTATTCTCTGCCAGTGTAGATTTTCTGTATGATTTTGAAGTACACTTAATGCTGCGACAGACGTGGTTCATGAGATGAAAATGGTGTCTCTAGTTGAAGGAATAAGTTCGCTTAGCTGAAGGAGTTACTAATCGTTTGATATCCGTTGAAGATTCCAGCTCTTAACCTTCATGCATATCCAATAAAGGAGTGTAAGACAATATAACATAACAAATCTGATGTGTTGCACTCATATGACTTTCTCTACCCTTGGGCTAACCATTCCTGCAAGCTCTTATTCCTCTATTTTCTTCGTGTTAGTTGAGATAAACATTTGCATAAATTATCGTATTTATTTCCTTGTAGGTGCAAGGGGAATATGAGAATGCAGTAGGCTTTCAGCGATAGAAGCTTTAAGATTTCGTTCTCTTTGCACGGCTAAGATATAAAAAATGAATGATGTTTAATTTGACGAAAGTTTAAGTATTGCAAAACTCACAGAAATAACAAGGAATATCTCCGAAATGGTTCACTCCACACAGAATAAAAAAATAATTAAATTAGGTGTTTTAACGAGATCTACATTTTTGTATAGTAAGATTTGGTCTTTCTCTTACGGTTTGCCAGTCATGCAAAATTCATCCAGAGTAAACAGGATTATGTGAGCTATAGCCAGAAAATTCAAAATATACATTTCATTTGCCATAAGAATATCTTAAAACATGTGGCATTTTAATCAAAACCGTTAACCATTTTCGAGAAAATCAAAATTTTCCATGTAAAGGGTAGTTCAGGGTAGAGGAATTTTCTTCAAAATCTTTCTGTCGCATCCTTGAAAAATATTCAACTTAAACACCAAATATGGTTTTTAACCGACTTTTCGTTTTTGTGTTCTGCTGTACGCGCGCGCTTTTTATTCAGGGTCCTTAAAACATATTTTCGAAATCTCGGCATCGAATTTTTGTGTGGAATACAATACTTCCTCTGCTTACTATACGTAGTAGAGAAAGTAAAAATCTAAAAATCCACATGTTTTCCTGATTTATTTGACTTTTTGCCGTATACTCAGAACTTAAAGCATTTATAGGACAAAGTATTAACGAGTTATGTTAAACCGATACGATTTGAATACATAATTCCTGAAATTCTCCTGAAACGTTCAAGCTAACAACCCATAATCAGTGATCCCAGGAACATTTTGAATAGTAAAGAATTCTGAAAAAGGAAATTAGTGGTGCTTTAATTAAACGGTACAGACCAATTAAATAGGCATTCGTGACTTTAGAGCTGCTGATGTTAAAACTAAACGTCTAGCATAAAGTACAAGTTGTATGTATAATAAACAAGAAAAAAAGATAAGTGTACCGTCTGAATTGTACAGAAGAGACTCCCTAGGGATTATTATCACATTGTTTCTACAACTTCATTGATTGTCCGCGATACGATACGCTCGTGAGCGCCAGTCCGTTAGCCTGGGCCTTACACTGTGGTCAGTTTTAGGCAGCGACCCAGTATCTATAAATACAGTGCTGCGGTTTTGTTCCACAATTCATTTTATGAAGCAAGTGTAAGGTTATTTTATTCCAGAGATTTTAGTCTTTTTGATTGCCTTATTTTTGGGTTTTTTTTAACGTTTTAGCGTTTTTTACTTTGTAGCAATTTTAAGTTTCAGTTTTTAGCACTTTAAATGGAACGGTTTAATAGTTGGTTAGCTGCTTTTATCTATTTTAACTTTCGAGTTTTTTTTTTTGGGGGGGGGGGGATGATATATTAACTTTTTACCGTCCATAATTTTACCTTTGGACTCGGGGCCCTAATGACCAAGTTGTCGACGGGCCCTTAAACCCAACACACTCACTCACTCTACTTCATTGTACTCTTAGGAAGAGTATTCAAGGCTTATAGCCTGCAGGAAAACGTAGACTTTAACATTAATTGGCGAAAGATAAGGTTAAGCTCACTATAGAGTTACTATCTCAGAATAAATGTTTTGTTTAACGACAGTTAAATTTAACCCTTTTCCTTGTATTCTACGGTTTATCTACCGTTCAAGGTTCTTCTGTTCCATTAGCACTGTGACGCGTAAGTCCAACCGCATACCCCCCTCCCCCACACATATAGTTGGTCGCAAAATGACACAACTACTATGTATGGTGGATAATGACGTCTGCAGTGTAGTATAACGTTTTTTGTCGTGGTGTATTGTGGAAATGACATATGAAGCTGTTGATTGTATTTATATTGTTTAAATATCGGGTGTGTCTAATGTAAATCCCATTTCCATTCATGTATAGCGTATAACCTAGCCAAGGTGATACATGCAAGAGAAATTCGTAAGGTTTATTGTTGTTTGATTGGTTGGCCACAAGCAGCGCTGTGGCAAAACCCAGCGATGGCGTTTAGTGGTGCTGAACAATAAAATTGCACTTTGCGATTGACAGAAATGATTGTGCTACACAAGTGCACACTTTTCGAATGAGATTTCGAAAAGCAGCACCCATCAAGGGGTGATAAAGAAGTGGTATCATCAATTTGTCACGAATAGAAGTGCATGCGGAGAGCGACTCTGCGCCAGACAGTATGAAACGCTCACGCATAAGCGTACGGCGAAACCCTACACACCTTAATCCAGAGTCCGGCAGAAGATATATTAAATGTCTCCATGATATTTGTCGTGCCAAACTTGGCGCCCATATCAAATCTCTTCGATGAAACAATATAACCGGTTACCTTGCATATCATATAGATAGATAGATAGATAGATAGATAGATAGATAGATAGATAGATAGATAGATAGATAGATAGATAGATAGATAGATAGATAGATAGATAGATAGATAGATAGATAGATAGATAGATAGATAGATAGATAGATAGATAGATAGATAGATAGATAGATAGATAGATAGATAGATAGATAGATAGATAGATAGATAGATAGATAGATAGATAGATAGATAGATAGATAGATAGATAGATAGATAGATAGATAGATAGATAGATAGATAGATAGATAGATAGATAGATAGATAGATAGATAGATAGATAGATAGATAGATAGATAGATAGATAGATAGATAGATAGATAGATAGATAGATAGATAGATAGATAGATAGATAGATAGATAGATAGATAGATAGATAGATAGATAGATAGATAGATAGATAGATAGATAGATACTTTATTTCACTGCTTAGAGCATGGCCCGGTGGCAGCGCTATCAATATAATATACAATTCTTTACAATATGATATACAATTCTTTACAATATGATATACAATTCTTTACAATATAATATACAACTCCTTACAATATAATATACAATTCCATACAACATATATACAATCCTTTCATGCACTATGGTAACTATACGGGATTTCTTTTTAACCTCTCTTTGAAATTATTTACATTTGGAGGCAAAGTCTCCAGTAACTCTGCAGTCAAATTGTTCCAGTCATTAATTGTTCTATTGGTAAAGGAAAATTTACCTATATCAGTTTTCTGTTCCCTGTTTCTTATTTTTTTTAGAGTGATCATTCCTTCCCCTATATGATGGTGTCAACAACCGCTTTGTTATATCTTTCCATGCAGGTTCCCCCTTATATGCTCTAAAGATTGCACATAGCCTTGCCCGTTTTCTACGTTTCTCCAATGATTCCCAGGAGGTAGCAGTGCCTGTAGGGTTTTCAAATCGCTTTCCTCTATCAACAAATTTAGCTGCTCGTTTTTGAACTCTCTCGAGTGCTTGTTTTTGACCAACCCGATATGGATCCCAGCATGCCGCGCTATATTCTAATATTGGTCGGACTAAGGATGTGTAAGCTAAATTTCGCGATTTCCCATTGCTGCGTTTTAATATTCTCATTACAAAGTGTAATGCTTTGCAGGCTTTTCCAGTGACCGAGTTTACATGTTCCCCCCATTCCAATCTTTCATTTATTATTACACCTAGATATCTAGTGCTACTTACCCTGGGTATTCTCTTGTTATCTAATTTATACATCACATTTTCTTATGTTCTTGTCCTTGAAAATATAATTGTTTTACATTTACTTGGATTTATCTCCATTTGATTGGATTGCGCCCAGAGTTGAATTTTGTTTAAATCTTCTTGTAAGTTATTAACGTCACCTTCGGTCTTGATATTTCTATAGATTATACAATCATCCGCAAATAGCCGAATTTGTGATGTTATCCCTTTCCATAAATCATTTACATATGCTAAGAAAAGCAACGGCCCGATCACGCTACCCTGGGGGACACCTGAGGTTACTTCGGTAGGGGACGATAGTCTATTTCCCACCCGCACTCTTTGGGTTCGTCCACTCAAGAATTCCCGAATCCAAATAATCACTCTGTTGTCTATTTGCATATTGCAAAGTTTTTCTATAAGTGGCCCATGAGGTACAAGGTCAAACGCTTTAGTAAAGTCAATAACTATTGCATGCACTTTACCGCCTGCATCGAGTGCATCAGCTACATCCTGACAAATAGCTACTAGTTGGCTCTCACAAGAGTGTCCATTCCGAAACCCATGTTGTCCTTCAAAGAGCCAGTGTGAATTATCCCATTCTTGTCTTAAGTATTGCCTTATAAGATGCTCGACTTGTTTACTTACTACTGATGTCAAGCTAACTGGCCTATAATTTGTCGCTTTGGTTCGATCCCCTGTTTTATAAATAGGAACGACTATAGCCTGCTTCCAATCCTGCGGTATACTTCCGTTATTTACCGTTATTTCGAATAGCCTCAGCATATATGGCACGATTGCCTCTCCTCCAATTTTAAGAAAGTCACCCGAAATGCCGTCCGGACCGACTGATTTATATTTCCCTAATTTAAATAATCTTTTTCGAATGTCGCTTGGTTTCACGATCATAGGGGACCCCTCCGTTCCTTTAATACTGGCATTGCTCTTTACTTGGAACACTGAAGCGAATTGCCGATTAAATACTTCCGCTTTTAACAAAGAGTCGGTAACTTGTACATTTCCATTTTTTATTCCCGGAATCTCCTCCTTGTTACCCCTGCGCCTTCTCACGAATTTAAAAAACTGCTGCCAGTTATTTCTGTTAGACGAGAGAATATTTTTTAAAAAATTTTCTTCAGCGGTAATCTTCTCTAATAAAAGTTTATTTGACAAGACATGGAATTTATTTGCGTGATTAGTACTAATTTTACGTGACCCATATGCTCTCCTAACTTGTTTATTTAGTCGTTTTACTGTTTTGTTGTAATATTCTGGGTCAGGGTTTTTTGTGAGTGTTTTACGGGGTATAAATTTATCTGTCGCTTCCACAACGATTTTTTTAAAATTTTGCCATATTTTTTCAACCGAACTTCCAGTTTGGGACCACAAGGAATATCTATCTTTTAGGAATTGTTGCAGCCTTGGAATGTCTCCTT
This sequence comes from Tenodera sinensis, assembly GCA_030765045.1. Lineage (NCBI taxonomy): Eukaryota > Metazoa > Arthropoda > Insecta > Mantodea > Mantidae > Tenodera > Tenodera sinensis. The sequence goes on from CM060967.1 coordinate 30,587,945, forward strand.
TATAATATTGGTAAATGTGTTTCTTTTCCCCTGTATGGCATTGGGCTCGAATTCCTTCTACTTTAACCACTGCGCAGTTATGGTCACTTATACCAGGAGAAACTTCACATTCTAGCACTGCTTCCTCCGGCTTCACCAGGAAAACGTCTAGAACCACCCCCTCCCTAGTTGCGGTTTTTACAGTTTGAACAAAGCCACCTTCCCAAATTAGGTCATTTACAATAGCCTGCGATTCCCCTCCCCTCACTTCACCCTCCCAGTTAACTTTTGGAAGATTTAGGTCACCCCCTATGATTACCTGCTCGCTGGCCTCACTTTCAAGAACCCGTTTTGCAAGTGATTTTAATGAGCCCAAGTCGTCACTTGGTGGCCTATATATACCAACTATCCGCCATTTATTTTTCATATAATTTCCTGAAATTTCTACTTCTAAGATTTCGTATACCTCATCCCGCCACACTTCTGCCGCATTGTGTATGTTTTTGACACAAATAAATATCCCACCCCCTCTACCGTTTCTATCTCTTCTTATTACCGTGAGGTTGTTTCTAAATATTTCTGCGTTTGTGATATCCGGCTGTAGCCAAGATTCGGTACCTATTACTACGTCTGGATCATATATGAACAATTAAGCGTAATATAAAATAGTATTCGAACTTTAAAAAAGTGGGATTCACTTTAAAGGCACAATGTGCCTAACGAAAAAGACAGGCTACGGCGCGAACTGCAGTGACGTAATTCTATAGTCCAGTCATGGCCCAGTGAAGTGAAACCACAATCGCCTATACCGCTCGCAAAAGTTACAGGCATGTGAACGCTGGCCAATGCTCAAGCAGAGCGCTGTTGCCAAGCGTAATGCGTGCACCGGCAGACGGTCTGTGCATAAGGTTGTGTGAGATGCATGCACCACATTCGGCAGCGCTGGTAGGAGGGGCAAGCGTAGGATTCGCTGGAGTCCGCAGTACGCCCCGCCTCCATATGCCTTTAAGTTTTGCGAAGATTATAATACATTCATATTCTAAACAACCAAAAAATTTGCTCCTTGAATTCATGCAAGGCGGCGCCGTGGCCGAGCGGTTAGAGCGTTCGCGTACCACTTAGGCAGCCCGGGTTCGATCCGAGGGACCCACATGTGGTATTCGTGGAGGAGGAAGCGGCGTCAGGGCGGGTTTTCTCCGATTTCGCCTGCATTTCATACCATCCTCTTCCTCACTATTGTACCTGGTGCTTGGCTGACCACGCGCTTCCAGGTCTTCACTCTGTCTGGTCCAGAGGTTCCTGTGCTAGGGGCTGTAACTCCTACATAAGTGGAGGGTAAACAGGAAAAGGGGAAAAAACGAATTCATGCAAAATATACAGTTTTATCATGATGGTACACAATGTATCAGACTACCATTACGGCGTAACTCCGATTCGCGCCGCAGTCTGTCTTTTTCGTTAGCTACGGTCTACTGCAACAACAGTATTTAGCTTAAAATCCGATGTCTATTCATTGGATAAAAGGAGATTTGCGCGCGCGTGTGGGTGTCATGGTTACTGAATAAATCTGACAATGGAGTATACCATCCGTAATAGTGACAAACATAATGGGATATTTGCTTTCGAATAGAAGTTGTGACGTGCAACCCTGGAAATTTATGTCTCATTTTTCTTTAAAAAAGTCACAGTCCTTAAGAATTATGGAAATAATGTAAATAGAATTTGGCGCCATATGTAAATACTTAATAACTTCTGGAGATCTGAATAAAGTTGGTGTGGGCTGGAAAGAGAGAGGGCTGCTAGCAAACAATCCGAATTTGAACTAATCAGAAACAGAATAGGGAGAAGATATATCTAAGGGAAGTGCAATAGGGGGAGGATTGCGTGTGCTGAAGAATGTTCCAGAACAAGGGAGGTGTGGTAGTAGAAAGAAAAAGAATAGCATACATGACTGTTGATATTGTCTTGCTAGCAGAAGGAACGTTTCCAATGAAATGCAAATGAGGTAAATCACAACGATGTGGAATAATTGAATGAAAATAAGCAAAACATAAATAAATAGATAAATAAAATTGACTATGCTTACGGAAAAAATCTGACGTGTACCTTTCACATTGGTTTCTCTAGCCTTAGACAACCTATTCTTATAAACACTTATTCCTCTATTTCACATAAACATCTGCAGAAATTATCTTATTGCTAATTTTCTTGTAGGTGCAAGGTGAATATAGGAATGCAGTAGGCTTCAAGCGATAGTCAAATGTTTTAAGAGCTGGTCACTATGTGATGCGTTGAAATTCCGTTCTTTTTGCTTGGCCAAGAGAGGAAAAAAGAATGATATCCCATTTGAGCAAGTATAAATATTGGAAAATTTGAACAAAATAACAAGGATTATCTCTAAATGGTTCACTCCAACAAAAAATGTATTTGACAAAGTGTGTATTTCAACGGATCTACCTCTTTATGTAGAAGGATTTCGTCTATTACCAGTTATGCAAAAGGCATCCGGAATGAAGAGGACTTACGAAGACATTCCCAGAAAGATATATATTTGTAATGAAAATATCTTAAACATATGGTAATTTAATCAAAATCGTTAACAATTTCTGATAAAATGTTCCATGTAAAGGGTAGCCTGGAGTGGGAGGATCTTCATGTCGCATCCTTGGAAGATGCTGAACTTAGATATCAAGTTTGGTATTTAAGCGAAGGGACACTGAGAATGAAATTTGAAAGCTTCACATTTCTTGATAAATTTTTTTTGAAATGTTTACTGTTTGTAGTTATATGAGAACAGGATGTACACCAAATTTCATTAAAATTGGACAAGATATATAAATTATTTTATGAATTTAATTATGCTATTAAAGCACATTTTCAAAATGTGATGTACATACTGACTTCTCAAAATTGGTTTATATTGGCAAAACTGGTACTCTAAAACATGGGTAACAATTGTACGAAGAGATATTTCAAATACGTTTGTTGTACATATTTTTTCAATAACAAAGAAAATTTAATGTTAAAAATTATTGATTTTTTTTTTTTTTTTTAATTCATGTTAATGATAACATCAATATTGAATCATAGAGTTGCTTAGCTGCTATTTATGAATACATTTGAAGTAAACCTGAGACGCGGCGTACATTTGGAATATGCAGAAATGTAGTTTTGAGAAAAACAGGTTTTTTATATAGGAACATGCTGTGTACGTTAAGGAAAGAGGGGCCGTAATGCAAGGGCCGTAATGACCACATGGAGTGGGGATATGAAAAATGTTAGCTGATCCAGATGCACAGGAGTTCCAGGAACATTTTAATCTAAGAGAAAAAAAAAAAAAAAACAATTTTTGACTTTTTGACCAATTTTGCCCATCGTTTCACTCACAGTGTCCCTTAAGCGACTTTCCCTTTTTGAATTATGATATTCTCTCTCTTTGTCTCTCTCTCACACGCACGCACGCGCGAGCGTATACACACCTTTTTCTAAAAATTTATATTTTATTCAAGGAATCTCAAAAAGTGTATTCCCAGTGAAATCTAGATGTCGAATTTTTGGGTGGAATGCAAAAGTTCCCCTATTAGTAGAGAAGTAAAAAACGAACAACTTATTCGTATTTGAGGAAAATATAAACATTGGAAACCGTGTAAGACGATAAGAGACTGAGAGGTGATCCGTAATAGTGCATATTACTGAATTCGTTTTGTGTACAAATGTATTGTACAACCATGGAAAAAAAATTATTGAGGGCATTAGGAGAGCAGAATATTTCTATAAGTAAGTCCCACGTGTTGCAGCGCGGTTTACACAAGTCGATGTTTCCAACATTCAACCTGAGTGTCGAACACACAAATAGGCAGTTTGCAATACCGTCCCCTTCTTTATCAGGAACCAGTACAAATGCGAGTGGTGATTAAAGACACTGCCGACAGACGATATCATATAGATCAGACTTATCAGTAAACTTAGGTTGCATGTAAATCGCGCTCCAACACGACGTGGGTCTTATTCGTACAAATATTCTGCTCTCCTAATGCGCTCATAATTTTTTCCATGGCTGTACCAATCGGGAAGATGAAACTAAAATTGGCTGGGCCGTTTTTTCCTTCCAAAAGAAGCTGTTTCTTACGGGAAAACCAGAAGGAATGGTAAAGAAAACAGGAATAAGGGAAAGAGGGCTTGTATTTAGTAAAGTACTGCCCTTATGCATAGACCTTCGATTGATTGATTCATTGATTGATTGGCACCTAAAACAACCAATGTTTATTTCTTACTCTACTCGTGCGTAACGCTATATACAGTGATTAAAAAAAAAAAAAAAAAAAAAAAAAAAAAAAAAAAAAAAAAAAAAAAAAAAAAACATTCGTCTCTGCTTTAAAAAAGATCAGGTGTGCTGCACTCATTTGACTTTCTATACTGTTGTACTAACTATTCTTACAAACTTGTGTCCCTCTGTCTTCTTCATGTCAGTCAGGATAAACATTTACAGAAATTATCTTATTGCTTGTAGAAAAATTTGGGGAATACAGTAGGCTTTGAACGATAGTCAAATCTTTTAAAGCTGGTCGCTATATGAAAGCTCGGAAATTCTGTTTGGCCGGCCAAGAGATAAAAAAAGTGAATAACGACCTTCCATTTGGGAAAAGTATAAGTATTGCAAAATCCACACAAATAACAAGGAATATGTCCTAAATGGTTCACTCCACAAAAATACATTTTGGACATAAATGGTGTATTTTAACGAGATCTGCATTTTTCGTACAGTAAGATTTGGTCTATCTCTTACGGTTTGTCAGTTAAGCATAAGTCATCAAGAGTAAACAGGACTACGGGGACTATAGCCAGAAAATTCAAAATATACATTTCACTTACCATAAAAATATCTTAAACACGTGGCATTTTAATCAAAATTGTTAGTAATTGTTGAGAAAATCAAAATTTATAAAAAATGTCTATGTAAAGGGTAGTTTAGTGGAGGATATTAAACTTTAATGCAAAACGTGGTTTTTAACCGACTTTTCCTTTTTTTTTAATTATGCTACAGAGAGAGAGAGAGAGAGAGAGAGACACGCTGGCCTTTTTCTAAAAATGCTTTTTTATTCAGGGGACCTCAAAACATATTTCCGGTGAAATCTCGACATCGAATTTTTGGGTGGAATACAATACTTCGTCTACTTACTATAAAGTAATAAAGTGCGAAGACGTAAAACTGAGGCGTTGATGAGAGAGTGCAGTAAGAACGTTGAATTCGGCATTTGTTCACCCTTCAGATCAAATCCCATTTGTACCGTAAGTTCAAGTAGGTGTGCTCCAACAAATTTGCTCGTGGAGATGAATACTTTCTGAAGTCACTGCTTATGATTTTGTCACAAAAGCTCTCAGCATCGTAAGGTATAGTTTATAGCCCTTGATCATGGCGTATAACATTTTTACTAGCATCTAAACATCGTAGCTATTCGTAACCTCACAATAGCTTGGGCTTCCCCGAGTTAACAGCGGGATGCTAGACAATGGTGGCCATGAAAATAACATGAAGAAACCTCTGGTGAAAGCAGAATGCCTCCAGGTTCCCTTAACATAGAAGTGATGGTTGCGTTGTAAAAGAAATAATTATGGTCCCTTCTTCCGTATTCATAGTCAACACTTCTTGCAAGATATTGCTAGACAGTAATTTTCTGGTCGTCTTTTGCGGAAAGATCGAAGCAGCAAAATATAATCTACTGTTCTAAATAACAGGTGCATGAAATACAGGGCGGCCATTAGCCGACAGATGCATTTGATTGGTAAACATGAAGTGGCGCATGCTAGGAAGAGTTCCTTTATTACTGGAGGTGGATAAGAATAGAGAAGCTGTCTTTTGTGTAAGCACTCGCAATGGAGCGTTGGATGCTAGTGTAGGGTTCTTCATTTAAAACCTAACGGGCGCAGGGCGTTTCGCCTGTGCACGATTGGGTGTGCCACAGCCGGCTTTGCTCCTACATAAACTCGCGTGTGTGTGTGTGTGTGTGTGTGTGTGTGTGTGTGTGTGTGTGTGTGTGTGTGTGTGTGTGTGTGTGTGAGTGAGTGAGTGAGTGAGTGAGTGAGTGAGAGTGAGTGAGAGAGTGAGGTATATATTCAGGACGTTAATGAACTGCACCGAAATAACTTGATTGTAGATATGACCGCTATAAGTAATTTGAGATTTGCGATGTATGTATGGTCCGTGGCTTAACGTAACGCAGTTATATGGTGTTAAACGCATTGGTATCAGATGCTGATAAGTCGGTGTTAAGGCAAGGCGGGCTGAGAAAATGACAGAATCTCTTTAAAACTGCTACCCGAGTATAGAAATGTCGATTTTCAGCACCTCGATATCAGCGTTCTCAAGATTTAATGCCACAAAAATCTCTCAAATTTCGAACTAATCATTTGACAGTGCGACACTAAACAACGATTTGTTTGTTGCCTTCTCGTGTTATGCAGCGTCCTTTCGAGACGTTTGTTTCACTGCTCCTGTAGCTCAATTCGTAGCGGCAAAGGTCGTGGGTTCGTTCCCTGTGATGCAGATACTGTTTTTGCTTTTTTTTATTCGAATACGAATCCTTTTGCCTCATTTGGCTCTCGCCAGAAATCTTGGAGAGAGAGAGAGAGAGAGAGAGAGAGAGAGAGAGAGAGAGAGAGAGAGAGAGAGAGAGAGAGTACGACAATCGTTCCTTCGCCACTGTTAATTTTGCCATGAAAATTCAGGTCACCATTTCGAACACTTCCTATAAAACTGAGGTAAATTCCTAGATGTTTTTATGCTTTTACCCTTTCTTTCACCTTTTAAACTACTTCCCATTTTGAAGTGCAGCATATGAATGTATTAAATAGGATTCAACTTTGTGTTAGCAAGAATTGTAATTAATTGTGCTGATATGCTGAAATAAAAATTCATACATAGTTTAAAATTTAGACCAAAACAGCATTAATATGCTCTACTCAAAAAAAGAAAAGAAGAAGATAAAGGTAGTGAACGATACTCGAACTCCAAAACTATGAAGACCTTGTAGTGTTAAAACGTCCCTTCGTTTTCGTGTGTTGCGTTCTCGAATGGTTGATATTAGCCAGTGGCGTACTGTCATTTCAGAAACTTATAGACGTAGCTTCGAAATTTGAACTAACAGGCCATTATTCTATCTCATATTACTTATATATAAAGCATCGTTGTCTTTGATTTCTAAAACATAACTTGGATCCTCTGTGGATAACAGCGTAAGCTGCAGGTTATCCCTTTTCCCTTTCTCTGCCTCTTACCTATAGTAAGTAGAGAAGTTGCATTTCATCCAAAAATAAAATATAGGGATTTCACTTTAAAATACATTTTTGAGGTCCCATGAATCAAAAGGATCTTGAAGTTAAAGCTCCTATCTGTTAATTGCGTAACTCAAAAACAAAATGTCGGATAAATATCGAACTTGGTGTTTTATTTATAGTATTCTCGAGAGATTCCATACAGACTTCAAGAAAAGTCCCCATCCAGAGTACCTTTTACATGGATGTTTTTATTTGCTTATAGATGGATCAAATGATTCTGATAAACGTATCGTATATTTAAGATATTGCATGATTAATAAAATGTATGTTTTTCATTTTAGCATTAGCCTGGAAGGTGATTCCTTTTGAATAAATGGTAAACCATAAGATATAGATAAAAGCTTATTTCACGAAAATGTAGATTTACCTTACACTATTTATGTTCAATACATTTTTGTGGTATTAAAACGCCTCATTTTATTTAATATTTTACCATTTTCCACTTCTACAGAGAGTCCAAAAATATTCAAGTTCTAGCATTAAATTAACGAAAAGGTGTTCATTTCTAATGTTCAGAAAGAACAGTTGTCACGATTTTCTAAATTTTCCGTGCGGTATTTGCAAAATTAGTATTTTACGCGCATGTAGTAGGGAAATGTGGTGTTTTAATGCAAGAAATTGTAATATAATTGCCGAAGAGAACAAAAAATGTCAAATGTAGGAAGTATCAGAGGAGAATGGAATACTTTTTGCATTACTTTTGCTTATGTTAAATCTACTTTTGTCTTCTGTTTTTTATTTTAAATGGGTAAAGTTTAACGCCTAGCTGCTTTTAAAAATATTTAGTTTGCCATTCCTCAATTTCTCATGCAAATGTATGATATTTAATCAAAATTGTGGAGCCATTTGTGAGAAAATACTTTTTCATTAAAGAGTAGTTTGGAGTTAGTGTAATTTGGAACTTCTTTGTTTCCAATCCTTGGAACCGACTTAAGTTTTTAGTTTTAGTGTTCTCTCTCTCTCACTCACTCACTCATCATTTTTCTAAAATGCAATTCTATTCAGGTTACCTCAAAATTTGTAACATTGATATTTAACAGACTTTACGTTTTGGACTTGTGTTCTCACGCACGCTCACGCACACTCTTTCTAAAAATTCTTTATTATTATTATTATTATTATTATTATTATTATTATTATTATTATTATTATTATTATTATTATTATTATTATTATTATTATTATTATTATTATTATTATTATTATTATTATTATTATTATTATTATTATTATTATTATTATTATTATTATTATTTTGAATTAAAGGGGTCTCAAAGTCTTTTTTCTTCTGGTGCAATCTCGGTATAGAATTTTTGGGTGGAATACAATACTTTCCTCTACTTACCGTGCGTCGTGGTGAACTAAAAATTTGATTTTTTTGGGTGCAAAGTAGATAATTTTTCTAGTTAATATTATTTGCATAATTGGCTCAAAATGCAATTATTTTTTTCTTAAAATTGTACTCCAATCCATTCGTCGCATGGGTATATAATAATTTTGCATGCGCGGGCATTTTTAAAGTTCTTGCATTATCCTTTAAATAACCGGTGCGCTAACTTCTAATAGGTTACCCTCGTATTTAACAGGCCTTTTATCAAAACAATTTTTGTCATCCAAAACTCTCCTCGTGCCACATTTTGATTAGACTTCTGAAACTTTACATATGTGTTTATAGTTATGTTGCGCATAAATGGCATTGTGGGCATATAAATCTATGCACTATTTAAAAAAGAGTCAATATTCATAAAATTGAGAAATATTGCATTTCCAAAAAAGGTCAGGAATTATACCTATGTATATTTTATAGCACTGTAAAATTATGTACCGAATGATGCCCATAGTACATTCTCTTTGTACTTCCCTTAGGTATGTGTTAAAATAATTCAGTAGAGTTTATTTTACTACATAATAGGAACAATACATCAGAGACCGTTTCTATGGTCTGGTGATTAGCATGCTAGCTTCCAAACCGGAGCTTCCGGGTTCGATTCCGAGCTGGAGGATGAACTTTTTTAGCCAGAATTACTCCCCATCCTCCATCGAGTCTGGAAGTTTGAGACTGTGTGTGTGTCTGTATGAATTTAATGTTTATAAAGAAAACCCAACGTAAACAAACCCAAAGTTACAGAAATAGTAAACGAATGAACATCATTGCTGATGAGCAGGACCCGGATGTTTATGACCTAAACATGTTAGAAATATGCAAGTATTTATGACCGAGAAAATATGACGACAAATATGATCTAACATTTGTTGGGCGTATTTTCGAAATCTTCAACATTTTAATACTGTTTTGAGTTAACATTATATTGAAAATCTACTTTAAAAATCTTGCACACTCAATAACAAACAAATAAATAATATTAATTTTGTTACATTTTTAACTTATTTAATTGCCTGATCCAGAGGTAACCCTCAACTTTGCACAGAATGAAACAAATGTGACTTTTGAAGGGCGATAAGGAAGAATTACAATAGCAAATTACATACTTTTTAAATTTGTCAAAAAGGAACTATTTTTTATTTACACGCAACATTGATTTGTAACGGGAAAAATATCTCTCAACAACGTGCCCCATAAACCTCCCTTTAGCATCGGTTGTTTCATCCATAGAAACCCAAATCTTATCAGCGACACGACGGTGTATTTTATTTAAAATATCTTTGTAACAGGCATTCACATAGTTCTTGCGAAGTGTTGCATTGAGAGTGCGCTGTACGCTGATTAGTGTATTTAATCACACACATGCAATGAAATCTGTCCTTCTTGGATACTGAACCATTAGATTTCTGAGAATTTTAATTACGGAAACCTTGACAGGAAACCGGATAGCAGCATAGCAGCATAAACTGCATCTATTTCTATGCAGCTTACTCTCCAAATTCACAGAAACTTATATTTCTAAGAAAGATAATTGTAAGAAATATTACAAACAAGAATTAGATGTAACAAAAAAATAGAAATATAAAAGTGTGACAAAAATATTTTAGAGAAAATATGACTATAGCGCGAAAAATTACAAAATTACAAAAAACGTCAAAAAGCCCAGAATGTGATTTTATATGGCCCATCAGAATTGCATCATTTTAGTCACCATAGATAAAACTGTGCTTCGCTAATATTTTCCATGGGTGGGGGAGGGGGGGGGGGAACTCGAAGAAAAACTATGACAGTTCATCTGGGTACTGCTGATGAGCAATTGTTCCAAAGGAATGGCCTCGGATATGACGTATCTGTTAAACGTGACATATGGATGGAAGGAAAAGAATCCAATTTTGTACACGTTTTAGTTTTAACCATTTCAGTCAACCCTAAAAATGTGGTGTAAATTTGATAAAAACAAGGAATTTCCAAAATTCGGTAGGGTGTCCCTATAAGCCCTCTTTTTTCTCACTAGTCCTATAAAAAGACAAAAAAAAATGCTTTCAGTAATTCTCGAGTTTAATGCATGCACACCAGGCGGGTGCATAGAAATAACATGAAATTGAACGAAATGCGTTTGTTGTCTACTCGGCTGATGTTGGTTAAGTTGATGTATGGTGGGATGGTAAAAAGCATGGAAACGAGGTGAGGTGGGTAATGCAGAAGGATAATTAAGTTTTGTGCAGCAAGTGAGTTTGCTTTGTGTCTTTGTTGCGCTAGGACGCTGATGTGCAGTGCATGTTTATGAGGACCTGTCGCTCGCTACCTGGGGAAGTCCGCGACGTGACAAAATGCAGCAGATACGGCACGCATTACCTACCTTTGTTCCAGGTTCGAGTCCCAGCACGATAGTACCGCCGGACTCTTTGGAAATAATGTCCGTTGCCCACGCGTCGTTTGTTTTTCTTACTTGAAAACATTGTGCTAAAACATGTCGTTCTCTCTCCGGCGAACTTCGTCCTTTGAGCGGCAGACTTCCAACAAAACAAGGATACATATATTTTCAAGTTGGGCAAGAAATCCGCTGGACATCTATATAGGGATTCAAACACTTCAATAAAGATTAAAACCATGCTTCAAAATACATTCAGTTTTACTGTTATTAGTGATTTTTACACAGCTAATCTCAAATTAAAAAGATGTAATGACTTATCAATCCCCTCTGCCAACTTTATTCTTTTATCTGCTTTATGTTAATCGATATAAACGTTTGCTGAAATTGTCTCACGACACATTTTGTTGCAAATACAAAGAGTCAAATCTATCAAAAATGGTGGCCATATGCTGGCCTTGAATTCCATAATCTTTGCACGATCACAAGAAAGAAAATGGTGACTTAATACTGCTGTAAGTGAAAAGTATTACATTGAAACCAATAACGAATATCTCGAAAGGGAATCAAGTTAAAATAATTTTTTAAATGAATCGAGGTTGTAACAGTATCTGCATATTTTGTATATAAGTATTTACTTTCTGTGCCATTTCTAGCACCCCATCCATCAGTGAAAAATATTGGAGAGCAAGAGGATTAATGACTTTATTGTCAGAAATCCAGCATTAGCTAACAACAACAACAACTTTCTGTGCCACCTACTTATATAAGTAGGTAATGTACGAGTATTGTATTCCATCCAAAAATTTGAAATATAGTTTTACTTAAAATGCATGCTGTGAAGTCCCATGCACCTCCTCCCACTAAAAGAGCATTATTAGGAAAAGTTCCATCCTGTGTACTGTGACAAATGACAAGTCTAGTTACTTTTCTGTCACTTTATTTCTCTTCTAAAACTGAATCATAAAAATTGTTTTATCATTAATATTCGCCATAATCTTACAATCAACGTCATTGTCTTATCCTAACCCTGACATAAAATGCCAGTCTACTTGACTTCACACAACCAACTCCGACGTTTCACTCACTGCCTCTCAACACTTGCCGGCTCGCTTTTATAGCCCAGACGAATTGCAGTTGAATTCTGGAAAATAACCTTTTCTTTAATTTTCTCATAAACAAATCGGCAGCCGAAAGTTTCTCGAACAGTCTAGAATAGAATGACGCCATTGCCCCAGTACAGTGCCAGCACAAAACACACTGCCTACAGTGCATAGTTCTCTTGAATGTGTTCACTAGTTACACACAATAAAATGCCCGCAGCACGAAAATAAAAATATTCATGTATTGCTGAACTTGTGCAATGATTTGGGAGTGAATATTTACTGCAACTAGTGACATTGAATGCAAGTTGTGCAAAATCTGTATCTACAACGTTCTGATGTCGACTGTACCTTATCTCCTGTGTGTGGTGTTCATGTGACAGACTTGCCCCTCCTACTTGCTATGGTCCAAACCCCACATTTTGTTTCCTGTATGAAGGCTCTATTGATTGTATAATTTTAATAACTAATTAAAAATGAGACTTAAAGTTCAGCCATTTTCTATACTTTAATATAAGTTTATATAGAAGTATATGAAGATCTCTGATCCCATAGAATGAACTTAAACTTCAAGCAGACGAAGTTCGAAAGCAGTGTGCTATTTCTAACAATAATGTTCAACTTTGTTGCAGGTACAGGCAACACGAGTTCAGATGGAACGTACAAACCTTCATTCCTTACAGACCAGGAACTGAAGCACCTAATCCTAGAGGCTGCTGATGGATTCCTTTTTGTAGTCACATGTGATACAGGGCGTATCATCTATGTATCGGATTCTATTTCCCCTGTTCTAAACCAGCCCCAGAATGAGTGGTTTGGTTCTTGTATCTTTGATAACATCCACGCAGAGGATGTGGATAAGGTGCGAGAACAACTATCAACACAGGAGCCCCAGAACACAGGACGCATTCTAGACTTAAAAACTGGAACTGTCAAAAAGGAAGGTCACCAGTGTAAGTAATTTCATGATTGATTTTTCATTCCTTCAGTTTTTTACTTTCTCTACCAGCTTCCCACCCTAGGTAAAGCAAATATTTGATATTTCACCAGAAACGTGTGTTTTGAAGTCCCCATGAATCCCCAACACATCTCAAAGAGAAAGCAAAAATCCTTTTTTAAAAAAGTTCCAAGCCTGCTTTAGTTCTTTAATCCAAACTTGTCTGCCTGTCCATCTTTGACACGGATACTTGTTTAAGCATACCAGGCAAACATTTTCATCAAAATTTCTCCATCTCAAGACATCCTTTACATCGAAAATTTATGATTATTACTATATTTTTTCTCAAAAGTATTTCTTTACAATTTTAATTAAAGTCCCATGTACTTAAGATGTTTACATGAGCAATAAAATGTATATATTGAATTCTGTCTGAATAAAAATGACCGCCTCTGTAGCGCAGTTGGTTGCGCTCTTGCCTCTGGCGCGGAGGACCCGGGTTCGATCCCCGGTACCTCTGGGAGGTTTAGCCCGGGGTGCACTCAGCCTCGTTAGGTCCCGGGGAGACCAATTGAGGAGCTACTTGATGGAGAGGTAGCGGCCCGAGGTCGCGAAGGCCGCATAACTGGCCGGGAGGGCTCGGGGCGCTGACCACGTCCCACCCTCCAGTACTGCACCCCACCAATGACGTCTGTAGTGGGTAGAGATAGGGGACGCAGCGGCTGGGCGGCAAGCCTTGGCCCTTCGTGGGCTGTTGCGCTAGGGTTTAGTTTTGTAGTCTGAATAAAAATACTTTTTCTGTAGCATTAGCCATTTTCAAAGTATTCCTTATACAGTAGAACCTAATAACTTGGCTCTTTATAACTCGATAATCTATTTTATTTTTTGTACTTTTTATTGTTAAACTTGACTAATAATTTCTATAACCCACTATGCGTGTAGACAGTATAGGTAAATTTTAATTAGTATACATATACAACCTACCACGTTCTCCCTCACAGTAACAAAAAGATTGACCACTTGGTAAGAAGTAGTGACCTCAGGACACAAAGGCCGCATAACTGGTTGAGAGAGCTCGGGATGCTGTCCATGTCCCACCCTCCAGTTCTGCACCCCATTAATGATGCTTGAAGTGGGCAGAGGTGAGGGACATAGCGCCTTGGCCCCTGAAGGGCTGTTGCGCTAGGAGTTGTATTGTGCTAGAGCATGCATTTATGTAATTAACAGTATTATGTTAAGAGTTGTGAATGACAGACCCCTTATTCATAAAACTATACATTTCAGTAACTCAAAACCCTCTCTGTTCACATTAAATTGAGTATTCAGGATTCTACTATATCTTTACATTTTCCCAGATTGGAGTGTAAGGTTATTTTTTACGTGAACTCTTTAGTCATAAAAGAAAGTGACATTTCACACAAAAAGTACTTTCTTCTCCCCTGCTTTTTGTATGCACTTAAGTCCTTATAGCTTAACTTGAGGTCATTTCCACTCGAAAATTTATCGTATTACAACATGTACAGTGAATCACTTTTTGTATATGAACACTGTACTAGTTATTGATCCCAGCTATATAATTATATTATGAAGCACAAGAACTGACAACCCGCCTCAGTAGCGTGATGGTTAGCATGTCTGTCTCACGTTCAAGAGGTCGCGAGTTCAAATCTCGCTTAGGGTACGTTATCCGGGTAAGGTTTTTTTTTCGAGGTTTTCCCTACCCTGAGAAGACGAATGTTGGGTAACTTAAAGCTCCATGGACCTCGGGCTCATTTGAGCATCATTTCACCCATTTCATTTCATTCATTCATCCGATATGACACAATGTTGGAGGACGTTAATTCAAATAAAGAAAAAAACTGACATATAATAGTACAATAACAAGCGTTAGTGGGAGCTGGTGTGTAAGTTTTTCTCGTCACTCTAGTTTTGAAAGAATCTTACGTTTAGATGTTTTAAATAGTTATTTTAAAGTAATTAATTTAAATAGAGAAGTTGTACAGTGTTCCTAACAGTAAACGTTGCAAAGACTCAAATGCTTATAACCTTTGTTTACTTTGTTATTCACTGAGACTGAGCCAGTCTTCAGCTGACGATGGCAGCAAATGCTCCCAAAACTAGCTCAAGTAATAAAACTGTAAATAAAACAACTGCCAATTTTATAGTATTAAAATTTGTAAACTTTCTTTTTGCAGCATCAATGCGACTTTGCATGGGATCACGGAGAGGATTCATCTGTCGCATGAAAGTGGGTAACATGGCCCCTGACAACATGGCAGTGGGCCATCTTAACCGACTTAAGCAGCGTAACAGTTTGGGCCCTTCTCGTGATGGTCAGAACTATGCTGTTGTCCATTGTACTGGTTACATTAAAAACTGGCCGCCATCAGGTACAGCATCTAAATTTGTTTATTACTTATAGAACTCTAGGTTAACTATGCAGTTTTGTTTACTTTTCCCTAATATGGATATTGCTTACAAAGAATAGCAGCTTTGGGATAATGTATCATATTTACCAAAACACCTCAAATGGATTTCCCCACACTTTTAACATTATATTGCACTGTTTTACTGCACAACTATTAAGAATACACCTTTAAGAGCAATAATTGATACATAATATGTTATTTGTGTGATGTTTGTAAGTTGCACTTAGTTGAAGCAAGGTGCACAAAGTTAAATGATAGAATGAAATTATGTTGATGTGCTTCACCTAAGGCATCACAGGAGCGTTTCTCTTCTGTTCATCTATTTCCTACATGACATAGTCCCAGTGTTTCATATGTTGGCAATACCACTTTCCCTGCCTTCCCCTACCTCGTGTATGCCCCTTCTACGTGTTTTCTCTATACAGTGTTTGTTTTCAAATAAGGTCTTAAAGAAAGTTATTTGCCTGTTTTTTTTCTTGTTTTTTTTTTTTAAAAAAAAAGAAGTTACTTGCATGTTTTTAAGAGTTTCAGGAGGCAATATCATGATATTAAAGCAATAATAATGTACTGACGTTGTTTATCAAAGTACCCAACATTCCCTAAGTTAAGTATTTGTGACGAAAATTGGAGTTTGGTAAATGCGATAGATACATTTTCCCAGCTTTGAAGGAGATAGAGTACTTGGAACTTGCATATTAAAAGTAAGTTGTTTTTATTTCAGTATTGGTTAATTCACTCTGGCCTGCATTCCACAGTAATATGATGGTATACATTGCAAACTGTGAAACAACAGTTTTTATAAAAGTACAGAATTGCATTTTTCTATTTTACAAAGTAAAATACATGATTATATTATGAGGAAACAAAAGATGTAAATATGACTTGTTGGTGCAAGGGCTGATCAAGAAAGATAACAATAATTTTTTTTCATACGTTATAACTTATTATGTTTGAAGTTTGTTCAGTTTGTTCTGTCCTTGAGAATTACTTCCCATTTCTTCAACGATCTTCAGAGTACCTACTCAAATCAAATACACTGGGAATAAAGAAAGTCAAAAAAATTTTATCACTCTCTATTGTTCTTTTAGTGTCATGTCCATTTTATGTTATGTAAAATGCAAGCAGCACATAAAATACAAGCATTACAACCAGATGGCAAAGTATGACATGCATCCTGTAGATAAAATCCCATTCTTTTCAAACATTCATGGTAATACAGTCTTCCACTTAACATATACAAAACAATATAAACAGTGAAACTTTTCAAATGATTTGTAGAAGTATTTGAGTTGACCACTTTTGCTTTCACTTAACTTACTTTTTATATGGATGTGTTTTGAAGACCATTTTCTTCATTATCATTGGTTTCTGTGCTCAGAAAACCTAAAAGTGTCTTAGGTGGACTTGAATACTTCTACAAGTCTCAGATAGTCTTTATAATTATGACCTTTGTATTGTTTGTATTACCACTGTGTGTCGTGAAATATGTTCAGTTTCCTAATACCAATGAATTTGATGAGTTTGATTTTATGTCATATAATTTTTTAATTATTACAGATATTAATTTCTAATGAAGTAGCATTTAACGCTGTTTATGAGAATGTTGCAAATTTATGATTATTAAAATAATTTTTTTTTTTTTTAGATTCCTGGTTATTTTCAGTAAATAAGTTATGTTGTTAAGCTATTTGTAATATTTTAGGGAAGGTATTTTTCTTCTTTCATGGTTGAAGTTGCATAGATCCCTCTTGCAGTGTAACCTTCAGTGGTATTGCTGATCTTCTTATTTGTTATTTTTTGTATGACATGTATTATGATAACTAAGAAATCAACTTCAAAAATAGCTTTGGTAATTTTGGGATTTTTGTAATGTGCAGGTGTACAGATGGACCGGGGAGCAGATGACGATGGCCACTCATCACATTGTTGTCTGGTAGCCATTGGTCGTCTTCAGGTAACATCAACACCTAACACTTCAGATCTAGGAGGAGCAAATAATAATGCAGAATTTATTTCTCGTCATTCTATGGAAGGCAAATTTACTTTTGTGGATCAACGAATGATGGGACTTCTAGGGTACACTCCAGCGGAACTGCTCGGAAAGTCCTGCTTTGATTTCTTCCATCCTGAGGATCAGACACACATGAAGGAGAGCTTCGAGCAAGGTGTGATATTGGCTGATATTCTCAACATTAGAGTTAGATTTGGTGTACAATTTCTTGGGAACAGTAATGGAAACCTAGAATGGAATTGGAACTGAATTGGCTCCAAATGACGTGGTTGCCTATGGGCCTTAAGCCCCACTCATTAATTCACTCACTCACTGTAGCAGAAATATAAATACACTGTGCACAACTGACTAAGAATGGGAAAGAGTAGTCTTAACCTAAATTTGAGAATCACAATTTATGAGTTTCTGAGAAAAAAACATTATGCCGTAGGTGAATGGTTAGACCATTCGCTTCTTACCAAAGTGGCCCAGGTTCGATCCTAGGCAACCACATGTGGGATTCATGGTGCACGAAGCGCTGCTGGGGCAGGTTTCCTCCGGGTTCTCCAGTTCCCCCACCATCTCATTCCACTGGTGCTCCATGTATCCATGTATCATCAGTGTCACCACCTGCAGTGCCATTAGTAAAAACAGGTGTTAAACACTACAAAAAAAAAAAAGAGAGAAGAAACAAGTTGGAAATGATAACCAGAACAGAAAAAAAAAAAGACGGGGCATAATTTGTGCAAAAATTAAGTCTTTAACACCATTACTGCAAAAATGCATTGAGGTGTTGTGGGCTGGTATTAATTCACAGCGAACCGAAAAGGCAAATGAAAAAGAAATGTAAAATTTATTTTACATAAAGCCTGCTACTAGAGATCTCTAGCAACCGTTATTGCTGCAGTCTCCTGGACTTTCTTTTAAAATGCACAATAAAAGCACAGTATACCCATGATTGGGAGTACAGAACATGAAACCTTACTAACTTTCCTGTTGGTATCTCAGACTCTGGAAGGCTTATCTTGTAAGTGCATACTCACATATTGAATATAAATTTTTTAGCTTTGTTTCGTGTCCCAATTTTTGTTTCCATTCCTGTTCATTAACAATTTTGCCAGGACTTGAGAAAGATTTGAAAATGCAACACACTAATAATTGCAAATATCTTATTTGCACGGTGGTTTCAAAAATGTAATGTACTCCAGTACTATGTAGCTTGAAAGAAGTATTGTGCTGTTATTGATAATTTCATACTGTTCTGAGAAGTTGTCATGTTGTAGCATAAATATTCCAATGTTAGGCTTTCCTTGATGTATGTTAGTAAGCATTTATGAACCATAAAGCTCCATGTTTCCAGATCTTTTTCATTTCATAAACATATAAATTGTAACATAATGCAAGACGGTATAATAATCATAGTATATAGGTGGTAGGGAAGTTATTACATTCCTTCTAATATATGCTTCATAGAAGCATTACAAACAAAAAGTCTAATGACATTTTGTTCTTTGATCAGCTGATTTTGAAAAAATAAAGGCTTTTGTTCCAAATTGGATGTGCAATTCCACAAGAATGTACGAAGATAAAAATTTGTTACTTGTAAGATGTGTAGAGTAATTTATTTCTGACATACCTTTGGTAGTAATTAATTATGGGACATCACACAGCATTTTGAAATAATTAATCACTTAAAAGAATATAAGGAATACTCCAAGCAGCATTTTCAGATGCAAAGTAACTCGACAACATTGCGTTGAGGTTGGTCAGGGAATTGGACCAGTGTCTGGATGTAAACAGGTCGGTCCCTTGCAGGGTGGCTTAATGCTTCTGATTGGCCTATACTCGCACAGTAAACATAGAAGGACATGGCAGGGTATTTGTTTATGTTCTCAAGACACACCACTACATTGTTTATGACTGATATAGTGAAAGTGACACCCACACAATCAGCAGTGTTGCCAACTTGTTTTCACCAAAACTAAAATATCTCGAGAGGAAATGGCCAGAGACAAAAGCGTAAGATACAAAATGGTTTCAAATACAGATATCTACCACTGGTTTAAATTAATGTAATGACTTCCTTCCACCTGATATGTGTACACATATTGAGAACTTGACTTAGCCTTATAAACTAATTAAAAAACCTTTTGCAGTGCTGAAACTAAAGGGTCAGGTGCTGTCAGTGATGTATCGGTTCCGTGCTAAGAATCGTGACTGGGTGTGGTTACGCACATCAGCTTTTGCATTCCTCAACCCCTACACAGATGATGTGGAGTATATAGTGTGCACC
Organism: Tenodera sinensis; assembly: GCA_030765045.1. Classification (NCBI taxonomy): domain Eukaryota; kingdom Metazoa; phylum Arthropoda; class Insecta; order Mantodea; family Mantidae; genus Tenodera; species Tenodera sinensis. Next base: position 30,607,766 of record CM060967.1, read on the forward strand.
AATACTAGTGCAAAGTAAGTTGAATTTTAGTTTTATATCATTTTTATTTACATGAAACCTTTTAATGCAATACATATCATTATAGAATCTTGTTGATGCACTTCTAGTACTCATGAGGTGCTTCTGGTGTGAATCACCCATGGTTGTGTGAACCTTTTGGGCCATATACAGCACTAATGTGTACTGTTACTATGAGGAACACAAGGGGGTGGTCTTGGATCACAAAAATCATAGTGGCAGAGAGGTACATGGTGCTCACCACATTACCTCCCCATACTACTTGAATCATGGTCCATTTCCACTCTGTGAATGTAAGGTTAAAGCAAAGTCAATTTTTAGAAATGGGCAAGTTGAGCAATCAATCTATTAATGACAATTAATTGTTCTTTTGCACTAGCTGTGCGTAGTACAAAGTTTGGAAAGGTAGAATTAGCCTGAAAAATTCAGTGCCATAGCCAAGATTTGAACTATGGATGATTGACCTTTGAAGCATAGTCTCTCGCTGCTCAGCTAGTCAGCTCAGGTCAGATCCCAGGGCTTGTAGGTGCTGGGGAATTAACTGTTTAATACTTAAATGAATATCCAACATGTCTGGTTTTGCTGAAGAACAATGTATTTTCTGCAATTTCTTCTAATTAAATTGAATGTTTTTAAGCTCCTTTACAGTTTAGCTAGACAAACAGCTGCAATTATACAATGTTAGGGTAATAAAGCTCTCTCTGTATAATGTCCTATTTAGACACTGATATTCCATAAGTCGAAATTCCATAATGTTTGTCAACTGAGGAAAAGCTCTTTACCTGTTATTCATCTTAACTCAGTGTAGCCGAGAAAAGCAATATGTGCTTATGCGTTGTTTTTATAATTTCAGAGAGAGAAAGAGCTGTATTACCTTACACAAATGTAATGCTTCTACAACATTAGACTGTAAACAGAAACATATACAAACAATTACATAATACAATAATAATCTGTACGTAAAAGATGCAGGAAAATTAATCACAAATATATCAAATTCACAAAGTAAATTAAACATGGCAAAACCACTAAATTTGGGGATGTGAGACTTAATTACTGCCACATCTTGTATGAGGTTGGTTTAACTATGAAGCCTGGGACTTAAATATTTACATTACTATAAGTTGCTATCAGAATATATCTCATATGAATTGAAACCTCCTTGTGATTTATTGGGAAAAATGTGAATCAGTAGGAGAATTTGATGTCGTGCTAGGATATTGTCATGGTAGCTCAGTGGTTAGAGTAACTGGGCAGAGACCAGAAGATCCGCGATTCAAATCCCGGCTATGGAATTGAATTTTTCAACCTGCTTCTATCTTTCCAATTAATCTATTTATGTAGAAAAAAGCTTTTGAGCTTTTTATTACTCCAACTTCACTTTCTACACCAGAACTGTCACACTTTCTCTTGTGACTTGTAGATAATGCTTTGGTTGGATATACTACATGATGGGATCCTTTTCATATGGAACGTCAAAGTTTAATAAATTGTAAGTGTTGTTCAGTGTTATTAACTGACTCACCTTTTAAATTAAATTAATAAATTGTGTTCATTCAGTGAAAAACTGAAGCTGTTAACAGTGAAGCAACATAAATAATTAAATATAACAATTATTTAGAGACCAAAAGCTTTACTTATCTTAGTGTTGGCTGCAAGTTCTTGATTATTACACATATTGCGTAATATTTCAAGAACTTGCAGCAAAGTGTTTGTTAAATTGTATTTATTTTTGTGTATGAATAATTTTTCCCAGATAGTTTATACAATTTATTAAACTTTGATGTCCCATATACAATGAAGTCTTCATGAAGTATGGCCAGCCAAAATGCCATCTGCAAGTCACAGCAGGAAGTGAAGGCAGTGAATCATGCAGAAGAAGTTTGAGTACTAAAACCGTCAAATTTGTATCTATAAATGTTAAAATAACTTCATTGTGTTTTTCCCAAAGAAAAATTCAAAACCACTCTACTATTTCAGCTGCCGGTTAATTTTGATTCATTTTGAAGCTATAACTAATATAAGTGAATCTGTGTCAGTTTATAAGTTAGGAGTAAAGACGAGACTTAATGCACTATAAAATCTTTAAAAATGCATGCATTCATGCACAATCATTTTTGTAGCAATTTTCTTCCATCACTTCACTTTTTTTTTTAGGACAGTTAATAACTAACAACATTTCTACATTGTTTTCTGTGAGATTTTTGCGTTTGTCAGTCAATATGTTTTTGTAGGCAGAGAATGATCTTTCTACATTGCAAGACCTTATGGGTGCAAACTCAAATGAACACATTTGTGACAGCGTCAGATCGAATTGTTCTTTTGAGTGTTTGTCACAAAGAACCTTTTTCTCTGAACACAAGAGTGCATAGTCAGGGTTTATATTTGTGACCCTCTCCAGTTTCTTCTTTGCCACTACAGCCACTTTGTCAGGGGCAGAGTTGAGGGATCTTTGAAATTCCTTAACAATTGACATTGAGCCTATCGGTGTCAAGCATGTGGCTTCTAATGTTTTTATTGAAGAGGGTAGACTACTGAAGTTGGTTTTAATGTAAATCAAATCCTTCTGCAAATTTTCCAATTGAAATGCTGCTTGTGCACCTCTGATACACACTGCATCATCTGGAGTGAAACTGTTTACTACCTAAAACAAATGCTTACTTTAGAATTCAATTAATTTCTATCAATTTCAATTCATACAATTTAATGACATCGAAATTGTCACAGTAAAACATTGCAGCCTCCAGCTAAGTACCCCTTCTAGTAAGGATGGGCTGAGGGGGTAACAATAATTCACGTAGTCTCTCTCTGTAAGCAGCTACATGTTCAGGGGATTTTAAAAACACATGTCTAAATGGAACAAAATAACAATGCCTACCTCCTTACTGCAACAATTGCAAAATGTGACATACCCATCTGATCTAATAAAATCCTTGCCTCTTATCCATTGTGCAAGGAGAACACTTTTAAAAACTTTAATTGGAGGCATATTATTGCCACATTAAGACTCGGAATAAATCACCTTGTTAACCACTTCAAGCTTTCTCACACTCTAAAGGACATTGACCAACACGAGTTGTGACAATGAGTCAACTGGGTATATTTCCCCGCTTTCGAAGGTCAAATTCCTTGCCCTTCCCACATAATTGGTTCGCACTGGATTTGTAAAAACACATCTCAATTCACAAGAGAGCAAGAAACGAAATAAAATTTAGAGAATGGGAAATTATGCAAGAATATATATTTGTAAGTGAGGAACACAAGTAAAATAAATGCCACAAAAATTGAGAAGTTGAGGTGTTTGCTCAAGCATTAAAACATCCATTTAAAAAGAATATGATGTATATTATATGTACAATAAAGTCAAAACTTCCTTAAATATGCATTATGCATGCTTTTATCCCCAAAACATGCAACTATGCATGGAAAAAATACACATACTTGGGACTGGAAAGTAATGAAATGGGTAAGTACTAAGTTTGAGCAATATCCTATGACCCTATAAAATCATGCATTTGCATGAAAGTCTCGTCTTTAGTTATGAGTTAGCAAAACAGTACCAGAAGGTCCTGTTCTGCAAAAATAAGCAATAAACATTTGGCTATGTATTTCTAATCATTTTTACTACTTACGTATATGTTAATAATTTAAAAAGTATAACCACATTAAAAAGAAAATCTTCATTACAGTGTTCCTAAATATTCACTGAATATATACACAATATCTTGAAAACCATCAATGTTTTGGAAGTACTAAGCCGTATGCACCCATAATCAACACATTGCATTTGTTAACGGTTCTAACAATTGTTTCTAAAGTAAAAAAAGCTGTTGATATGACCACAGAAGTGACAAGTGACAGAGGTGACAGCATAAATAAAATGACAGTACTACACGATTATTAAGAAAGTATTGAAGAAATAAGTCTGGAGAAGGGAAGTTTACTTTTCAGAACAAAGATATTAGATGTATAACTTGTGTAAGTTAAGCACTGCTGCAATATATTGTGTTTCAGATCATTGCATTCGCAACAAACAGATGGCACTGGCGCAGGCTCAGAACCTGGAGAGCAGGTGTCTGCAGCGTACCAGCAGCCAGGCCTGGACTATAGTTTACAGCGTAGAGATGCAACTCCAGTATATCCTCACATGATAACCTCCACCCAGCACATTCAGAGTAAGATATTTCGTCATGTTGTCAATAATCATCACAGTTTACTTTTTCTGCCTCATACGTAATAGGAATAGAGATTTCAGCATAAATATGTTTTGAGGTCCCCTGAATCCATAAAAGCATAATGAGAGAGATCCTAAAAAGGGATATCAGATAAGTACCAAACTTCCTATTTAAGTTCAATATCTTTGAGGGATGTGACATGAAGGCTTTCTCGGTTGTGATCTAGGAATAACATGCAAGTCTTTGATACCAAGGTTGCGGGTTCAAATCTGATGGAGAGCAATGGATTCTTTGGGGCATAAAAATGTTTAGCAGGCTTCGTTTGGAAGGGAAGTAAAGCTGGTGGTCTCATGTCGTAGATTTACGGCACATAAAAGAACTTCAAGCCTGACAAAGAAGCCTCTGAGCAAAATAAGTGATCTTTCATACCCAATATAGAATGGGACGCAAAGAACCACAGCGGTTAAGAAGCGTCTATAAAGAAATAAATTTAAAACACACACAAAAGAAAAAAGGAAATTCCACACCACAAACTAATATTTATGTGGAAAATTTTACACTATTTTGTATTTTCTTGAAAATGGCTCTGTAGGAGAAATTATGTGTCTGAGTGAACTGATGAGAAAATTCATGCGGATATTTTACAGGTCACATATCCAATGAGTATGTGTAAATTCCTTGCTATATGCATATTGTATCTATGTTGTAAACCTCAGTATCAAATCCAAAGCTACTCACCATGTGGCAGTTTTTTTCTTCCTCACTGTAACTTTTCTATCTGACCTTACCTTGGTCATCTCTTGTTCTCTTCCGACCCCGATGCTATTAGGGTTCCCGAGGGCTAGGGAGTCTTTATTTTTCCAACCTCTCCATTTCTCTAATTTCTCTATAAAATCTTAACTCGTAATATGCTGACCTGTCATGGTATGTAATACGTCCTCTGATTGGTAATCAGAGGATATGGTCGGTGAATTTATTTTGATAATTCTCCCGGTCAGGTCGGTGAGACCCGTAAACCAACGACAGGTGTGGTCCTCCAGACATTCTGGGGGTTGTGAGAGAGCGATGTGACCGCCAAAACATAAAAATATGGTGCTCTCTAAAAAGCGGTTACTATTACTGCTATTGCTCTCTTCAATATCAGTGAAAAATATTGGAGAGCAAGAGGATTAATGACTTCATTGTCAGAAATCCAGCATTAGCTAACAACAACAACAATATTAGTTGCTCTAGCAATGAGAATATTTTTAGGGCATTTAACCTTTATTATGATGAAGTTATAATAACACAACAGATTATCTTTACTTTTTACAAATATTGATGTGAGGTCCCAAAACTATTCAAGTCAAGATCTTCGTAATTTTTGTGCGAATTAAATTCACACTTCTCTTGTAAATATTCTAAAATAGACCATTGAAAATTTGATGAACTCATCATGAAACATATGTTTGGAGTTTTCAAGAACTTACAGCATTACTAAAATAAGTGAAGCTTTTAGTTTCTAAGTTGTTTTTAGTTTAGATTCTGTTGCTTTTGTTAACAGCTTCAGATTTTTCATTGAATATAACCTTGATATTTACATTATATGGGAAATTCACAGGGATCAGATGGATACAACTTGACATACCAAATACTGATGTAAATCCCCTCATTAATTCATTTGGTCATATAATTCCTGACAGGATTGGAAGGGTACATGTCCAGCATCGATTGTAAGAAAAAGTTATGATCGATAACAGGAGAGAAACAATGGTTGTTGGCCATGTAACTATGAAGAGTAAATACCAGACCTAGACGCTACTGAAACTATTCTGCATTTGGAAGCTAGCATGCTTAGCTCCAGACCTCAGAAGCAGTAATGAAAAATACTATTATCTTTATTTGTTGCCTTAGAATAACCAAGATGTGAATAAATATATTTAAATGCAAGTTCAACGAGTTACTTCTGCTACAGGTTCCCAGCCACAAACACAAGCAGCAGCAAGGCCAGGATCAGCGCAGAATGTGTATAGTAGCTATGACCCCACTCATTCCCCCATTGGCTATAGCTCACCCACTGCCCAGCAGACTAGTTCAACGTCAGTACTGAATCGAATCAGCAAGACCAACACAACAAGCCCTACACCTGCCCAGGCTGCTTGGAGTCTACGACAGGTAATTTTATCATCATAACAAACTTTAGATTTGTATTAATAAAAAAATATTAGTGACTTTTTCATACAAAGAGGTATTAAATTATCATTTACAAATTATCACCTAATCATCCTTTTCTTTTGTATAAATTGTCATTTGGTCATTCCTTTGTTTAGTCAGTGTTGCCAACTGTATCGCATAAATTGCTGGAAAAAATGTATTACACATTACAATCAACCATTATGATTCTTAAACTAAAAACTCCAAAATATTAACACTGTGCTCTTTATTTTTTACAGTTTTTCAGCAATGTTGAGAGATTTTGAAATTCATGATGTTACTAATTAGCACTTACTATTCACTTACAGCCTGTGACAGAAGGATATCAGTATAGTCAGCTTAGTCCATCTCGCTCCCCTAGTGGGCCCACATATACCCAGTTAAGTGCAGGGGCACGTGGAGGACCTTATCATACTCCAACCTCAGCACCAGGCAATACAGGTATATGTTTATTAATTCCCTTTAACTAGGGACATTTATTTTTACTATCTCTACTGTAAGTAGAAGGAATTATTGTATTCCACCCAAAAATTCAATGTTGAGATTTCACCGGAAATATGTTTTGAAACCTCCTGAATCTAAAAAGAGCATTTTTAGAAAAAGGTGTGTGTGTGCGCGTGCATGCATGCATGCGCGTGCGTTGGTGGGTGGGTGTGTGGATAGCATAATTCAAAACCAAAAAGTACGTTGAAAACCAAAGTTGGTATTTAAGTTTAATGTCTTTCAAGGATGCGACACGAAGATTTTGAAGAAAAGCCCCACCCTAAACTACCCTTTACATGGAAGATTTTTCGAAAATTTTGATTTTCTTCAAAATTGCTCTAACGATTTTGATTAAAATGCCATATGCTTGAGATATTTGTATGACAAATGAAATGTATATCTTGAATTTTCTGGTTATAGCCCCTGTAGTCAAATTTACTCTGGACGACTTTTGTATAACTGGTAAACCGTTAGAGATAGACCAGGTCATACTATACAGAAAATGTGGATCTTGCCAAATTACACAATTTATGTCTCCATAAATTTTCTTTTAGATTGAACCATTTCGGAGATATTCCTTGTTATGTGTGTGAGTTTCTGAAAACTTCAAGCTTTCGTGAAATGGAACATCGTTGTTCATTTTTTTATATGTTAAGTATGCAAAGAGAATGGAATCTCAAAGTTTTAAAATATTTGACTATCGCACAAAGCCTACTGTATTTTAATATTCTCCTTGCACCTACAAGGAAATAACCAATAAGATAATTTGTACAAATGTTTATTTTAACTAACACGAAGAAGATGTAGTAATAAGAGTTTGTAAGAATGGTTAGTACAAGAGTAGAGAAAGTTATGTGAGTGCAACACATCAGATTTTTAGGGCTTGTAATGACATGAATGTTTCTGTGAATTGTATGACTTTTATGGAATAATAATTTTTAAAGTTTTTATATAAATTTGCCTAATTTGCATTTCTTTTAGACTGAGAGAACAGCTTTGTAGTATATTCAATGAGAATTTCAAATACAGTTGTAATTTTGACAATCTCCAAAGTTGGCATAAGATTGTGCATTTTATAATTTTCTGCTTATCTGAGCATGCATATCTAAAAGAACTTAACACATATTTTGCATTGTGAATTCAGACATTTGAACAAAATTTTGATTCAATCTGAGCCCACCAAAATTTGTTGATAGCAAAATAGCAAATGACACTACCCTATGAATGTCATTCAGCCACAGATTGGGCCAGACTAAAATATTGTATGTTCCATTTGTTTTGTCTTTTACAGAGAGTAAAAATTTCAGGGTAGTCAAAAACATTTGTAAGTTTATGAAAATCGTTTCTTAAAATACCTGGAAACAAATCAGTTACATCAAAATAAAGTTTATCATTCACAGACAATATTGTTATGCTGACTTTTTGTACTAATTCAGATGAATTTTACTTTCTGATAATGTTTGTAATGGATAAGGAAAATACAGTACGGATAAAAGATAACCATAACACCAGAATGCAAAATAACTACTATAGGGGATCTGCAAACAAAAAGGCAAAGAAAAGGATACTCTTTTAATGGGCAAAATTCTCTACAGTAAACTGCCAAATAAACTAAAAAGCTTAAGAGGTACTACATTCCAAAGACAACTAAGAATATTCATAATAGAAAAGTGCCTATGTAGGCTGGATGAGTTGTAAACATTTTATAAATATGCATTCCTTTTTGATGATGTGTGAAACTTGTACAAGTCTATAAGCAGATAATGGCTTCATTGTCAGATGCAAGGCACTAGAAAACAACAATAATAAAGACTTGAACAGTAATTCATACCCAAAATTCCTTTAAAATATTTGGTGTCGAGATATCACTGTAAATATATGTTTTAAGGCTCACAGAACCAAAAGAAGCACTTTAAGATAAGGGTGCATGCATGTCTTTTCCGGTTAAATATATCTTAAATTTTCTAGAAAGAGCCTTGAAAATCCTCACTCTGAATGAATGTAATGATCTTTCTGCTGTTAAATGAATTAAAGGTGTATAAGATGTAAGATAAGTTAATTTTGCATAACTGGTAAACCGTGAGAAATAGACAAAATGTAACTGCATAAAAGATGTAGGTCAGATTAATGCACAGTGTTTATGTTGGCTAATATTTTTATGGTGTTAAGCATTTCTCAGAGATTCTTGATTTTATTTTTTTAATTTATTTAAGGATGCTAAGACTGCTTAGTTTTGCTCAGAGGGCTCTTAATCAGGCTTGAATTTCTTTGACATACTATAAATCTGCTACATGGTATCGCTGACTTAAATTCTCTTCCAAATGAAGACATGCTAAGGATTTTTATGCCCCCCCAAAATGAATTCACCTCTGCCAGGTTTGAACCAGAGGCTAACATGTTACCTCAAGACAATAGAGGACAATATTTTTTGTTATTGATTTGAATTTTCACATACTTATACTTTTCTCAAGAGGAAAGTCAATATTTATTTTGTTTTTGCTTGGTCATGCAAAGAGAGTGAAATTTCAAAGCCATAAATTATTTGACTCGCTCAAAGCCCATTAAGACAATTTCTACAAATATTTATCTCCTTCAAATATGCCCAGCCACTTCTAGTGCATCATCCATCAGTGAAAAATATTGGAGAGCAAGAGGATTAATGACTTCATTGTCAGAAATCCAGCATTAGCCAACAACAACAAACATTTATCATAATTAATATAAAGGAGATCAAAGAATAAGCTTTAATAAGAATAGTTTGTTGAAGAATGGACAGAGATAGTCAACTAAATGTAACTCATATGATTCTTACAACTTAAGCTCTGAAATTAAATAGGGATTGTTATTTAGCTATTAAGCTAATCTAATTGGGTAAATTTATACAATTGTAAAGTAATTTGCTTTATGAATTCAATATATTACTATATTTATTTAATATATTACTATTTAATGTTAGTTCTTTGAAGCATGTGTGTTAAATGAAGATTATATGAATAAATGTTGGAGTTCTTCTGTTGGGAGGACTGAAATTTTCTTTCATAATATGTTGAATGATAACTCAAAAAAGTGCAGAAGTTAACATGGCCAGCTATAAGTAATTTATTCCTTCCATAACTGTCACACTACATATTTTTAGTTTATGAAGAAAGCATGAAAAGTGTGACAGCTCTGCTATGAAATGCAGTAATACAGGTAATCTTAATATCTCAGAGCATTTGAGGTCACCTTAAGGTTTTCAGGGATATATACATTGGAAGGGAAAGTTAAATGCAAGTATAGGTATCTTGAGTGGTAGATAATCTGCATGGAGAGCTAAAGATCTGTTGTTTTAGTCCCTGCCATGACATTGAATTTTTCAAGTTTGATTCCGCTGATGACCTAGAAGTTGAGCGCCCTTAAACCAAATCCAAATCAAGTTTGATTCAACCCACTGGCACATATGTGTGTTGCATTTCTTGCCTGTTTTTAAGAATAACAATGATAAAAATTAAAAACAGCATATTTTTATAAAGTATGTTTTTTTGTGACAACAGGAATGTGGGCTTGGCAAGGTTCAGGCCAGCCGACAGACTCTGGTCCAGGGTCGAGTGGATCGGCAGGTCAACCAGCTGGAACTGCGGCAGGACAACAGGGGACACCTGCAGGTCCTCCGCAACAGCAAGAACTCTCGGACATGCTCCAGATGTTGGACCAGGGTGGTGCCACGTCATTTGACGAACTTAATATGTTCAACACTAGCTTCGAGTAGTGTTGAGTTACATATCGAGGGTGTGAAACAGTGAATGAATGAGTGAAGAGATAACAGCCCCAGCATATCGTGGATAAATGTTTTGAACCAAGTATAATATTTCCTCTACTCTTAGTAAAACTACTCTTCTTCATCTTCATCTTCTCTGCAAACCTCATGTTCACCTGTGTTTAAAAGCTATGTGCATTTAAATACTGAGTTATATCAGTAATTGCATTTTTATGGAATGTTGAACCAGAGTTTGCTCATGAAAGATATTTGGAGGCTTATAGAGAATTCTATGGCAGCTAAGTTTCTTCAGATATTTGGTCACCATTATAGTGCTTAAGTTAAGCAATGTTGTATCCTGTGCAATTGTATCACATACAATGGAAATGTTTTAAGTGGTCATTCTTTTGTAACAATTCTTAATAGGCATTGGGAAAATCTATAAAGAATATTTTATTTCACAATAACCTCAGGAAATAATTCTTAAGAAATCTCAACTTCTGATTAGCAGATAACTATTAAGTTTCTTTTATAGTCAAAGTTAAACATTGCTTTCATCTTTGATAAATAACGCACACATATATCAATATTAGAAATTATGTACTTGAAGTTTCGTTCCTATTTTCCAATACTGCCTATCCTATTGTAACTTCATAATTTCCTCATTTCAGATAGTGAAACTAATATTCACCTGCTAAGGACACTCAATTTCTTCACTCAGAAAACACATGGACAGCTTAAGCATTTGTAAGTTGTTGAGAAATGAGCTTTTGAAACAGTTGTGCATTTCAAAGCCGTAATTGTGTATTAATGTTTCTACTGGTGCCTCTGTAAATATATTTCTGTTTGATTCGATAAGTTTACATGCATTCAGCAAAAAAGTCAGCTTTATATCGTTCACTTTTTAGTTTACCTTATCCACCCAAGGCCTACACCACAAATGAATTACTGCACTTCTCAGGAAAATATTGGATGATGTAATAGATGTAATGAAGATTGAGTCTATATGAAACCCCTCTTGATTTCAAATTCTAAGGCAACTGTAAGTCCTAGAAATTTGTAGTTTGAATGCCCTATAAAGCATCTCAACAAGTACACACTTCAATGTAGCCCCATTATTAGCTCTTTAGAACATCCAGCTGGTAATTTCAATCAATATCTGCACTAGCGTGTCCAGGGAGATCGAAGACTGGCAAAGAATCACTAAGATTGGAACTCGGACAGTTTCTAAGAAATTCCTAAAAAAGGCACCAGAGGATGACAACACTGGAATCTCCAACATGATGATATCATGCTCCTGCAGCAGCATCAGGTTAAAGATAGGAGAAATTAGCTCTCAAAACATATCCTATTTTTAAAAAGTAAGTGATGTAGTGTCAATCAACCGATTCACTTTTGCTATCTAGAAATTTATAAGACTTTGACAGCAAGAGGGTGTTTCCGAAACCTCTTTTCTTAGAGCTGGCAAAGTTTTAAAGTTGAAATCCTACAGAGTGACTTATTGCAACCTCATGATGAAAACTGGTCAGTTTCTGTTATTGGATTTCACAAAACATTGTTGATAGAACTGTAGACCCACATTTAATTATTTTCTCAGTTGAGGCATGGTTTCATTTAAATGTTCATGTTGTCTCACAGAAATAAGGTATTGGAGCACAGAGAATCTACATTTAATTCATGAAGTTCCGTTGAATGATGTCAAAATTGGTGTATGTAGCACTGTAATGGCAAAATGGATGACAGAGCCTGTTAGCAATACTGTAAATTCTGATAGGTACCACAGAGATATTCATGCACCATTTTTTCAAGTGTTTTCAAATAATGAGAGTGAAAATGGGTATTTTCGACAAGGTTCACCACAGCTTATACTGCTCTAAGTTCCTTGGAGGATATAAACAAGGTTTTTGATCACAGGATAATTTCCTCTGTTTCTTACAGTGTGCAACTTCTATTTGTGGGGAACCTTAAACAAACCATAGATGAACTTAAGAACAGTATAAGAACAGAAATTATGAAAACTATGTAAGAAGAACTTATGTATGTGAATGGAAACTTTATCTGGAGATGCCAGATGCCACATGTCTTAATGCAGATGGACACTATTGTTAATACAACTTAGTACAGGCATAACATAGTGCCTGTTCAGGTCACTTATATGTAAGTAGTGTGGGAGTTATGGAACTGAAAACCACCCAGTGTAATAGACAGTACAGAGTATGCATATGCGTGATCTGCAGTCTATCAATAATAAGGAATGCATTATGGAAGACCTCATTGTGCAGAAAATCAGACTTCTCACTTAATTTTTGGAAGCCAAACTTGGATCAGTGAGTAGTTACTCAGAATACTTTATTGTCATTCCAATTGTACCAAAGACTGATGAAAAGAAGACCTACATTTGTGAAATATTTGAGAAATATTTTTCATATTACCAAAGATCGCTTTGGTAAAGCAGTTCACACCGTATAAAATGAAGAGTTTTAAGATACTGTGCAATGAGTAAGCTGCATGGGACACTATATGGGATATAAAACTAAGTTGTTATTATAGTTAGATCATCAATCTCAGAAAGTTCTCGTCGGTCTGGGTGGCTCAGTTGGTTAGACACTGGTCTACTGATCCCAAGGTCGCGGGTTCAAACCCGGCCCAGGCCGATGGTTTTTAAGTGTGCTTAAAAACGACAGCTCCATGTAAGTAGATTTACTGGCATGTAAAAGAACTCCTGCAGGACGAAATTCCGGCACACCGGCGACGCTGATGTGATCCTGGCAATTGACAGCGTCATTAAACAACAAAATAATTTCAGAAAGTTCTCTCTGAAACTACCCTCCCAAAAATAATTTTTATTCATATTGTCCAGGAAAATTAATGGGCAGTTTTAAAGAAATTTGAGTGTCCCTAGCCATCGTGTTATCTTAAGTGGAGGGATTACACATGATAGCTTACTGTGATATTTTCTAGGTCTTTACACATAAATTTCATATGGTGTTCCTTTAACTACATTTGCACATAAATTCAGACAATTTAGGCAATATCAAACAGTTCAGTCTTTTTTACTTGCATTATTAGATGAAGTGCTTATAATCGCTCCACCCTTAGATCCACCCTTGATGTAAACACAAGTTGTCAACAACTAACCAGCGATACCTCGAAACTAAAGCACAGTATAAAATATAGTACCTTAAATATTGGTGATTATCTGTGACTTTTCAAGATGCACCATAACCCCGGTAACGGCTACTTGAAGGTAACGCAATAGCAGCATTATTCCTAAAACTCTCGAGTAAATATCATTCTGTTGTATCATAAACATGAGATATGAGTCCACATGGCATTTGTTTGTGTTAGTGGCAGCTGATATGAACATCAGGTTATCACGAGGGGATACAAGGTTTGGATCTAAGGCTGGATGGATTATAGTTCTGTTTTTACTACATTCTTTTGTTATCAGAATTTCAGGTGATTTTAAAGCCAAAATTATTAAGCACTGAACACAATGTGAAATGACATGATGCAGTTTAACATTGTAAATATACAAAGGCCCCTTTACATTGAAAATGACACATTAATAGAATAGCATAAAACCTAGTATAAAATTAGTGTTACAATGTGTTATAATAAAAAGCGGAAATGTATACAGTAACCAGTCACAATAGAGTGTGGGACAACTGAGGTATAAAGCAATTAATTTTTCAGAAAATCCAGTTCAGTAATTTATTAGTTTTATGGATATTGCAGCTGTTGTTGGGCTGTGATTTTAAACAATTGAATTAATTTGTGAATCACTGTATGTTAGAAGAATCTAAAGTGTATTTCAGTCTGAGCCCAAACATTTAATTCCTGCTTGCCAAAATTTATTAGCAATATGAAAAGGAGAGAATCACACTAGTCTTTAGGGTACTTGTCATATAGACTAGAATACAAGACCCAACTTTTTGTTGCACAAACAGTATACTTACAGCTGTTTAAACACTTTGTTCTGACTGGTTCGGGGCATGCAAACTTTTATGTTTATGTGTGTTTGAATTTTATTCTTATGTGTGTGTGATAAAGGCTGAAAGATGCTTTACACAAGGTACTAAATAGTGCTGTTTACGATTGCGCTAACAAAACGCATGTTAGTTTGCATAGAAGTTGGTCTTAGTCAATAATTTCCTTGCTGTTCTGTTAACTTTTACTAACAAGTTATAACATCTGAATAAAATATTAAGGAGCAGAACATGGATTAATAATGTATTCTAAGTTAGCTGCAAGTTTGACTACTTCTTTTTTCTTTTAACATCTTGCAAAATTATGAAAAAACTGAAGCTATTAACAGTGAAGCAATGCAATTCTAAAGATTATAACAAATCTTAGAGACTAAAAGCTTCAAACTTCCAAAGAAAGAGGATACTAGAAGCTTCACTTAATATCAAGAACTTTCATTAGATATTAAGATAAGTGAAACTTATAGACTCTAAGATTTGTTATAACCTTTAGACCTTGCAAAAATAGAAATACTTGGGGTCATGTTGCTTTGTAAAGCAATAAAATGTTTCTTACTTTGAATGTTAAGCTCCTTCAGTTCATTTTTTAAATATCCTATGAACAGAAAAAATAATTATTCTGAGCACTAAATGCATCTGCCAAATGTGAAGCAACTCTCAGTGAGCATTAATTGTATACCACTGGGTTATGTTAAGTAACTACAGTAAAACTTTGTTTATGCGGTTTCCAGGGGACCAAAGG
The DNA here is from genome assembly GCA_030765045.1 of Tenodera sinensis. Classification (NCBI taxonomy): domain Eukaryota; kingdom Metazoa; phylum Arthropoda; class Insecta; order Mantodea; family Mantidae; genus Tenodera; species Tenodera sinensis. The sequence goes on from CM060967.1 coordinate 30,623,099, forward strand.
AAAAAAGAAAACCTTTAAGTGTGAAAAATGCATAAATGAAAGTCAGTAAATAAATATTGGAAAATTTATATTGCATAAAGGTTATAGTTAGGAGGTGAACAACAACAATTAATATTAGGATTGTTTAACTATAGTTGGCAATATGTTGTTGTTGTTAGCTAATGCTGGATATCTGACAATGAAGTCATTAATCCTCTTGCTCTCCAATATTTTTCACTGATGATGGGGCGCTAGAAGTTGCCGGGCATATTTGAAGGTGGTCTTGCAGATCACATAGAGCAGTGGTGTCAATCGTGGCCCCGAGTGGCAATGCCACAGAGAGAGCAAGTCGCCGTGCCCTGGGCATAGAGGGCCAGACCGTTAGAAACCAGTTCAGTCCAGTTTTCCGTGTGATGCAGGCAGAGCAATGGCTGCGTCCGAGAGCACAGACATGAGTCATTTGGATTCGCATGTTTCGAATGGGAAAACAATTCCTCTGTAAAGCTGTGGTAGCAGTAGTATTCAGTACCTAATATGCAACCAGTATCTTGCATTAAAAATACAACATACAAGGTCATTATGAAATAGATAAAGTAAATAATACCGCAGTTCAGCTGGAGCTGTTAGAAGTACAGTGTGATCGTCGCCTTCAAAAGAAATTTGACAATTATTCATACTCAGACGCACTGATTGAATTTTACCAGAAACTTGACTATAGGCGTTACCCAAATTTGATTCCTAAGACAGCAAAATCTATGACAATGTATGGTAGTACCCACCTTTGTGAACAGGGTTTCTGCATAGCTCCTGAAAACTCGCCACAAAAACAGACTCTCGGATAGCAATTTGGCATCCAGTCTTAGAATTTGTCTTTGTAATATTATTGAGCCAAATTTTGAAAAGTGTGTGAATTCAAAAATATGCCAAGTGACTGATCCTACAAATGTGTAACATGTGGTATTTTAGTTAGGTGTTCAGTAAGATTCTCTTAAATTCATTATGCAAACGCTTAACACTAAAACATGTATCTTTAAGGACAGCAGTTTTCAAATAACCTACCTGTAGTTCTTCCCTTTAATTTTGGAGGAAATCGTCAACTCCTGTTACTAATAATGGTTCGTGTTATTTCACTTGTTCGAAGATAATCCAAGTAAATATTGTCATTTATGTTTAATCAAAATAGATAAGAATATCCGTTTAAGGGATAACAGGATTTCAAAGCTGCCATTTACTTTGTGTATAAAATAGGCATATGTGATACAAGTTCGTATAAAAAACACTATTGTTAATACTGTATAATTATTCTGTTATTTATTTAGTTTATTTATTTATTCATTCATTTGAAAATCAATTTTGACATTTTTACATCTGGGATTGAAAAGTCTATCTTTAAGAGGTATAAAGAGCGTAAATGGTGTACTTCACAGTGCGGGAATGCTAACCCAAGGGCTAGAGTAGGTTTAATAATACCTATAATTCAGCCTAATCATCAGAAAGTTGCAACTATGTTACTATTTTAATCAACTTGAATAACTGTCAAGTAGCTTTCTTTTACGCGTGAGAAGTATTGTTCCCCTTCATAGATCCAACTTGTATCTGTGCTATGCATCCTTGTAGGTAATTCTGAAGGAAAACATTCATAATATATATGCACTCTAAGAAAGGTTTTATCCGTGGACGCAGCCAAGTTGCAAGTAAACAGGTATCAGGTGATATCGCTACTGGTGTTGATATGTATTACGTCATGTTTTGCCCTCAGCATGTACAAGATGCCCAGGGGAGCTCTCGGCGGCCTGTGACCTTGACATCACTGACATAGAGAACAGAGTGGTGAAGAATATATCCAAATTCTGTTTAAATGTTTTGCCAGACAATCATGTCCTGTAATCAACCTGAAGGTTGCAACTGCTATAGTTGGCAATATGAAACACACAAGAAACGCACTCAAATAAAAATAAATATGTATGAAGAAAGTTGAGTCACTTTACGAAGTAGTCTGCTATCTTGGCTGGTTTGGGTTTTGTTGGCTGTGGCCACAGCGTGAACAGTATTTTCAAACCCGTACAATTGGGCCATTATTTCCTCAAACATTATGGTGCGTCACAAAATGTTTAGTAGTCTATAAAACACTAACAGCATCATTAAAACCCACCGGTTTATGGTACAGCTCTTCAGTAGATGGAGCAATTCCTAATTTCTTAGCAATTTCCATGCGTTTCATGTGGCCACTTTCCTTCACTACATTCAAAATGTGTTATTTTTCAGCAATCGTAATGCACATCCTTTTCCTTTCTCCTATGTTCACTGATGAGGTAATCACAACTGTAGCAAGTATGGTTTGGTATTTCACAACTTTGCTCGAAAATAGATTCAAGGTCGCTCTCACTTTCACGCTGAGGGGTGTTTTATGAGAAATGTATAGCGCGAGTAAAAAATTTTGGCTTTGAATATTTCTTGAGATCTTAAAGAACAAAAATGTTGTAAACATATAAACGGTGCATTTTGCTCTCGGGGATATAAGCTATGATCATATAAGCGTAAAAATCATATAAATGAAATAATTCGTTGTAATACATCATAGGATTTTGCCACGACCTACAGAAAAAAATGTGTAAGTGTGAAACGTATAAAAGAAGTTTTGCTGTACTATACATACACTTAGTTTAATATCTTTCCTTAACTTTTTCACATCATGTTATGTTAAGTGCAGTGTAATTTGGGCTTTAAATGCTATAATAATATGTTTCAAACTTACTGCTGTGTTTCAGTCTTTTGTCCATATCTGCATATTTTAGTATTTGCTCATATTTGTTACTCCCAAAGAACATAGTCAATTATATTTATGCTCTGTTAAAAATGTTTTTCTGAACACTGTATCGTTCCATTTATTTTACAAGGTTGCAGAGATGATTTCTCTGAATTCTGTTTATGTGTATGACTGCCATTTTAATTTCTCTGTTTGCACACAGAATAAGCACAAGATAATGAAGGAATAATAAAAGAAAGGTTAGTGATTGTAGCACGTGAGCATTTGTAGAGGTGATAACTTTTTCGTGCAAGATTTTGTAAAATATTTTTCATGGTGTTGCATTTGTGTATAGGGAGTGTTTTTACAGGAAGTCCTAAAGGAATCAGAACCAGGCGATAAACCTTTTATTTAAAACTCTTAGTTGGAAGTTATATTAAATCTATAAACCACAGTCCTTTAGCCCTCATTTGAACCCAGGACTTGTTTCATAAAATATAGAGGTTTATAATAGCAAGAGAGTAATATCAGCATTTATGAAGCAAGCCCATGAAATCATGGTGATGCAAGGAAGGGACTAATTTATTCTCAGAGGTTTTAAAGGGAAATATCAAGATGGCACTTAAAAATGGAGTATGTTCCCAGTGTTACATTATTTTAAGCGTATTTTGAATATTATTGTTTCATGCATATTTCTCACAGTAATTTGAAACAGAAATGGCTTGAAAATAAAGATGTATAAATTATTTGAATTAGAAAAAGATTCTTAGACTTGCAAACCAAGTCGAAGAAATGCTTTAGAAATGCCAAATTCCATTTCAGTTCCTTAGGTCCCTTTTTTCTCTCGCATATGAAAGTAATTCTGGCATGGGAAACCTGTGTTTGATGTTTAGTATTGGCATAGGGAATTTTTCTGCTGTGAAATTTGGTAGGGGTGCACTCAGCCTCGTGATGCTAAATGATTAGCTATGCTGATAGAAAAGTGGCATCCCTAAAAAGTCAAGCAGTTTTCTTATGGTCAGGAGAGTCAGCATGCTGACCCTTGCCAACCCCATCCTGCACTACTCTCTGGTTACAGTTCCAGCTGGAGGATGCAGTAGCCAGTACCCTCTGTATACGGGAGATGCCATAGTGATTGCTATTATTTCAAGTCACACATTTAAAACCCCATGCAATTCTTTGTCTTTGCTTGCCAATCTCGTACAATCTTGTGCCCCCCCCCCTCCTCCTCCTCCTCCTCCTCTTCTTCTTCTTCTTCTTCTTCTTCTTCTTCTTCTTCTTCTTCTTCTTCTTCTTCTTCTTCTTCTTCTTCTTCTTCTTCTTCTTCTTCTTCTTCTTCTTCTTCTTCTTCTTCTTCTTCTTCTTCTTCATCAATCATCATCATTGGTTATTATTATCATTATTATTATTATTATTATTATTATTATTATTATTATTATTATTATTATTATTATTATTATTATTATTATTATTTATTATTATTATTATTATTATTATTATTATTATTATTATTATTATTATTATTATTATTATTATTATCTACTATTATAATTATTAGGTATTATCATAATCAGTGTTATTATTATGTTCTTAAAGTGTATCAAATGAATTCAACAATTACGGCTGGTTAAAGCAATTAATCTATTTTTAGCAATTATTGTGCAGTTTTATTCCAAATATTAACTTCCCAATGGAGAGCTGTGATTCTGTATGAAAATGTATTATATTTTAATCCACTAGATACATACCACTGTTGATGATCTAGTGACACAAAGTAAGCTGAATAGATGAACTCATATTTTATTGCCCACTCCCAAAAATTATATTGTTCATTTTATTGGTGCATTTGCATCTGGACCCATTCTAACACTTTCAAATTTTCAGAAATTGTTCTTGCTTGGGGAGCAGAATAGCTTCACAAAGTATATGTCTATTATACTAAGAAGTATTTAAATAAACTGTCAAGCAAAACCTTTTATTTTTCCTGTCATTAAAAATACTGTAATTAAACAATATATCTGTCCAATAATTCTGCTTTGCACACTTCCGCAAACCCCTGCAATGCTGATAAAATTGAGTTTGTGACCCAAATTACACACAAGAAAATGCTCCCAAAACTAACAACAATTGTTCATTATTTTTATAATTTATAGAAATACAATTTTTGATAAGCACATATTATGAAAGCATTTTGTGTGCACAGTTATGCAAATTTGAAGAGTATATTTTTAAATTAATTCATGGCATTAAATGATATTAATTAAATATCAGAAAAAAAATTGCTTTTTGTAAAGCAAAAGAAAAAAGAAAGATATGTGCCTTGAAACTTGGAATACAGCTGGTACAACAAACAAAAATGATGTTCATGGTGATGTTTTGATTCTTCACTAACAAAATACTTTAAACTGTTTTAAGGCTAAATGAATATCAGGTTGTGTACCTCTGTAATAAAGTAATGCTAGCTTCTAAATCTAAACAGCCCAGGATCACTTTCCAGCTGGAAAGAGATTTTTCTTTAGTTAGAAGTAATCCTCAACCCCTCTAAAGTCTGCATGTATGAGTGAGAATGTGAAAATAAATGCATATGTATATGTGTGTAGAAGAGGACAGGTTTATAACCTTTATTTACACCATATTCCAATGCCCTACTACAATGAGGAATACTACCTAAGTTTATCATGAGGTATCAGCATATGTTTCATTTACAAATTTTTGGAAATATTTGAGATAGTTTTCCAAGAAATTTTTGTGCATAGAAGAGTTAAGTGAGTAATAGGCATTCTGGCTTTCCAACCAGAACTCTGGAAGTCCATCTTCCAGTTTGTTCACCCCACTTTTTTTAAATAAAAAACAAAGTCTAAAAGTTTGAATATGTGATGTTTCACAGCATAAATGAATAATTTCTAAAACTCACAGTAAGGCTGGTTCTCAATAAACAGAAAATGGAATTAGAACGAGAACAAAAATTAGAATACTACAGTTGGAAGCTTACACAAGCAAAGGATTGGAAATAGTAGAGTTGGTAATTTAAACATTACTATTCTTGGAAACAGTATATAAATTCATATTGTGGGTAGCTGTCTTGTAGGAGTATTCAAAGAGAACTAAAACAACTAAAAACAGCTGTTTGAATATACAGCAAATTATTTTGCTCTTACATATCTCTTAGTCCAAACCTGACCCATTTTGACGAACTTGAGCAATCAATTCTGCATTGAAACAGTTGTTCTACCACATTAATATCTTCAATAAAGCAGTCATCTTTAATGATTCAAAACATGCATTACAAGCCATTTATACTAGTGTATGTACAACAAAAGGAACAGCTGAAATCTACCAAAATATTAAATACTTACAATATTCACAAGTCGATAGTTTTACAGTGGATTCCCTCACATTGTGGAATCCTTGGAAATGAAAAGGCAGACGCCTTAGCAATAAAAGGCACAGTGATTCACCAAATTAGAAACTCATCTTTATCATTTCATGTATCAAAATTAATAATATAGGAAACTATCCAACAAAAAGTGTATGACAGCTTAACTCAAGAAAGTATAAATAAACAACGGAAACAATTATTGAACAAAGCAACAATAATTCCAGAATGTCCACGATCAAAAGTTGTTGCTCTCTTTGAATTACATGCAGTAAATGATTGTTTGGCTGCCCATCTTCATAAACTAAACATCCTTCCAACTCCAAATTGTGTATTTTGTGGAGAAGAGGATGTACAAGAATATGATTCATCTTATGAAGTGTCAAAATTCAACAGCTGCAGATCTCTCATTCCCCTACTAGGAAGCAAGAAAGCAAATGGAAGAATTCCAATATGCTGAGCATTAGCAACCAACCATATCTTTACATTATACATTTTTTTATCCTTTCTTGTTCATATTTAAAATTGTCTTTTTCAATAGATTAGGTTAACACTTTTAGAAGAGAAATCAGAAGCAGTAATGGTGTGGCTTTTAGATTATGTTTATTACATCAGATTTCAAAGATGGTTAACCTACATATATGCTGAATTGCAAACAAGTGAAAAAAATCATCATTGGGTTCAGTCAGAAATAAATTACATCTCAGTGTTCCAAATTGACTTTCCACATTGTTGTCAGTTAGTATTCCTGTCTCTGTTCCCAGTGCATTGTGGACCAAACTCTAACCTCTTTAAAAGTATTAAAATTAGAAGCAATGTTAACTGAGAGGTTTTTGTTGTGAAACTGTGCTAATCATTTAAATATTAAGATTCAAAGATTAAGCTTCAAAGAAACACAAATTTGAATAAACAGATAAACTGACTATAGCATACCACTTCTGGACAGACAACCGTTACATAGGGCAAGATAACAAATTATTAAAGCCAGTTCACTACTTCCACCCTTAAATTAGCCATTTGGGAAAAGATTTTTACTTGCAAAAGTTCCAAAGAAGTCTTAAATTTTGAAGTCCTGCCAGAGCAGTGCCGTGGCCAAGCAGTTAGAGCATTCACCTACCACCTAGGCAGCTCAGGTTCAATCCCAGGGACCCGCATGTGGTATTTGTGTGGACAAAGCGGTGCCAGAGCGAGTTTTTTTCTGACTTCTCCAGTTTTTCCCACCACTCATTCCACCAATTGCTCCATTATCACCTTTCCAGTCATCCATTTCATCTGCATTTCATATCATCCTCTTCCTCACTACCAAACCTGGTGCTGGACTGACCACCTGCTTCCAGGTCTTCACTCTGTCCGGTCCATAGATTCCTGTGCTCCCCGACAGGCATCTGACTCTACACACTGGCTTGTAGGTCCTACATATGGGCAGGGTAATTATGTAAAGAAAAAAAAAGTCCTGCCAATTAGTTAATGAATACAGCTTTGTAAGTCTACCACTGATGTTGACTGAATTGCTCTCAACTTAGAGAGGAAGAAAAAGTCCATCTTCAGTCACCATAAATAGCCTAAGGTGCAGGCGAAGTCTCAGAAAACTTTCTGAATGATCAGCAAACAACTGTGTGAAATAAGTTTTTAAAGAAGTGACTGGTAGAGTATTATAATTTAGTCTGCTTTACATTTTCATTCTGGTTGCTGTTCCCAATTTATCATGAAGCAGCCTTTACAAGCCTCATCATTATTCATAAAGTCAAGGCTGGTAATATGTCCAAAAACGTTAAAAGGGGATTTTTTCTTATTTATGAAGTGAATTAAATAATCTGGGGAATACACTGCAAACATTTTTCAAGTGCCCACCTAGATGCTTCCCTCATTAATAGCAAGACAGTTAACAGCAGTTCAGAAAATGGAAACCTGTGGTTTAATAGTACTGATGCCTTCAGCTCTTCAACTCAAATAATTGCATTTAAAATAAGTGTAGAAGCCATAAGCATGAATTGAATTTCCTGAACAAAAACTTGAAAACTTAAATTTTCAGGAAGCAATACAGAGAAGGTCATTATATTTCTTATTTTTACAACAAAAAATAGCTAATATAAAGGAACATATCCAACAGGATTTGAAGACAATGAAATGTATTACAGTGTTAGTAGAATTAGGTGACATTCCATAATTCAAGAGCATTACAATAATACATGGGTGGACTTGAGGTTTTCTGCTTTATCATAGTGTGAAAAAATATCCTGAGTTTTGTATGTAAAATGACTGCACTGTATTCGTTGTATTTATATTTTATTATTGGAAAATTAGGGTTTCTGTGTGTCATGTTCTTTGCATGTAAGAAATGTTGATAATTTGTACAGCAACTTAAATTTTTTTTATTGATCAAGGAATGAGAAAGAGAAAAAAAAGTGAAAGTTTTAGCCATATTGGAAGTTTTATTTTGTACACGTAGCAAATAAATTTAAGAATCTTGAAAAAAAAATATAATAAAGATAAACTTATACAAATTGCAGTATGTATTGTTTTTCTGCTCATCACTAATACATATGCAATTTTCTCTCTGCTACTGTGGAACTTGAATAATTCAAAGCTTAAGGGACAAGAAAAGAATTTGAAATATCCAAACATTTTAATTACAAAAGTTATGTCTAAAATTGATATTTTAGCAGTACAGGTACATGCATCCAACAGGAGTTTCTGGTTGTCTTATCTTTTGATTCTTCTCATTTTCACTTAAGGCATTGCTTAAAATTTTCTCCTTATTCTTTGTATAAGTTAACAAAGTGTTTGGTGGTATCCCATATTCTTTTGCAATTTCAGATATTTTTTTCAAACCCTTTTCAACTTCTCACATGATGGCAGCTTTTCCCACAAAAGTTAGTCTGGTACTGGACACGTGGTTTACTAAGAGACATAGTGGCATTGATTTGCAACAGGAGGAAGCTCAAGCGACAAATAAAGGCACACATGTTTTAAACAAGGGGATGTGGGAGCAGGTATAGAAACTCAAGGTCAGCAGCTAGGAATGCCATTTAACCTCCCGAAGAGCATTCCGACAATACAAACAATCCCAGAGTAATGACCTCTTTTGCAGAAATACGTGAATGAGGTTATATTAAATTTTCGGGTTTAGATTAATTTTCTACTGACATTTCTGAATAAAAACTTTAAGTATAACAACATTTGAATTACATGCAACTTTTGTTACATGTTTTAATACAAAATTCAAGGGACCAAGAAAATCTTTGAATTAACTACAATTTCGATTTAAAAATGTTCAAATTATCCAAGTTCCACCGTATAGCTTTTATACCTCTATTATTTTATTTTTCCATTAAACTTCCTCCTTGTCCACAAGAAATATCCTTTAGCTGCACTATCTCAAGGTAACCTGCACATACAGTGATTCACCAATTCTGTTTCTTAAAAGTTTATCTTCACTGTAATGTAGAGTTGTCATGTTTCAGGAAAGAAATACTTTAACAGAAACACATAAAACAACGCGCTCTTCACCTTTTAGTTTCCACAGGGCGCAAACAAACTTTCAAACTTGTGACAACAATACTATAGTCTGATCTGATCTGCATGACTACTAACTTATTATATTTTCCCCTGTTTATTTCCATTTTGCTAATGGAGGTCACCTTCGTAAAGAAAAAACCATTTAAATCGTTTCTTAACAATATTTTTTTAATGTTAGCTAATAGTTTCAAGTATATGTGCTTTACATATTGACATTATTATACTGTGTGCTATAAAACGACACCATTATTGTGTGGTTACTACACTTGCGTGTATCGCTATCTCTCATTCAAGTTTTCCATATCGATATGTAACCGATCAACTATGCTCTGCTCTATGACGTCAATGCCTAGCTAGCTGCAATTAAACTGAACTAACTTATCAAATTCACACTTGCCTCTGCTGTTGGCTGACGTCATGGCTACGCTAGTAGGACTCTATACAGAATACACATGCGTCAATACAGCTCTCATAGGCTAGCTGGTATTGAGAGGGAGTATTCCTTTGGAACAAGACAAGTCGCCAAGAGCAACAGCTGGCTAGTGGCGGGGCGATAGTTTGAACCTTAAGCACTGTAACGTTCAAGTTTGATGTGCATATTTGATTGAGATATGAAAAAACTATTTTAATTTTGAACTTGTGAATAAATCAGTTACCCCACCAATGCTGGGATTGAATGCACGCAACTGCTACAGAATCAAATCCAGTTGCTATTTTGAAAGGCAAACAATCCAAGTATGAGGGCGGTTTGGTAAATCTGACTTTTTAAAGAAAACAACATATATTTCCAAAAAATCAACTTTATCAATATAGTCTTATTTTAATTCTATACACCTTGCTCAACATTTCTCCAATTTTTTTAACCCTTTCATAAAATACGATTTTTGAATGTCTGCAAAATGCAGTTTTGTTTCTGATGTGATGCCTTCATTGGATGTGAGTTTCTTTCCACCAACCCAATTTTTGAGGTTTGCAAAAATGAAGTAGCAGCTTGGAGCCAAATCTGTAGAATAGGGTGGATGAGGTAACAGTTGATGGCCCAATTCCACCAATTGTACAATGGCAATGACAGACGTGTGCGTGTGTACATTATCCTGGTGAAAGAGAATCTTTTACCTTCACCAGATGGGGTCTTTTCTTTAACAGTTCCTTGCAAAATTGTTCCAGTACTGTGGCATAATATGAATCTCTGATCGTTTTACCCTTTTCAAGGTAATGGATGAATACCACTCCTTGGGATTCCCAAAAGATGGCTGCCATGACTTTTCCTGCTGACAAAACAATTTTCACTTTCTTTATAGCATGCTCACCGAAGGAAACCCATTGCTTGGATTGTTGCTTTGTCTCAGGCTGACAGTAATGGATCCAAGTTTCATCAAATGCTGCAAAAACTCATTTGGATTGCACTGAAACATGTTATAATGTTCACACAGTTTCACTTGTCAACTGCGAGCAGTTGCGGCACCCTTCTTGTCAACAGCTTTCTCCTACCTAAATATTCATGCAAAATTACGAACCCATTCATTTGAGATGTGTACAGTCTTGGTTATCTCACACAATTTCACTCTTCAGTCTTCCATCACAATATCCGGAAGTTTGCCCAGTATTTCTTCTGTTGTGATATCAACCAGTCGTCCTGAGCGCTTGGCTCCTTTCGTGCTCAAATGGCCACATTTAAATTCTGTGAATCATGCCATGTAATGGAGCAGACTCCCCATAGTAATTTTTCAGCATTTTATTCAGTCTTAACATGCAAAAAATAACACTTTTTGCGAATACAAAATTGACTTTTCTACATTTTTTATGAAGCAACACAAAACTAGAGTTTTGTAGGCTCCCAAAAAGAAACAGATGACAAAGAATTTCTGAAATTATACACAGAATAGGTGTACAACTTTAGTGCCAACAAGAAACCTGTGATTTGTGCATGATTTCTCGTCAATGTCACAGACTTATATAATTGTCGTGGTACCACCATGTTAGAAAGTTTAATTTGTTAATTACTTCCATGGTGCATTTTCAAAACCCAGGACCTTTGTTGAGGGTCTAACATTTGTTGAAGTGTTACATTAATGTGAATGCACTTCAATTACACTTTTTACAATTATGTATTGTATATGCACTTGATAATGCAGATATTCCTGTAAACATAATACAATTTGGGACAATTGTTGATGTCTATAAAGGAATATATCACCTGAATGCAGCATGTTATGTTATTTATTGCTGGAATAGGAACATTACTGCCAACAAAAGTATCTGTCAACAGGTCACTGAGTCTTTGTTTTCTTTGTAGTGGATCCCACAAGTATCCTCCATATGCACCGAACTAGTTGCCAAACCAGGATGGACACTGACATAATAACAGCTACCACTATCAGAAGAACGTCCAATAGGAGGTAATGGTACCAACTTAAGTTGACCGAGGCAGGTTTTAGAATATTGGCAGCTTTGTGTCCATGTCTCAAGATATACTCTGTCCAGAACACTGCACGATCCAGGGATTGCTGAGGTTGGTCTTTGAACACCGCAGACAGCTCCTTCATGTTGTCTCGATAACTGTAAGAAGAAGCCAGTTATGAGAAGGTATAGTAACATTTTAAATTTGAGGAATATTATATAAAAGAATTCTATGAGAGATAATTCTTTTAATACATGACAAAGGATGGAATTAATAATAATCTTTTCATTTTAAATGGGGAAAGGTAGTTTTTAACAATCACCTATTATCATTTATCTTTGTATTATTTTACAAATTAATTACAAGCAATAGCATTAACTCAGAATCCAAAAACAGAAAAAATAAGAGAAATTCACTGTTTGGTCAAACAGATACAAAATTTAAGTAAGGACATAGTCTTCCAGTGGATTCCTGTACACTGCTATAAGTAGTAATGAGAAGGCAGACGTCCTAGCAAAAAAGGGAACCAAAATTCAAAATAGGGCACAACCAAACATACCACTGGAACCAGTTAAGCATATCATTAAGAAGAAAATGAATAATGATTAGAAAACTAAATTAACTACAAATATATTAAATTCCAAAGGGGAAAAATTCTTAAAAAGCTTGAAATTAACTTAAATGCTAGATTTGGTATTACATGTTCTTTAAATAACATAGTGAGAAACAAAAGAATGGATAATTAACATTTCAAGGTGTCTCGCTTAAAATACTGAGAAGTTCCAAGAAATAGAGTAAATATTTCAGAAATGGATAATGCCACAGTTAAGACATCATCATAATTGGGCAGATTACCTATTACAGTTTTACACAATTTGTTGCTGACATCAGAAACGAATAAAAAATCTGAATAGTGGACTGCATAAGGTTGACCAGTTCTGAAGAAAAGCAAATTAATGCTTTCAAACTTTTAGAAAGGTGATCTTTTCAGATTTTTGGGATGCAAAAGGAATTCTTTTGGTTGATTAATTAGAGAAGGGTAAAACTATTACTGGGAATAATTTGCATAGTTTATGGAGACACTGAGGACAGCGCTTGCAGAAAACACCTCTGGAAATGGTAAAAAAAAAATGTGTTATTCCATTATTATAATTCTCCAGTGCACTCTAGCTGTATCCCTGAAGAAAAGTAGACCGAATTCTCTCTTCCACAGGTTAGCATCTGTTGCCTAACTTTTTCACACTGAACACAAATTTAATTCTTATGAAAATGTCATACAGGAGGTAAACACATATTTTGAAGCTTTGAAAGAAACTCACTTCCACGAGGAAATCACAAAAGTGGAGAACGTTGGACAAAGTGTATTACTTTTGTCAGAGCTTCTTCTGAAAAATACAGGCCAGAAATGATGGGAAATGTAAAAGCAAACTTTGCTTGATGGACTTACTGAAGTTTTAGACATAATAGACAATGAAAATATGCACACCAAGAATATAGCACTTCTCAGAAGAGATATTCATGGGTTACTGACCTGGTGTTATAAAGCACTTGCTGTAAAGCCTCAAGTATGTCCTTGGTAGTAGCTGAGTTATAATCCAAATGAAGAGCTACATTTTTTCTCTGCAGTTTTCTGTTGTTCACATGTTGATCCCAAAAGAATGGTACACCCACTATGGGAACCCCACGATAAATTGTTTCCAGGGTACTCATTCTTCCACAGTGGGTAATGAAAGCACGAATGTTTGGGTGTGCTGAAAGAAACTAGTTTGTTTTAAATAGGTAACAGCAGGTAGAGTTTATAGTTGGGGAGGAACATTACCCTCTAGGTTTTTAGTTATAAGCATATGTCATGTTGATTTATAGTGAGTATGGCTAATTGCCTAATCTAGTCATTTCTTCCTATTCTCTTTGTATTTTCAGGCCATTTGATTAATATTCTTTTTTTCACTTTCATACAACACCAGCACTAACTCCTGAAATATTTGCCCAAGTGGTCATTTGCTCAGTCGTACATTCTCAGACGGACTTGTTAGGAATTCGAGTTCCCACTTCCCAGAACTGTAAGCATTAGTACTTTAGTTATTCACTCACCCAGAATATCTCCTTGAGGTAGCCACTTTCCCACTCGAACATTCTCAGGCTGATCTGGTAGAGAATCCTCTTCCCACTTCCACAGAACGCGAACAGGAGCAATCTGACGGAAAGCCTCAAGGAATGCTCCCCGTTTCTTTGCACTCATTTCAGTACTATGGAGGTTCGATCCCAAACTAAAGAATATGAAGCCATCCTTTGCTTCATCAAGATAAGCCTTCAAATCCTGAAATGAAAATTCATTCAGGAGCTTAGGAAAGTGTCATTATTTGTATGCAAATAGTCAACAGTCTGTAATTCAGGAGCAACCAATAAAGAGAAAAGAAATAAAGAAAAAGCATTAAAGAATATCTTATCTTTTTGCACTATCAAAAACTTGCTATGAGCAAACCTTATGGCCTTAAAATTAATTTTATAGTTGGCAAGAAAAGCATACGTTTCTATATTGTGTGAATTCTCTTAATGTGTCCTTAATGACCACTGCCTTTTATACATAGGTTGAATTTTAATAGTGGCAACAATGCTGTAAGAATGCAGTGAAATAGAGCTAGGCAATATAATTTATACCAGAGGCAGGTTAGATGCCCACCCCTCCTCCAAGTAAATGAACTTGTCTCGACTCCATGGATGTGTGCAGCGAGGATAGCAGTAATGCAGTTCTTGAACAAATGCTCATGGAGTACAGCTGTAATGATTTAGAGCAAGATCAGAGGTACTGGTTGAAAATTGAATGCTCTAAAATTGGAAATGATGCCTTACCTTACCATACAGTAGCAGGATAGGTCAAAGCCCTCAAAGGAGGATGTCAAAATGTAGCAAGACATGCCTCCGCCTGGTCATTCTCCAGTAAGGGAAAAAGGATGTGCAAAACGTGAATGCATTAGAGCTGGTGGATCAAAATGCCATGATTCATGAATTGGCCGAACTGGCAGAACTGGCACCTTCGACTGTGCTTAAAATTCTGAAGAAGTGCCTCAAAATGGGTTCCATATGATTTGACTGAAAATAAAAAAATGGCTGTGATTTAATGCAGTTTGTACACACTTGGAGTGCTATGAATGCGAAAGTGAGGGCTTCTTATGGCGGATCATTACTATTAACAAGACCTAGGCTGGAGCTTATGAACCACAGCTGAAACACCAATCAAACAAATGGCATCATCACGGGTCACCGCGAAAAGTAACAGTTTGGCCAACCACAACCAATAACCAATGTGAAAGCTATGGTAATAATTTCCTACACGTGGGATGATGTTACTATAAAGCATACATTCTCCGAAGATGTACCATTACTGTGGAACACTACTGTAAATTTTTGCAAAATAATCTGCAAGTGGCTCTAAGAGGAAAACAACAACACTTCCTGAATAACCCACCCATAATTCTGCATGACAATGCCAGAGCGCTTGTGGCAGGAACTGTGACTGATTTGTTCAATCACAAACTAGGAAGTGATTTACCAACCACCCTTATTCTCCAGATCTAAGCCTCTATGACTATGATCTCATTCTTAAAATGAAAGAACCATTTTGTGGTGCCTGCTTCCACACAGTTGACGACGTTCTCTGCGCAACTGACCACTTCTTTCCCAACATACAGAAATTGGGCAGTGCCAATGACACCCAAAGGCTGCACATCGCTGGGAAGGCATAATATACAATGGCAGTGATCACATCATTATTTTGGTCTCCTAGCATAGCTTTAAAATATGCAAAATACACTTTCTTCAAAAATGGTATCATTTTAGTTTTCTGTCTCCACAACAAGAATGAACCACATATGTAACAAGTTATTTGGATTGTTCACACATTTTCTCCTAGAAAAGTTGGAAGCCTATGAATAGTGTATCACTACACAACACATACTAAAATTATTATGAAATAACAATAATGAATCGTGTGCAGAAACTGCATTACTGATCAGTGCGGGTTATAGAAAACAACTAAAGATCTGAGTTGTAAAGACACATAGGTCCCTGAAGGGGGAGGGTCAATGGCTGTTTATCATGCAACAGTTGACAGTTTTATTGCCTGCACAGGGTCACGCATTGATAAACACCAGCCGCATGACACTCAAGCTGTTCTTGCATCAGACATCAGCACATTGCTTAGGAAAATAAGGGATAGAGGATAGGGAAACAAACAAAGGATGGTTCGTTTGTAAGTATATATGGCCTGAAGATGCATAATATTGTTACAATATGAATGTCAGCTATGTATGTCTGGGAGGTCTCACTTGAACAACATACTTGATGTAGAGGTTTGTTTCTGACTAATATGAATGTCAGCTATGTGTCTGGGAGGTCTCACTTGAACAACATACTTGATGTAGAGGTTTGTTTCTGACTAATATGAATGTCAGCTATGTGTGTCTGGGAGGTCTCACTTGAACAACATACTTGATATAGAGGTTTGTTTCTGACTAATATGAATGTCAGCTATGTGTGTCTGGGAGGTCTCACTTGAACAACATACTTGATGTAGAGGTTTGTTTCTGACTAATATGAATGTCAGCTATGTGTCTGGGAGGTCTCACTTGAACAACATACTTGATGTAGAGGTTTGTTTCTGACTAATATGAATGTCAGCTATGTGTGTCTGGGAGGTCTCACTTGAACAACATACTTGATGTAGAGGTTTGTTTCTGACTAATATGAATGTCAGCTATGTGTGTCTGGGAAGTCTCACTTGAACAACATACTTGATATAGAGGTTTGTTTCTGACTAATATGAATGTCAGCTATGTGTGTCTGGGAGGTCTCACTTGAACAACATACTTGATATAGAGGTTTGTTTCTGACTAATATGAATGTCAGCTATGCGTATTTGATAGATCTTATTGGATCTACATACCTGATATAGAAAATTGGTTTCTGATAGAATACCAGTTATATCATAGTTTATGTGCATACCTGAGGTAGGGGGTTAGGTTTCTCAGGGATGTGCATGCCGGCTATGGGTATCATCGCTGGTGGCAGAGGTCTTGCTTGATCAAGTCCTGGCCCTTCATTCACTAGAGCGATGCTAATATTCCGAGCTATATCTCCAATGTATGGCATGTCCTTGCCGAAGTATTGGCGTGCTAAAATGTCTTGCTTGGGAATATAATTGTGAAGATAATCCCACAAGACGGTCCAATGCACGTATGTGTTGTATAGCTTGTCCCATAATCTGCAACATTAACAATGCCAATGAAGTAAATATTACTATTACAATCTACTAGACTCTTTTGGTTCAAGGTGAAGGAAGCATTAGACAGTTGGGAGAAATTAGACATTAAACATAATAAACTGCCAATCAGAATTTCGTTAACTTGCAATTACAACCACAGTGAAAATCTGTCAAGTTTCAGCACCAAATGTGCACATTCATAAAAATCTCAATTATACCACATTGTTTCATAGACAATATCTGTAACATTTTAGCTAGATAAAAAAAAAAAAGGAGCAAGGGACAGGGAACCTATATCTATTCAAATTGTTTGTCCACTGCTTGAGCAGTCTCATTTTTATGTGATTTGCAGTGGTGGGAAGATAAAGTATGCACATATTGATCATGTACAAGATTTAGCAGTTTAATTTATATTTTATTTGAAAATGATGTAGTTTTATTAATACCATTATTAGTAATGCATTCAAGGACAGGCTTTTTTTTTGGAAACTATTCAAATTTAATTAGGTGACAAAAGAATGTGTATGATACTACCCAATGCATATCACAAAAGCTGCTTGATAAAACTTGGGTTGTTCAGTAATTGTTGGCAGTAATTGTTCAGTAATTCATGCAAAGTAGCAATTTGAAATGTGTATGCATGTTCGATGTATACATGAAGATGGACTAGTACTGTCTAATACCACCAGATGATGTTACTGCTTCCCACAGGCATGTCAATGGAGTAGTACTTGTCCCGGCTTGCGAGTATGTTTTTGGACATTGATGAAACAACATGGAAGCAGACAAGCAAAGGTTCACCACCAATGACAAACTTAATACAGTTGTCCAACAGTGGGGTCGGGATACCCCAAAGAATGGCCTGATACGCAAATGTGGAAGCTGCCAGAATGATGGAAAGAGTGCATAAACATTGGCAGGGAATACCTTTAGTATAATCTGAATGAGTTTGTTGAATAAATGGTTATTGTGAACAAACAAAAATTGTAGTGCCAATCATTTTTGAATGTCCTAAGCATATTTACAAAAATATAAACAGTCACAAAAAGAAATCTTTATCAGACTTTGTGGCAGTAAAATGGATCTAAAGGACTGCAAATTAACATGCACCGCTACATAAGCACTCATTTTATAACTGTTTCTTAACATGGCAATCTGTCAGCCCTGTCCTTCTAACGTGCACCACACTCTGTAAATATCAGTATCTATATGGCCACATTTTCCTACAACCCCGCTGGAGTACAGAAAATCGTTTGCAGATTGCCAAAGGAGAGTAGCGGAACCTGAGAATGCATTACTGGCCCAAATACTAAGTCTGAAATAAGGCTTAAGGTATTCCTGGATAGTAAATTTATTCGTAACTTCCCATTGTAGGGAAGCAAAACTTGATATGGCCTAACCAGGCAATTTCTTGCTACTGCTGAAGCCTTTCCATGATATAGGTTTGAATTAAAATTTTTAGAAAATTTAATAACTGATTGGTACTTGGAAAATTAACATAGTGTCACACTTTATTATTTTCTTCCAGGAAAGGTTTCAATGTAACACAATGTAACCATTGATTGTAATGAAGTATATTTGAGAAACAAGTTGTAGAATTCAAAACAGTTAACGTTTTGGATTTTCATCATGGTGTCATTTTCTATAAAGTTATATGCATGCATCCATGAAAGTGTATTTCCTTTTGTGACTATTTTGAGTAATTGTGATAAAAATTCAACTAAATTGCTTGAAATTTGTAGAAGTTAACAATTTCAGTGCAAATGCTGTGATATGCTACAGTAACCAGCAGGATACACTGTTTCATGATTGTATATTCCAGTAAGCCACTCATGTACCAGCACTTACCCCATACTGTGTGGATCATAAGTCATGCCGAAATTCACAATGTATGAAGTGAATTCCGGTGCTCCCAAGAAATGAGATGTCCAGGGTGGAATGCCAACACCAGAGAGGGCTATTATTGGAGGTGAGCCGAAGTGATGAACAAAACCAAGCATGCATTCATTCCATCCTGCTTCCACGATGATCAGGTCGAAGGTGTCCTTTCGTTTCATCAGCTGCTTAATACCTTCAGTTTCCATAACTATTTTGTTAGCGTCAAGTGCCCAGCCTCCTGTTGCTAGCATCATATCGAGAATGTCTGCACGATGTTGCTCGCTCCATTCGATGTAATTGAAATCAGTGTGAAGCTTCTCGTATACTCCTTCTGTCACAATGTTGGTAAAGTTGGGTATGGCGTGTTTCTCCTTGTCTGGGCCAATCACTGTCACCTGCAGCGAGAACAAAGCAACCAAATCAAGAATTTAGGCTAGTTCATTATAGTCGGAATGGTAACCACAATGTAAATGACATAGGTAAAGTACGTACGTGCATTACATCATGAGTGTTCACAATTGATGGGAAGGTTAGCAGAGCCTGGGAATGCAAACGGGAATTGTTCAAGTTTTAACTTTGCAGTTTCTGTTCTTGGAAATGGTATATCAAATTCATATTGTGAGAAGCTGTCTTCTTGATGCGCATAGTAAAGGAAACCCTGAATTAAAACTGCTACTAGAGCTCTCTCTAATGTCAAGCATGGAAAACAAAAGCGTAACAGCAGACTTTAACTTATGCCATCTATTGCAAATGTATTAGTATGGTGAATCAGAGATTGTAAAGTTATGGATTTTAGAAAAAGATTTATTTCATCTGATTTCGAAGATTAACCTCCATCATGATGTCTGAATTGTAAGAGGGAGAAAACATATCAGTGGTGAATCACAAGCAAATGATATCTTCTAATATATGACTTTCCATGATGCTATAGATAAGCCTTAAATTGCAATCTCTTTGTTTTCTGTTCTCTGTGTGGTACTCATTCCTAGTTTATTGCAAATTAGCCTCCTTTGTTGAGTAATATACTTAAAGTGTATGAAGTACAGCCCGATTAACATGAAGCGGCAGCTGAGAAAAGACACACAGTAAACTGATTAGTCCGTTGCCTATTCTGAGAGGAGAGTGGGGATCAGTTACGCATGTGACATTGCACATGTGTTATCTAATCTTCAGGAATTTCTTAAGGCTCGTGTACATCCAACTATACGTTCATCTATAGCAACATATATACGAAACAGTTTATTTTGTTCTGAGTTGTATTCTGTGCATGTACATGTGTGTATGTGTGCGTTCCTGCGTTGAGTGTTTTCTAGGATTGGTATTTTAACTACTTTTAAAACATGGATAGTAAACTTTAAGGCAAAGTATTGCACTCCCAAACCAGGGAAGTTATTAGTAATGTCTATAAATATATGAAGCATGCAGAAGCTGGCGTAGTAAACATCAGTGAGAAAAACATTGGAAAGAGTGTTGCTAAGGCAACAGGCATTTCTGCAAGAAGCGTAAGAAGAATTATTAACCAAAGCAAATTGATAGTGGCACTTCCCCTTCGTTCTCCATATCACATAAAAAGAGATCTAAAAGGTCTTATCGTGCCAGCTTGGATACCTTCAATGAGGGAGTATAGCGCCAAACTGTGAATGAATTCTATATTCTTCACAAAGACTGACGTTGAAGAATGTGCATGTAAAGTTGAAGGATACCATCAACTTTAAAGGCAGTGTATCTACATTAAGAAAGATACTATTAAAGTTGGGTTTTACCTGGAAAAAGACAAAAAAAGAACAGAAAGTGTTAATGGAGTGCCACGACATCAGAATTAAGCGGCTCCATTATCTTAGGATGATAAAACAATACAGAAGTGAGGGCTGACCCATAATATACATGAATAAGACACATATTCATTCATCACATGCTACCCCATATGCTTGGAGTGATGACAGCTTCCAAAGACTCTTGGCACCGGTTTCTAAAGGACAGCGGCTTGTCATCATACATGCAGGAGGTGAGAAAGGGTTTATCCCTAATGGATATGTTCGGTTCAAATCCCAGCAGAAGACCGGTGACTACCATGCTGATATGAACTATACGAATTATGAGAAGTGGACAAAAGAATGATCCATAAACTTCCTGCAAATTGGTTCTGGTGATTGACAATGCAAGTTTCAGAAAAGAGAATGATTTCCTGGCTGGGACAAAACCCTCCCACGGAACATTTCAGTTCCATTGATTTTTCCTCCTTTCATAAACCTGATATTTATATGATCATCCCTCTCAAATCCAAAAATCCTAAGTACAAAATAGTTTCATCCAGGCATATAACCATTCTGTTTTATGCCTCTCACTTTATCATCCTGAACTGAAACTAATCGAGCTCATTTGGATTACAGTGAAGAAGTGGGTTGCAGAAAGAAACGTCACCTTCAAAATGGATAATGTAATTAAGCTAGCTGACGAAGTTTGCAGATATTTCTGCAGAAGATTGGCAGCAAAGATGTAAGCATGTCATCAAAGTCGAGCAAGAATTAATGCGTAGTGAAGGCTTTCTGCATGGTGGACAGGAAATTATCATTCATCTAGGGGTGACAGTAACGAAAGAAGTGAGTCTGAGTTTTCTAGTGAAGAGGAAGGTGAATGTGAAGAACAAGGAAGCAGGGGATTTTCTACTAGTGTTGTGTCGATTTATAAAACCAGTCTCAAGGTAAGATGCATGTGATTTCCTGTCCCTCCTGGGCGCATGTGACTGCAGTTGGTCTCCCACCACTGCCCCCCTTGTACTGCGCAGCGAGCTGCCAGCTCTATGAAGTCGGACTGAACTTTAGTAACCGTGAGTTTAGAATTTGCTGGATCAACTGAGTAAAGGCCCTTAACCAAACTGCACTTGCTGCCCCTACTACTAGGCTCGTTCTCAACCCCTGGCAAACTGTGCATATGTTATCAGTAAAATTCTTGGAGCTTGGCAGTTGTGCAGAGCCAAATTGTGTGTATTTTTTTCTTAATAGTATTTAATGACCATTCTTTTACCAGTAGTCACTGATAATACATAAAGTGAAATTATAATTAATTGGGAAGGGAAATTTGCCTTCACAGTATTTATGAGGAGCGAAAAACTTATTAAAAAGCTCAGTCAGGGAGAATGATCCTGGAGGAACTTGAAACACATATCTCTCGTTCCCATTTCCGTGCTTTAACGATCTCGATCATCCGCATCTGTAAAACTTTGTTGTGATTGGCAACAAAGTACCATATTCGGTATGGTTGAGTACGTCTTATAATATATTTCTCTGTATATGAAATACATTATGCAAGAAAACGTAGGACAAATCCCATCCTAGGTTTTCAGACATTAGTATTCCTAGCAGGACAGCCCTTCTGTGAATAATGTCAGAGGATCTCTTTCGATCAAACAAGAAAAATGAAGTTAAGCTTAACCACTCATGAATCTACCTGTGAGTCTGAGTTATGTTCGGTGATAGATACATGGTGGATTATGACCAGCACTTTCTCCTTACTTGTCTCCATGTGCTTTTTTTATTTATAGGGAAGATTCAAGTATGAAACCCACTCAAGAAGTCTGCGTAACTAAGGGACGCTATCAAGACAGAGAAATACAGGCAGCCACTCAATAAGAACTCCAAATTAACCAAAATTATCTTTCGGAAATTCAATGGATGTGTTCACAATTAGATCATAACTTTAAATCAATATCGCCGTAATATATGCCGCCCCCCAGGGATCTATTACACTAGGTACGAGATTGGCGCTCGCGGGGTCCCGAGCCACACTCTCAGTTGCATTTCTCTAAGAGGTAAGGGAGTACTTGCCAAACGCGCAATCAACTTTGGTTCACAAGCGTGTTTGACCTCCCACCAGATACATTCCTGAACACAGTCTGACGGATACCGTTGCGCGGACCGATGATCTTTATCTGAGTATCATTTAAATGGCAAATCGTGCAGAGCGGATCAGACACTTTTGTTGCGACTGTATCGCACACTAATCCGATCCAAACTACATTATGGGTGTATCGTTTATTCTTCAGCACAACCATCTATGATAAGGACATTAGATAGTCCATAATCGGGACACTTATGGCAGTCGAAGCTTTTCCAGCCAGCCCAGTTGTGAGTCTTTATGCCGGATCGGCAGAACCCCCTCTGCAGTATTGGCGTGAGGTATTATTAAGACATTATGGATGTGGGCTTAAATGTATGTCTAAGCACACAAGGTTCGTTTCTTTTTTAAGCACCGTTGTAGAAACTGCTCCCGTAGGTTAAGGCCGGCGGGTTTTCTTCTCCGGAAGCTTTTTAGGAAGTATGCTGTTGAAATGCCTGTTTCCAAAGGGGGAGGAACAAGTACACTCTTGGTTACATGCTACGTTCCACGCAGATTTTGAGAGGACAGTATTCTGGAAGTCTACGATGTCTATATCTGGTATCGCATTTGGTTTTTCAGAGTTTTTGTCAGGTTGCTATGACCGAAGTTGCTATGGCCAATGGATCTAAGAGCACCAATGGTGTCGGATGTTTAGCGAACCGAACCAGATACATTTGGCTTTCATAGTAGCACGTCCGTGTATAACGCAAAGCTTTATGGTATATGCCGAGCAATTTAATATGTGTGTCACCAAAAATTGGATGACTGCCTCATTTTGAGTGATTCCTTTGGCGCATTTCAGGGCCTTCGTGAGCTGTACAACTACCCTCCTATTGAGCAGCGTACATTATGATTTGTACGCTTCTGGCGGTAACGTGGTGCTTGTATATATTCTTAGTTACGTTGGCTTGCCGGGAAATGAAATGGCGGATTTGGCAGCAACCACAGAACCTAGTGTTACAATATCCCACGTTACTTCGGAATACTTCGGGCTTCAAGTGCGGAGAGCGGTACTGTCGCGCTGGTGCTAAGAGTGAACTCTGGGTGGAGATAAGCTTATACAGCAGTGAAGGAAATTCCTATGAACTGGGTAATCTTCTCTAGTGTATCTCGTCGCAAGGAGATTGTCTTGGGATAATAGCGTATTGGTCACTGCAATTTTGCGCACAATTAACTTTTTATGAAGGAATCTGCTCTTCTTTGCCCACTTGTGGTATATTATTGTCGACCCCTCATGTGTTACTAGAGGTGTTTCCTTGGCACACCTTTGGGTCTCTGCAACTGCCAGTCTTGCAGAGATTCTGATGGACGATAACCAAGCAGTCGATGGGCTTTTTTTTTTAATTTTTATTACTGGTAAACTTCAAACTAAGAATTTATTATCATAAGTATTTATATGTGTGTGCGTGTGCGTGCAACTTTTGCTACTTTTGCTATGATTCATTTTATAAGGGCGCTGATGATCTTGTAATTGAGTCCCTTAAATATACGTCATCATTATCATCTCATGTAATGTATGTAAGGCACGCATACGTGTTGATGCAGGCTGTTTTGTGTATTTGTGTGACTGTGCGAAAGCGCGGGAGTAGTTGAAAGCATTTTGCAGGAAAGAGAGGGGGGGGGGGGGGGCAATGAGTGGTTATGAGGTAGAAGAGCTAAAAGGTGGAAGGGCGATGGCAAAAAGTATTTGTTGCCAAGGTGAAAGTGCCATTAAGATGTGAGTAGCATTTTGACCAGAACCTTACCATACCCTCCAAGTTTCATCCTCCTTCGGTTTATTCCAGTTATGCCAACTTTCAAAATAGTGGCCCACAAGACTACAGGTTGCCCGGACTTGCTGGGTGCTAACTCGGTGAGGAAGAGGGTGTCATTCAGTCTGAAGGTGCTGCTCAGTCGAAATAGTCTCTTCTTATAGTCATTTATTTACCTTGAGTTTTAAAAAATCCATAAAATTGTAGGGTTTAACTTAATTGTTCACCGTTACACTAGCTTAGGCTAGAGTAAAGCGAGATCTCTATCTGTAATAGAAAGCAAGTAGGAACCAAGAATACGCAGTTTCATTTTCTTGGTGCACTTCGCGAAGTTAGTTTGTTTGATGGGGAGGAGGGGGTAGGGAGGTGGGTGATCAATATTGTCCTGCACTGAACCCTTTCCACATCTATTGCCCACCCCCATCCTAATTATCATCGATCCAGAAGTCTGACGTTCATAATGAACTGAATCAGACTGGACCTGAGAGTTGAAAGTTCCTATTTTAGCAATTGATACCCAAAAATAGAACTCTTTGGAGAGAAGCGCTGGGTAGTCGCACAAAAACTCTCTGCCTGTTAGTACCGTCTGCAGGGGGTTCCCTGTTGTCCCACCCTGTGTGGGATCCTCTGAGCATACAGTGTCTTGTAGTGGTATATGACCATTTTTCACTGCACAATGTTAACAAAGGAAGGGAAAGAGACAAACAAGAAAGGAAGGTGGATAGTTCTGAGGACGTTTTAGAAAATGGCTAAAATGTTTAGTCATACAGCTAATTTTCCAAATTACCTCATGTCCTCTTTTAGCAAGCTCCACCATGAGCGCTCTGTTGAAGATGTAATGGCTGGGAGAAGGGAGACTTAGCAATCCTAGTATTCTAGCGCCAGATGTCACCGTAGTCTGCAGCAGTAGGAGCTTGACGATTGTAACAATCATTCTGTGAACAAAAGTTCAGTTTCAGAGTGTCTTGGCTTAAACCTGAAGAATACAGAAAAGAGTCATCATTTTATTGAGTTGGCAGGTAAATAAACATCTGCCTTGTGTGCAATATTTAGACATGTTATTAAGTTATTGTATGGATTCGCTGATTGAAGTGCTAATCCAATCTCCGCTGACCAAAACGCCATGACTGTACGGAATTTGCACTTGTGTCTTTATCTCATCAGTAATTCATTGCAATAAAAATACAGTGTGACGCCTAAGGCAGCTTTCCCTGCTTATTTAACCAATTTGTCCAACTTATATTAGCATTTCTCACACTATTGGTCTGCAAACCACAATTAGTGGTGCTCAAGGTCCGGTCTTAGGGTGCTTAAAAAAAAAGAAAACAAAAAAACAAAGTTAAATGACTTGCTTGTCGCTCTACAGCAGAAAATCTAGTTTGGTGATTACGCATGACAATAATTGTTTCACTTTTTCTTCCTGTACTGAAATGTCATGGACATTGTTAACCTATCCATCGCTTACCGGCTACTTATCCACTCCTAGCAACAAAAGAGGAATTTATAGTACTACTCCTTTTCGCAATATTTTCCCTGTAACCCAGCCAGGGACCATTCAAATCATAGTGAACAAGTGTACCTTTTCACGTATTTAGAATTTGCTTAGTAGTTTTGCAGACCGTCAGTCTGATCTATCTGCATAGGTACCTATAGAATGTGTCCAATTACATCTTTAATACTTGAAATTCGGACATGCTTCCACATTAATATTACATTTATTTTTTCTAACACACTTTCTCTAGCAGGTAAAGGAAGTATTGCATTCCATACAAAAGTTCGATCCCCGGGCTTCACCGGAAATACACGTACGAAGCCCCTGAATTTAAAAAAAAAAAAAAAAAAGGATGTATGTGTGAGAGAGAGAGCGAGAGAGAGACAGAGAGAGACAACAGCATAACTCAAAAACTAACTGCCTGGTAAATTTCATACTGGTTATTTCAGTTCAAATCTTCAGAAGATGCAAGATGAACATTTTCAACAAAATTGTCCCTCAAACTACCCTTTAATAGGAACAATTTGTCGCTATTTTTTATTCTCTCAAATTTTGCTGAAGCTTTTCTTTTATTAAAATTCCTTATATTTTAGATATTTACACGATAAAATAAATGCATGCCTTCAATATTATGTAAATAACCTGGGAAGTCAAAAGGAACGCATAATTTTCTCTAATTGATATACCATCATATAGAAAGTTTAGATATCGTCAAAACACAATTTATTTCAAATAACTTTTTTGTGACATCAGCTATTCGGCTACCTCTTGCGAAATAATGCAGAGTATCGATTTCATTTAGCGATTCGCTTTTCAGACATCCGCTTATTACGTAGGTACTCTATTTTACTATGCACGTATTACATTCGCGTGGCTTTTCCTATCCGCTTTTCTTTTATATAACACAGTCACATATATTTCTCTATTCGCCCTTCATAATATAATTCATACAATTCTCTATGTTTGAAATAGAAATGCAACGTAATGCATTCAAATGGTTTTCTCTACTCGCTTTTCTTTTGCGAAACACAACCACACTTCTCTCTCTCTCTCTCTCTCTCTCTCTCTCTCTCTCTCTCTCTCTCTCTCTCTCTCTCTCTCTACTCCTCTTCAACATACAATGCATACAATTTTCTATGGTTGAAACAGAAAGACGTATTAGATTCACACGATTTTCTCTATTAGCTTTTCTTTTACGTAGCACATTCACATGTTCTTCTCTACTCGGTCTTCAGCATACAATTCATACAATCATGCATATAAAATGGATTTTGGTATGTATGAAGTTGATAAGCGCCAACACCTGTTGACAGATCATCATGAAAATTCTCACATTAGTTGTACTTTCTCTACTGGTAAGTAGGGGAAGTATTGTATTCCACCCAAAAATTCGATGTCGAGATTTCAACGGAAATATATATTTTGAGGCCCCCTGAATAAAAAAAAAAAAGCATTTTTAGAAAAAGGTCCGTGTGTGTGTCTGTCAGTCTCAGTCTGTGGACAGCATAACTCAAAAACGAAAAGTCGGTTAAAAACCAAAGTTGGCGTTTAAGTTTAATGTCGTTCAAGGATGCGACACGAAGATTTTGAAGAAAATTTTGAGATATTTTTATGACAAATGAAATGTATATCTTGAATTTTCTGGCTATAGCCCCTGTAGTCGTATTTGCTCTGGACGACTTTTGCATAACTGGTAAACCGTTAGAGATAGGCCAAATCATACTATACAACAAATTTAGATCTTGGTAAAATACACAATTTATGTCTCAATAAATTTTCTTGTAGGGTGAACCATTTCGGAGATATTCCATGTTATATGTGTGTGAGTTTCGGAAAACTTAGAACTTTCGTGAAATGGATCATCGTTATTCATTTCTTTTTATATGTTAAGCGTGCAAAGACAACAGAATCTCAAAGCTTTAAAACATTTGACTATCGCACAAAGCCTACTGTATTCCAATATTCCCCTTGCACCTACAAGGTAATAAGCAATAAGATAATTTGTGCAAGTGCTTATCTTAACTAACACGAAGAAGATATAGGAATAAGTGTTTGTAAGAATGGTTAATACAAGAGTAGAGAAAGTCATGTGAGTGCAACACATCAGATTTTTTTCATGGAAGTTTGTAAGCATTTTACTATACAACGTATTCCATTCACATTGTTTGCTCTACTCATTTTTGTTTTACATAACACAATTACGCTTGTTTCTCTACTCCTTCTACAAAAAATCCATACATTTTCTATATGTATGCAATAGAAATGAAACATTAGATTCACACGGTTTTCTTTACTCACTTCTTTAGGAAACAGATTTTTTTTCTCTACTCCCTCTTCGGCAAATGATTCTTACAATTTTCTATATGTTTGAAATATGAATGAAACGTGTTACATCTGCACGGACTTCTCTGTTCACTTTTCTTTTATGCAACACATTCGCATGTTCTTCTCTATTCGCTTGTTAACGTACAATTTATACAATTTTTATATGATTAGAATACAAACGCAACGTATTACATTCACACGGTTTCCTCTGCTAGCTTATATTTTACGTAACACATTCATATGCCCTTTACTTCCTCTTCAACAACTATATACAAATGGATGTTGCTATTATGAAGTTACTCCAACACCGATTGATGGATCATGAAAATTGTCACATCTAATTGTTTTTTTCATAGGGGCTTTTATGCTATCCATTTTACTGTGCAACGTAATACATACATTTACATGGTTTTCTCTACTGAATTTTGTTTTACGAAACACAGTCACATTTCTTTCCCTATTCCCTCTTCTACAAACAATTCATACAATTTTCTACATGATTGGAATACAAATGCAACGTATTGCATTCACATGACCTTCTCTCCTAGTTTTTTCCTGTAGTGTTTGTGATTAACAGTGCGTTTACATAGCGTGTTCCCCGTGTTTTTATTTATTTTGATTGTTTTTGTTCTTTATGGTATACTAAGAGTTTAGCTCTTTATTTAAGCGTATTAAGTAATATTTTTCTTAAACGCTTACAAAGAAACACAAGGCTATTTGGCAAATGCAACCTAAGTCTAGAAGTTGTAGGGATAAATGGTTAAACCGGGTATGTCTGCTAGTTGTTCATTACAACTAAACCAGCTAAGGAAGCGAATATTTGTTTACATTTTAAGCTTCGAAATGGGCAATGTCGATTATATTTTTGCACGAAAACCTCTTTTATCCTAATTTAAAACTTTTTTTTTTATTAAATTATAAGTTTATTATTCAGCCTCCCGACAAGCTCAGAAGTTGTGGAAGATTGCTAAATTAAATCAAAGATATGTTTCAAAATATCGGTCATCATTTTGATATCTGTTATGAATCGAACCTGAATGATCCCTCTGCAAATAAACTTCTGCCCAGTGTGTGGTTGCCCATTGAATTACACAGCACATCTCAAAAGCCTGTAGTAAGTACATATTTCTAAAGATAAATTGTTTTATAATTAACCTTAAGCTTTGCAAATACAAGTGTAATGTAAGGAAAGATAGGACTCACCTGAGACAAGTGATACCTCGAGATGGATTACGTCCAAACTGGCGGCTCCAAATAATTCAGCCTTGGGGAGCGTTTCGGTTCATCAACTGTTAACTCAGTCTAACTTCCTCACTATGCTTGCGTGCTCTTTTATCACTGTTCTTTTTAGTAATGACGCGAATAAATGATTTGCGTTTTTAATTATATCTTACAATTACCGTTATATCTAAGTTTTATGTGTAAACAGTTATCTCTGTTGAGTAATCCTGCTGATATTTACGGAGCCTAATTGCAGCCTTGAAACTGACGTGTATACTACATTTAACATGTGTCTGTTCTGTTAAGGGTGCACCGAAGTGAAAAAGTTGATTTTCTAAAGTATTTAAGTTAGAGATTTCATTGTTTTGCACAGGCATTACTGGCAACTAAAGAAATGAATGTACCAAATTTCATTTCAATATCTAATCAAATTCCTGGTATATTAATTAATTTATATCAATTTTATTGGTATAATCAAAATCCATCTCATCCAACAGATGTTAAACAACAGAGTTAATTTTCACTCTCTCTACTGGTAAGTAGAGGAAGTATTGTATTCCACCCAAAAATTCGATGTCGAGATTTCACCGGAAATATATGTTCTGAGGCCCCCTGAATTTAAAAAAAAAAAAAAAAAAAAAAAAAAAAAAAAAACCACACATTTTTGGAAAAAGGTCCGCGTGTGCGTGTCTGTGTGTCTGTCAGTCTGTGGACAACATAACTAAAAACCTGATGTGTTGCACTCACATGACTTTCTCTACTCTTGTACTAACCATTCTTACACTCTTATTCCTATATCTTCTTCGTGTTAGTTAAGATAAACATTTGTACAAATTATCTTATTGCTTATTTCCTTGTAGGTGCAAGGAGAATGTTAGAATACAGTAGGCTTTGAGCGATAGTCAAATCTTTTAAAGATTTGAGATTCTGTTGTCTTTGCACACTTAACATGTAAAAAAATGAACAACGATGATCCATTTCACGAAAGTTCTAAGTTTTCCGAAACTCACACACATAACAAGGAATATCTCCGAAATGGTTCACCCTACAAGAAAATTCATACAGACATAAATTGTGTATTTTAGCAAGATCTACATTTTTTGTATAGTATGATTTGGTCTATCTCTAACGGTTTACCAGTTAGGCAAAAGTCGTCCAGAGTAAATACGACTACAGGGGCTATAGCCAGAAAATTCAAGATATACATTTGTCATAAAAATATCTCAAACATATGACATTTTAATCAAAATCGTTAAGAGCCATTTTCAAGAAAATCAAAATTTTCGAAAAATTTTCCATGTAAAGGGTAGTTTAGAGTGGGGCTATTTTCTTCAAAATCTTCGTGTCGCATCCTTGAAAGACATTAACCCTTTCATGCCTGAATTATTTTGCTACATATGCCGTTCTTCCTCTAATTCGAAACCGGCAAATGAAATGTATATTTTGAATTTTCTGGCTATAGCCTATGTAGTCCTGTTTAGTCTGGATGAGTTTTGAATAACTCGTAAACCGTAAGAGATAGATAAAATCTTACTGTACAAGAAATGTAGATCTTGCTAAAATACACAATTTATGCCTCAATACATTTTTTTGTAGAGTGAACCATTTCGGAGATATTCCTTGTTTTGTGTGTCAGTTTCGGAAAACTTTCGGGCAACCGAACATCGTTGTTTATTTTTACTTTCTCTACTGGTATGTAGGGGAAGTATTGTATTCCACCCAAAAATTCGATGTCGAGATTTCGCCGGAAATATATGTTTTGAGGACCCCTGAATAAAAAAAAAAGCATTTTTAGAAAAAAGTCCGTGTGTGTCTGTGGACAACATAACTCAAAAATGAAAAGTCCGTTAAAACCAAAATTGGCATGTAAGTTTAATATCTTTCAAGGATGCGACACAAAGATTTTGAAGAAAATTCCTCCACCATATACTACCCTCTACATGGACAATTTTTCGAAAATTTTGATTTTTTCAAAAATGGCTCTAACGATTTTAATTAAAATGCCACATGTTTAAGATATTTTTATGGCAAATAAAATTTATATTTTGAATTCTCTGGCTATAGCCTGTGTAGTCCTGTTTACTCAGAATATCTGTTACATAACTGGTAAACCCTAAGAGATAGACCAGATCTTACTATAAAAATGTGGATCTCGTTAAAACATACAAGTTATGCCCAAATGCATTTTTTGTGGAGTGAATCATTTCGGAGACATTCCTTATTTGTCAGAATTTTGCAATACTTATACACGTTCTCAATTGGTAGGTTAGTATTCATTATTTTACTTTCTCTACAGGTTAGTAGAGGAAGTGTTGTGTTCCACCCAAAAATTCGATGTCGATAATTCACCGGAAATATGTTTTGAGATCCCCTTAATCCAAAAAAGCATTTGTAGAAAAAGGTTCGTGTGTGTATGTGTCTGTCAGTCTGTGAACATAATAACTCAAAAACGAAAATTCGGTTTAAAACCAAAGTTGGTATTTAAGTTTTTCTTTCTAGGATGCAGCAGGAAGATTTTGAAGAAAATACCCCCACCCTAAACTACCCTTTACGTGGAAAAATTTTCGAAAATTTCTATTTTCTTGAAAATGGTTCTATCGATTTTTATTAAAATGCCATACGTTTAAGATATTTGTATGACAAATGAAATGTATATTTTGAATTTGCTGGCTATAGTCTACGTAGTGCTGTTTATTCTGGATGACTTTTGAATAACTCGTAAACTGTAAGAGATGTAAAAAAATGTATATCTCGTTATAACACACAATTTATGTCTGAATAAATTTTTTTGTAGACTGGACCATTTTTGAGATATTCCTTGTTATTTGTGTCAGTTTCGGAAAACTTTCGTGAAATGGAACATCGTTGTTCACTTTTGTATATGTTAAGCGTGCAAAGAGAAGGGGATCTCAAAGCTTTAAAAGATTTGATTATCGCTCAAAGTCTACTGTATTCTAACATTCTCCTTGCACCTACAAGGAAATAAGCAATAAGATAATTTGCACAAATGTTTGAACTAACATGAAGAAGATATGGGAATAAGAGTTTGGAAGAATGGTTAGTTCAGTGAGTGAGTGAGTATTGTTTAAGGGCCCGTCGACAGCTAGGTCACTTGGGCCCCGGTTAGTTCAAGAGTAGAGAAAGTCATGTGAGTGCAACACATCAGATTTTTATCTTGGTCGTGCAAAGAGAATGGAATTTCATCACAGAACGACCATTCATTAAACATTTAACCATACTTAAAACCTACTGTATTCTCCTTGCACCTACAAGAAAATTAGCTATAAGGGACACGGGGACTGACATCTTGGCCAAGAATAACAAAATTTACGAATATCCTAGGAACTTCAGGATTCAGGTGTATAAATAAAATGTCAAGTTCTGCCATTTTTAAGACGCCAGTGCGCGTTTAAATACTTAGGTGTGCAGTTGACAGGGCGGGTAGAAGCACCCAGTGTGATACCTGTTTTGAAACTGTTTTGGAAACATATTACTATACTCCCTTTTTTAAACAAAGATTGCTTTGCAGTACGTATCGTGGCACTGCGAGCCCTGTTTGGGTCGAGTTTCACTGTTTGAGATCGCATTGTAACACTTGAATCAGTTCTCAGAATACAGGTAGCCTGTAAATACATTTAAAATGTATGTTTTCAGAAAACTCAATTTTTCTCAAATTTACATTTTTAAACACATAAAATGAGGCTGGGGCAATAGTTCTGATCCAATTGTAATAAAAAGTTACGTGCATGTAAACCTACTTAAAAAATAATGACGCCAGGCGTGTTTTGAAAATGAGCCTTATTTTATGTTATTGATTAATAAAATAATTAATAACTCTATAAGTAACAATCATATAAATGTGAAACTTGCTACACAGATTACTAGTGGCCTACTTATAGCTTACACAAAATTCTAAGTCAATAGCTTACATATTACAGAACTCTGAAATTTCAGTCCCCTTGTCCCTTGGTAATATATTCTGCAAATGTTTATCTCGGCTAACATGAAGAAGATAGAGGAATAAGTGTTTGTAAGAATGAATAGTACAAGAGTAGAATGTCATGTGAGTACAACACATCAGATTTTTTCGTTTTAAAAAGGGACTTATTGTTCTATAGCATTACTGCCGATTGGTACACAATGTCTGTTTATCGAACATTTATGTACATTATAACACTCTGATTTCTGAACTGTCTTGGGAAGAGTGGCATCTTCATTGTTTTAAGGTATGGATTCGTCTAATGCAACAATTTACTGATGTTTAAGGGGGATATTCTCAAAAACAATAACATCGCTTACATTTTTTAAAATTCACCTTGTTTGATTTTCTAAAAATTTTAAGTGTCGCCCTCGTATTCCTTTATGATTTTGTTTCTAATGCTGTTTTTTAAAACATAAATTACGTTTCTGCTTCTGTCCTTGTTACATATCTAAGTGCCTTTTTTACCTGACCTTTACTACCTTTTTAGTGCTTTGACATCCGGTCTCTGCTGATAAATATGGAACATTTTTCACCAGCGGCTCGTGAAATAGCATATGCTTCATAATACTTCTAGACTATGAGCAAATTGGTACAACTGCAGCCTCTCCCAATAGTAGTAGTAGTTGTTATAATAATAATAATAATAATAATAATAATAATAATAATAATAATAATAATAATAATAATAATAATAATAATAATAATAATAATAATAATAATAATAATAATAATAATAATAATAGTAATAATAATAATAATAATAATAATAATAATAATAATAATAATAATAATAATAATAATAATAATAATAATAATAATAATAATAATAATAATAATAATAATAATAATAATAATAATAATAATAATAATAATAATAATAATAATAATAATAATTTATTCCCGCGTCATAAAGTACTTAGTACTTAAATTGTAAGTTACCCTTGGTGGAAGTACTTATCTCTTGTGCCAGATTCTCTTTGTGATCTACCGACAAAAATATGAATCGATTGGAGAATTCAAGTGTTACCGGCAAGTTATTACAGTAGCTCAGTGGTTAGAGCAACCACACAAGAAGCGGACGGTCTATGGTTCAAATCCCGGCTGTGGCATTGAATTTTTCAGTGCCGATTCCACCTCTCAAACGCTGCCCGCGTAAGGCTTGTGCGTTTAAAAACACCAGCAGTAAGCTTGTTGGCATAAAGAAATAATACAAACTACACCCCAGCGCAACAGCCCATTAAAAGCCAAGGTTTGCCGCCCAGCCGCTGCGTCCCCGATCTCTCCCACTACTGGCGTCATTGGTGGGGTGCAATACTGGAGGGTGGTACGTGGTCAACATCCCGGTCGCTCCCGGCCAGTTATGCGGCCTTCTCGACCTGATAAATAAATAATAATTATATAATATCAAGTTTGGTATTTAACCAACTTTTCATTTTTAACTGTGTGTTTAATAGCATTCAAGGAAAATCTGATGTGATCACTTTCTCTGGTCACACTTATACAACTATTTTTAAAACTGACTATCCTTTTGTCTACTTCATGTTAATTGAGAAAAAACATTTGCATAAAGTGTCTTACTGCATAGTTCCTCGTAGGTATAATAGAAATAGGGGAATACAATAGGCTTTAAGTGATAGTCAAATCTTTTAAGCGCTGGTCGCTCTGTGATGATTTTGAAATTCCGTGCTCTTCGTATAGACAAGAAACTTAAAAACGAATAACCTCTTTCTGTTTGAGAAAAGTATAAGTATTTGGAAATGCAATAGTATAATAAACAATAATAAGTAATATTTCGGAAGTGGTTTGCTCAAAGGAAAAATAAAAAGTAAAGAGAAACAAATAGTGTACTTTAACGAGATCCACATCCTTTATGTAGTAACATTTTATCTTTTATTGCTCAGAATGAATACATGATAATGTCGGGTTGCAAGAAAACTGCCATGTAAGTAGCTACTCCCTTCTTTAGTTAGTGACTAGGTAAACTAGTGAAGTCTCTAAACTTCAGTGAGTTGCAACAAACACATCAGACAATTCGTTTGCTACTCCCGTCTTCAAGAAGACCAGATGTATTTCGATAGAACCGGCGTAGTCGGTTACATAGTTGCCTTAATCACACATATGATGTCACTGCAGCAGTCGATTGCCACGAATTCGAGTATTCGTGGTGGACGAAGCGGCGTCAGGGCGGGTTTTCTCCGGGTGCTCCGGTTTCCCCCGCCATCTCATTCCACCGGTGCTCCATCTTCATTCCATGTATCATCAGTGTCACCGCCTGCGGTGCCGTAGTAGTAAAAGCGGGCGTTAAACACTACAACGAATTCGAGGTTGCACTTCTAATTTTGTTGATAAAGTCGTTTCGTGTTTTCTGCAAGCCAAAACGTAGAACAAGAGGAATAGAAGTAAACT
The DNA here is from genome assembly GCA_030765045.1 of Tenodera sinensis. Classification (NCBI taxonomy): domain Eukaryota; kingdom Metazoa; phylum Arthropoda; class Insecta; order Mantodea; family Mantidae; genus Tenodera; species Tenodera sinensis. The sequence continues at coordinate 30,659,311 of CM060967.1, forward strand.
TTTCTCTTAAAGGAACAACATATTGTCAGCATTAACTTTAGAAAATAAGAATAGTATAAAATAAAGTCACGGGTGCAGTTACGATTGAAGTAGAACATAAAATACAAAATGATTATCCGGGCTTGTGGGCCGTGGTCTAGTTGAAGGAGATTTTCCACTAGACCACGACCCACAAGCCCAAATAATCATGTTGTATTTTATGACTAGGGCCGTGAAAGCTTGCGCAATTTGAAGTGAGACAGTTTGCAACGTGGAGCTATGTCCCCAGAATGCAGACTGCTTGGATTTCAATAGAAAAGTAATTAATTAGTGGAAAAGTAACTTGTCCAGGCTTTTGAAGTTTCGTGTAACTGTAGTTTACAGCACCGATAACATAGGAGAAATTACTGATCATAGAACTCTTATCTCACAGTTCGTAAATAGATAATTTCCTTGGCCGTGAGGCATATGTATGTATTGTAACCTCATTCGCAATGTTGGGGTTCAAATGTCTTATTATTCTATACTGTGCATTTGCAAACATGAATATGATGTCCTATCATACTGTGAAATCCTCATGTTATGTAATAACGAATGGTGATCAACAAATGATTGGTTCCGTGTAACCAACAGCTGATTTTGTGGCAACATGGACATGTATGTACCTATATGCTTCTTGCAGTCAGTTTTTCACTCTGTAATTCTACTACGTGCAAGATATCCATGGATGTTTGTTTGGAGAACCTAAATATAACTTTAAATTCTAGGTTGTCATAATCTTGAAAGGTATTGAACTATATCTAAAATTCCTCGGTCTTGGTAGAAATGCAGGTTATGATTTCGTATTTTGCTAAAACACTTCATATCGCAGTATTAAAATAAGGAGAGAGGAAGCTTTTCATTTTATCGCATTGAGTACGATAGCTTGTCAAAACTGGAAACACGCATTACTGCTAGAAGTACTGATCAAAAGTATTTTGTGGTGAAAAGGGGTTTTCAGGACATCCAATCTTAAACTAAATACACTCAGATATAATATAACCTCTTTCTGAGACAAGATTGTATAATGAATTATAATTATCCACACATCAATTGACAATAATGCATACATCAATAGTTTTTATTTACTTGTATCTAAGGATGTCATAATACGAAAAAAATTAAGAGGAAACCATGCGATGAAATTAATAATGGCGGCTATTCACTAACTGTTTATAGATCCAAGGTACGATATTTAGTGATAGTCGATTGAATAGTGTTGTAGATTGGTCATGCAACTCATTTCAGAGGCAAATGAGCATTTTAGCGGTAAAGAAATCTCTAAGTGCTTTCTTGCAAACCAGCATTAGTGTAATAAATATGTCCTGTGCAATTATTGTCAATGAAGAACCGTTTCTTCGAAAAAATATTGTGTGAAGAATAATGTAATTCATTTCTGCTTTAATTCGAATGAATTCAGTCACAATTTTACGTTAAAATGTCATGCAAAATTTAATTTCTAAGAGAGATTTGGTAACGCCACGTTAACATGTGCTTAACTTCATTCGAATTAAAATAAAAAGGTGTTACAGCACTGTTCACACAGTGTCTGCACGACAATTAGTGAAATAATAAACCATTTACACACACACACAGACACACTCACACATACACACACACACACACACACACACAAACACACACACACACACACACACACACACACACACACCTTTTTCTAAATATCCTTTCTCTTTGATTCAGTAAGTCTCAAAACATGTATTTTGAATTTTTGGGTGGAGTACAACACTTCCTCTGCTTACTATATGTATGTAACAGAGAAAGTAAAAGAAACATACAAACTGCTAAAGCCGCCACTGGAACACCCAGTATGGTCGACTCGAGAAGCTATCTCTGTTCAGTGTGGACAGTACTCGTTAAGATCTAACAGCATTATTAGTTTAGTCTTGTCACACAGAGACAATGAATGCTTCACTTAGTTACTGGCACAAACTTGGTTCCGAACCCTTGCTTCCCCTGACCATTGGCAAAGTGCTTGACGACGTGACGAATCGCTGGCCTGACAGAGTGTCTGTGCTGTCCAAGTATCAGAATCACATCTTCACGTTCACCGAGATCCGCCAAAGGGTAAGTCACGTGACACAATGATACTGTTCCACCTTAATATATAGTAGTACCCATCCCTTAACGACCACACTCCAAGAAGTTGTAAAACTGCCCTTCAATCTTCTTCCGCTACTAATAACATGAACACAATAGAGAGGGTTCTTTAATATACTCTTACAGTCGTTTACAGTTGTGTATTCAGGGTGTTAGTAAAGATTCGGTTTGTTAAATTACTCCTCAGTGACCGAAGTAAGAGTTCTGTATGAGGAAGGCTTTAACGGGTGATGGGTGACACTGCGTACTAGAGTAGCTACAAAACAAGAATGAACATGGGTCCAGCCAATACAGTGATGTTACTCTCGGCGTTGCCAGTTGCCCAGCGAGCGGGCGACAGGGATTGACGATACGTCTTTGTTACACTGAAACCGCCTTGCGCGTAAACAAGTTAAAATCTCCGAGGTGCTGTAGTTATAGCAAGTAGGACATTCACCCTTGTCGTATAAATCATCAGTTGTTCTACGTAAAATACGCTTTTGGAAATCGTCTAAGTTGGTTGTACGTTTTTTCACTACTTGATGTTTTCCAGGAGACCTAAATGTGGGAACTTCTGATTCTTGTCATCGTTAAAGAAGGTTTTCATAGAGCGAGCACTCACATGGCAAGCTGGAGCCGTTAATTCTCGACTCTGAGTAAAATTTGTACGTTCGGAAACTTCTTTAATTGACAGCTGCTTGGAAAACGAATACGCGTGAAAAACAATATTTCTGGCCTGCTTATGTAGTCTTCCGAGTTTTCTAGTAGTCACTACTACGCATACTTGCACTGCGCTTGCTAAGCGACTTTTAAAACCAGTCTGCACTGTTAAAGGATCACTACTTTACTGAATGTAAGTTACAAAATGCTTCAGCTGTATGGTGTGTGACTTCACAGTGACAGATTCTTCGCTTTTGGTTAGGCATCTTATCTTTATTTATCTCCGAAACTCACAAACATGGAGTTTGGACATTTACCCTCAAACAAAATAGCTATGTGAAATAGGGAAAACAAAATAACTATTCTGAGCGCGCAAAGAAATTAGCAGTAGGGTTCGACAAAGCGAGCCTGTACGCGTGTTTTAACTGTACAACACCGCACGCATCTCATTGGCTGGTCAGTGATAGACCAACTACGCCTAGCTCCGCCTTATGTTCATTCCTGTTTTGCAGTTACCTTATATATAAAAGTATGTGTGTGAGTGTGTATGTGTGTGTTCCTTATAGGCTTCTGCACCGTTGCAGTGCATTCGACCAAACTTGATGCAAATGGCCTTTGACACAAGGCGAAAGTAATTGTTGTGTAACTTGGAATTCGAAATTCCACTCCATTTCACAAGTTAATTATTTAATTTTATTTAGTACCTACAAAAACTCGCAACACCATCTGTACTTTTGTCAACGATAATTGTAGTAAGTCGGACATTGCCAAAATAAGGACAACTGCTTATAAATAATAACAAAGGAATAGCGAGTTCATACAATATTCGTTGATTTCTCTGACATAGGTCATGGAATAGCAAATTGGTCTTGATTTTGTTATGATCTCTTGTGTTTTCTTACTAACAGGTTATGCAAAAGACTCCGAACCGGCTGCGCTGTATTTTAACTGTACACGTCCTCGGCACCCATCGCCAACTGTCGCTGTCAAAGAACAGCGCGGATGAAACCATACATTTTTAAAACTACTTTTAAAAGCTTAGCCTACCAATGTTATTAAAGGAGATGCTGAAACTGGCCACCGTCGTTGCCCATACATTTTTGGCACCTCTTTAGGAAACTATCCTTCACTTGCCGTTACGTAGTTCGCATAGAGAAATGCTGGCAATTTCCCGGCAGATATTTTGTTTTAATTCTTCCAGGGTGTGTGGGTTTGCCTTGCACACTTTGATGTTTAATTTAAATACCAACGTTGGTTTTTAACCAGCTTTTCGTTTTTTAGTTTGCTGTTCACAGACGGACGGTCAGACAGACACACACACACACACACACACACACACACACACACACACACACACACACACACACACACACACACACAGAGAGAGAGAGAGAGAGAGAGAGAGACCTTTTTCTAAAAATGCTTTTTTTGGATTCAGGGGGCCTCAAAACATATATTTTCGGTGAAATCTTGACATTGAATTTTGGGGTGGAATACAATACTTCCTTTACTTTACTATACGCAGTAGAGAAAGTAAAACAGTAATTTTCTAAAAAGATCTATGTGCTCGTATGTAATACTTTAATAGTTACATTTTCTGTCATAGTACTAATATTCAGATACAGTTTAATTCCAATTCTTAACTGTTGTTTATGCCCACATTCACTTACGCATACCCTGAAGGAACGATCCCATATATCACCACAGTAGCAGCCGGTAGCAGGTTCATCAAAGATGGAGATATTAGAGGTGTTATCAAATTTTTAACTTCTCTACCATGTACATAAAATTCAATATCGATATTTTATTGGCAATATATTTTTGAGGCTCCTGACTAAAAAGACGCATTTTTAGAAAACTATTTGTGTGTGAGTGTTTTTAATATGGTAGAAACATTAAGCGATGGAGAAAACACACTACACAGAACATTTAGATCTTTTTAAAACATACATTTATTTCAAAGCACTTTTTGTGGCAAATGCCATTTTTGAGATATCCATAAATTAATGGATAGATTTGTTCAATAGTTCATCTTTTAAAGTCCTGTCAATTTTCATTTGTTTCTCGTTATTACATGGAAAGAGTGTAGAATTTTATGGCCAAAACATACTAGTTCTTGAACATTTGTTGTCACTGTTTCCTTTATATCTACAATGAAATGTGTACTGTATCCATTTGTGTAAGTGTTTATCTCGATTACAATTAAGTAGATAGGAGAGTAAGCTTTTGAAAGAATGAGTTTTGCACTCGCCAAACAATAAAAGACATGTATAATTTCATAACACGTGAAATGTATGTGTTCAGTTTTCTGGGAATGGACTCTGCCGTCCTGTTCATTGAATGACTTTCGTATAACTAGTAAACTATAAGAAATTTACGAAATTTTGCTACCTACATAACACATGTAGATCTCATTAAAATACACAATTTATACAAAGTAAGCTATTTTTGTGGCATTAACAATTTCCGAGATATTCCTTTGTTATTGGTTTGCACTTTCGAATATCTATTCTTTCACATAGTATGCTGTTATTTTTTTTCTTTTTTGTTTGTTTTTCATGATCATGCGTGGGACACGGAATTTCAAAGCTGCTTTTTAAAAAGCTGACAATCGACTTTGACCTAATGTATCCTTATACTTACAATAAAATGTGCAACTGGGTAATGAAAGTTTGTGTCCATCAATTAGATGTAGGTAGAAGAATATGCGTTTATAAGATAGTTTGTAGAAGAATGAGTAGCAAAAGTAAGGTGAATATTTTTCTTTCCCTTTCATTATGTGACCATTCTGTTTTTTACAGGTTAATGCCTTGGCAGCAGGACTGGTGCGCCTGGGCCTAACCCCTGGTGATCGACTGGCTATATGGGGCCACAATTCCAGCCAATGGCACTGCGCATATTTGGCTGCTGCCAGCATTGGAATAATAGTGGTCAGTACTTAAAGGTGTTGTTACATATTTTATTAATACTCGTAATTATTTGAATACATATTTTTTACAAATATGTACGAAGCGCTTTCGGAAATGATTTACAATTAGGAATAGACTCTCATATTCTCGATACTTGGTGGTATTACATCAGATACGTCTAATACCTTGAGATAAACTTTCAATACTTTTACATTTTTACGTTTTGCAGAGTTGTTGCATTTAACTTTGTGCTAGATAAGGAATGAAAAGAGTCGAGACTTGACATTGTGTGCTGGACTACGCTATAGTTCTTGGTTGATTTTGACTGCGTTTTCTGTGAGTATTCTATAGGCTCTTGTGTCTAAATAACACACGCAAAATGTGTTCAAAAATACTGAAATCATTTACCTTTTTAAAAACTAATTCTTTTCTGAATTTATGAACTTTTTCAGTGTCACTCTCATAGCGACATCTTGATTCAAGAATGCTTCATCTTCAAAGTCGACTCTTTCTTTGAGCAAGATTGCAATGCCGAGGCATTTCAACAGTCAAGCAATGGGGAGCCCACCTCTTCCTTAAATCATTAGTCAAAATAAGGTGCTGCTGGAACCCCCGTGGCACTAAAACAGGCATGGGCAAAATCGGCTCAAAAGGATACTCCACTGAAACGCGTTCTTGCCTCACCGGCCATCCCTCCCCTTCACTGCTGTTCAGCTTTACCTTTGCTTCGGATACGCCTCATTCAGTGGCAAATATGGCTTCGTCGGGACGTCTGTTTCATAAACAATGGTAGAGAGCATTTTTTTTAAGTTACAAAGACAGAAAAGTTTGCTGTTTAATATGCGGATTTCAATTTGCAAATATAAAGCGTTACAATATCAAACGCCACTATGGTCATAAGTATAAAGCAAACTTTGGTAATCTTATAGGTATTTATTTTCAATCTCAAAAGATAATTTCTGAATGCTCCTATTTGTAAACTTATAAAAGGGGCGAAATGATTCCAGTTTTTAGAGGTTTAGTTTATTTTCTGGAGTTGAACTTATCTTAAAAGTTGAGTGCATATTAGGTCTATTTGATGCAATTTAATGTGTCATACTATTTGTGAAGTATATTTTAAATTATTTCTCTTAGGGTTGGAGAGAAAACGTAAGATTCACAAAAGAAAATTGAAGTCATACGCATCTCTGAGTGAAAGCTCCGGAGAAGATATGCGCAAGCTATAGATAAGCTATTGTGTTTTGTGTTTCACAGTTTGAGTACAACAATGAGTTTAAAACCAAACGATTTATTATATTGATCAAATAGTTTTAAAATATGTTAAGGCTAAATAGCAATGGAACTTTACTGCTTTATTGTGAACGAGAGACAATTTAGTATGTTAATTATAAGGCAGCATAAGAATATTACGTGGATAAGATAAAGGAAGATTATGAACTAGAAGATTACGTAATTTGCCTAACCTAGTAGGTGGCTGTAATAATTATTGTATGCAAAATATGTCTAACATAAACAAAATAGTTAATAGCGGAACAAAGACGCCACTGCGCTTGTTGTATCAAAACAACCTTTGTCACTCGGCAAGAGAATGTGGGGTGAGAACGGCACGTTCAATCGCTACCTCTCCTCTCGTGCCCGTGCCTGCTCTAAAAGTTTCTTCACACATTGCACGGCGATCTTCTTCAAAAGCACGTGCTCCGCACTTCTTTCATACGTTGATGCTCTCAGCCTTTCCGTCTTGGTTCATTGTATCTGCTCACAAGGCCATTAGCCCAATAAGAAGCTGTACTTCGTCCGCTTGAACCCGCCACAAACTTCACTCAAAGTACACATATTAGAACAGGCTATTGATACAATGAATATCGTACCTGCCTTCAACTGTAATTTAATTCACTAGTGTTATAATATTCAATCTGTGGTACTGCTAACCTGTTCATTAATTATGACATTTTTCTCGCAGAATAAAAAATCTGATGTGTTGCACTCAGATGCCTTTCTCTACCTTGTACTAACTATTCTTACAAACAAGTATTGCAAAACTCACACAAATAATAAGGAATATCTCTGAAGTGGTTCACTTTACAAAAAAAGCATTTGGATATAACCTGTTTTAACGAAAGCTACATTTTTGTATGGTAGGTAAGATTTGGCCTATCTCTTAGGTTTACCAGTTATGCAAAAATCATCAAGAGTAAACAGGACTAATGGGCTATAGTCAGAAATTCAAAATATGCATTCCATTTGTCATAAAACATTTTAAACATATGCCATTTTAATCAAAATTGTTAGAGCCACTTTTGAGAAAACCAAAATTTATGAAAAATGTTCCATATAAAGGGTAGTTTAGGATGGAGGAATTTTCTTCAAATCGAACCGTTCGCCTACCACCTAGGCGGGACTCGCATGTGGTATTCATGGTGGACGAAGCGGCGTCTGGGCGGGTTTTCTCCGGGTCCTCCTGTTTCCACCGCCATTCATTCCACCAATTTCTCCATTATCACCCTTCCAATCATCCATTTTGTCTGCATTTCATATCATCCTCTTGCTCACTATCATACCTGGTGCTGGGCTGACCACCTGCTTCCAGCTCCTCACTCTGTCTGGTCCAGAGGTCCCTGTGCTCCCTGACAGGCGTCTGACCCTTGGCACTGGCTTGTAAGTCCTAGGGGTGTAAGTCCTACATAAGGGGAGGGTAATCAGGGAAAGAGTGTTCATGTCGCATCCTTGAAAGATATTAAACTAAAATACCGAATTTGGTTTTTAACCGACTTTTTGTTTTTGAGTTGCGCTTTTCACAGACAGGCAGACAAACATACTCACACGCGCGCGCGGTCTTTTTCCTAAAAATGCTTTTTTGTTATTCAGGGGGCCTTAAAAGATATTTGCGTTGAATTCTCGACATCGAAAGTTTGGACGTATACAATACTTCCCCTACTACAATGCGCAGTAGAGAAAGTAACATTGCGATTCAGCACTCATTTATGAATACCTGGGATGGGGAGATGAAAGACCCTGAACCCCTGGCTCCGGTGCTCCTGACATGACGTAGATTATCATAATCTCCATATAATAAAAGAAACAGCATAATCAGGGCATTGTTGCAGGCTAAACTGGATCCAGCTGCGACGCCAAAAGAGGTACTAAAAAACCTAAAGAAGATTGAACCAAGAGCCATAGTGTGTGCGGAATATTATGAGACAAACAACTGTGTAGAGCCAGTGAGACATATCAGGTCTCAACTGGGAAATCCCATTGTGATAGCGATCAGCGACAAACATTATCCGTAAGTATGGTATATGTTAAGAGGGCAATCCAAAACGTTTTAGATTGCCTTGTTTCTAAAAACAAATGAAATTTGTTTATCCTTAGCAACTGCCTTCTAATATTGATTACCAAGTAGTTCGTTTGATTTGCTTTAATAGTTTGTTAAGACTTATCATCACTTATAATATATTGCGATATAAGGATGTCAAGTTATTTTTACTGACCAAGGAAACGTTTGAAAAGACGAGACGCAGTCGATTCGAGGATTAGTGAAAACACTTAACACAGATATATTGCATAAAATTCTATCTTGGACATAATTACTAATTTAATATGGCGTTCGAATGAAATGTGAAATACTAACCTTGAAATGTAACATTCCTCTTGCCATGGTGTATTGATGGTTCAACTTAATTAGCATATGGGTCATTCAAAAATTAGTGTTGCAAATTAGTAGCAACACTGGCTGCATTTGGCGCTATCAGCGGTAAATCATGTAAGCTGATAACAATGAAAAATAAGAGCACCTAATGTTTGTTAGCTGTGAGCTTGAAGACAATTTTATTTAATAAGACATATTTAGTAAGTTTAATTGTAGACTGTCATCTTTAGTGCTCTAAATATGTTTAGTAAATTCGAACAAAGATGCTTCTTAAAACTGAGATTGCAAGAGGTATCAATGCTCGACAATGCCATACAGAATTATTGGAAGCTTGTGGTAGACAGACTTTACCACCCTGGCTAGGTGGGCAAAGCATTTCGTAGAGGAAGGGAAGACGTTCATCAAAAACGTGGAGCTGACAGACCGCAATCAGGAAGTGATGTTCATGTGAATGCTGTTAGAGCACTGCTGGAAGAATATCGTCGTTGGACTTGTATTGAACTAGCAAGGGAAGTTGGAGTTCCTCCTGGTACGATTCTCCACATACTTAAAAACAAGTAAAGGATGTGCGCTCGATGGGTTCCACACAATCTTACAGAGGAAACAATGTGGCAGAGGATGGAAACAGCGAGATTACACTTAGAGCGCTATGAACGTGAGTGTTTTCTTCGAGGTATCATCATAACATTAGATGAAACCTGGGTTCGATGCTACCAATCAAAATTAAAGAGACAATCAAATGAGTGGCGGCCCATTGATTCACCACAGCCAAAAATGTATCAACAAGAACATGTATCCACTTAAAGTTATGTTCATTGTTTCTTATGATTTTGACGCTGTTCTTATCACTCATTCAGTTCCTCAAAGAAGTTGTGCTAATGATGCATATTACAGTCACTTTATGGAACACCATTTACGACCAGCTGTGCGTCGTAAACGTCCAATCCTGAATTCTCATCCCATTGTGTTACATGATGGTGCTCGCTCTCACACGTCTGCCCCTGTTGTTAATTTACTTCGCAGTTGGAACTGGGACATTCTGGAGCATTCTCTATACTCCCAAATATGAGCCCATGTGATTTTGACCTTTTTGTGAAAATGAAATGATCACCTAGAGGAGTTCGCTTTAGAACCAGACAGGCAGTAGAGCAGTCTGTTCGAATATTAGGACAATAAGACTCTGTGGATGGCGTCCGTCGGCTCCCTGATGTGTGGAGGCGAGTTCATGTTGGAAGAGATTACTTCTAAGCACTGCAATAATGTGATAGCTCCAAAATGTTCCATTTGTTGTTAATTCAAATGTTGCCAATGAATGACCTATGTATTAACTATAGCATCTTATGTATCTCTCTTTAGATTTTTCAGGTATGAGAGAAGTACAGCCTATTTTCCAACTTAATTCGATTTCAGAATCAGCACACTCGTTCAAGCTAGCCGCCATGGTTACTATGTGTAATTATTGATTTGAGCACGGCCTACTCTGTTTATCTCGCAGAACATGTATTAAGATTCTGTGATAGGAGGCCATGATCAACAATACGAAAGTTTTGTTTTGATAAGTACTCCAGAAAATTAAGTTATTTAGCCGTTAACATATTTAATATTTGTTCTTTATAGGCTTAAGAGTATATATATATATAACATTCGGATTCATTAGTGTATTATAGTCATTACTTCGAGTGCCATAATAGTGTTTGGTGAAAATCATTGAGTACAGAGTCGACACCGTTTTGACTGAATTATATTTTATATATAATGGAACCAACAGAATCAGCACTTGAAGTGTTATCAAGAGCTGCTACAATGGTTCAAGACGGTTCATCTACTGAACACAATCTACTAGCATCTACCACATCTACTAGCCTGGTGCATTCTCCACCCTCTTCAGCATCGGAAGAACAACACAAGCGTCTTTGTGTTGCAGCACCTCCATCAAATATTCCAATAGCCCCACGTTATGCTATTCCTACGCATAATCGCTTTCAGCCGTTAGAAGATAACGCTGGAATGGAAACTGCTAACCCGATTAGTTCCGTCTCCAAAGAGCGCATTCCACCCATTTGTCTAAAAGATATTCAAAATTATCAATTGCTTTTACATTATATCAAGCAACATGTTACATCTGAGTTTCATACTGAGTTGCGTGGGCCTATTATAAAATTATATTCTTCCACCTCTTCTGACTTTCGTAATCTCACCAGGTATTTTACAAGCATTAACCAGCAATACTTTACATACAGAAACCCGACCGATAAACTTTTCTCAGTGATCATTAGAATACCTTGTTCTCTCACCATTACAACGACAGTTGGACTGATTCGAGTGCTTTATTATTTTAAATTATAACGCATGCAATATAAATAAGAGGGCAATTTATTGAGGTAGTAAAAATCACAAGTAGGTTTGATTATATTTTATATCTGTATTAATCAAAATATTGTTAAGTTTAAGGGTGTGAAAATGCTAGCGGCCTAGGTCTTAAAAGTACATAATATAGGAAGGTAGGTTAAGTTGGTAGATGTGGATACGGGATAATTCATTTAGCTGTAGTGTCAATATAACCGGAAAGACTATGAAATCCTACTATTTCCCCAAAAAGACGTTGTCACCCAAAAAATGAATTGGACAAGAGAAGATTTCCGAGCTATGATATTTTTATTATCATTTTTAAACCATCATGACGCCCAACACTGTGAAGAACGATAAACTAAAAAACGAATAAAGAGAAAATTATAAGCATATGAAAATTCAAACACACACAAATAAGTAACTCCATAAAAATTGAATTGACATAAATTGTGTATTTTAACCGCATCGACATGTTCTGTGTAGTAAGATTTTGTTTTACGGTTTACCATTTATGCAAAAGCCAATGAGAATGAAGAAGGCTTCTGAGGACATTTCCAGAAAATTCAAGATATAAATCTTTATTGGCATGAAAATATCTTAAATATATGATATTTTAATCAAAATCATTGGAGCCATTTTTCTGAAAATCAAAAAATTTTAAGAAGGTTCCATGTAAAGGGTGGTCTGGAACAGGGGATTTTCTTGAAAATCTTTGTGCCGCATCCTTGGAAGATGCTCAACTTAAGTACCAAGTTTGGTATTGCACCTGTAAGAAAATACGTAATAAAATATGTATACAGGCGTTTATCTCGATTAACATGATAAAATATTAACTTCCAGCGCAACAACCCTTCGCGGGCCAAGGTTTAACACCCAGTCGCTGCGTTCTCTGCCCACTATAGGCGTCATGAGTGGGGTGTAGAACTGAAGGGTGGGAGGTGGTTAGCGTCCGGAGTCCTCCCGGCCGGCTGTGCGGCCTTCGCGACCTGGGGTTGCTATTCCTTGATCAATTGGCCGCTCCAGGACCTAACGAGGCTGAGTGCACCCCGTACTAGACCTCACGCCGCTACTAGAGATCGAACCCGGATCCTCCGCGCCAGAGGCAGGCGCGCTACCACTGCGCTACGGAGGTGGTCATATTAACACCAAGTAGATAGAATTAAATGCGTTTTTAAGAATAGTTTGTACAAGAGTGAGTGTAGAAGCTTATGTGAGTGCACTCATAAGATTTTTTTGTTGAATGTTTAAACTGTATGTTTCAGAGATACCATTCGCTTTGAAGACGTGTTTTCGGCTGTAACACCTGAACTGTTGAACAAGGTTCAAGAACTGAAGAATCTGGTTCAGCCAGACCATGGTTGTGATATTCTCTTCACATCGGTAAGAATTTTCACGTGGTTAACCTTTATCAGCATACATGCTATCTGCGATGTGTCCCACCCAAATATTTAACATTGAGATTACACTGGAGGCCAAAAAATGTCTGATGTGTTATATTCACGTGACCTTCTTTAGACACTCTTCAGGAAACTTTCTTACAAAAACTTTATGTTCTATCTACTTCTTGTTAATCAAGATAAGCAATTATAGAAATGATTTCATTACTTACTAGCTGAATTACCTGGCGTTGTTGGTCGTTTGACGGTTTGTCCCTACAGCTTTTAAAGTTAAGTTGCACTTGTCCAATAGACTTGCATTTCTTTGATAGCATTTAAAACGATTTCTGGATACACTTAAACAAAGACCCAATTAAAAATCCTAGGAAACTATAAAGAAGAAAAAAGAATAAACAAAACGAGAAAATAAAAAGCACAAGGTAACACAATTCAAAATCGCCGTTAAAAGATTACAAATACCAGAGGAGGAAATTGAACATGAAATATGAGTTACAACACATGTAGTTAAGAAGCAGGATGTCGCATATGCCACTTTTGCACAACTTTAAGTAAGTGTTAACTTATTATTTTATAATAATTATTTGCAAAAAAACATCAAATATCATCAAACCGATTTCGGTTACCATTCATTCAATAGTTATTGTGCAAGCAGAATTTATAGTAGTGTCAAGTGTTAGTTTACTTAGCTTCCTAATGACACGCCAAGGCCCAGGAGGGATGTATGCGGTTGGGGTCAAAAAATCAATTTTGTGTTTATCAGTTTATAAATTAGTTGGATACCATGAGAATATGATCCAAAAGTTTCAAGCTTATATTCCACCTAGAACTGTGTTAAAAATGTGTTTGTTTAAAGGGTTGCATGAGGTTACACCCCCATTCTGTCAGATATCACTCACAAAAAACAAATAATTACTTCCACTTTCTTTCCTATTTGGGCGGGCACACTTTCAGAAAGTATAGTTACCTGGTTCAAGAAGACTGTGGCAAGATGGCAATTTGTGTGTTTTGTTTTTAAACAGATCTGCTACAAGTTATGCTTACGGCCAACATTAAACAGTTTTTCCCAGGTACATCATGTTCTCATTTTTCTTTCTCAGTTTGCCGAAACTTACATTTCCATTATGTAAGGTACCTGTTTCTCCAAAAGTAATTAAGCTATTGCACTGAAATTTTGCACAGTTATTAAAGATACCAAAATGCATTTTTCTGTGGAACAGAATTTTACTAAAGTTCTTAGAAGGTAAGCTATTGAGAAATACATGTGATAAAAATAATCCTAAAAATGAACAAGATAATAAAATATTTTTTAAAAAATAACCAAGACGTTTAAAAAAATTCTGTTCCACAAGATTTCTTATTTATCTCTACGTAATATCTGAAAAAAAGCTGAAAAGAATTGCTTCAGTAGTTTTCAAAAAAAGTGTACCCTAATTTGATCCTGTATTTTACATATTTTAATCACCATAAATTAAATATTAAGTAATCATTTGTTTTGAAATTTTCTGGACATATTCTACATGTAGCCTTCTAACAGGGTGCAAAATTCTATCTCAAACAGAAGTGAAGTTATGTTAAAGTTTGTATGGGGCTGCATTTTCGCATACGTCCCCCCTTAAAAATATATTAAATTTGTTTTATCTGGTATCCTATAGAAATGTATACAAATAGCATTCTTGGATGATGGGCTTTCCGATTATGTTGACATTACAGCTAAATAAATTATCCCGTATTCACATCTACCAACTTAACCTACCCTGCTATATTACACCCTTAAACTTAACAATTGACTTTTACGACCTCAATAATTGTTTTCTTATTTATATTGCATATGTTATAATTTAAAAGTATAAAACACTGGAATCAGTCCAACTTTTGTATTATGCAGTCACTGAATCTAAAGACACGTTCTACTAGATAAACAGTGTAGGCCGTGCTCAAATCAATAATTACAGATAATAATCCTGGCGGTTAACTTGAGCGAGTGTGTTAATTCTGAAATCGAAGAAAATTGGAAAATAGCTGTACTTCTCTCATGCCTGACAAATCTAAAGAGAGATACGAAAGATGCTATAGCGTTTTTAAAAATTGGTTGAATGAGGAGGAAGCAGAAATAAATAAAAAACATTGCGTGCCTATTTTATAGATAGGAGTTAAATATTGAAATCTGCGGGTAGCTTATGGTCTGAATATTCATTCATACGCCATATTAAATTACTAATTATCTCGCTAAACATTATTATGCTACACACGTGAGTTAATTGTTTTTACTAATCCTTGGTTTTAATATTTTCCTCTGTCCAATAAAAGTCACTTACCATACTTATATTGCAATATAGCGTGATGTCAGTAATTACACGGCGTTTACCTTGGCTTGACAGTTTATCCCTACGATAATGGCCCGAAGGTTGAAGTTACATAAAACTTCAAAACACTATAAACACATCATATACATAAATGTAATAATAATTAATAATAATAATAATAATAATAATAATAATAATAATAATAATAATAATAATAATAATAATAATAATAATAATAATAATAATAATAATAATAATGATGATGATGATGATGATGATGATGATGATGATGATGATGATGATGATGATGATGATGATGATGATGATGATGATGATGATGCCGAGAAAATAACTACTATGCAAAAGCCCTTTTGAACAACCACAAATACCAGAGTTTGTAAATATGGTTTCTCGTTAATGCAGCTGAATGACTTCTGCGTTGTTGCATTTGGGCTACTTCGTCGCTATTTATAGAGAAAATATTATTGGAAAGATAATAGCAGTCAGGTAAGGTCAATATAACCTTGTTTAATCTCGGTAGCCAATACACACAAAACTCTAAGAAAACAAGAAAGTCAAAACAAAAGAAAGACCAAGTTTGGCTGTTTCACGCGATAGCATAGGTTTTGCTGAAACCCAATGTCGACTGTATTCACTTTAATGTGTGGAACTATGGAAACGCCATTATAACGCCTTAGCTCTAATTGGTTATTCTTTTCTTTGCTATAGCAACTGCTAAGACGCATCCATCCCCTCCCGTTCATTTATGCGTTTCCGCCACGTGCTTCACATCTGTCAATCCCATTCTTATTTGGCGCCGAGTATAGTTTAACTATTTTCTAGGCGGTTGCTTTGAACTGGCACCGATTCACCGATTTCATCTAGTTTATTTCCTATTAAAACTGAACTAGAACATTTCTTGGATCTGAATTTATTAACGCTCGCCTGAAATGCCTCACTATAACCTGAAAATTGTATTGCGGTGTGCGATGAGTGCTAGAAGGATAACAGAAGCTATGCTGCCTGTTTTAAGAGGTAAACACTTCTGTGTGCCTCTGCCCACACCATTTCCCCGGCGACTCTAGGTTCTCTCCCGCAGAGGAGAGAGCCCACAAATGCGTTACCATATGTTTTAATGACCTATTATATAATAAACTATGCCTACATATGTTTATCGTGATTAATATTTATTAGATATAAGAATATGCTTTTGCAAGAATAGTTGAAGTATGTGTATAGAAAATTATGCGAATGTAACACAATTTATTTTTTTTTTTTTAACTCGTACCTATGGAGTGTATTATTTGTCGCAGGGCACCACAGGAGATGCGAAGGGGATATTGTTATCACATCACAGTATCCTGAATAATGTGGTGATTGTATGCAGAAGATGGCAACTAGATAAAGAGGTAAAATTCCTTACTTCTCTGTTTCTCAGTCATAGAGTTTATTTCTGCAGCATATCAATTTGTATTATTGTTGGTGTCAATGTCTCTTAAATTGTTTGTGGTTATACAAATCTTCCAAGAAGATAAAATCGTGAATGTGCAGATAGTGCCTTGTACACTTTCGAGAACCACATTGAAGAATGTTTGAAAATCAAACAAGGTTTCGTTTTAAAAAAATTTAAATGATGCTATTGTTTTTAAAAATGTTCTCCCTTAACATAAATACATTTGTCCTAGACCATGCCAAAAGGTAGCGCTTATACGTCACTGTAATGGCCCTCATGTCCACCTCTGCTGTGGCTAACGAGAAAGACAAGTTATGGCGCGAATCGGAGTTACGTAGTAATGGTAGTCTGATACATGGCTAACATTGTATACCATCATGATAAAACTATATCTTTTGTATGAATACAACGAGCAAGTTTTTGGTTGTTTAGAATATGGATGTATTAGGCGATTGTGGTTTTACTTAACTGGGCCAGGAGAATTACGTCACTGCAGTTCGCGCCCTAGCGTGTCTATCTCGTTAGCCACGACCTCGCATAATGACGCTACTATGCACCAATCAAAGTGCACCAGTTTATAATGACACTGCCAATCAAAGGTGCACCTGTTCATCACGACACGGCTAACCACCATTTAAAGATCCGTATGTAACGATCAATACTTCGGCGTCTGTGCACATTGCCGCGCAATTGAAAGCGTATACGGAATAAAACTACTCCGTTTATATAATAATTAATGTTAAATAATATTTTAATCTTGCAATGTTACTAAGATAAGTGAAGCTTTTAGTTTCTGATTGGTTCTTACTTTAGATTCTGTTGCTTCACTGTTAATAGCTTCTATATTTCCTTTATTGACATTCTAATAAATTCAATTTGACTTCTCATTTTGAAGGTGTACTTTAAAAGGTTATACCATATAAACCTTCTATATCATCGTTTCAAGACCAATATAACAAAAGTTGAAGGCGCTACTATCGATTCTCGTGTGTAAATCGAATCGACTAACAAATAGTTAAAATGTCCGACACCAGTGACAATAACATGCAGCGTAGAATATTAAAAACATTTTGTGTTTTAAACTTAATAACATGGCCGAGCGTAAGTAGTCGTATGAAACTTGAGTATAATGATAACAATGAAGATGCTCGCATGAATATGATGAAACTCGCTACCGCTCGTTTCATAAAATATACTCGCATTTTAATTGCTGCCATTATGCTCTCGTTGCACAATATACCTATTGTTATACATTTAATGAAACCAGTTCTTAAAATAATTATGAACCTTATGCACTTCTGAAACCAAGTTTTTATAACGTTCAACTGCTTCACCTGATGACAAAAAAAGGGATTCTGCGCTTCAATCTTCAATTTTTGACAGCAAAAATAAATCACAAGTGCTATGCAAGGGCTTTATGGGGAAGGTCCATGGTGATAACCTTTAGGGCATCCACATACTCAGTTGTTAGTTTTACTGTATGCGAAGTTGTGTTACTATTTTGGCTACCCCCCTTCCCAAAACGGGCCATATCAATGCCTCCTAAATAACAAGGCCTTCCAACTCAACGATGACGTCACTGCTTCTAGGCGGGCGCACATAGAGCAACTTCGTGACGGCAAGTAGCAGCGAACATGTTTCAAAGTGTTGTTCGAAGTGAAAAACTATATTGCGCAAGTTAATAAAATATTAATAACATAATAATAATAATAATAATAATAATAATAATAATAATAATAATAATAATAATAATAATGATAATAACAATGATAATGATAATAATAATTATGATAATGATGATAATAATAATGATAGTAATAATTATGATAATGATGATGATGATGATAATAATAATAATAAAACAACAACGATGATGATGATGATGATGATGATGATGATGATGATGATGATGATGATGATGATGATGATGGCGACGGCGACAGCGACAACGACAACGACGACAACAACAATAATAATATAACAACAATAATAATAATAATAGTAATAATAATATAACAATAAGAATAACAATAAAATAACAATAATAATAGTAATAATAAGTAAACAGTATGCTTTAAATTTGGATAATTGGTTAAGAATCTCTTAAAAACACTTGTTAACAAAATATCGTGATGAAGATGGACTGTGAGGAATTAACCCCTTGTGCCTCCCTTAATTCCCAGTGATTGAAACCCGCTTTGCTGCATGCTTGATCCATGTACCCAATTGCTAGTCTGTCCAACTACTATACATTAAAATGTTTAGTGTCGCCCTAATACCATAATTTACTTCTGGAATTTTATGTTTGCAGATTTGCAAATGGTGTGTAACAACACAGTTCTGCCATGTGTCAGGGACCAATACGATACTGTGTAGTATATACTTTGGAATGACGCTTGTAATTCCTGGTCCAGTGTATGACGCAAGTGAGGTGCTGTTTACACTTATAGAAGAAAAGTAAGTATACATATTGTCACAAAACGGCGAAAGTCCAGTCCAGTTAGGTACCGTTGTACTTCCTCTACTATGTATATCATATTCGTTGATCTGCTTGCTGACATATATCATGGAGTAATAACGAAGTCAAATTTGGTATTTCTTTCTTTCTTTTTTTTTTCTTTTTTTTCTTTTTTTTTTTTAACTTTCTTGTAGTTTCTTAGTAGTTTTTGGTTACTGAGAATAAACAAGGTTACATTGATGTTACTTAAACTGCTATTATATCTTCCCAATGAGATTTTCTCTATAAATAGCGGTGAAGGAACCCGAATGTATGAAGGTGAGTCATGCTATTACTCTATGACGCTAGTTAACAGAAATATTGTAGTACTGAAATGTGTGATTAATAATTCATATTAATCGTGATAGACATTTGTAGAAATGGTTTTGCTACGTAGTTCTTTATAGGTGCAACCAGACGAGAGCACACTGGGCTTAACTGATAATCTAACCTTTTAAGAACAGGTCGCTATGCGATGGCTTTGATATACCATTCTCTTTACATGTCTAGGACATAAAAAGGAGTAACGACTTCCAATTTGAGAAAAATATGTATACGTATTGGAAAATTCAAACAAATAAGAAGGAATATTTCAGAAATAGTTAACTTAAAAATTTGTATTGTGACAAAACGACAAAATCCAATCCAGGTACTTTTCTATCATTTTGATGTCTTCTAAAGTTTTACACAAATATAGCTTCCTTCTCGTTAAGTCCACAGTCTTTCGAACCATCACAACTCACAACTTTTAACCTTGGTCAGTCCTTTCATGTGGCTTTCTTCACTTTCCCTGTCTCTCATACACCCACTATGACGATACAATCACTCGACGTTAGAATCTTCTTACGACGCACGTGACGTACCACACATACACGCACAGCTGCCTCGCACTCACTGACACTGACCGAGTCGTCTCTTACGGTAAACTCTGAAACTCACTAAACTCCTGCTTGTTGCCTCGCCTCCTTTTATAGAGGGGTGACGTCACAGGGAGCTTTCTAGAAGCTCTCCATACACAAACGCACCGCGACGATTCAGCTCTAAGTCTGAAGAAGGCGCTAGAAAGGTCCCTTATGTTTCTGCCGCTTCCATTGTTACAGTCACGTACATACAAACAGTCGCGCGAGGCAGCCTGACCTCGAACGCCTTTTTTCCTCGCTTGTCCGGCACATGGTGTGAAGCAGCCCGGCCCCGCCCGCCCATTGCTGTGCGCCGAGCCCGCCGTCACACTATGTTTTAACTAGATACATTTTGTGTGCAGTACGATTCTGTGTATCACTTACAGTTTACCAGCCTTGCAAAGGTCATCCGGAATGAAGAGAACTTCTAAGATCATTTACAGAAAATTCAAAATGTACATCTAATTTGGCATGAAGGTGCCTTAGACATATGTATGTTAATCAGATCGTTAGAGCCATTGTTGAGAAAATCAAAATGTTCCATGTAAAGCAGTGGTGCTAATGGGCGTTTAAACCATCATCTTGTTTTGTTCTTCGGTTTGCTTACCTCCAAATAGCTTCTATTCTTTTAGCACCGTGTCGCCATGAAGTCCGACTACCCACAACAGAGGATGGTGGAGAGGAATACTAGAATAATGATATCGCGTGTCATAATTGGCATTCTACATGTAAAGGCTAGCCTGGGGTTGGAGGATTTTCTTGATGATATTTGTGTCACAATATAAATGAAGCAATATAGATTAACAAAATGTTAATAAATATTTAGTGATTAAAGTTCACTTATCTTTGGTAATTGCGAATTACATTCCAATTCCAGACATGTTTCGCAAGTCAATCCCTTGCATCATTAGAAGTTTTAATGTTTGCTGTTTGACAGATTCTTTCCTATTGTATTACCAACTACTGGAAGAAAAAAAAAAAAAAAAAAAAAAAGAAAAAGAAAAAAAAAACTGACGGAATCAATCGGCGGTATTTAAAAATTCATTTTGCGATCCTTATTCTTCAAAGTATCTTTTCCCAAACATTAAATCTACGGGTTCATATAATTGTTTTATTAATTTAACTTTTGATTTATTTCATGATCAAATGACCAAAACTGATCTGCCAAAGCTGATTTATCATTCTGTTTATATTTAATATTTCTAAACTGCTCTTTTATTCTGGTTTCCAAATGAGTGTTAGCAATGTAAACTATGTCACAATCCAAACGGCAAATTGATGAATGTCCGATTTATTATACTTTGAAATTTTATCTTTTTTACTTTCTCTACTCGTAAAGTAGAAGAAGTACTGCATTCCACCCAAAAATTCGATGTCGAGGTTTCACCGGAAATATATATATTGAGCCCCCTGAATAAAAAAAGCACTTTTAGAAAATGGTCCGTGTGTGTGTGTGTGTGTGTTGGTGTGTGTATGTTTGGTGTGTGTGTGTGTGTGTGTGTGTGTGTGTGTGTGTGTGTGTGTGTGTGTGTGTGTGTGTGTGTGTGCGCGCGTGTGTGTCTGTCTCTGGACAGCATAACTCAAAAACGAAAAGTCGGTTAAAAACCAAAGTTTGTATTTAAGTTTAATGCCTTTCAAGGATGCGACACGAAGATTTTGAAGAAAATAGCACCACCTTAAACTACCCTTTACATGGAAAATTTTTAGAAAATGTTGATTTTCTTGAAAATGGCTCTAACGATTTTTATTAAAATGTCATATGTTTAAGATATTTGTATGACAAATGAAATGTATATTTTGAATTTTCTGGCTATAGCCTATGTACTCCTGTTTACCGTGGATGACTTTTGAATAACTCGTATAGTGTAAAAGATAGACAAAATCTAAAATATTATTATTATTATTATTATTATTATTATTATTATTATTATTATTATTATTATTATTATTATTATTATTATTATTATTATTATTATTATTATTATTATTATTATTATTATTATTTTTTTTTTTTTTTTTTTTTTTTTTTTTTTTTGTAGAGTGAACCATTTCGGAGATATTCCTTGTTATTTGTGTCAGTTTCGGAAAACTTAAAACTTTCGTGAAATGGAACATCGTTGTTCATTTTTTTATATGTTAACCGTGCAAAGAGAACAGAATTTGAAAACTTTAAAGATCTGACTATTGCTCAAAACCTATGTATACTCATATTCCCCTTACACCTACAAGGAAATAAACAATAAGATCATTTGTACAAATGTTTATCTCAACTAACACAAAGAAGATGAAGGAATAAGAGTTTGTAAGAGTGGTTAGTACAGGAGTAGAGAAAGTCAGATGAGTGCAACACATCAGATGTTTTGAAAAGCATTGCAAATGTTTTGTATTATATTTATTTTGAAGAATCAAAATTATTTCATGTTCTTTAAAATGTTTTAATAATCCAAAGATGGTAAGTAAATTTTTAAAAGTACACTTGTCTTTTATTTTCTTGACAGTGGAAACCTCTTTTATAATCGTTTGATATTTCAGTGTCTCTATATGTCTATGCATAAACTCTTATTTAAACCATTGCTTAACGCAGTGTTAATGTGTTTATATTCTCTACTAACTTCTTCTTTATTAAGGCATATAATGATAAACTTATAGCTTAAATTATGATGTGGAGATTGAATTGCGCAATATGTCTGGAATTGGAATTTAATTTGCAATCACCATAAATAAGCGAAGTTTTGTTGACCAAATTTAGTATTTAACGGACTTTTCGTTTTTACTTTATCTACTGGTAAGTAGGGGAAGTATTGTATTCCACCCAAAAATTCGATGTCGAGATTTCACCGGAAATATATGTTTTGAGACCCCCTGAATCAAAAAAAAAAAAAAGAATTTTTAGAAAAAGGTCCGTGTGTGTGTCTGTGTGTCAGTCTGTCAGTCTGTGGACAGCATAGCTCAAAAACGAAAAGTCGCTTAAAAACCAAAGTTGGTATTTAAGTTTAATGTCTTTCAAGGATGCGACACGAAGATTTTGAAGAAAATAACCCCACCCTAAACTACCCTTTACATGGAAAATTTTTCGAAAATGTTGATTTTCTTGAAAATGGCTCTAACGATTTTTATTAAAATGTCTTATGTTTGAGATATTTTGATGACAAATGAAATGATTATCTTGAATTTTCTGACTATAGCCCCTGTAGCCGTATTTTCTCTGGACGACTTTTCCATAACTGGTAAACCGTTAGAGATAGACCAAATTATACTATACAAAAAATGTAGATCTTGCTAAAATACAGAATTTATGTCTCAATAAATTTTCTTGTAGGGTGAACCATTTCGGAGATATTCCTTGTTATGTGTGTGAGTTTCGGAAAACTTAGAACTTTCGTGAAATGGATCATCGTTGTTCATTTTTTTATATGCTAAGTGTGCAAAGACAACAGAATCTCAAAGTTTTAAAATATTTGACTATCGCACAAAGCCTACTGTATTCTTTGTGAGAATGGTTAGTACAAGAGTAGAGAAAGTCATGTGAGTGCAACACATCAGATTTTTGAGTTATGCTGTTCAAAAACCCCGCACTCTTAAAACGCCTACTTTTGATTTATGGAGTCTCAAAACATTTTTGGTGAAATCTGGGTATCGAACTTTTTGATGGAAGACAATGCTACTCGTTCTTACTATACAAAGTGGAGAAGTTAAAAAATACTATTGTAAACCATTTCGGTACCTACGTTGTCTTTAACGGAATATCATGCTAAAACTTGATGACATAAGCATTGTTTTAAATCGTGGCACAGGCCGCACGTCAAAGCAAGTTCTAGGTCAGTCACCTCACACCACTACGTTGCGTCAGCACAGACAGTTTTCAACTTTTAGTGAGTTTATCGTCAGGGTCAGCTTTTAGTTAGTCGGCGAGTGAGCAAAAATGCGAGAGCGAGCTGTGTACAGTTGAGCAGTGATTGTGACAAGGTTACGATACAACAGAACAGCTGTGAGTTGCAAGATGTGAATTGTGATTCAGTTTTAGAGGAAATAAAGTAACTGAACCTGTCATTTGTTACAATACATAGATGCACGACAGCAGTTGGTATACCTTCCCAATGTGTGGACATGATCAAAATATCCAAGGAGAAGAATCTTCATTTTCCACACCTCAAACATCTTATGGTTGGAGGAGCTCCGGTGTCAACCATACTTATCCAGAAACTGAAGGAGATTCTTCCATTTGCTTATGTGTTGGTAAGTAACTTTTATTGAGCAGAAGAAAAGTAATCAAAATAGTATAAGAAGTCTCATTAATTACATAAAATCTGACGTGTGGATTCACAGACTTTCTCTACTCACTCTTGTACAAAATATACTTAAAAACGCCTGTTCTCTCTGCTTCATGTTAAACCAGATAGCTTCGCAGAAATTGTTTTGCCAGTATTTTATATTTCATTATAGCTACAATAGGAATTGGAGAATAGAGTACGCCCAAGCCAAGTCAAATCTTTTAAGAGTTGGTTTCTATGTGGTGGCTTTGACATTCTATTCTCTCTGCATATTTAGGACCTAAAAAGACGAATAATGACTTCGTGTTGCGAAAAGTATAAGGATTGAAAAATTGAAGCTAAAAATCTAATGTGCTGCACTCACATGACTTTCTCTACTCTTGTACTAACCACTCTTACAAACTCTTCTTCCTGTATTTTCTTCCTGTTAGTTGAGATAAATATTTGCAGGAATTATCGTATTGCTTATTTCCTTTTAGGTGCAACGGGAATATGGGAATACAGTAGGCTTTGAGTGATAGTCAAATCTTTTAAGGCTTTGCGATTTCGTTCTCTTTGCATGGCTAAGATATAAAAAAATGAAGAACGATCTTCCATTTGACGATAGTTTTATTCCAAACCTCACACGAATAACAAGGAATATCTCCGAAATGGTCCACTGTACAAACAGAAATTATTTGGACATAAGTTGTGTGTTTTAGTAAGAACTACATTATTTGTATAGTAAGATTTGGTCTATCTCTTACGGTTTATCTGGTATACAAAGGTCATCAACAGTAAACAGGACTACATAGGCTATAACCAGAAAATTCAAAATATACACTCCATTTGCCATAAAAATATTTCAAAAAATTGCATTTTAATGAAAATGGTTAGCCATTTTTGAACAAACCAAAATTTTCGAAAAATTTTCCATGTAAAGGGTAGTTTAGTTGGATGAATTTTCTTCAAAATCTTCGTGTCGCATCCTTAAAATATGTTAAACCTAAATACCAACTTTGGTTTTTAACTAACTATTCGCTTTTGATTTATTCTGTCCACAGACTGACACACACACTCATACACACACACACACACACACACACACACACACACACACACACACATGCACACGTACGCACACACGCGCGCGCGCTTTTCTGGATGCAGGGGGCCTCAAAACAAATAGATATTTCTGGTGTTATCGCGACATCGAATTTTTGGATGGAATACAATACTCTTCTACTTATTATATGTAGTAGAGAAAGTAATAACAAGAAATATCTTGGAAATAGTTCACTCCATTGAAGCGAAACTTTCTGCTTTCAGGATTACCGTTTCTGCGTCGCGGCTGCTCTGCATGGATCTTAATTTCTGGGTATGCGTGTGTGGTTTCACATAAAAGCCCAGAACTCTCGTCGAAACATATTATTTTTTATCGAAGTAATGTTTAAGATTTGTCGATCACTGTTAAGATTGTTACGTTGTTACTGCGTCTTTACTAAGACCGAAGATTATTCACTGTAGAATGTAAAGTTGACGGCCAAACACATTAATATGCACGTACGTGCGACTCCTTCAGGCAAGTAAATACTCTCCGCGCTTGCGACACTAAGTCACCTTGCAATTTTTCCCTCATCTACCCCTTAACTTTTCGCGCCAAACTCTGCGTTATGGCGCTATCAACGCCTTTCACATTTGCACTGGCAGCGGGATTTCAGTTAAGTACACGTGCCCTCACCTTATTTTCCTGGTTCAGTGCATCTGCACTCGCCGATTTCCAGGAAAACTGGTCCCACGGGCTTTTAGCCGGGTTACCTAGTGCCTGTCACTAATTATCTGATTGTAACATTCCGTGCCTTTCTGAGGATTTTAACAGTGAACAATATTCCCATGTCTGAACCTTTTATACATGCGATGATTCTTTAAAATATTTCTTGATTATTTAATTCTGCCACTCTTCTCAGATTATTTGAATAACTATGGCATTCATAATTTCGGCTTCACCACAAACAATTGTATTTGACAAAAACTTTGTTTTCATGAGATCTATATTTACATATATGTATATCTGTGTGTGTGTGTGTGTGTGTGCGTGTGCGTGTGCGTGTGCGTGTGCGTGTGCGTGTGCGTGTGTGTGTGTGTGTGTACAGAATGATTTTGTCTACCTCTTACGGTTTACCAGTCATGCACAGATCATTCAGAATGAAGAGGATTTCTAGGTAGATTTTCAAAAATTAAAGATCTAGATTTCGTTTGACATAAAGATATCTTAAGCATATTATAGTTTAGCCAAAATTGTTAGAGCCATTTTTGACAAAATCAAAATTTTCGATAAAATATTCCATGTAAAGTGTAGTCTGGGGTGCAGAGATTTTCCTGAAACCCTCCCTGTGGTATCCCTGAAAGATGCTGAATTTAAATATTAATTTTGGTAGTCAACAGACTTTCGGTTTTGGCTTATGCTATTCACAGACAGACAGACAGACAGACAGACAGACAGACAGACAGACGTCAGACACACACATATACACAGACAAATACACGCACAGTCCTTTTTGGGTTCAGGGCTCTCAAAACGCGTGTTTCAGATGAAATCTCAGTATTAAATTTTTGTGTGAGTGTACGAGGCGATGATGAACTCTCTCATAAGCCATGTTTCTCAAAACAAATGAAACTTCTTTATATTTGACAGCCATTTTGTACTGGTTTGAGAGTTGATTGCTGTATGATGTGTTCGAATTGCCCTCATAGTTTCTTATTTGTCAGCAATTATTAATGGAATTGACCAAAGTACATTTCCGTACCGTAATGTTTGAGGATTTTAAATGGTCATTAACGCCTAAATAATCTGAAGATCTGCTTAGAAATGATTTGGCGAAGGAGCCCCATCTAAGGCAACAATTATTTATAATTGGTACAGAGGATTCAAAAGAGATAGGCTGTTCGTTAGTGATGAATCTCAAAAAGAGCGCCCAGGAATTGCCATTACTGATGAAAACATTGCCGTTGTTCCAGCAATGCTTGAAGAAGGTCTTATGGATTTATTCGGGCGAAATTGGGCATTGTTGTGACTCAAATCCAGAACATTCTGCATCAGCAGTTAGATATGAGAAAACTTGTCGATGGTTTCCACATAAATTGACTCAGGATTAAAAGTAACAGTGCATTGATTGATGGGGGGAGGGGGAAACCATCTAGGAAAATTCGGCTGACGGAAGGCACTATGATCGGCTGGCCACCCGCTAGAGGGACTGATTGATCAACCGGACCAGGCCGGTGGAGCTCTCTCTGTGGCGACCTGGAACTCATTTGGGCTGAAATGTCAGTACTTGTTAGGGACCCACTGTAGTAGTTCTGCCTGTGATGTGTTCTGACCGCCTGTAGGGTACTTTCATTTCGTACTTCCTCACGGGGTCTGACGCACAATGAGCCATCGACTGACATGCTGGAATTCACATCATAACAAGACAAGACAATAACTGATTTTCACACCCATGTACATATGAACGTTTTTTTTCCTTCACTATTTTGATGTTGTGGGGTGGTCTTGAGATATTTGAGATCAATAAATATACACTCTGCATCATTTATTTTGTTTTTTCAGGTTGCATTTGGTATGACAGAGAACGCAGGCTTCACATTCATGGTATCACCAGATGATGACACAGAAAAGCTGTCCACAACTGTTGGTTGTGCTGCAGATCATATAGAGGTGAGATTTCATTCATGACGTTACAGTGTATCATCTCTAGTGAATCTACCTAATTCACTAAAAGCTATACAGGATGAAAGTGAGAGACTTTCACAGTGAATTTCTCATGTTGTGAATTAGAAGAAAGTCTAATACCAAAATGTTGAAAAGTTGATAGTTTTTCAGAAAAAAAAAATTTTTATAAAAAAAATTTATCACCTGGCTGAATTATTATTGATGGAAGGTTCCTGATTTATGGCTATATTCATAGAAAATTGAATAAATGAAAGCTTTTAAATTTAAGAGAACCCACAATTTGTTGCCTTTTTGTTGCAATAATTTGTATATGTTGATTTAATACATCTTTTAACAGAGTAATGCCTAGTTTTAGTGACAGTTTTATAAATAGCTGAGCTGCCCTTCTTTGCCAAAGCATCAACATTTTCATTTCCCAGAATTCCACAGTGGGATGGTATTCATTGGAATACAATGCTTTTATTGAGTGCTGTAAGTGGGAAGAGCATTTTGATTACTTCGGTTATTTGAGATGATGATGATGGTGGTGGTGATGATGGCGATGGCGATGGCGATGATGATGTGCATTTAGAGACTATTGATAGAATAACTACTTTGGAATCTGACAGTATGACTGCAGTTTTAAATTTATTAATGTAGCATAGGAGACTCCGCAGACTTTCACTTATTGGAATAATTTCTCCGTCAAAACTTGTTCCATATCCAAGAGATCTATAAAGTGACAAGAGACAGCAGGTGACGTCTGCATCAACATCTTGTTCTCTAGAGAGCAAAGATACATCAGCATATATGTGAATCCAGTCTTGTAGGGGATATCTAATATTAATAGTCTCTAAAGACAACACGTTGATTATTTCAGTGTTTATTTCTGATTTCAGTATTTCTCCTATTAAATTTAGATTATATTCTATGTTTGTTAATGTTAGAGGATTAGGTTTGAATTGAAGCTTTCTGTTAAATTTGGTATATTGATTCTCCGTTTTAATTCTTGAATCATGGATATAAAACTTTTTTGAGTTTTTAATCTACAAATAGGGCTGTATAAGTGCCAATTGTTAACTGGTAGTCTGATAAGTTTTTCATATTGAACCAGGGCTAATTCTTCTATAGTAATTTTAGTACTGTTAATATTAGTAAGGCATTATTTTATTTATGCCAACAAACTTGCTGTTGGTGTTTTTAAACACACAAGCCGTAAGACATCCCATAGAATCTATTGAAGTTGTATTGATTCCACCAGTGATGAGTCTGAGAGCTTGGTTTTGAACATATTCTGTTTTATTTATGAAAGATAAAGTAATTAAAACAACATGGCTGTAGGAACATTTTGTATGTAGTGATCAAAGTTTTTCTAGAGCATCCTCATTGTTTTACTGATAGTCTTTTCAAAAGAGAGAATCTATTGCAAGCTTTTCCAGAAAAATATTCTGTATGACTGTTCCACGATAATATGTTGTCAAAATAATTCCATTATTGTTTATTCTTTAGTTAGACCCAGGAAGATGTTAACCGTCTAATAGGATGTTGAATTCTCTTTATTTTTTAGAAGGTGAAAATATTTGGTAATTACGTTTGCTCGTGTTGAGTGTCATCAAATTTGACATATTCCAATCATGTAGTACATTTAGAGTTTTAGTAACAAAATGTTGGATTTTGTCTCTATGTCAGTGAGATATGCAGGTCCACAGAACTATACCATCTGCAAATAGTGCTGTTTTCATATTAAATTTATTTAGTAGAGAAGGTAAGTCATTAATATAAATATTGAATAAAGTTGCACTGAGAACCGCGCCTTGAGGTAGACTTCTATATGTTTGTAACTAGAAAGTGTTTTTCAATTTAATAGCAATGAATGACCAATTAATTTTGAAATCCATCTGAACATATTGTTAGAGATGCCTAAATTCTGGACTTTTGTAATAGTTTATTTCTTCAAATAAAGCCATTTGCAGATTGAAAGTCAAGAAATATTGCTAAAGTATCTTCTTGTTAAAATTGCCATTTATTTCTTGACTGAGACCCATGATTTGTTTGTTGGTAGAGTGTAATTGACGGAAGCCAGCTAGTCTTGGTGTTAGGAGATTTTGAGATTCCAAAAACCAAACTGAGAAAGTAGAAATTGAAGACTTTACTTTTTGGATTACCCTTGTATCACTGCAATCCAAGAAACCTTTGTATGAAGTAAAGTATGTTGTACATACTCGTATATGCAGGTAAAGATTGTGGATCCTGAGGGAAGAATGGTTCCCATGGGTACTCCTGGAGAACTTTGGGTTCGAGGATACAGCAACATGCTTTGCTACTGGGGTGAACCAGACAAGACTCGAGAAGTAAAACAGGAAGATGGCTGGCTAAAAACTGGGTAACTATCACACTTTTATCATTTGTATTATTACTGTTTATTGTGAATATTTCTTTGAAAAGGTAGATAACTGTTGCAGGGATCAGTTTATTTTGACTGAAGATGGGTACGGGCGTGTCGTGGGCCGCCTCAAGGAAATGATCATACGAGAAAATGTCAACTTGTTTCCTCTGGAGATAGAGCAGTTCCTGCACAGTCACCCAGATATCCTAGACGTACAGGTAATGTCATTGTGGGTTTCAGAGATTAAAATGGTCTTAGCCCAAAGTGATATTTATATTCATTTTTGAGTACTGAAATTTGAATGCTCGGATGTGAGCTCAACATACTGAGTTATTGTTTTTGCAACATGAGACGCGAATTACTATTTCAGATTATTTACACAGCCAACAATTAAATTTGCACCTTGAGTGTTAAGTCTTGTGGTTTATCATTTAACCGAGCAAGATGGCTCTTAATAACATACTAAGCTCGATTTTCGAGGTACTGTGTCTGAATCCTGAGACAGGCCACCCCACCATGGGTTTTGTCTGGTAAGGTGAATGCTGAGGTGGCTCCTCTTTTGGCATGAATTTCCTATTGTTTCATGTAGGCTTAGAAGCTGTACTATATTCGGACAAACGACGCAGATGCTTACTTGTTGGAAAGTTCTTCCATGCCCTAGCACGTGGCACCCTTAACTGAACTGCCCCTGTGGTTTGAATTGCCCCAGTCCTACCAGAGGGAAGCCCTCTCCGTGGTGCCTTTTGGGTGTGGGTGAGTGAGGTTTAAGGGCCCATGAGGTGTCTGTTGATACGACGGGGTCACCATCTCCTGTGGTTCCTTCCTTCATCATCTGCTTGGGTTGAGCTTCGAGGTTTTCACGGTTAACCTTCAAGCATCACATGTTTGTTTCTATTTAACACAAACTACTTGTAAATCCTGGATATGGTTTAATGTTAAATAAAATTGTCGAAATATACCAAACATATATACCAGACATAACCTCAATGTATGCAACGATCGTGTTTTATAGACCTTGCCTATACGTTAAAAACAGATGAGTAGTTATAACATGTGAAGATCTAGGTATTATATTTTGATTTGTTCATTACATTTTTATGTTCCATATGCCGCGTTTGAGGTGCAAGGTTATTACTTTGTAAACACATAAAAAAACCTTCTATATGCACGCACACACAGATGTAAAGGATGTGCTTGCATTTAAAGAAATATAATTTAACGTCATTAGCAAGCTCATTATTCCCAACAAGAGAAAAAATCTGATGTGTTGCACTCACATGACTTTCTCTACTCTTGTACTAACCATTCATACAAACTCTTATTCCTATATCTTCTTTGTGGTGGTTGAGATAAACATTTGTACAAATTATCTTATTGCTTATTTCCTTGTAGGTGCAAGTGGAATATTAGAATACAGTAGGCTTAGTGTGATAAGCAAATCTTTTAAAGCTTTGAGATCCCGTTCTCTTTGCACATTTAACATAGAAAAATGTACAACGATGTTCCATTTCACGAAAGTTTTGTTTTCCGAAACTGACACAATGGTTCACTCTACAAAAAAAAAAAAAAAAAAAAAAATTCAGACATAAATGGTGTGTTTTAGCGAAATCTATATTTTGTCTAGAGCAAGATTTTGTCTATCTCTTGTGGTTTACGAGTTATTAAAAAGTCATCCAGAGTAAACATGACTACGTAGGCTACAGTCAGAAAATTCAAAATATACATTTCTTTTTCATACAAAAATATTAAACATATGGCATTTTAATCAAAATCGTTAGAGCCATTTTCAAAAAAATCAAAAATTTCCATGTAAAGGGTAGTTTAGGGTGGGGCTATTTTCTTGGAAATCTTCGTGTCGCATCCTTGAAAGACATTAAGCTTAAATACCAACTTTGACTTTTAACCGACTTTTCGTTTTTGAGTTATCTGTCCACAGACTGAGAAACAGACATACACACAAACTGGCAGACACACAGGCACACACGGACCTTTTTATAAAACTGCTTTTTTTGGATTCAGGGGGCCTCAAAACATATATTTCCGGTGAAATCTCGACATCGAATTTTTGGGTGGAATACAATACTTCCTCTCCTTACCAGTAGAAAGAGTGAGAATTAACAATTTCAACCTCTAAATTTAAATAAAATACTTAACAAGAGGACTTATAAAATATTGCTGCTTGCTAGGTCATATGCAATCGAAATAGAGAAGTCAACGAATATTTTTTTTTTTTTTTTTTTAACTTTAATAGAAGATCACTGATTTGTGACCAATAAATAAAAGTGAGGATTGTTATTTGAAGCAGCAATATAAATAAATAAGTCATTTGAGCTTTTATAGGAAAACAACAGCATATAAATTCTGGACAAACCCTCACATGACTTTCCCTGACCATTACAGTTTATTTTTATATGGCTGCTACAAACAATTCTTACAAAACTTATTTCTCTATCTACTTAATGTCGAGAGAAACCAGTTTCTTGTGGACTTTCCCATCCTTCCATTTCTTTCATTAATCATTTCATTCATCGCTCATCCCGTTGGTTCCTTCAACGTGAGCCAAGACATAAGGTGGAGCTTGGCAGGCATGACATTTGTATAGAAACTCTTTCCGTCAGTCGTCCGCCGGATGCAGGTGGAAAAGGAGGCGGCATCTGGGGGCGTTGGATCCTGAGCCGAGATCCCCTTTATTTGCCCCAGAAGACCTAAAGACTTCGAGGTGTCATTAAACCTGGGAAACCTTAGGGACCTCTGTCAATGTCTGTGCCGTTAGTTTGTATCTGGCCGCTCTATGTCTTCCCTCACCTCATCCTTCCCATAGGTACAATCAACCTGGCTTAAATGCTGAACCCCCTCCATACCTCTCCTATTCCTATTTCTAAGTTCAGCATTCTTCCAAGGATGTGACAGAGATGACAAAGATGTTCATGGCAATCCTCCACATCAAACTACTTTCTGCAAAGTGTCTTTTTGTGGTAAAATTTTGTCTATTACGATTTACGAATTATGTAAAAGTCATCCAGAATGAAGAGAGCTTCAGAGGCTACTCCCAGAATATTCAAGGTATACATTTAATTTTTCATCTCTTAAAATATGGTATTTTAACAAAAATAGTTAAGGGCCATTTTGAGGAAATCAAGAATTCCAAATCCCCAAGATCTACCATTCTGGACGATGATTTCTTTGCATTTGCTAGGCGAATGGTGGATTGGATAATTTGATCTGCGAAATTACCTATCATCCCATTCAATTTGATTTCCTTCTGCCTGCCATACCGGACATTGGGCTGATCGTCCATGCTGGGTGTGCCATGGTCCAAAAGTTCCCTTGCTTCTAAGCAGGCACTGGCTTATAAGTATTATAAAAAGGAGGATAAACCATTGAAAAAATAGTAGAGGAAGAGGAGAAGAAGGAGGAAGAGGAGGAGGGGAAGGTGAAGAAGGAGAAAGATGAGAAGGAGAACAAGTAGGAGGGAAAATGATAATGACGATGACAATGATGAAATGATAATGAATTTGATTTGTCAAAACATTTCAAATGCGGTTGAAATCAATACAAAATTTAGGATATTTTTATACAGAGTCTCCTCATTTTTAATTTTTATCCAAACACCGTATGATTGCAGTTCAAATCTTATACACGTGAGTGTGAATAGAATAACGTGTTACTTCCTAAAATGTGCAACTCTTATCTTCTCTTTGACCTATTGCTATTGGTTGTTGCTCTTTAAACCTTAACACTCTATAGAGTTTATATCTGTTTTATATCATATCTATGTTCCAGGCATTTGGTGTTCCAGATCCCAAAGTGAGTGAAGAATTGTGTGTCTGCCTCCGTATCAGGAAAAATGTTACCCTCACTGAACAGGACGTCAAGCACTTCTGTAAAGGACAGGTAGGGATGATGTTGATCATCCAGATCAGTTATATCCCATATTTTATATATCTGTTGTTGATTAATACCATGCATTTGGCGACAAAGCCATCAGCATTCATGCCTTCCAATACTTCTGCAGCTTCTTCAGATGATGCACTGCTGATGTTTGGCCGGTCCTTATTCATATTATCTGCCCCCACATAGAATATGCGATGTATGACTTCTGCAGTCACTTTTGAGCCTGCTTCATGTTAAGCAAGATAAACATTTGCACAAAGGGGTTCATTGCACATTTTGTTATAGGTAGGCTGGATTGCAGAAGAAATGAATCAAAGCTGCTATACAATTGAAATACGATGGTCATATTGAAAGTCGTGAGCAACAATTTCTGAAAGTCTTAGCCTTTACTTGTTAATAAAACTAACACAACATTTTAATTTGCAGTCTTCTCCGCCACTTTTTATCATAAACTGTATTTTTCGCACACCTTTTCCCATCGTTCTGCAAGCTTGAAAATACCTTGCGATAGTACTCCGTTCCAGGTGGTCCATTTCATAACCTGGCATTTTGTTTCAGACACGGATGCTGGCAACAGCTTTCGTCGTCTATCACAATACTCGACAATAATAATCACATACATTTTTAAATCTCTGAAGAAGCTTTAGGGTTCTTCTCCTAAGTATGTGGTCTACGGTCAATAAACGTTGGACCCATGTACATAATAGATGAAGAGATAATATAATTTGTACTGAAATGTCTTAGTTATAAGAAACTGCAACTGTAGGATCCAAATGTATACAGGTACCAAGCTACAAGTTCAAACGCCTCATTCTAGAGAAGCAAGATGTGGGATTTGACATGGCATTCGTCACATTCGTCAGGAATTGAGAGTCGAGAATGGAAACTCGGGTGTTTCTTGGACACATGCGTGTTGACCGCAACAGGGGGAGGCACTGAAGAACAAAGTTAAAATGTATTAAAGGAGTAATAAGTGCTCAATAGCTAATTCTTCTAACAGAATGCGTTTAAGTGCTACAATAATTGTAATGAGGTGTATGAAGCAGTTAGGGGAATTTAAATAACACCAGAACTAATAAAGCCAGGCGTTAGTAGCTAGTATTGCTTATCCTCCTGCCCAACCACGCTTGAACCAGAGTGAATAGGCGAGGGAAACCGAAACGACATCTGGCAGCTAATAGCCCCACGCACATGCTCTTCGCAACACACCGAACCATCCACCTCACTCAAAGCTCATGAACTCTTCCCTTCTTGTGTTCCTGGAGGCAATTTTAGGGCGACGCTATGACGCTCATCTTGGATACTCGTGTTCCCATCTTGGAAATGTTTCACCCATCTCCTAACAATGCAGACATTTCCTTAGGCACGCTGAAGTCTGAGGTGAATTTCAGCAACAGATTTTCTCTTTTTAACAAGGAAGTCAATGGCGCAACCTGTGGAAACGAAACCTTGATATCCGGCATTTTAGAAATACAGGCCTGATAAGCTAGTGATGTCACAATATGGTCACATGTGTTTAAAGTCCATAAATCATGACCGTACGTTCGCACTTGTTACAGTGTTGGAATACTTTAATAATGGATTGCTCACGACTTTGACTATGACCCACGTATTACGTTATAGGCACTTCACTCAGGAAACAAAATACATGCGATTTACAAACGATACTGTTGTTGTTGCTGTTCAAGTAGACATACATTCTCTCGCAAACTATTTTGTGAATAATTGAAGTGTAGTTTCAAATGTTGCAATATTCTTTTAATACGCTATACACACATACATTACTCACATTTTGTATGAATCAGACTTCAAAACGTGCATGATTAGCCTGCTCATAGGCTTGGTGTTTCTTTGGCCAGTCGTCTACTGCAGAACCGATACTGTCAATTGAGAAATCCACACTTTGCCACCAGGGAGCACTTCAAACTTTCCAAGAAAGGGTGTATTTTCTTGCTGACAATTACCTACCAGAGGGTTTAGACCGAGAAACTTGGCACACTTCACAAAATAAAAGTTGGTGGGGCCCTTATAGCTCACTTCTACACCAAATCATGGTTGAGGAGAGGTGGTGACCTCCCTGGACGCTCCCTTGCTACATATACTCTCATTGTTCTGTCAGTTGAAGCTCTCTTCAATGGTGAAGACTTTCTGATCGGTGAAGAGAATTCTCTCATACCGGTTGTTGGTGTACAGCTGCAAGAGCTGCTTTGATCTAAGTTTTCTCTGGTAATCCAATTACAGTGTTCAGAAATCTCCAGTACTCCGCTAACAAGCTCTAACCCCAAGGTCTTTAGAAACCATCCTGGATATTCAACGTGGCAAAATCTTCTATTTTCTATTTCCGGCTGAGATTTCACCGAATAAGGGCCGCCACTGTTTTCGCACTACAACGACGACCAATCCCCACGTGATCTTCTACACCTCTGTCTCAGTCAATTGCTAAGTTGTCCATCAAACGAACTTCTACCCTGCTGAGGTTCGTCTACCACTTAAGTGCTCTTACCCCCGCCCCCCTCTCTCTCAAATGCGTACACATGTAGACATGTTTAAAAACACTTATTTACTTTTCTATTACGCATAGTAAGTGGGGAAAGTATTGCATTCGACCCAAAAATTCGATACCGAGATTTCACCGGAGATAAATGTTTTGAGGCTCCCTGAACCCCCAAAAAGCAATTTTAAAAGCGGTCTATGTACGTTTATGTGTGTCTGTGAATGGCATAACTCAAAAACGAGAGGTCGATAAAATACTAAAGTTGGTATTTAAGTTCAGAATCTTCCAAGGGTATGACAGATTTTAAACAAAATCCCCCCACGCCAGACTATCCTGTACATGAAGCATTTATAGAATATTTTATTTTCTCAAAAGAAATGGCTGTAACGACTTTTGTTAAAATACCATTTGTGTTTAAGGTATTCTCATACCCAATGAAATGTGTATCTTTGATTTCCCGGGAATGTCTTCAGAAATTTTCTACATTCTGGATGACTTTTGCATAAATGATACCCATAAGAGATAGACACAATCTTATACAAAAAATGGAAATCTCGTTGAAACACGCAGCTTTGTGTGTGTGTGCGTGCGTGCGTGTGTGCGTGCGTGCGTGTGTGTGTGTGTGTGTGTGTGTGTGTGTGTGTGTGTGTGTGGAGTGAATCATTTTGGAGATATTTCTTGTGGTTTGTTTGAATTTTCATATACTAATACTTTTCTGAACTGGAAATATATTAATTCTTTATGTCCTGAATATGAAATGAGAATGGAATGTGAAACCATTTCTACAAATTTCTATCCCAACATGAAGTAGATAGAAGAATATGTATTTTTAAGAATATTTTGTTCAACAGAGAGTAGAGAAAGTTATGTAAGTGCAACATCAGATTCTTTTTCACTCTTTTTAATTCAGGGGATCTTACCTCTGCAGAAATCCTGACATTGAATGTTTGGGTGCCTTAGTAGCACCAAGTTCGTAAGGACTAACAAAACTGAGTGATTTTTTTTTTTACAGATTGCGGAGTGGAAGATTCCTCGTTATGTTCTCTTTGTTGAAGATTATCCACGGTCTGTGATCGGCAAAGTGGCAAAGCAGCAGCTCAAGAAGATGGCTCTAGAACAACTGGGTCTGAGTAAGCAGGAAAACTTGTTGTATGTCCCTGGCATACACTGAATGCTTTCCTTAATAAATCACCTAATTTGCGTACAACCTGGTAAGGGGTTCTTAACTTATTTAACAAGAATAACAGTTGTTTCCAAGGAAAATATGACACTGTGTTAGAATTCTGGTTTCTAGAATGAAGAGGGTTATATTATACTGGTATAGCGCTCAAACGCTTCTAAGTTCACATTTTCTAGGACGTAGCAGATGGTGAACGTGTGTTTAGTTTACTATTTTCATGTATATTATAAAGAGATAACATTTCTTTGTGTGTTTGTATATGTAATCACAAAAATCACTGAACCAATATTGACCATTATTCCTCTATTGAAAAGACCAATGCATTCTTACGGACATTCTCCGGTTCCCCTTACCATTCATTCCACCAACTGCTCCATCATCATGTTTCCTTTCATCCATATTCCCACTTAATATCATCTCCTTCCTCATTCTCAGGATGAACACCCATCCTGCTTACTCTCTGTAATTCAGAGTTTGTCTGCTCCTCGACAGACATCTGACTCCAGGAGTTAACTTGTGTCCTGGGGCGTGTAAGTCCTCCATATTAGGAGGGTAATAAGAGAAAGAAGAAGAAGAAGAAGAAGAAGAATTTTTACTGCAGTTTAAAAAGCTAACCATGCAACGTCGGGTAGGCTGGACTGTTTAATATGTAAATAGAAACCTTCAACGTTTATAAATATACATGGCCTTAGTCGTGAAATGAGATTGTATCATTAATCATTGATAATATTTAGATATATCAGATAAAAGGAAATCTATCACGTGTACTGGATAGTCACTTGGAAGAAATATTCTTGACACACACACACACACACGCACACGCACACCCACACGCACACGCACACGCACAGGCGCACGCGCACGCGCACAGGCACAGACACAGACACAGACACAGACACACACACTGTAGAACAAGCGACTCATAATTTGAATTTTATTATGGAAATTACGTTTGGTTTAAGAAAAAGACAGATGTACAAAAGTTCCACACACTAAGGAAAATAAAATTAGTCAGCCAATTAACTTCTGTGAAGACAGACACTTAAACTTTGCTGCTTAAGGTATGTTATCTCCTAACGACAATAGCCAGTGCTATGTACATTTGGAAATAAACAGCATTACAGATTAACTGCTAAAGTAGTAATTTAACCCTTTCAGACCAAATGATTTCATATGGAGTCATTCATGTTATGAACCTTTTAAAGTATTTTACTGTTTTCCCCC
This sequence comes from Tenodera sinensis, assembly GCA_030765045.1. Taxonomy (NCBI): domain Eukaryota; kingdom Metazoa; phylum Arthropoda; class Insecta; order Mantodea; family Mantidae; genus Tenodera; species Tenodera sinensis. The sequence goes on from CM060967.1 coordinate 30,698,679, forward strand.
CATTATATTCTTGTTATACCTGCTTTAACCGTTAAAACATTCGCATTTGAGATGCTTTCAATTGTAAAATGTTATAGTCCTACAGTTGTCATTGTTGTTTTTAAATAAAAAGAAACAAAACCCAGTCAAATGATACCCCGTCATCATCCACGCGTTCCATTGCACCGATTATTTTACGTGTTCTAATTCCTTTACCACAGGCACATTTGCCTGCTGTAGCTGAGAATCGAAAGTGCGGTCTACAGCTTTCATTGAATGACCAGTCCATTTGTGTCGCTGTAACGATCTCGGATATTCAAATCACTTGCATGAGGCATCCCTTCTGCGCATATGAAAACCGGTTTTGTGAGTTAGAGCAAGACCAGCATAAGTAGCAAAACAATTTGGGCTGGAAAGGGTTTGTTATTTTAGGTTAAAATAATTGTTTTAATGAAGATAAACTTTGACTGATTTATATTACATCTTTGGTAATTATTATTTTTAAACACATTGTCTCTTTTTTGAGACCTTTGCCGAAATTTGAGAGAATAGTTTTCATATAATGGTGTATTGGATGCGTTCTCTGTCACCATAGACATTTTGCAGGTTAGGATCGTTTCTTCTTTTCCAAGGAATAATAATTGAAGTGTATTCTTTTTACGCAATGTAGCTATAATATATGACAGGTAGAATGCCTAGGGGCCGCGCCGTGGTCGAGCAGCTAGACCGCTTGACTCTCACCAAAGTGACCCGGGTTCGATGGCAGGCGTCCACATGTGGGATATGTAGGCCACACACCAGCGCAGCGGCGTATTTTCTCCGGGTTCTCCGGTTTTCCCCGCCATCATTCCACTAATTGCTCCATCATTACCTTTTCTTTCATCTTTTGCTATCATTTCATATCATCCTCTTCCTCGATCTCACACCACGCTTTGGGCTGATCACCAATCCTGGTTTCTCTATATGATCGACTCTGGTTACGAAGACCACAAATATACTGACCGGGAGGGCTCAGGGCACTGACCACGTCCCACTCTCCACCAATGGAGCCCGCACATAATGCCTGTAGTGGGCAGAGGTGGGGGATCCAGCGGCCGGGCGGTAGGCCAAGGCTACATTCAAAGGGCCGTAGTGCCACAGGACAGGCTAGAGTACTTAGTATATCTTGAAACAGAAGAAGAGATAGGAGTGATTAAGCCTCTAAGCTCACTCCCAGAATCTACCTATGAAAGGTATTTGTAGGTATCATGCAAGGGTATCATGATTATTTAACGAAGCCTTGTTAGCTTCCCCTTCTTTCTCTCTTTTTACCTCGTACCAATGACTGAGCAGTATTCATGCTAGTGATTGTACATAGTTATAGCCAATGACAAGTCGGAATGAAAGGGAAGTATTGATTATTTCTGATGGCTCACTAAATCGCTGGTAACAGTCTGACAAATTTCTGAAACTGTACAGATTCACAGGAATGTAATTCAATTTTAGTGCCACTCAAGAAATGCGGCTTATTGCATACGTATTAGAAGAAAGCCTTTCGTTAAAAAGCAGCAACTGTATTATAATATACTGTAATAGACAAACATGTTTAAAGGTATTTCGTTACAACTTTTAGTTCAAGTATAAACACAGGAAGAATTTTTGGAAGGATTAAACGTTTTTATATTTTTCAATATAATATGGCATTATATTTACTTTAAAGTTTTATATGTTTTGTGATTCTAAGGACAAACTTAAGGCTTTTCTTACAGCACAAAATCTTTAACTCAATAAATGCTCTTATTTTAAACAACATTTGCAACATTTTCCATAATAAGCATTAAGAATTTGAGAAAAGTAGAAAGTAAGGAAAAGAAAAGTAAAACGTGACTTTTCTACAAGGCCATGTGTATCTACCTCTCCGCCCATGAAACTTTGTCCTCATTACAGCATCACGCCTCTAGCCTCGTATTGCAACTGTCAGAAGTTCATTGGTAGTTGTTATACCTCACCGCTTAAGAGACCCCGTAAGACGATAAGAAACTGAGAGATTCTCCCAAACAGTGCATTTTACTAAATTCCTTTTGTGTACAAATGGTTTAGACACTGTGGATAAACATAAAGTAAATGTTAGCAATTTAACTTACCTGTGAAGACATTTAAACTTTGTGGCATAAAGTCCCTTATCTCCAAATGTTAATACCTAATGCTTTTTAAATTTATAAGCAAACAACATTACAGACTGTTAAATAGTAATTTCAATTGTTATTTTAAGCTAAAATAATTTTGTAAAAATAAACTTTGGTCACTTTACATTACATCTTTGGTAATTATTATTTTTAAATATATTGCCTCTTTTAGACACCTTTGAGCAAATTTGAAAGAATAATTTTCATATAATGATCTCTTGCTTTAGCGACTGAAAATAACTGAACTTTTGGGGTATGTATTAATGTGTTAGTAAAATCACATAGACATTCTGAAGCTTTGGATGATTTTGCAAGGAATAATTGAAGTATATATGGAGTACAAATATGCAACCTGATACACCCACAATTCGTTTTAGGCAGTATGCGCAATGTAACTATAATATATGGAAGGTAAACCACTTAGTGTGTCTTGTGGCAAAATAAAGGATAGGGGTAGTTAAGCCTCTCCGCTAACTCCCAGAATCTACCTCTACATGCCATCTCAAAGTATTTGTGTAGTGTACCAAAATGGGTATTTGCAACAGATTCTCGATTGACAAGAATCGTGGGGCACTCGCATTTATTATGTTTCAGATACACGGTTCTCGCCCCATATTAGTCTTTAGCATTTCCCATGAAAATGCCCCAAATACACGGGCCAACACCAGCACATAGGATTAGCAGAAGGAGGTGCATCTTCTATCAGGTATCACTGAGTCTTCCTCTTCGGTTTAACACTCTCTGTGAATGTCCTCCAAATATACCGGAGCAGCAACACCACCAGGATGACTGCTGACACTGTTACAACCAGGACTAGCAGGAGGACGTCCAATAGAAGATACTGGCACCAACTTAAACTGGCAGATGCCGGTCTCAATATTTTGGCAGCCTTGTGTCCGTGTCTCAGCACGTATTCTGTCCAGAACACTGCACGATCCAGAGGATGCTGAGGTTGGTCTCTGAACACTGCTGATAATTGTCTAGCTTTGACTCGATAGCTAAAACACAAAGAAAATCTGAATTAGGGGCACTGCGTGATCTTAAAAGCTTCCACAAAGAAAGGAAAACTAAATAATTCACAGCACTGCCACTGATGTTTTGTAGGTCCCCTGCCAGAGGAAATACATTCACTGTGAACTGATCAGCATTATGGTCTTCCTGAAATTACTGGTCCACGAGGTGCCACACTCTTTGCTGGCTGACTGAGAGAAGCGTCTGTCAGTCACAAGGTAATTTCTCACCGACTCTCCTTACAGTAATGCGACCATAACTGTAATTACCCTATTCTATTACAGTGCTCCTCATATAATAAACCCCTGAAAATAAAAGTAAATACCTGTTGTTGTAGAGAACTTGTCGCAAGGATTTAAGTACACGTTTTGTGGTGAGTTTCTGGTAATCCAAATAAACTGCTACTCCAAGACGTCGCAGCTTCTTGTAATTTGTGAGTTGATCCCAGAGTAAGGGAATTCCCACCACAGGAACCTGATGATATATCGCTTCCAGAGTGCTCATTCTACCACAATGTGATATGAAGGCACGTATGTTTGGATGTGCTGCAAAACAATAATTATGTTTGTTAACACTCAGAATTAAGTATAACTACAGGATTCGGGCGATTTTACAGGGTTCGGGCGATTTTACATTATGTTTTGTATTATAATTCAATGAATAAAATGAAAACTGCGTGCACATTGTTACTATAAGAGTGCCATTCAGTAATCACGCATCAGTGGACAAGTCAACAAAATACGCAAAATCAATAAAAATCAGAAAATACCTAATTTGCAAAATCGGGACGTAATTTACAAATTCTTCTATGTACATAATAGCCGAAACAATTTTTACACCACTAATATAATTGTTCAGATATTATAAACTAAACAGCATATAAATAAATAAACATGCAAAAAGCTAAATTTACAAAGCACTACTACAAACTCCTAAACAAAACATTAAAATACTGGTACCCAATATTAAACTTACCTAGTAGCCCGCTATTACTGCACTAATAAATTTTAGATAAACTAAATCAACTTTTCTAATATTTCTATTTTCACTTAATTTACATACAATATCTACAAACACACCCTAATATTTCCATTTGCATAAATTATTCCATACCGGTTTTCGGTATTTAATAATTCCATACTTGTGACCAGCCCTAAATTCAACGTTAGAAATTATTTTATAAATTATTATTTACTCTACAATTTCTGATTTATTAATTTTTTATTTAAATTATATTACTTTACTAACACTAATATTCACTATATTTGAAGGTACACGGGAAAAAGTGGGGAAAGTCTATGCAAAACAAAACATGTAGCAACACTACCAACATATACTTTACAGGTAGGAGAATAGTTTAAGACAATGTTCAAACAAATAAAGCGAAACGTCACAAATATAACACGTTTCAGAAGCCATGCACAATTGATGAAAGGGGAACGTCGCCACAGAAGAATAAAAGAAAAGTGAACTTCAGCTTGGTAAGGCAGCACTGTTTGCAAAGGGTAGAATGAGACTGAAAAACGCAGTGCCTTCCCCTTCCATCTATAGTGGCCATCACGAATGAAGACAGTTGCGCAGAAGACAAATATTCAACGGCATCACAGTACGAGTTTTCTAGCCAATCAGGCGTAGTCTGTTTCAGAGCGCGTGTGAGAGGAAGTATTGAATTCCACTCAAAAATTCGATGTCGAGATTTCACCGGAAATATATTTTTGAGGCACCTGTATTTTTTTTTAAAAAAAAAAGCATTTTTAGAAAAATGTTTGTGTGTATAATCGAGTGTCTCCATTGGGTCGGAATTCTTCCAAGTTCTAGGCTTTCTTCTTCTTCTTCTTCTTCTTCTTCTTCTTCTTCTTCTTCTTCTTCTTCTTCTTCTTCTTCTTCTTCTTCTTCTCCGCTTCATGGTATAGGGAATCAAGTGCCTGAGATTAAGACAAGTTTATATGAATAGTGTACACTTTAGGTAACATACGGTAAGGGACAGCTGTGAAACTCAAAAAATAAATTCCTGGGACAGTTGGGTTAAGAAATCGGAATGCTAATTTTTCTAATACACATTTAAGTTTCCATGTATTATAAAATCATATGCTATGAAATGGGGGGAGGTGAGATTGTCAACCTTTGCGAATATTTCCTGTTAGTCTAATATCCTAAAGTTTGGATAGTTATCATCTATAGTGAGTTCATGTTATCCCATATTATTATCACCATTTTAATGAAATTTAAATCTAGTTTTAAATTAAACTAGTGTAATATTATGGGGAAACAGTATACATTTCCATTTGTTTACTACTTTATAAAATGCACTTACCTAGTAGATCACTTTGTGGAAGCCATTGTCTGATTCTAACATTCTCGGGCAGGTCAAGCAAGGATTCTTTTTCCCATTTCCATATAATCTTCACAGGAGCCAACTGTCGAAAAGCATCCAGAAATACCCTCCGTTTATATGGCGACATATCAGTGCTGCGCAGATTCGTGCCCAAACTGAAGATTATAAATCCGTCTTTTGCATCATCCACGTAGGCTTGCAAGTCCTGAACAAAGAGGAACTGTATTAGATATTTTACGGGATATACACTCATATTTTTATTTTATTAAAAGCTTCCTCCATGGGGAGGTGTCTTTCTCAATGGTTCTAGAGGTAACATGCTGGCCTCGTTCCTAAGGTCGCGGGTTCAATCCCGGTGGAGGGCGTTGAACTTTTTCGGACGTAAAAATCCTTAGAATGGCTTCTTTTAGAAGGGAAGTCAAGCCGGTTGTCCTGTGTCATACATTTATGGCACATGAATCAACCTTAAGCTTGATAAAGAGTCTCTAGGCAAAATTGGGCAAATAAAATGGGACGCTGAGAACCATATACAGTTGGACAACAACAATAATAATACATAAAATAATTGTGTTAAATAAACCCACAATATAAAATCTTCAGTAAAAGTTACAAATTAAATGCCATATAAATGGTTCAGAAGAATTTTTACCGTCGGATACTCGTACGGTTGTTATAGCTCTCTCTTTAAAAATGTATTTGCATTGAGGTGTTTTTTTAAATACAAAAACTGGAAGTGACGAGAGGTATGAGGTGTAGTGCCTTTGCTTCAATCAAATAGGACTGATAACAGTAACCTAATGTATTCTTGTAAGTTACGAATTTGGATGCAAGAAGGACAGCAACTATACAGTGTATACCAAAAGTCCCATTACTCCCATCTAAATGTGTACTGTATGATTTTGTTGTTGTAGGTGGCCATGGATTGTGAAAAGAATGACCGACAAATCTAAATACACCCTGGAGCAAAGAATTGTCACGAGTACCTGGGTCCATGAACGACCTCACACTGTAACTGGGAAAACATTGAGAGAGATCACAAATGATTTCAAAATTCGACTAAATAGGGCTCCACCACCTAAACCAACAATATTACGTTGGGAGTAGAAACTGTTTGAAACTGGGTCCATGAAAGACAGATAGTGCTCTGGAAGACCAGCAATAAGGGTAGACATGTGTGCGAGCGATCAGTGTTCGACACAATTCCAAAATGTGGAAAATTGTTTGATGACTTTCTCTACACTTGTATACACTGTTCAACGACTATTCCTCTATATAATTCATGTTAATTGAGATAAATATTTGTAGAAATAATTTTATTGCTAATTTTCATGTAGTGCCAAGTAGAATATGGAAATATAGTAGGCTTTAATTAACAGTCAAATCTTTTAAAGTTGATCACTATTTTTGAAATTCCGTTCTCTTTGGAGCTATGTCCTGGACACAAAAAATGAATGACTTCTATTTGAGAAAAGCATTGAAAAAAAAAAAAAAAAAAACAATACAAGGAATATCTCGGAAATGGTTCTCCCACCCCAAAAGAAAAGAAAAAAGCCCTTGACATAAACGCTGTGCTTTAACGAGATCTACTTTCTGTAGTAAGATTTTGCTTATCTCTTACGGTTTATCAATTATGCAAAAGTCACCCAGAATGAAAAGGCTTCTGAGCACATTGCCAAAAGATTCAAGATGTTCACTGGACAACGCATTGCGATAAATTGAAGTAAGACGATTTGAATTGTGAACAGAAATGCGTCCACCATGAGAAAAGTATTAATCGTGCAAAAAGGCACGATGAAACCAAGTCGATTTATTAAACTTGTGTAAATAGGTTTTCAGAGATCAATTTTGGTGGGTAAGTGCTTAAACTGTAAGGTATAAAACACACAAGTTACTGAGACCGACAAGCAAGCACACGGATCTCAAGATTTACTGCCATAATGGCTCCCATAGCAAATTGCTCTACAAGCAGGTTTTGCCCTTTACGTTTTCCACAATTTTGAAGCCAGAAGCTTCATTTTTGGGGACATAAAAGACATTGTTCTGCTAAATTTCATTTCTGTAAGTCTAATCGTTTTCAAATTAGGTATTACACTTTTTGGTATAAAAATCTATATTTTTTAAAATCCATCTTCTCATACAGTTTTTAGCAAAATGACTATGTTTTAGAACACTGCAGAAGCATATAGAAAATCTTCAAGCATCAAGTATTCAATATGTCCATTACAAAGGAAGAAAAAGTTTCTATCCAGCGTAACAGCAACAGTTTTTAAATGTTTACTGTTTTTGCTCACATTTTATTTTTTATTTAAAAGTAATGGTTTAATAAAGAATTGTATGCTTAGTTTAATTTAAAAAGTTTTGGGAAGATGTAGTAACATTTTCAGATTGCTAGAATGTATTTTGTGGATTGTAGCAAGTTTCAAATGTGCAGATATGTTGTAAACATTGAAACTAAATACCCTACTAAGGGTATCCGGACAGCGCAAAACTTTATATATGATTTAATTAAAGCAACTTGGAGAAGCTATAGATTTTGAAACTTTGCATACATGTACTTTAATGTGTAGTATTTTTCCATGCCCCCTGTGAGAGATACTCAAGGTCAACTACCTCGCACCACTGCGCGGTGAGTAAACAATGATATTAAAGCAGTAGAACAATGAAGACAGTGAGCGCAGCGGAACAAAATGTTTCCAGACTGTTCGGGAGACTTTCGACTGCCTGCTTATTTACGAGAAGCTCCAGAAAAGATAATTTCGAGAATAATCCGTGCTGCGGGATTTTCGCCTATATAAGCGAGCGAGATGGTGAGAGGGGCCAGTTTTTATGATGAAGTCGTTGAGTGTTGATCGAGACAGCCGTTAGCAGTTAGTTTTAAGTATGGGTGTACACAGTCAGTTTGAGTCTGTGTATTATCAGAAGCAGCTGTTTGAAGAAAGAGACAGAGAGAGAGAGAGTAGTAGAACTGAAGGACAGAAAGGTGTGTATCAAGATTACGATAGGGCAGAACGGCTGTGAGTTGTAAGGTCAGAAATAACTGTACATTGTATTAACGACAAAAGAAAATTGTGTTTTCCTGATTTAGAATAGAAATACAGTGGCAAGCAAAAGTAAGTGAAATGTCAGTTGTCACATGGTGTCTGAAGTGGGATTTGTCGCAATATTTTGACTGAAGGTGACTGAAATTTCAGCACCACTTCTATTAAGGAATTTATAGGCTATTTATTTAAAACAGAAAGGGTAATTGCTATGTGGTTAGACCTGAAACCAAAGTTGGTAATATTGGCATAATATAAAAGTTGCGCTAGTATAATAAAGTAGAGGTTAAATTTGTGTGTCTTTGTGTCCGTTCAAAGCATGTATTTCTAATGGAGTCTAGTTATCTTATTCCTGGGTGAAGGCAATAACTACTCCCTGATTTTTTAAATTTGTTCCGTAAATGTTATCCTAAAGTAAATACATATGTACAATGGGCGTACCTGAGGTAAAGGATTCGGTTGCGGAGGAATGTGCATGCCCCCGACTGGCACCACTGATGGTGGAAGAGGCCGTGGGTCATCAATACCAGCAACAAGATTCGCCAGAACTAGTGTGATGTTCTTTGCAATATCTCCTACAAACGGTATGTCGCTGCCGAAGAACTTGCGAGCTACGGCATCTTGTTGATATAGGAACTCATTGTAGTGTCTGGATATGGTGTACCACTGGAACATGGCGTTGTCCAACTTCTCCCAGAATCTGAAACACTTCACTGATCCTTGGTCTATCTACATTCACATTACGAGTACCTACAATAACAGTTCGTGAAATCTGACCTCCTCTGTCTCTGTTAAGACACTAGTCTCAAAGGTACTCCATGCTGAATTCCGGAAAACGTGAGATGTATTACATTCACACCACTTTCTATATCCATTATGTTTGTTTTTATGCGAGAGTCACTAGATATGTATTGAAACGCGGAAAACTGGCCATCCCTGGGGAAAGCATTGTTACTTTGTCAAAATTGCTGCCTCATTAGTAATGCAATGGTAGCAGACAGACCACTGTTGCGTCATTCATTTTTGCTCAGCTTATGTTTTACTCAGTTATGTGAAGTCTGGAACGTGTCAACGTTTTTTTTCAAGTTCCATGGAGATTCTTCTTCTTCTTCTTCTTTCCCTGATTACCCTCCCCTTATGTAGGATTTATACCCCCTAGGACTTACAAACCAGTGCCTAGGGTCAGACGCCTGTCGGGGAGCAGAGGGACTTCTGGACCGGATGGAGTGAAGACCTGGAAGCAGGTGGTCAGCCAAGCACTAGGTATGATAGTGAGGAAGAGGATGATATGAAATGCAGGTGAAATGGATAATTGGAAGGGTGATAATGGAGCAATTGGTGGAATGAAGGGCGGGGGAAACCCCGGAGAAAGCCCGCCCAGAAGCCGGTTCGTCCAGCACAAATACCACCTAGGTTGTAGGCGAGCGGTCTAACCTCGCTTCCAGACTCAAGAAAGGATGAGGAATAATCCTGGCTGGAGAAAAATTCCTACCCCCTGTCGGGAATCGAACCCGGGACCCCTTGCACAGCAGGCAGGTGCTCTACCAACTGCGCTACGGGGCCAGCCCAATGGAGATTCAGAGAATATTTTCGTGCAATGATTTTGTACGACTTTAAATGTCTCTTAATGAAACGCAGTCACTCGAGTGTTTGAGGAGGGCTTTTAGGGTCTATTCTTCATCACGTGCCAACGTGTTGCGCTGGCTTGCAGAATTTAAGAAGGGGTGACAATCTCTTAAAGATGAAAAGAAGAGTGGCAGACCAGCAACAATGATTACGAAAAATCCAAGACTAAACTTCAAGAACACTGAGCTGGCATAAGGGACTAGTTTACCACTGTTTCAACAATTCTTAATGAACATCTTCGTGTAAGGAGTATATTGTTGCATCATGACAATACACCAGCTTACAATGAAGTTTATGTAAGGAACTGAGAAAAACTATTCACTCATCCACCCTATCGTCCCAATCTGGCATCATGTAATTTCTTGCTATTCCTTACGGTGAAGAAGCGATTTGGAGGTCACCGATTTTCTAGCCCTGAAGAAACAGTTTCTGCATACGAAGAGCGGTTATCCGCGCTGCCAACAACTGACCGATGTGGGTACTTCCGGAACTGATTCTGGAGGATGGAACGCTGCATACAGTGACAGGGAGAATACTTTGATAAACTGGGATAAATGAAACGTTTCTGTGACTATTCATATTTTTCTGTCTCAATACATATCTACTGAACCTCGTACCTTTCCGTGCACTATTCTTACAAAAACTTGATTTTTCTTCTCTCTCTCTACTTCATGTTAATCGAGATGAAAGTTCACAAAAACAATGTCATTAAACATCTATTTTAAGGAGTAAGAGGGTACAGCAGAAATAATACTTTTTTTAAAGACAGCCTTTGAAATTCCATACTCTTTGCATGACTTGCAACAAACAAAAGAGTGAAGCAATGGCACTTTAAACATGAACGACGAAGTATTGGAGATTTCAATTCAAGCGCAAGAACAATTTAGAAATTGTTAATAGCAATTTTATCAAACTTAAGTTGTATTTTAACGACATCCATGTTTTTCGTATAGTTTGTTTGTCCAGGTCTTATGGTTTGTCAAGTTAACTATACAAAATCCTACAGGATTCATTCCGTATGGAGAGGAATTCACAGCCTGTTTATATATAATTCAACCTACCTATATGTATTTTGCTTCTATTTTAAAGCATTTTAAGCAAAATTGATAGAGCAATGTTTGAGTAAATTAAAAACAACGAAAATGTTTCAGAGTAAAGGTATGTGCTTGTATTTTCTTGAAAACTTTCATGTCCCATCCTGGGAAGATACCGAACACAAATAACGGGTATGGGGCTTACCCGACACACATACACTCACAAACACACACGCACACACACATGCACATGCTACACATATACAACACAAGACACAACATTCACACACATACACAGACACACATATGAGTATACGCACAAAACACATAATCACTACATACAACACACATACCACAACACGCGTACCACACCACACATGCAACACACACGACAAACACCCGCACACATATATACACACAGCACACATAATTACTACACACAACTCATACAACAGACACAACACACATACAGAGACCACACATCCAATATGCACACAACACACGTACAACAAATACGCTGTTGATAACACACACAATACAAACATATAGAACAGACACACAACACACACAATACGCACTCACAACACAAACATATAGGTATATACAACACGCACATAACACATGAACACTACATACAACACAAATACCGCAACACAGATACAATATACGACAAATACGCGCAGACATACACAGACACACATGCAATACACACAACACACATAAACACTATACACAACAGACACAACACACTCACACAGACATGCAGACGTATTTTTAGAGGTGGCGTGTGACGTAATGTTGCGCAGTAGTTCATGGTCGAGTCCACTTGTCTATTGCAAGATAAAAGGAGTGTCTGGTTAGTATCTCTTCGACTTCTAACCCACTAGCCAGCAGGCTGCTGGTGGAAACTTACCCCCACCATCGCTTTGCGTGATGTCACTCGCGCACATCCGACCAAGGTCACGCGCCACCTCTAAAAAATACCTCTGTACCTTTATTATATTTTCCAGGGAAAGTTCATAAAATGTAATCTTTGATTACAAATAATTACTATATAACGGAAGTAATACCTCGAGTTTAAAGAATTAAAATTCTGAAATTTTTATCATACTCGACGTAACGGTATTAACTGTAATACTTGGGGGAGGTATGTTTAGCTTTTAGACAGTAGGTAAGATTTGTAAGGGGATAAGTTTATCATCAAAATAAGCCTACAAGTGCTGAAAAAGGAACGAAGCGGATGTGATGAGCTTGACTAAGAGCGATTCAGCTGTTACGATACCGTAGCTAGCGATAAGTCTGCGAATATGTTGGCAACGGCGGTCGACGCAGTCACTAGTTCTAATATATTTATGAAGTTAAAGTCTAAACCAACTGCGTGTAAATCTTATATTTTTGTAAAATACATCAAATATAGCAATAAAACTGAATATATTAAGAATAAACCACATATTGGCCCCCTGAAAATTGTTCATATCTGAAAATGTTTAAGTTATTCATGCAAAAGCGAACTATCCATATTTAACTGTGAATTTTAAAGAAATGTTTTCTTTGTGGATTTAATTTAAGAACCACAATGACTTTGATATACCACAATTAACATGTTTCCATTTTAACAGTTTGTTTTCATGCTCAAATGTAGACCAGTTACGTTTCATGCATATTCTGAAAATTCCTACTTGGTGGGCATATTCGCTTTTGCGTGTCACCTCCTCAGTTGAATCTTAATGTCCTGGCTATAATGTTAGATTTAAACAATCAAAATTTCTGAAAATTCAGCAAAGAAATATACTTTGCTAAGTTCCATAATCATATTATTACTGAACTACGAGTAAATGGAGCTGAAATAGTTGCCCTGGATGTATTGTAATATATCAGAATTTAGGCAGGCACATAGCAAATAAATGACTGTAATTCGACCGGACACTGAGACAAGGCGACAAATTGTGGAATGTGGTGCAGTAAATTATACAGGGCTTAGCTGTAAGTAAATGATGACAGTAACAGGACACCATTACAAACAAATAGTCACTGACAGGTTAGTGACCAATGCAAGAACAGTAAGTGGCCTTTAGTTGCCCAGTTTGACGACAGTGTAGAAGATTCCTGAACTCGACTTTGAAGTACATCATGGCGAAGGGAAGGTTCAGCATTGCACTGCCAGTTTCTGGATGAAGACCACGACCGTCGACTGCACGCAAGGAGTTGCAGAGGCGTCCACTAACAGTTAAACAGGCAATACTGACGCTCCCCAGCTGGGATAAAATAGGTAAATGCATTTATCAGTTTGTAAAATTCACGAACGGGTTTTTCATCGCATTTCGTCTTTGTTGGAATTGTATAGTTCTGAATAATTATCTAGTTTAATGGTTCTTATTACTGTACTTAGGGGAACGCCAGTTGCAGCCACAGTATATGCAATCGGCGGGCCACACTTTTCATCTCCTTCTTTAAAGTTGTTGTACACATTTTTAATAATGTGTGCCTTCTGGTTATGTACTGGTTTTCCACGTCCTATAGGCGAGGTATTTGGTTTATAAGTAGCAGGTGCATTACCTGTTTCCCGCGGCCGCCACATGTTTATACATGTTTATGTAGTGCGCCACTAATGTCAGAATGACTCCATAAACCTTGCAACTCTGCCCGGTTTGTTTTGGTTCCTATACACGCGCCGGCCAAGCGATGTCCTTCAGTTCCCATTCCACTGTTTCAAAAGACTGGACCAAGTATAGCTCCGTTCTCTATCCACGGACGTCAGGGTTAAATTATCTGGGCAGATGTTATCAGTAACACTTTATCAGTACGCAAACAGTTTGTTGCAAAATGCATATTTCATTTTAAGTTATCAACCTTGATAAAAGCTGTTAAAGTGCAGCAAAGAATGTTAACATTTAAGTAATACTCACGAAAGTGCCGCAGGAAGGGGAAATTTCACACATTAGTCAATTTTTATTTTTGAAAATTATCTTCGGCGGCGCCGTGGCCGAGCGGTTAGAGCGTTTGCTTGCCACCTAGGCGGCCGAGGTTCGATCCCAGGAACCCAGATGTGGTATTCGTGGTGTGAGGGCGGGTTTTATAACCGGGTTTTCAGGTTTCCCCCACCACTCATTCCACAACTGCTCCACTATCACCTTTGCAATCATCGATTTCGCCTGCATTTCATATCATCCTCTTCCTATTACACTGGTGCTTGACTGACCACCCGCTTCCAGGTCTTCACTCTGTCCGGTCCATAGGTTCCTCTGCTCCCCGACGAGCATCGGACCCTAGGCACTGGCTTGTAGGTCCTATGGGGTGTAAATCCTACATAAGGGGAGGGTAAACAGGAAAAGAAAAAAGAAAATTGTGTATGTGTGTGTGGGTGTATGGATGTGCGTGCGTGTGTGTGTGTGTGTGTGTGTGTGTGTGTGTATGAATGTCCGAGTGTGTGTGTTTGTGTATGTGTGGCCTTAGTGTTACACAATATGTCAAAGCTTTCAACTAACTTGTTTGAAATGTGTAGAAATTAGATATTAGAAATTGCTTGACTGACCACCCGCTTCCAGGTCTTCACTCTGTCCGGTCCATAGGTTCCTCTGCTCCCCGACGAGCATCGGACCCTAGGCACTGGCTTGTAGGTCCTATGGGGTGTAAATCCTACATAAGGGGAGGGTAAACAGGAAAAGAAAAAAGAAAATTGTGTATGTGTGTGTGGGTGTATGGATGTGCGTGCGTGCGTGTGTGTGTGTGTGTGTGTGTGTGTATGAATGTCCGAGTGTGTGTGTTTGTGTATGTGTGGCCTTAGTGTTACACAATATGTCAAAGCTTTCAACTAACTTGTTTGAAATGTGTAGAAATTAGATAATATTTTCAGTACGAGTAACCATAAGACAACCTTGTGTTGCTTTCTTCTGAAGACAGTGCGGTTAATTTTCAACTGTGCTTTCCTGCTACTAGGTTGTCTTGCATTGTTAGGAACCGCTGTGATCCTGGGAACAAGGTTTTATCACATCTGCTCTGAAGATTGGTGACCAAAGCCTATGTGCGGCGAAAACAACAAATACAACCATAGGTTGTCTGATAGTTTTTGATGCCGTTTAGTCACAGAACTGTACTCAGCGCTCAGTCTTTATCAATTCCGAAGACAGTAACCGATGGCACTTAATGTGTGTTCTTGATATCTGAATTGCGCTCGAGCTCTTTTTACTAGATGTTATTAAAATGATAATTACAACAAAAGTAGGCAGTATGTTTGTATTTTCTCTAGCGCCTAGTGATTAAGAAGAGGAAGGTTTGCATTCCAATGAAAAACTCGATATAGAAATTTCACCGAAAATACCTAAATAAAATGTTGTATGTTTGTATAAAGCAGAACTACAGATACAGAAAATTTCCCCTATACCCAACTAAGGTTTGCATGCAACAATTTTCCTTGCTTTTGATTTTGTCAAAAATGGCTCTAACAAAAATGCCACACTGTGTTTAAGATATTTGCATGATTAATAATACGCGGGTTTTTGTTGTTGCAAACAACCTGTGAAGTTCACCTCAATCTGAATGGATTATTTAATTTTTATAGCTGCTACACCGAAAAAGAGAAACAAAAACTTGCTATATAAAAATGTAAATCTGTTTAAAATACACAGGCCTAATGGCAGATACAGCTGTCGTCGCTGTAGCTTCCCGTATCTATGGCATGTGCAAACTGAAAGGGTCCTTACTTTACGTACCTAAAGGCTTTATTGAATAAAAGGTTTCCATTTTTGCAGACGAGATAGTTCCCGTGCAAAATAAAACTGCCACATGAAATGGATCTTGGGATTATCTTCTATTGTGACATCTTTGGCTAGAAACAGCTGTCAGCGCGTATTTTCAGCATTGCATCGCTGGTGTTGGCATTAAGACGATGTTTTATCGCGATACATAAGTTCATAGTGCAATATTACTCTAATGGCCGGATAAGTTAGTTTTGTATTTGCTGAACACATGCGCACACAAACATGAAAGTAGGATTTGATTTCTGTGACGGGAAGCAAATGGAAGCCCATGACGTAAAGTTACATAGGCGACTTGTAACTTGACATATGGATCAATAGAATTTTATTATGTGCTCATATGTTGTAAGTCCAGAAAAAGATTAAATCGTTAAACAAGAGAATGTGATATATCGCACTCACATGACTTTCTCTACTCTGTACTATTCTTACAATCTCTTATTCCTCTATCTTCTTCATGTTAGTCGGGACAAATAGTTGCAGAAATTATCCAATTGCTTATTTCCTTGTAGTTAAAGGGGAATATGGGAACACAGTAGGCTTTGAGTGATAGTCAAATCGTTTAAGAGTGGTCGCTTTATGATGACTTTCAAACTCCGTTCTCTTTGCACGGCCAAGACATAAAAATATGAAAAACGACCATCCGTTTGAGAAAAGCATGCTTTGCAAAACTCACAAAAATAACAAGGAATGTCTCCGAAATGTTTCACTCCACAAAAAACACATTCGGACATAAACTGTGTATTTCAACGAGATCAACATTTTTGTGTGGTAAGATTTGGTCTATCTCTTACGGTTTACCAGTTATCCAAAAGACTTCAAGAGCAAACAGGGCTACATAGGCTATAGCCAGAATGTTCAAAATATACATTTTGTTTGCCATAAAATATCTTAAACATACGCACTTTAATCAAAATTGTTAGAGCCATTTTTGAGAAAATCAAAATTTTCCAAAAGTTTGCCATGTAAATGGTAGTTTAAGGTACAGAAATGTTCTCGAAATATTCGTGTAGCATTCTTGAAAGATATTAAACTTAACTACTAATTTTGGTTTTTAACCAACTTTTCGATTTTGAGTTGTGGTGTTCTCTGATACAGATACACACACAAGCACACACAGACACACACGGACCTTCTTTTATAACTGCTTTTTATGGATTCAGGGGGCCTGAAAACATTTCCAGTGAAAGCTCGACATCGAAATTTTGGGTGGAATACAATAATTCTCCTACTTACTATACGTAGTAGAGAAAGTAAAAATGTGATTTAAGAAAATGCATTAAGATATGAAAATAACATACCGACTGGTGCGGAAATATTGCCAGTGCTTTATGCTGGGTGCCATCCTAATATGAATGTCCGACCTCGAGCACATTCGTATACCACATCATGCCATACCACTACTGGCGTACCGAGGGCTAGCCCGTCCCATTTAGGGTTTAACCACAGCAAATGGGTTGCGGAATGGCGGTTGTGAATCAGATTGTTGTGATGAAAGATTTCCCAACTGGTGCGTAATTTCATGTCCCGCAATATATTTTCAAGGGAAAGAAGCAGTTTACGAAATAGACTAATGAAAGTGACAACGAGTGCTCTAGTGGGCAACCTCTGCTAGTCGGGTGTAGCGGCCATTCCTAGACCTCGTAGGCGTAAAACATGACGGGGACATTAGGGCTTAAAAAGTGTGACTTTATGCGTATGAGTATCTCAGACTTAATCATTGAATGGGTAGAAAAAAGGAAGGAGGAATGGAATGCACATCCAGGATGTCAGATGAACGATTAGTGAAAATAGCGAGGGACAAAATTCCGGAAGGAAGTAGTCCAGGAAAACCAAAACAAAGAAATGGAAAGATGGATTGACTCATGTATAAAACAGGCGACTACAAGTAACATAAGGAGAATAACAACAACAACAAGAATCGTTTGATATAGAAACGAGGGGCAATACGTGAGATGTAGCTCTTCGTATTCGAAAGGTACGGAGAGGCTTGCAGGCCGTATAGCGTTCAATATCAGTCACCAGGTGGGGTAGGGGAGGGGGAGGTCCGTGCAACAAGTGGCATGTGGCGGCACACATGGTACATAAGTAAACAGTGCAGGCGACGTTGAACGTTCTGCTCTCTATAACAAGTGAATGGTAAAAGAGACCACCTCCAACGACAGTACCACAGCTGCAAAAACTTATAAAAAACGTACAACGAACATAAAATGCACCCTGTTGATGAATTAGCCGCTTATCATCGTCATGTAGTCCTTAGACTGTCCCCTTATTATTGTACTTTGAATCCCATAGAATATGTATGGCCAGAACTAAAAAGAAATATTGCAGCCAATAATGAAAAATAAATGCTACTGAAATTAGAGCCCTAGTTAAAAATACTACATATAAAGAACGTTGAAAACAAGAATTATTGGCCTAAGCACACAAGCTATGTTGAACTAGAAAGCTAATATGTTCCTTTGAAGATATAATGAAAACACCCAGCGCCTGATAATCGATCTATACATACGATGACGACACATTTTCAAAGTATGATCATTAACGTTACATTAACTTAATGGTGTAACTAGTAGAATAAAATATTATGTATATTTTACTATTTTATTTATTCTACATGTTTGCAGATTACTGTACGTTGCTAATATCTTCTCCACCCTGTAGATTCGGGTTTCTTATTTACAATCACGTCTAAGCAATTTTCAGCCAAATAGATACTCTAAACAAAATTCGCGATCATGTTGCACGATAAGGATTATATCGCAACGCCGATATTTCAACTGCTCACGTCTGGCACACGACCACCACGTGCCTTACTTGACATAGTGGGAGAGTCAGAGTAGCCTAATTCCTTCCCCCTCTTTCATGCCCTGGCCAAAAAGAATACGAGCGGACTGTACGCGATGGAAATACGTAGTTGTTAAAATAAAAGTCTAGTTATAGATACACGACTTTAAAGTGGCAAGGAAAATAAATGTTCACAGGATAACAAAGAAAAAACTTCAATGTGAATTATTTCAAACCCTAACCGCTCGAATCACCCGGGACATCAACGTGTTATAGCCGAGGCAAATTACTTAAACGTAATTACGTTAAAGCACCGCGAACAATACAAATCCTATGGCACTTGTGAACTTGGCGTGCCTCTAGCAGGCAAAAGTGAAACGCACTCACTCATATCTCCACCGCCTACTTACCCCAAATTGTGTGCATCATAGGGCAGCAAATGGTTGATGATATAAGATGGGAACTCTGGAACACCGTGGTCCCAAGCTGTGGGTGGGAATATTCCAAATGCAGAGATTGCTACTAACGGAGGTGAACCGAAATGAGGCGCAAATCCTAGGAAGCACTCGGATACTGTAGCTTCTAAAACAATGAGATCAAATGTACCAGGATGTTCTAGCAATTGGCGTGCTCCCTGGGTATTCAGCACCAGTTCGCAGATGTCCACAGAGCTGTGGAAAATGTCCTGTAGTATTGCATAACTGGACATCTTTGACAGTTTTTCATATTCTGCCCCGTAGCGCATCTTCTGGTAGATGCCTTCCAATAAGATGTTGGTCATGTTTGGTACTGGCTGCTTCTCTGCATCAGGGCTGATAACTGTAACCTGCGCAACAGAAAGGGAAAGATTATACACTCTAGCAAGCTATTTGCTACTTCCTAAGAATAAATTAAGTTTCACACATTATTTTACAGTTCATTCAATGCCGTGGTTATTGATATGTGCTAATTATTGGGCACAAAGCCTAAAGCAGACTACAGCACTGATACGTTTCAGACCTGACAGTCCTTGGTGCCCCTAGTAGCAGCGTTTAAACTGCGTTCTTACTGTTCATGGTGCCTACCACTAGCGATGGACACTGATGGTACTTGAAGTGAAATGACGGGAAAGGAAATATCAAAAGGAAACGTTCAGGACCTCCAGACCACGAGACCATGGCTTAAAGATTTCGACAATCCGTGTTAGTTTGGTGGCGTATTTTCTATTAGTATGTTTCCCTTCTGTATTGAGCCTACCGACAAATTATGTGCCCTAAAACTGGACAACTTTGCTCCATTATTCATGGTTTTTTAAAGATATCTTTAAAGAGAATTCAGATATAGGTTCGAGAAAAAGAAAAACGTTATTCGTATACATACCCTAACGTTTTAGTACTAACGCATTTATTTGAGACATACACTATAAGAGAAATACAATTAAAAGGTAGTGCAAAGTTGTATGTCTGTGCAGAACATACTTGCACCACTTGTCTGTTTCCATGTATACTCCTAAAAAATACACCAAAGTTACACTACTATAATTCAAATTACATATATACAAACTAAATATAAGGTGATATATAGCTTTAAAGTGAGTCTATTTTAAAGGGTATTTTGACATTTCAGGAAAAGTAAAAAATACACATCTTGATAGTTTCGTCGGCTCAGAA
This sequence comes from Tenodera sinensis, assembly GCA_030765045.1. Lineage (NCBI taxonomy): Eukaryota > Metazoa > Arthropoda > Insecta > Mantodea > Mantidae > Tenodera > Tenodera sinensis. Next base: position 30,719,057 of record CM060967.1, read on the forward strand.
ATCACTTATTTTACATCTCTAACATCATACCAAAGTTCCTTTTTCGTGGCAGGCTACTTTCAGCTCTTAGACTTCCTATGCACTGATTTGGGCTCTGTTCTCCTGGAGAGGCGAAAGTTCACCGAAATAGTTAACAATTAAATAATCACTACTATTAATGTCTTAGATGGCACACTGTTTCTTGACTAGCCTTGTCACCTTCACTTTCTGACGACTCCACACTGACATAGACTTTATCGTCTAATACCATTTCCAGATCGGAATCGCCGTCAAATGTCACTTCTAGCTTCTCTTTTACTTTTATCTTTTTAGAACAAAAAGAAGAAGGAGGAAGAGGAGGAGGAGGAGGAGGAGGAGGAGGAAAAGAAGGTTATCCATTATTTGGAAAATCTGTATCTCTAAAATACGTGCTTTCGACTGATTCATTTTTCTGCTTTCTAAATTATGAACAACTGAATATTTATTATTACTTGAACGAATGGATCATTTCAGTTACATTCACACCTGTCACGCATAACATTTTGATTCATGTTGATTTGGCGAGATAGTGGCCGCTTCAGCGGTACGGTAAAAGCATTGGGTGAGTGTTTTGTTTATATCGAAGCACACGCCGGCCGGGTGTTTTGTTTACAGCAGTACTGCCTACAATGCACATGTCACTCACGTGCTTTGATTACATCTGAGGCAGTACTGACCTGCAAGCACATGCTGATCGGGTACAACAAAAGTCGTTGGTGTGTGCGCGAACTAAACCCATCAGCTCGCGTTGCCATTTACATTGCGAAAAAATTAACATTTTTACAAAACGATTAAACCTACCGAAACGAAGCTTAGTGTTTTATATTTCTTACACCTGCATCTATTATGCTTGAATTAACGTAACTTGGCAATTCTGACAGCTCGCTCGGCATGCACTCCGGCGTGGTGTATCGGTGGCGTATGGGTCTCTTGCCATGACAACCTTGAAATAGCCAATTGCCTTCGTGGTCACGCGATCGCCATATGAACTCCCTCCATACGCTACACTCGTACGTTGCCCATGTTACCTGCGAGGAACGACTGGCAACCGACCAACAGTTCGGCAACACTCCATGTTTTGCACGTGGTGCAGCGAATATAAAACCCAATTTCAAGGTAGATACTATTACCACTACCACTACTATTACAACAACATCTACTACTACTACTACTACTAGATTTCCTTGGGATATTACCTGATGGCCTCTTTTGGCCAGTTCCACAAACAGTGCCCTGTTGAAGACATAATGGCTCGGCGATGGCAGGTTCAGTATTCCCAAAATTCTTGCACTCTCTGTTACAGCGGTCTGTAGAAACAGGAGCTTCAGCACAAGTGATAACATCCTGCTCGTATCTGTCTAGTACCTGTGTAGGAAAGCCTTGTCTTAGTGTGGTAAATATAGCTTGTGTAAAACGTCCAGACACTCCATATATGTAAGAGAAAACACATGTCGAGGAGTAGTGAGAGTAGTGGGAGACCAAGAGGAGAACTTGGAGGCAGTCACATACACAACACATTCAACTTATCACCACGGCTCGGATTTTTAGGTGCTAAACATTTGGGAAACATTTGTTGATCTCCCTGTCTGTGTGTGTCGCATAGCTAAAAAGCGAAAAGTCGACTAATACCAAAGTTGATATTTAAGTTTCATGTCTTTCAAGGATGACACACAAAGATTTTGAAGAAAATTCCTGCACTCAAAACTAACATTTGCATGGAAAATTTTTCGAAAGTTTTGATATTCTTGAAAATGGCTCCAACGATTTTGATTAAAATGCCATACGTTTGAGATATTATTATGACAAATGAAATGTATATTTTGAACTTTCTGGCTATAGCCTACTTAATCCTGTTTACTCTGAATAACTTTTGCATAAATCGTAAACCATGAGAGGTAGGCCAAATCTCACTATACAAAAAAAATTTAGATCTTGCTAAAACACGCAGTTTATCTATATTGGTAGAGAAACCCATTTTGGAGATATCCCTTGTATTTGGTGAGTTTTGGAATTCTTAAAACTTTCGTCAAATGGGAGAACGTGATTAAATTTTACTTTCTCTGCTAGTAAGTAGAGGAAGTATTGTATTCCACGAGAAAATTCGATGTCGAGATTTCACCAGAAATATATGCTTTGAGGCCCCCTGAATCAAAAAAAATTCGTGTGTGTGTTTGTATGTGTGTGCGTGCGCGTGCGTGTGTGCGTATCTGTCAGTCTGTGGACAGCATAACTCAAAAACGAAAATTCGATTAAAAACCAAAGTTGGTATTTAAGTTCAATGTCTTTCAAGGATACGATACGAAGATTTTGAAGAAATTTGCTCCTCCCTGAACTAAACTTTACATGGAAAATACTTCGAAGGTTTTGATTTTCTTGAAAATGGCTCTAACGATTTTTATTAAAATGACATACGATTAAGATATTTTTGTGATAAATGAAACGTGTATTTTGAGTTTCCTCGTCATAGCCTATGTAGTCCTGTTTACTCTGGATGACTTTTAAATAACTCGTAAATCCTAAGAGATAGATCAAATCTTACTATATAAAAACTGTAGATTTCGTTAAAACATACAATTATTGCCCACTTTTTTTTTATAGAATGAACCATTTCAGAGATATTCCGTTGTTATTTGTGTCAGTTTCGGAAAACAAACTTTCTTCAAATGCAACACCGTTGTTCATCTTTTTGTATGTTAAGTGGGCAAAGAGAACGGAATCTCAAAGCTTTAAAATATTTATCTGTCCCGTATTCCCCTTGCACCTACAAGGAAATAAGCAATAAGATAATTTGTGCAAATTTTTAGCTCAACTAACATGAATAAGAGTTTGTAACAATGGTTAGTACAAGAGTAGAGAGATTCATTTGAGTGCAATACATCAGATTTGTTTATATGTTAGCCGCGCAAAGAGAAAGGAATCTCAAAGCTTTAAAAAATTTTACGATCGCTCAAAGAGTAGAGAAAGTCATGTGATTGCAACACATCAGATTTTTCCCCCTTTCTTTTCTCTAACTAAAAATACGAGAAATGTTTTCAATGCTGCGTCACTTGTCTGAGATGTTAAAATGTTTCTATTATTGTGAAGAGCTTCCTTATTTTGCAGCAGACAAATAAAACGTGCTTTTACTTTCTCGCAGTTTTCCCTACTTGACCTTGCAGCTCTTTTGTCTTTCCCTATAAAGACTTGCTCTGATTAGAGTGATGTCTTTTAACATAGAATGACCAGGTTCTGATTGGTGATTTACGGGGTTTGATCACGGGCGAAAAAGGTAGGACATGTTCAAGTATATAAATACGCCATATTACTACGGTAAATCGAAATTCAGCACTAAGTGGACACGCATGCCTCATTGGTCTAATAGACACTGGATAAATTGACAACACAGCAATATCTATTAGAAAACTCAGATGTGTTACATTCACATAGCCTCTACGTATTATTCAACAAATATTCTTACGAAAGCTTATTAATCTGTTTATTCCATATTAACCGAGATAAATACTTTGGAATATTTTCTTCTAGATATAATAAGAATATAACCAGCGGTGGTTTGGGAGGCTGCGTACAAATGGTGCAGTTGCTTGCGCTTAGTAAACCCTTCTCCTCTGTCACGCTGCTGCCAGATAGCAAGGGTCGCTTCGACGCCCTTTCTAGGTTTCAGATAGTGTGCCCGGTAGTCCTCTGTCAATTTTAGGGACTTCCGCACGTCTCTGTGGCATTACCCCTCTGTCCTGTGACGGTGCTGTAGCTTCGCTTTAGCTCATCTCTTGTTCCTAGAGGGATGATAGGCTGCAATTGATGCTTGCCGGGTCGCAGTAGGCGAGGTGAACTCCTTCGCTGTAATACCTCATTGGATTAGAGTGCGCTTAAGTAACAGCAAATCCTTTAAGAGCTAGTCGCCAGGTGATGATTTTGAAATTCCGTTATCTTTGTATGACAGGGAGAAGAGGGATAAAGCCTAATAAAGACTTACTATTTTAGAAAAGTATACATATTTGAAGGCGACGCCGTAGCCGAGCCATTAGACCGTTCACTTACCACCTAGGCGGCTCGGGTTCGACCCCAGGTACCCGCACGTAGTATTCGTGGTGGACGAATCTGGGCGTGTCTTCTCCGGCTTCCCTTATTCCACCAATTGCTCCACCATCACATTTCCATTTCGCTTGCATTTCATGTTTTCCTCTTCCTCCCTCTCATATCTGTAGGTTGGCTGAACACCCACTTCCAGGTCTTCACTCTGTCCGGTCCATAGGTTCCTCTGCTCCCCGACCGGTGTCTGCCCAAATTACAAGCTAGCTTATGGCCTATGACCACAAGGAGAACATGGCTTTTCAGTGGCGAAAGAATGATGGACATAGATCTGGTTTCCGAGATTACCCTTATGCATAAAGATATATTTATCTGCCTTTAGAATATTAGTATAGATTTTGGAAACAGCATGTGAAGGTACCAGTAGATTAGAGAGGGAGAGAGAAAGCTTCCATCAACAAAATATTCTTTTAGTTAATGAAATTGCAATCCGGGAGGAATTTTAACAAAGAAAAATAAATAGGCGGTAAAAATTCGAAGAGAGGGTTAATGTAGGTACAAGAAGAAATGGCATTTAAATCTTACAGTCTAGAACCATAATCTGAGAAAACTTTTATTTAAATATTCTACTTTCATGTGCGTAAATAGTAGCATCGGAGACTATGTTCTTAGCTATCGATATTTTGGAATAAATAGCCAACACAGAAATACCACAAATGAAATAATGTGAACTTTTTGACCAACCTGTTGTGGACGACTGCAGAATCACAACTAAGTGAAGATGATAGCAGCGCAGCGAAGTTTAGCCTTGGCATTATTACATAATGATATCATTCTCAAATTGATGCCAACTGCTATGATGGACCAGGCCCTGGGCTACAACGTAATTGAGTAAGCTGTCAGTGAAGCATCGCATTAGCGTGTGTTACTCGCGCCCTTTAAATTGTATCATAAAAGGCAGTAAGTGCAGTTTCCGCCATTGTTTTTCCAGGTTAGCCAACGGCTGAAGTAAAACACTAAACATATGGCTGCTTCCTTTACTACTCACATAAGTTTACGTTGAAAATTGAGTGTTTTATGGACGGTCTTTAACTGCTGTGGTTCTCATTGTCCCATATTAGGGGGAGAAATACCGCTTAGTTTTGCTCAGAGGCCTCTTTATTAGGTATGAAGTCCTTGTATGTGCCATAAATCTACGACAGGGAACCAACACCTTTATTATACGGGAAATACGGGGGGAAAATCCACCATCCTCCTCGGGTTTGAACTCGCGACCTCGGGAACTAGAGGCTAGCATGCTATCCCTGGACTACGGAGTAGGATTTTAGTTTACGGTAACGATGCTGGTGTGCTTCAGGTATTTAGTACGCAGGTTAAACGCAAAAGTAAACCAGTATGATAGATAAAGATGAAACAATTCCTTTTGGTTACGCATAAACCATACATCAGTAGTGGTCAACAAGCGAACACACGTTCGCTTCCCCTACACATGTTATTTCCCCCTCCACCCAAGGAAAGGAGAACCAGACCTGCTAATCAGAGGTGAATGGTGCGGGTATTAGTACATACAATTCAATGGGAGGACGAATATTTTTGTTTTTGAGATGAAGATGATAAAGTTAAGTTCCTTGGCTAACCGGTTCTTGCTGCTTCAAGCTGGAAAAAAAACCGACGTTTCGACCACCTTGTCGAGTCCGTCTCCAAAGGTAAACTGCGCCACTGTTTTATGGGGACTTAAGGGTTAATTTGCCCTTGGGTTTGTCTCGCCCAAGACTTATTGTGCCCTTTGGCTGTTTCAGGGGTATTCCTTCTTCAGCCTCGAGCTATCTTATTGGTTAATGACTAAATGGGCTATTTTGTTTCTATTTTATTTCTTTTTCTTTTAGTTACTTTATTTGGTCTGGGGTATGTGGGTTGCTGGTGCATGTCATTAAAGGTATGGTGCAGAGTTCGTCGCAGCGTTGTCCGCGGTGATCGTAGAATATCTGGCCTACGGGTGTTTGAAATGATGCTTGTGGGTGTTGGCGTTGTGGTCTGCGTTGTGGGGTTTCAATGGTTCCATCTTGACGTGGCGCTGGCGTCCGTGTCTCGGCGTCATGCGTGGTTGTTGATGTTCTGCTCTCGACTCTAATCAACTTTCGTTGAATGGACGCGAGAACTTCGCAGGAAGTTTGCAGGTTATTAGCGGTGTCCTGGATGCCCTTGAGAGCACGAGTAAGACTGCCTCCTATGCTTCAAATCGGTCGGTGCTTCATGTGTTTCATGAAGTTTCCGCAGTGCCGCGGTGTTGTGGAGTACGGAGGTGTAGAGACTGCTCTCTGTGGTGTCTTGTTGGTCGGAGGTTTGACGGCTGGTGTTGATGTACGGTTGGTGTGTGACGGCGATGGTCTGGGAGTCGGAGACCGGTTGTTGCGAGGGCCGCGTTTGAGCTGCAGTTGGCTGGCGGCGTGGATTCCTGGGGCATGCCGCTTGAAGTGACCGGTGCAGTTTTGCGTGACACAATACACGGGGCGACGTGCCAGGTCGTGGCTGTTGCAGAGTGTGGTGATGGTGCCAGCGCCACAGTAGTGGCAGCGTGGGGCGTTGGTGCAGGCGTCACGTGGGCGTATTGACAGGAGCGTCGGCATGGAGCAGGGCGGCCACCTAGGCTAGCCTCCCCCCAGGGCAAGGAGCCCGTCAGTCAAAGCAGCACGGTAATCTGCCCCAGCCCAGAATTCCAGGTGCAACAGCGGTGACGGTGCTCTGGCTGTGACGATACGTGTCGCTTTCATGAGAGAAGACAAACGAAATCGGGCTGCGCTAAGGAGAGAGAGCATCTGGAAGGCGCCGATGTACTCCGAGCACTACTGCAACCTCGTAAAGTTAGGATAGTTCGGTGTGGGCGTTCGGTATTCAACCTCTGGCATTGTTGTGTGTATGTGGTCGGTGGATGGTTTCGTTGTGGTGTCGCAGCCTGAGATTACGTGCTCTGACGGTGTAGATGGAAATGGTGGAGTTGGCGAAGCTGCTAGCTGTGAGACAGGGTTTGTTAAGTGGTGGAACCAGGTGTTGTGAAATACCCTGCAGCAATGGTAAATTGTATATTGGCGAGACTGGCCGCACGGTAAAAGAACGATTACAGGATTACATACGTCAGTGCAAACAAAATGACATCGAGAAATCTTTGGTTGCGCTGCATGTTCACGAAACAAAACATATAATAATGTTTGACCAAACCACGTTAGTGAACAGGGAAAACAGAGGACGACCCAGGAAAATCAAAGAGGCCTTAGAAATTGCTGGTTGTCCGAAAAATTTTATCAATGGCGGGATGTATATTAACAAACTGGTTGTGCCATAGCTGAAACAAAAAGAAAAACCTAAGAACACTACGTCATCTGTGCCGCATTGCAGTGACTCTGCCTTAGTGACGTAGCAGTACAGAGGAATTCTGGCCAATCAGAGCTCTCCTCCACCTGCCGCAGTCCAGAGAATCATCTGGCCAAACAAGGCTCACCTTCACCTACCTGCCTGTAAACAGGCTGACAGACCGCTATAAGTGGCGCAGTTGCTTTTGAAGAGGACCACGACAAGATGGTCGAAACGTCAATTTTATCCAACTTGACCCGCATAGCCAAGGTATTTTTAATGCTGTCCGTGGAAGCTTGAGAGAATAGATAAAGTTAAGGGTTTGATTTGTCAGACTGGTAATTGCAAATTTACACCATTTTCCTTGCTTACGTTCATGTCCTAATGCAGTACCTAGTTCGTACCTCGTTGTAGTGGTTCGTTGCTCTCCTCCTTGATAACTCCAGCTAGCTTCTTACCTCGTCGTCGTTCTGTCCTGGATTCGATGCCCGTCCTCGGCTAGTGTCATTATTAGCTCGTTCGTATAGCACGGACCCTATTCTTTGGTAAAAGGAGCGATGACCTCAGGTGGTGGGAAAAGCAGCGAAAACAATGTGTGGTTTTATTCAGGAATAGCATTCCCGAATTTTATTGAATTAATTTTACATTTGTATTCACCACTAGTCCAGCGTTAGCGTCCTTGTCAAAACACTGTCTTTTTACTTCCCATTTACGGCACTGGCCAACGTGGATTAAAAAGAGACAATATCCCTGCACGATTCTTTTTTTCGCCTCTAGGACTAGTCTCACTCCACTATGCGCGAACTACACTAAAATGCGACGCACTTCTAAGCTGCAATAATCACATTTGACTCATTTGGCACACTGACCCGCGATGTTTCTTTATTTTGCGTCGACACCTTCTTTTACTGGTTGCGCACGTGAGATTGTTCGAAGCTGGATGAAGACCATAATGAAGAATATGAGGCGGTACGAAGATTGTTGAAAGACTGTCCGACGTTACATGAAGATTGTCCGGTGTTTACATGAAGACTGTCCGACGATTACATGAAGACTGTACTGAGTTCTCGTGAAAGTGAAAGTGAAAAATGTCGATTTCACGTACCTTAAAAAGCACGGGCCCCTGCTATATACTTCATTTTGATTGGTGGGCTTTCTAGACGATTTTACGCGCCTTAACATTTCGTACTTAAGTCGCGGATTTTCAGAATAGGGTGTTAAGAACAATATATGATACCGGGCGTAGATTCCCGTCTTACATCCTTCACAACCAGTCACGACTACCCTACATCATGGACTTGGTGAGGGAGTGATCCTGAACCATGCACACCAAACTGAGATCCCACACCAACCAACTGGTACAGGCACTAGGTCAATACGACCACAGAGCACCTCGTAGAAGGAAAAGTTACCGCCTTCCTAAGGACGCCCTTGTGTAATGGTAATGCCACTCTCATCATCCAAGGTTAGGTATGCAGGAAGAAACCATTGCCCACAGACACAAAAGCTTGAAAAAATTTGGACCACCTTCTATACTGCACAGATAAAGTCGCAATAAGCGGCTAGGTGCTGTGCAGATAAACATACCATACAGGAGAACCTGTACGAACTGTTCTCGAATGCTGGAATACTGGTTCCTTCAAGCTGCCATCTTGGATCAGGGAATTCCCCGAGTTATATCCAGTGAGATGTTCCGTCTCACTCTTTCTGTTACGATACGTTATCGGGCAATAAGACAAAAGAGAAACACCCTTCCAGATATGACAATAGATACGCGCATGGAGAGAGAGTCTAACTACCTTGTTTTTCTAAAATGTGCAAGTTTCTAGCTTTTTAAACTCAGGTCCCGCACAGTGTTTTAACATGAACTTCTACAGTTTATACTTTCAACACTTATTAATAGGTACAATTAAAGTTATAAATACAATTAAACATATGCATAGAAACCAATATTTACATTTTACTTAATTATACCTAATTACACTCATTATATTTGTCATTTAATTAATGAACTAAAATTATTTGAGGCCTCCTGATCTAAAAGTACCACCTCAGTTCACATAAAACCATTATAAATACATATGCAATTCATGTAATTTACCAAGGCTGGTACTTCAGTTTGGAATAGTTATTTTGTTACCATGTTTATTATTGTTGTTATGTTTATGTTTCTGGCAGCAATTGCATGCAGTTGTATCTGCTCAAAGTGAGACATTTTAAAATCTACGAACGTGTGCAAATAAATACAATGGAGAAACTGAAGGAGATATATCTTTCGGGTTTATACTTAGAAAATAAGCTGTTTTTCGTACTTATTGTTTGCGTATGAGAAAAACGGCATCTGAACAAATAATGGTTGTGATATTCATCATTTACAGAAAAAAAAGGCAAGAAATGAGAGCTCAATTGCCCATATGAATAATTGCGAATTAGAATAGTGTGGTGTGTGTCGGAGAAATAGAAAGAGAGTAATATACTGCACACCCACTGCGACAAGTCACTGGATATATATGTTCATTGGGTGACTATTAGATCTTTCCTTAATAGCTGGAGGGTTTCGACAGTTCTAAGCCTGGCCAGACAAACTTAAAAAGGTAGCTAAATGTAAGTGTGGGCGCGACGTAATACACTTCCACGCGGATGTGAGTGAGATAGTGAGTTAAGTCCTTAGCAATATTTTTACTGCGCATTCTTAGTTTGCTCAGTATGTGTTGTTATTACACGTACAGTATACGTTTTACTGTCTATTCCTGCAGTTTGTAAAGTAAGTGTGATCCAATTTTAATTATCATCATGACAGACGTTTTAATTTGTGTTAGAGTTGAATTTATTAAAGTTTAAGGGTGTGTGGCGAGGGGTTGCCACGATGCTAAGTGTCTGGCAATGGATGACATGATTTGTAATATTACCCCCAAGAAAATATAAGAAAATTAGGCTTTACACTTTGACGATTTGAAGTTGCTATTTTATACACCTTTGCTACCTGTTACCTGTCAGCGCCAGATGATCCAAAATTCATTAGTGCCATGGTTCCTACCTGTCTTGGGGACATGCGCTGAGAAGCTTTCAGCTTTTATAAAATAAGGAAGATCTGGCAGTCACGGGCTCTTGCTCTATAATGAAAGTGAGGTCTGAGTAATAGCCACGTCTTCTCTGCTATGTATTGAATTTCTCAATGATGTATTCTTCATATCCTACCAGTTTGAACTGTTTGTATTATTTGTGTTATTTTGTTTACTTTGATGAAAATTATTCTTCTCAATAAACAGTGGTAATTTTGTCAGTAAAATGCAAGATTATATTTTGGAACATCATTATGGCATTTATACACATTGAGCAGTTAAAATAGTGACTATAGCTATAAACGATTAACATTAAAAACTAAATTTTTTGTTTCATGGAAAAAGTTTTAAGTGATCCCTGTTTTGGTACATGCAAATGTATTTGTGGTATACGTAAATACCTTTCATGTGATTTCAGTTCCACGTTCCCATTACTCTGAGATTTGTTACCATATATATTACTTTCTCTACTGGGGAAGTATTGTATTCCACCCAAAAATTCGATGTCGAGATTTCACCGGAAATATATGTTTTGAGGCCCCCTGAATCCAAAAAAAGCATTTTAAGAAAAAGGTCCGTGTGTGTGTGTGTCTGTGTGTCTGTGTCAGTCTGTCAGTCTGTGGACAGCATAACTCAAAAACGAAAAGTCGGTTAAAAACCAAAGTTGGTATTTAAGTTTAATGTCGTTCAAGGATATGACACGAAGATTTTGAAGAAAATAGCCACACCCTAAACTACACTTTACATGGAAACTTTTTCAAAAATTTTGATTATCTTGAAAATGGCTCAAACGATTTTGATTAAAATGCTACATGTTTGAGATATTTTTATTATAAATGAAATGTATATCTTGAATTTTCTGGCTATAGCCCCTGTAGTCGTATTTACTCTGGACGACTTTTGCATAACTGGTAAACCGTTAGAGATAGACCAAATCATACTATACAAAAAATGTAGATCTTGGTAAAATACACAATTTATGTCCCAATAAATTTTCTTGTAGGGTGAACCATTTCGGAGATATTCCTTGTTATGTGTGTGAATTTTGGAAATGTTAGAACTTTAGTGAAATGCAACAACGTTGTTCATTTTTTTATATGTTAATCGTGCAAAGAGAACGGAATCTCAAAGGTAAAAAAGATTTGACTATCGCACAAAGCCTACAGTACCCTAATATCTCCCTTGCACCTACAAGGACATAAGTGATAAGATAATTTGTACGAATATTTATCTTAACTAACATGGAGATATAGGAATAAGAGTTTGTTAGAATGGTTAGTACAAGAGTAGAGAAAGTCATGTGAGTGCAACACATCAGATTTTTTTAATTTGCGATGAACGCAGTAAGCCTAGTACCAAGATTAGAAATTCTATCAGCAAATTACAAGAACTTATTTAAAACTCGTTGTTTGTGAAAAACCTGATTTCATGAAGAAGAGTCACCTTGGAAATAAGCCCTTCAATTACAGATGTAAACTTTATGAGGTCTGCCTATAAAATACATGATGTTTAGTTAAAAACGCTGATCATAAAGAAAGTAAAAAATAACGAAGAAACTTTGATGTAAGTGGTGGTTTGGAAAGGGTAGATTTTCTTGAGAATCTTTGGGTCGCATCCGGGAAAGTTTTAAGACAGAACATTACTAGCCTAAGATCGCAAATCTTCTTCTGTAGGTACTGGTAACAACATATGTAAACTTCAGAACATCACTGAGTCTTGCTCTTTGCTTTCTTATTTGCAAATAATGTTCTCCAGACGCATCGAACCATCAGCAACATCAAGATGGCTGCTGACACTGCCACAGCAAGCACTAGCATCAGAACGTCCAACAGAAGATACTCGTACCAAGTCAAGTTGGCTGAGGCAGGACTAAGGATTTTAGCAGCCTTGTGTCCATGTCTCAGCACATATTCCGTCCAGAACACAGCACGGTCCAGGGGATGCTCAGACTGGTCTCTGAACACTGCTGATAATTCTCGAACATTATCACGATAACTGAAACAAAAGTCTGCGTTAACTCTTAAGTCACATCTGCAAAAATTCAGCATTCATACTATAATACAGACATATCCAAACGCTTGGCTTATGAGGCTACGCCGGATAAAACTCCCTGCGCGTCACGTGTCGGTCTGGGTGACTTAGTGGCTAGACGCTGGCCTACTGATCCCGAACTTCACCAAGGTCGTGGGTTTAAATCCGGCCCAGATCAATGGTTTTTAAGTGTGCTTAAAAACGACAGGTCCATGTCAGTAGATTTACTGGCATGTAAAAGAACTCCTGCGGGACGACATTCCGAGACACCGGCGACGCGGATGTGACCCTGGCAATTGACAGCGTCGTTAAACAACAAAATAATTTTGCCCACATCCACCTTTCCTTGTTCTCATTACAGCGCCACGCCTCTAGACCCGTATTGCAACTGTCAGCACTTCATTGATTAGTTATACCTCACCCGTTGCTAGGCCTCATAAGACGACAAGAAACTGAGAGATAACCCCGAACAGTGCAGTTTACTAAATTTGTTTTGTGTACTTACTCAGGGCGGTAGTAATTTACACTGAAAAATGTAAAATTGCACCGGGGTAAATTGCACTGAAAATGACGGAGTTTGTAAATTGCACCAAATTCAAAATGTTAACTGCACTGCAGCACTGAATTTATTATGTGTAAATAGCACTGATTACCATTACTATTTTCGGGCAGTTAGACTGTTCTCAATGCTCACTACCAGATGTCGCGGTGAATACGCGCTGCTAGTGTGGGGTAGTTCTTATTTCCACCACCACGTGTACTTGCTGCACTTTACCAGTAATGTCCCCAGTATGTCATTGAGTGTAGTGCTAGTGAGTGAACTGTAATCTGTACCAGTAATGACATTAGTTGTATGTTGTGCAAGTGAGCGAGGCAAAGAGTTAATAATTATAGATGATTTGAAACTTTATTACGACAGTCAACTGAAAAGTGGTGAAGTGAAATGGAGGTGTACGTTTCGAAAATGCAAGGCTAAAGTTTATACTTTAGGGAATAACAGTAAGTTGTTAGAAGCAATTTGGTTCACAACCATAATAAGTTTCAACGCCAAGTACTTAGTAGTAGTGCAAAACGAAAGGCTATGGAAGATATATCTGCACGCCCAAGCAAAGTGGTTCGATCTGTTCTAAAAGAATTTCCTGAATATATGTAAATGTATAGACGTTAATGATTTAACTGTAATGAAATGTATATAATTCGCGGAAAAAGAAATATCCTAAATTTCCGCTGACAGAAATGAAACTCGTGACAAGATTCTAGCTCTCCATATTAAGACAAACTTAGATGTACAATTTGTAATGCATAACGACAAAGACTGTGGGATTGTAATATTCAGCTGTCGCACTAATTTGAACTTTTTAGTAACGTGTCCTTTGGTATATGTTGACGGAACATTTGACTATTGCCTCAAGTTCTTTTATCAAATGTTTACACTTCACGGTTTTAAGAACGGTCACTATGTGCCCTTGGTACTCTGATTGCTTCCAAATAAAACAGATATTCACATCAAACTATATTTCGCATTATCTGTCACGAGTGTAATGAACAATTAAGGAAGACATTTGAGCCCAGAATTATAATTTCGGATCTAGAAATAGCTATACATGCAGTGCGAACCGTGTGGCCGAATACTGAAATCTTTCTGTGCAGATTTTACTTAACTAATGCATGGTGGAAAAAAATATAGGTTTTAGGGCTGGCAGGTGAATACAAAAATAAGGACTCAATCGTTGGACACTGGTACAGTATGTGTTTGGGTTAGTATACTTGGAACATGTGAAGTAGGTGATTCGTTTGTACACGATTTGATGCCACTGCAACCCGAAAGCGAAAACGTTGTAAAATTTTGTTCTTACTTGGTAGAAAATTATATTCACGAAAGTGTCAATTTGCCTCCCCTTATGTTGGCAGCCAAATCAGCAGACACTGGACGAACTACGAATGCATGCGAATCTTTTCATTCGCATTTCAATGCAAGCTTTAGTTCCGTCATTCATCTTTATATGTATTTGTGGAAGAGCTAACATCTTATCAGACCGAGGTGTAGGTGTATAAAAATAAACAGCTCCGAAAAATCACACAGGGAAACAATTCTTTCACAATAAACAGCACTACGTTGAGAAGCAAATCAGTAAATATGAACAGAGTCAAATTGAACGCTTCGCATTCGTCGAGAGCGCCTGCTATTATTTTTTGAAGTGAAGTATGTAAAGAACAGTCAGTCGCGATCCAACAAGCTTCATCACTGCAATCTGTATCCCGAGCTACAATGTTCCAGTGCAGCTTACACGGTGAGTACAAAACTGAAGCTTTAATGGTTCAGTGCAGTTTTCATAGTAGATTAGAGACCTTCAGTGCAATTTCCAGTCGCCCCTTACTCAACAGCCTTCCGTTTCCTTGCAGACATTTTAAAAGTATTGCACTTAACGTGTTAACTAAAGTCTCAGATAAAACTACTGAGAAAATGCTATGCAAAAGCACTGTTGAATAACCACAAATACTAAGTTTGTAACTCTCTCGCATAGTATGCATGAAAAACAATTCATGCTTTCTTATACACTCATGTAAGCTTATAATGAGGCGTAAGGTCACTGTAATAATAACTTGATTTAGAGGTTGGCAATGGTGAAATAAAAAAGTGGCGTTTATTCTCGACAAAAGTGTTCCAAATTTGCTACCTAACGTGAAATACATAAAAAGGGTGCGAGTAAGCTATTTAAATAGTTAAGCACGCATTATTTTGCAAAAATGAATTAACTTTGGGAAATATTTTAATATTAACAGTTGATTTTCAAACAAATAATGAAACAAATGCAGTGTTACATGGAATAGTACTATTTACCACCAAGGAGCCATATTAGAAGGGCTTGCTTTTATATGGCACTTGTTTGCCAACTCTTTTACGATAAAGCAAAGAATCCTGGGATGTTGTGGTACAAAAAGCTGGTTTATAATAGTTATATTTCGAGGTAAAATATGTTTTATAGCAAAAACGTGTGGAAAACTCACCTTTACACTCAAAGTTAAAGACAAGATTTAGGACTGCTACAAATAAAGCTGCTTCTTACTCGTATTCTGTATGCACTACAAACGCCTTCTGTTGTAGTTCATGCTAGTGCGCCACTTGCACATAGGGGGGCCATATATGGGTCCTTTAGCGTATGCGAAATTGTTATGTGTTTGTCATATTGTTAGGCCGTGAAAGCCTATGTTATTATTATTATTATTATTATTATTATTATTATTATTATTATTATTATTATTATTATCATCATCATCATCATCATCATCATCATCATCATCATCATCATCATCATCATCATCATCATCATCATCATCATCATCATCATCATCATCATCATCATCATCATCATCATCATCATCATCATCATCATCATCATCATCATCATCATCATCATCATCATCATCATTAATTATGTGGCAATTTCCGAATTAGTAAATCTAACACTGAGAAGACAAAGATGGTTTTGCGAGCTTTTGTAGGCATCACATAAAACTAAATAATTAAGCTTGTAAAATGCCACGGAATTTCGAATTCTTAGCTAGACAGTAATTTTTAGCATATTTTGCAAAATGTTATCTGTGCCAAGTTCGGTCAAAACGGTGTAGATGTTCCTATAAGGAACATGTACACATACACACATCGTCTTTTATGGTGATTCAAATATAAACGTTAGATTTGCCAGAATACTGCACAAGTAGATGCTAGCGAGATGGTAGAGTAGAGGGTTGAAGGACAGTCTGTAGGGAGGAGGAACCAGCTTGGTTAGCTGCTTTGATAACTTTTGGCGCCAGTATGTACAACCATGAGTTAACAGGTTCCTTCGTCCGTTGCGCAACGCATTATTATAGTTTCTAACCAATGAAGGGGTTAAACTCTCAGAGATTTTAACTCATTTGAAGCCAGAGTTTGGGGACACTACACTATCCCAGAATCAAGTGTTTACATGGGCCAGACCAAGACAATTCTAGGGTGGCGAGGAATACTGGTAAAAGAAGGTCGCGCTCGACGCCCCAGGTTAAGGCTCACAGTTGACAACTTCTGTGCCGTTCAAGAGCTTATTGAAGGTGATCGCCGCTGCACTGTTGAAGAAATTGCATCAGAGGTGGGTGTCCGCATTGAGAGTGCTCATACCATTAGATGGTGAGCATCTTGGATTTACAAAAATTAGTGCCCGATGGGTTCCGAAATTGTTAATCCAACAGCAAAAACAGATCAGGTTGTAGATCTGTAATAGACTTCTCAACCGATTCCAGCAAGAAGAGGAGGACATTTTGAAGCGCATTGTTGCATGTATCAGATATGGGTCCATCACGCCGGAATCCAAAATAGCGAGCAAAGAATTGCGAAGAAAGAATGAAGCCTGCCCAGTAAACGCCAAAACCCGCTTCTCAGACGGAAAAGTTCTCGCAACTCTGTTTTTCGGAGTTTTACTCGTTGATTTCCTTCATGATTGACGTAAGATGAATGTAGCTTACTGTTGCCAATTGTTAAGGTCAGCAAAAGCCGCCTACGGAAACAAAAGATGTATGCGCATCAGAGATATCCTTCTCTCAAACAACGCTAAGCCTCAAACAGTGAATTTCACAAGGGTTACATTGAAGAATATGCACTGTAAAATCCTTGACCACCCTCCCTACAGTTCAGATTTGTCCTCCTCGTAGTATTTTCTGTTTGCGTCCATGAAAGAATCGCTTGGAGGGTAAAGATTCGACAACAGGGGAGCATTTACACAATTAGTTGAAATGTCCTCAAACTTTTTTGAACAAGGAATATTCAAGCTTCCAAATCGTATGCAGAATGTGAAGGAAGTTGTGGAGAGAAATAGTGAAGGTGTTACTTTTGTATAGGTTTAAGCAATAAATATATAAAAAATTAGTGCCCTTTATATCTAAATGACCTTAACAATTAAGATGAATTACCTCGTGTTGTAGAGAACTTGTCGCAGAGTTTCAATGACATGCTTTGTCGTGACGGTGTCATAATCCAAATGAACTGCTACTCCAAGTCGCTGTAGTTTTCGATTATTCGTCACTTGATCCCAGAGGAATGGGACTCCCACTACAGGAACCTGTCGATATATCGCTTCCAGCGTGCTCATTCTACCACAATGTGACATGAAAGCACGTATGTTTGGATGTGCTGCAAATCAAGAAGCAAGTTGTATAAATATTCACGATTGCAATAGTCTTGAGTCATTCAACAACTACATTTTTAGTAATTCCAAGCTTCTATGACTTTCTCGCACCTCACTCCTTACCTTCCAAAATAATACATCGGTAGGTTTAAACAAGGGTTTATTCTAAAATAACGCGCATAAGTATTTATTTGCGTGTGTACTATTAGTATTAAAATATTGATTTTGTTACTCGTTCCTTCTGAAAAATTGATATAATTTTCACTATACGTCAACAGACAGTTTTGCCACTGTTACACTGAATTGATTACAAGTAATATCACAAGACATCTGACCTAACCGATATTTATCTGCACTATGTCATAAATGAAATATTAATTTAAATACTGCATGGCAAGGATTTTACCAGAAAACGTTAAATTCTTTTAAAATAGCCTAAAATATATTAATTTGGATTAGTGTAGCTCGACTGAGCAAAGAAAATCCATGAATTTCACGTATTTACATCTTCTCTTGTTATAACAGAACAACAGTTTATAATGTCAAATAAATTCATTTATTATTATTTATTTATGCCAACAAACTTAATGTTGGTGTTTTTAAACACACAAGCCGTGTGTGGGCAAAGTTTAAGTGGTTAGAGCGTCCGCCCGGCAAGCGGAAGGTCTGTGGTTCAAATCCCAGTTCTGGCATTGAATTTTTAAGTTCCAGTTCTACCTCTTAAATTCATTTATTTTTAACTTTAACAATCTTTCTTCTGGAAGTTCTCAATAATTATTAAAAAAATAATTGTTAAAAGTCTAGTTGTCAAATTGAAATACGGTACTATTTTCATTATAAATTGATTATAAGTGTAACAAATTGTTTTCTCGGCTGGCCCCGTGGCGCAGTTGGTAGAGCACCTGCCTGCTTTGCTAGGGGTCTTGGCTTCGATTCCTGGCAGGGGGTAGGAATTTTTCTCCAGCCAGGATTATTCCTCATCCTTCCCTGAGTCTGTAAGTATGAATGGAAGTGTGAATGTGTGTGTGAATTCAATGTATAAACCCCACTGTTAAGCGAGCTAAAAAAACAATAGTCAAGGCCGCCGATATGACCTCTGCAGTTAAAGGCGGGATATAAATGGAACAATAAAAAACAAAATTGTTTTCTTAGCGATTTATGGGATACAGTTGGCGACTCTGACTAAACAAAGGGAGACCCAATAACAATCTGTACAAACAAAAGAATGGTCAGGTGATAATTTAACGCTTCTATGTATAAAACGCCTGGCATATTGAGGAAATAGTAAATGTAGTAACATTTGCCACAGTTTGACGCACATCCAACCCAATATCGTATGAACAACGATTGAAATTGATGTGTGATTGATTTATTATATATTCATAATTTATTAATTGGAATCGTTAATGGTTTTAACTTTGTATTTCAAACATCGAGTAACTCATCTTCTCACTAGAGGCACGATTTGTGTTGTAAACGTGCTTGCCATAGAGCTCTATTGCTGTATTCTATGGGCACGCATTTGCTTTGCGTAAGAAGTGAACTCACCTTTTCGTTCAGAATCTCTCTTACCTTATGTCTGGTTATTTTGAAATTCAATCCCACGTGCTCAAACTGAACTTTATAGATGACATTCCTCTGCTCTTCAAAGAAGACAGGATACAAATTGACACTTGCCCTACCGTGTTTTTCACACACTTACACCATAATTTGAGGATGGAGCACAGATCAGGTGGCACAGATGCCACAAACGAACAATGTTTCAACTACCTAAGATGAACACTCACCTAGGAGATCACCCTGTGGAAGCCATTTTCTTATCCTGACATTCTCGGGCTGATCAGGCAAAGATTCTTCTTCCCACTTCCACAATATCTTGACAGGTGCCAGTTCTCGAAAAGCATCCAAGAAGATTTTCCGTTTCTGTGGCGACATATCTGCACTTCGTAGATTTGTACCCAAACTGAAGAATATGAATCCGTCTTTTGCATCATCCAGATAGGCTTTCAGGTCCTGTGCAAACATTCGAGAAGAAATTCACTTCTAAAGTATTATTTCAACCCTACAATTAAAACCTGACATCAACGTAATTGCATCTGAATTTTACTAGATCACTTCAATTATAAGCGAGATTTAATTCTCTTGGAGAGGAAAAATACGGTAAACACCTGTATCTTGGAGACGATGATGGGAGTTATCTAAGACTAGGGCATTTCTCGAAATGGCTGCCAGGTCCATAAGGCAATCAGTAGAACGATGAATGACAGCTACGCCCTTCCATTGCGCAATGCAAGCTTTTCACGACAGAGGAAACAAAATATGGTTATGAACAGGAACCATCAAAGACTGGCTCGGCGTTTGGACATAACTACTCTAGTGTATCTCAGTGACGTCATTGTTGGCCATTTTTGATCACTTTCAAATCCAATGGCTATCCTTTCCTTTAAAATATTTTGTGACGTTCATAACCATATCGAAATCTTCAATAAACAGTAAATTAAGCACAAAATAGATTCTAGGACTAGTAGGTAGAATATTTCAATGTATAACTATGACAAACTTGCATTAGTATACACAGTTCTATTCTTAAATTACTTCATGTTGTGTTCTACATTGGGCGTCATAATGTCTTCCAAATTCGGTATAATATCTGTTATAGATATTTTTAGCTGTGCCGAGAGATGGAAATCTGATACTGCAGTTCAGTATTTAGGTTTTATTTGCATATTCGAGAAAAAAGTTGCTCGCAAATGTATGCTGATGCAAACATTGGCAATCTATGCGCTAAATGCCCTAAGAGGAAGGTTTTTATTTCTAGTAGCAAGTTTAAATCTTTCAATTCCTAAACAATCTTTACAAATATTTCCAATAATACTTTCTGACAGCGACATCACTCCCTTACATTCCACTACTGTTTGTTACAAGTACGATGACGTTCAGTATAAGTGAAGGGGTGTGTCGGTAGGTACAAAGTCTACGTGACGCACAGGAAGAGTCAGCCAGGATCGGCCCATGAGCCTACGTTTTTACCGTTAAAGCAAAAGTTCGAACGGGCTGTGCGGTGTTTTGCCTGTCCGCATCCTCGGCGCTCGTTGCCGTCTCCGCTATCATAGAAAGGCGCGGATGAAACCATACAAAATTTTTAAAACTACTTTTAAAGGCTTTATTGACCAAGTTTATGAAAGGAGATGCTGGAACTGGTCACTATCGTTGTCCATACTTTTTGGCATCCCTTTAGGAAACTATTCATCACTCGCCGTAGTTCACGTTGAGAAATGCTAGCAATTTCCTGACGGATATTTTGTTTTAATTATTCCAGGGTGTGTGCGTTTATCTTGTACATTTTATGTTTTAAGTTACCCCAGAAATAGGAATTGCAGGAGGTTAGGTCAGGGGACCGAGGGGGCCACAAATATCTGCTAATAATTCACTTCTAAAACACAGTTTCAATTGTTCTCATCAAAAGATTGGGCTGTTGCAGAGTCGTGTTGAAAAAAGGCAAAATGACTCTCCCTGTCTATTAATTTTCTAAATAAACGGGACAAAATTGCGTTCAGGTGTGTACGGGCGTCAACTGTTGACTCCAAAAAGTTTGGCCCTATTATTCAGAACCTAACATTGTTCATAAAGTAACTCTTCGTAGCGAAAAAAAAATGGTGTATGGTGCGCCATTAGAGGAAAAAGGTTTCTCCGGTCTCCAATAACCGATTTCTGTTCACGGTTGTTTCATTACTGAAATTATTTCTGCTAGATGGGTTACTTGTCCCATGCCGACGAGGAAAAGAATTGGAGGAAATGCATTAGACACTTCCTATTCCTAAACAGTTTAAACTTTTGCTCCTGTGACTGTTAAATATTATTATCCTGAAGTGAGTGTTCATGTCTCAACATTTTAAGGACCAGATTTAGAGTAACTTTTGTGCAAGTAGTTGCAATTCCGTCTTCTTCTGAGAGAATGAGATAACAAATGTTTCTACCTGGTAACATATTTCCTTTACTGGCTTCTGTATAACAAAATGATGTTTGAGTATGCATAAACTGATTCAAAACCAAGTCTGATTATACCTGATGATGATGTTGGAAACAGCAGACGTACCTGAGGCAAAGGGTTTGGGTTCCGAGGGACATGCATGCCTCCAATTGGTATCATTGATGGCGGTAGAGGTCGTGCATCGTCTATTCCTGGAGCAAGATTCACCAAGACAAGACTGATGTTCTGCACAATATCTCCAACGAATGGCACTTGCTTCCCAAAGAATTTGTGAACTATGTCAGTCATCTGGTACAGGTATTGATAGAAATACCTGTACAACGTGTACCATTGGAAAACTGCATTGTTTAACTTCTCCAATAACCTGAAACAGTTTATTTCGCGTTAAAACATGTAACCAACATAACAGAACAATTTTGGTAGAATTTTCAAAATATGCATCTGAGATAACCCTGAACACAAGTGCCATGTCATTTTTACATTATTTCACAAAGTACTGCAGGCGCTTCGAAAGTATATTTTAAGGAATGTATATAATGACATAAATGAGCATTCATTATGAACGTTGGGGTGCAACTTTACGATGGATTATAAAATTGTGACTTTTCTTGGTGTATGGAAATTTTCCTTAATTCGGGTTTATTACTCTCTACTATGTACAGTAAGTAGAGCAATTATTGTATTTAACCCAAAAATTCAATGTCGAAATTTCAACGGAAATGTTT
Organism: Tenodera sinensis; assembly: GCA_030765045.1. Classification (NCBI taxonomy): domain Eukaryota; kingdom Metazoa; phylum Arthropoda; class Insecta; order Mantodea; family Mantidae; genus Tenodera; species Tenodera sinensis. Next base: position 30,741,420 of record CM060967.1, read on the forward strand.
TGAGGCCCCTGAATAAAAAGAAACAATTTTAGAAAAAGGTTCGTGCGCGGGTGTGTGTGTGTGTGTGTGTGTGTGTGTGTGTGTGTGTGTGTGTGTGTATGTGTGTGTGTGTGTATGTGTGTGTGTGTGCGCGCGCGCGCGCACGACACCTGCCTGCGGTGCCGTACGGTGACGCTGATGTGATCCTGGCAATTGATAGCGTCGTTAAACAAAAATCATTTTTTAACTTATAACTCGAAAACGAAAGGTCGGTTAAAAACCAAAGATGGTATTTAAGTTTAATACCTTTTAAGTATGCGGCGCCATGGCCAAGCGGTTAGACGGTTCGCCTACCACCTAGGTGGCCCGGGTTCGATCCCAGGGACTCGCATGTAGTATTAGTGGTGAACGAAGCGGCGTCAGAGCGGGTTTTCTCCGGTTTTCCCCGCCATTCATTCTACCAATTTCTCCATTATCACCTTTCCAATCATCGATTTCCCTGTATTGCACATCATCTTCTTGCTCACTATCGTACCTGGTGCTTGGCTGACCACTCGCTTCCAGGTCTTAACTCTGGTCGGTCCATAGGTTCCTCTCCTTCCCGACAGGCGTCTGACCCTAGGTACTGGCTTGTAAGTTCTAGGAGGTGTAAGTCCTACGTAAGGGGAGGGCAATCAGGTAAAGAAGAAAAGAAGACATATTTTAAGGGTGCGACAAAGATTTTGATAAGAATTCCTGTACCCTGAACTACCGTTTACACGGAAAAATTTTGGAAATTTTTATTTTGTCAAAAATGGATATAACGATTTTGATTAAAATACCACATGTTTAAAACATTTTAAGGCCAACGTGCATTTTGAGTTTTCTGGCTATAATCTACGCCTTGTTTACTCTTGACGACTATTGCATAGCTGGTAAACGTAAGAGATAGACCAAATCTTACTATACAAAAAAATGTAGATCTCGTTAAAACACACAAGTTATGTCCAAATGTATTTTTTGTTGTTATTGTTTTTGTGGAGCGATCCATTACGGAGATATTCCTTGTTATTTTTGTGAGTTTTGCAAACTTCTACTTTACTCAAAATCGTTTTTCACTTTTTTATCTCTTGGTTGTGGAAGGAGCATCAATTTCAAAGCCTCCATATAGTGACCAGCTTTAAAAGATTTGACTATCGCTCAAAGCCTACAGTATTCCCGTATCTGTTGCACCTACAAGGAAATTAGCACATGTTTACCTCGACTAACATGAAGAAGATAGAGGAATTAGAGTTTGTAAGAATAGTTAGTACAAGGGTAAAGAAAGTCATGTGAGTGCAACACATAGATTTGTTGAATTTATAGCGTTTTCATACACTATGTCCTAACATAAATGAGCATTCACTATGAGTGTTTTTTGTCCTCTTCTAACAGTTTTCTCACAAAGCAATCACTATGTTTACTGCCTTGTGTTTTTGCATGGTTGTGAGTGCACCCCAAAATAAACAACGCCCGTCGTATACACTATCCTTTTACGTCACACCACGAGGCGTGACCTACTGAGGAATCGTGCTGACAATCCTTGTATTGATTTCTGTCAAAATTGCATTCCTCTCGGAATGTAATGCGTTTATTGATGTGAGTGTGAGATTGTTCATTAAATGCTCATTTTTCACGCTCAGGTAGTGTAGGCATTGGTCATTAAAACATACTCAAATTTGCCAGGTCACTATCTATACAACAACGCCCTTGCCTGGAAGAAGGTGGCGAAGTTTGGGCCTCACGAAGCCCTGCTCATTCTAATTACGTTTTCTTGTTGGTCTACCTTGCATGGGCAAAATCGGCTCTACTGAAACACGTTCTTGACTCAGTCAACTGGCCATCCCTCCCCTTTTCTGCTGAGCAACTTTCGACACGCCTCATTCAGTGGCGAGTATTGCTTCAGAAAGTCTGCTTCATGAAGAGTGTCAGAGACATTGTATAAAGCGTTACAATATCAAATACCACTATGATCAGAAGCATATAGCAAACTTTGGTGATCTTACAGATGTTCTTTACAATTTCAAAAGGTAGTTTCTGAATATTTGTATTTATAAACATATAAAAGAGACGATATTATTCCACTTTTTAGGGAATATAAGTTATTTAATATAAGCTATTGTATTTTGTGTTTCAAAGTTTGAACACAGTAATTGAGTTTAAAAACAATTTATTATATTGATCAAATAGTTTTAAAATATTTTTAAGGTTAAATGGCAATGGAACTTTACTACTTTATTTATTGTGAAAGAGAAACAATTTAGTATGTTAATCATAAGGCAGCGTAAGAATATTACGTGCATACGATAAAGGAAGGATATAAAATTGAAGATTGTGTAATTGGCCTAACCGCAGTAGGTGGCTGTAATTATTATTGTATGTAAAGTATGTTTAGTATAAACAGAAGAGTTAATACCACTGTAGAAATTATTACATCGCGCAAGAGAACGAAGCCACCACTGCGCTTGTTGTATCAAAACAACCTTCATCATTCACCAGGAGAACGTGGGGAGAGTAATGTAATTTCAATCGCTAACTCTCCTCTGCATGCGTGGTCTAATCTTAGAACGAGATGTGTCGAACAAAACTCGCTCAATCAGAGACAGGTTAAGAACGCCATCATCAATGTCTCAAACTTCCTCCAAAAAGCCGTGGCGAAAATAGTGAACCTCACAGGCGGCGATGCACACTCGTGGGCAAAAAAAAATTAGTCATGTCTGGAACGACAGGCTGCCTACTGCAGAGAACAACTCCACGAATACTAAATAACTTGCAGTTTCCGAAGTAGGTATGTCTGATTGCCCGTGTGTCTATCACCCATGTACATATATGTGTATGTATATGTCTGTAGGTATGTAGGCAGGTACCTATTATATGTATGCATGCGTTCCAAACATGACTTTTTTTCTTGTCCATGTATGTACGTTGGATTCTGAATGTGCATTGTAATGTAATAAATTGAAATAAACAACTTAAAATACGTAGTTTTCAATATTTAGCTGCTTTACCCACTCTGTAAGTTATTTCTTTTTGAAGATCTCTTTAACGTACTTCACTTGGCGAAATACCTCAAATTTTCAGGCTGAATAATAATACTCAGAAAATATTGAAGGTTATAATTTCGCTTACCCCAAATTTGACGCATGATAAGGTAACATAGCATTGACAATATAAGGGGACACTCCCACCAAAATGGCCAAAAAATGCGATTTTTTTTCAAAAAATATTTTTGAAGAAATATTGTTTCAAACATGTCCAGAATATGGCCATTAGATATTGTGCGTCAATGCACTTAGAAATTGGTGTATTTCAAATTCATTTAGACGCTTGCAATAAAAAGTGGGAGTGGCAAATCTGTTAGATTTCAGTTCGGAGCTAAGGCTCGGTCTATTTGCGGTTTTTAGATTTTAATGAGAAATTTGCCTTTAAAATATAATAAAACATATAACAAATGAATTGTGTTGTTTACAAAACAGCTAAACTATCCATGTGTAGTTGATTTGTTGTATCGCTGCAAATATAATGGGAAAAGTGTGGAGTGGAAACATAATAAAGAAAAAGAAAGCTAAACTTTTAGCTGAAAGAAGGTGGAGACATTCTATAGCAGGTAAAATGAAGAATCTTATGCTAATAACTCTACAGCTAAACGTATTACATGTGCTCTCCTGTGTACAGATGAAGTTGCAGAACCAGATTACCTTCTTGTTGACAGTAATGTTTTAAGAACTTGTTTTCAAGAGTGTAAAGGTGTTACCATGGGTTTGAAAGATTGTTTGATTTTTCTCTGAAGATCGTAATGAAGTGTCAAGCCGTGAAGAGCAGCATTTCCAATAACTGAGCTCTAAAATTTTAAATGTCTTTCTCTCCATATGAAAGTTGTACTTTCGGGTAAACTTTTGGTAGTAAATATTGATGGAAAAAGCTGAAATTTTCAGGACATGTAGAACATAACTTGTTAAAGAAAACTGTATTGGTTTGTTGATTACACTCATACATGCAAGCATATGCTTTTTTCCCCCTTGTAATTATTATTGATGTTTTTTTTATTCTGTTCTAAATATAAAAAATTACATTTCTAATAAATATTAATATTTTGGAAAACACGCAGAATTTTACTATACCAAACTTCAGGCCTTTATATTAATTCTAAACTGGAAAAAGTCTACCTTTTATTAATATTCAGTTCCTTCTAAAACCATAATATTTAATTAAAAATATTTAATCTAGAGTAATGAAACTTATACTAACATATATCGCGGCAGGTGCAATTTAACCTAAACATTAATTAAAATTTGTAGAAATCCATTTGGTACCAGAGTGTCCCCTAAATAACTCATAAGGACGCTGATGATCTAGTAGTTGAGCACCCTTAAACCTAAACCATCCATCTTAACTCATACATGGCTTTCAATGTTTAGCTGCTTTCCTCCTTTCTATACAATTATTATCATTTCATTTTAGAGATTTCTTTAACTTATTTCACTTGTCAAAGTACCTATTGTTTTTCACTCAGAAAATTCTGAAGATTAGAAAATCACTTACCCGAAATTCTGAACATCATAAGGTAGCATACTATTGACGATAGAAGATGGGATTTCTGGAGCACCTTGGTACCAAGCTAATGGTGGGAATATTCCAAAACCCGAGAGCGCCACTATTGGCGGTGAACCGAAGTGATGCACAAACCCAAGGAAACATTCAGACAACGTCGCCTCAGTGATGATGAGGTCAAAAGGTCCAGGATGCTGGAGCAGCTTACGTCCTCCCTTAGTATTCAGAACCGTTGAACAGACTTCAACAGTGAAGTCAAGTATTTCATCCAATATCGCATAATCCGACATCTTTGTCATAGCTTCAAAATCTTCTCCATACCTCATCTTCTCGTAGAAATCTTCCAGCAATAAGGTGGTCATATTTGGTATTGACTGTTTCTCTGCATCAGGGCTGACAACTAGAACCTAAAGAGGAAGAAAAATATAATGTATAACAATCATACTGCCTTCTCTACCCGGTCGTGAATTGTTCATTATAACTGTATAATTGTTCTGTTACCACCTTCTATACTGCACAGATAAAGTCGCAATAAGCGGCTAGGTGCTGTGCAGATAAACATACCGTACAGGAGAACCTGTACGACCTGCTCTCAAATGCTGGAGTAGTTATGTGCAATATTTCATTAAATTCTGTGCTGTATTTCTTCATTTATTACCAAAATCTATGCATATAGTAAAACAGTAACCAACAGTGTTCTGGTAATTTTCGTTTTTAATAGTATATTCTACAACGAGAGCATGATTGTCATTATACTCAAATTTCATACGACAAATTATGCTCAACCATGATTTAAGTTTAAAACATTCATAAAATGCTTTTATTATTCTATGTTGCTTGTTATTGTCAATGATGTCCGACATTTTAATCATGTGTTTATTATTCGATTGTAGATAAGAGAATCGATAGTTGAACCTTCAACTTTTATGGTTATGTTGGCCTTGACTCAATGATACAGGGAGTATATAGGCTATAATCTTTAAAAAGTAGACTTTCAGAAACAAGAAGACAAATTGAATGTATTAGAATATTAGTTATAATATTAACACTATTTATTAAATAGAGTAGCTTTATTTCATATACGGGAATTGATAGTTTCGTTTTCAGTTGCGTGGGAATGTGCGCACACGGCGAAATATTGATTGCTGTACGTGAATCTTTTGATTGGTGGTTAGTAGTATCATTATGAACAGGTGCACCTTTGATTAGTGGATAACAGTGTCGTTGTGCAAGGGTGCATGTTCGATTGGTGGATAGTAGTATCGTTAAAATGAGGTCCATCAAAGTGGTGTATATGTGCTACATTGTTACATGGCCAAGTATAAGCAATAATTGATACTGATAAACATAACGGGTACCATGAAGCAAGGGAGGTTGTTTGCGATTCGGCCCGTAGGTGCATTTGTTGCACCCGAGGCGGCAGTGGCACGGAAATCAAAAACATCATATGCATGCAAGAAATGAGTTTTTACCCAAAACATAAAATTATATTTAAAATGCATAAAACCACACTGAAAACTGGTTATAATGACCACTAACCTATGCTATAATGATAATCAAGCAGCAGTTCGAAACATCCCTCTGTCGACTTGCTAAGTAACAGGTGTTTCAAAATCTTCAAAACAAAATGCCACTAAATTACTTAAGTTAACTAATTATAACATTACGGTAGTTCAATATTGATAAACATGGGATCATGTGACTGTTGTTCGATTCTCCAATCAACGCTGGATAGCACTGTTGCTAATAAATGAATCCGGAGTATCATGATGTGTAAATCATGACATTGTTTTACGAACTATGAACTTAGTTGGTTCTTATTATACCTGAATGAAAGAAGTAAATAGCAATCTTCATTATGAAAAACAAACATTAAATTGGAAAGCAATAACACAGAGTACTTACCCAACGTTCAGTATTAGGGCCTCTATTATTTCTGATCTACATAAACGACTTATATAACACTTTATACTAAAGGATATAGAAGTATCGAACTGTTCGCTTATGACACTACTGTGCTGTTACTAGTAAAAACTTAAATGACTGTGTAATTAAACTGAATTATATTTTGAACTGCATGTCTTGCTGGTTTAAAGCTAACAAATTATCTGTAAACCTAGAGAAAATGAAAATTGTTAAATTTATAACTCATCAAACATTACACACTCCCATTGAAACTGGGTTAACGACATGTTATTAGAACAAATAGATAGCATCAAATTTCTGGACCCTCAAGTTAACAAATATTTAGATTGTAAAGGTCACATTAAGTATATGTTACCCAAACTCAGCTGTGCCTGTGAAGCTATCCGAGCACTGGCTGAGATGCTCTATTAACACACTTAAATTAGTATACTATGCATATTTTAACTCTATAATGGAATATGGAGTTTTATTTTGGGGCAATTGAGTAGAGAGTAAACGAATATTTCTCATACAAAAGAAGGTCATAAGAATCATTTCCAACATCCATAGCAGACGTTGATCTCTTTAGAAGACAAGATATTAACCTTGCCCTGCATGTATATATTCTCGATCTTAAAATTATTTATATGCAATCGATCCATATTTATATCAAACAATGAAATTCATGAGATAAACACAGATAAAACGGCAACATTCATCATCCCAGTGTAATATTTTCCTGCTTCCAGAAAGGTGTATAGGTACTATGAAACCATAAAAATATTTAATACCGTTCCTAATGATCTTAAGGAAAAAAGTTGACAATTTCAGTGCTTTTAAAATTGCTGCTTTTGAGTACCTAAGCTCAAAATCATGTTATTCTCTACAAGATTATCTGAATGACAAATTATCCTGTTAATGCTTTATAGCTTTGTAAGTAGCGTTTAGCTGCTTTAGTAACATATCATTATTAATTACATTCAATTACTACTCGAAAGCTACTTAAATGTACCTATATGTATTGAACAACCAACAGAAGATGCCGCTCATTGCTATTTATATAACTAAATAGTGGGATGTGGCAGGAAAAGTCTAGTCAAAGTTTAAAACAAAGTTTAATTTGTATTTACAAATATATATTATGTTAATCTTATAACTGCAGGGAAGATTTGGTTGCGTTTCTCAATTATTCCTGCTTTGTTTTTGTGACTTTTTATGCTATACTGTACATTTCCACTGACGTGTTCAGTGTTCACGAGCCCCTAAGGGTACTTGTGAACTCGCTGAGCACGACCCAGTCTAATCATATGTTCAGATGAAGTTTGGTTTGAATTGTATGACCGAGTTAGCTTGCAAAACATTTTTATTGTTCCATTTATATTCCACCTTTAACTCCAGTGGTCAAATCGGCGGCCTTTCCTTTGGAGCATATTGCATATCGGCAATGGTGTTAGCAGTTTTTCTATGGGTTTTGGGTCTTTGGGCTTTTTGTACATTAAATTACACATTCACAGTCCCTGAGGACGATAGGGAATAATTTTGACTAGATTCCCAGCCGGGAAACGAACCGGAGACCCCTTGCCAGCCATGAAACAATTTTAACAAGACACATCAAAAGCATCGTACTGCAAATATTAGGAAACACACAAGCTTATGTAGTTATTATTAAGGATTTACTTATGTTTTAATTTATATTAATACTACAGAAAAAATGTTTTACTGCCTGTTTTCAAAACGCTGCATAACATACAAGTTGCTTAGAGGAAAGACGAGACGTGATAGCGATGAACAGGAGAGTGTGATAGAGTGAAATAAAAAATGAATTCCGACTGAGAGGACTCCAAAGCTACCATGAAAATGTAAAGTGAAGTTTGAGGAGAAAAATTTTGTTGAAAATCTTGGTGTCGCATCCTTGGAAGATCTTAAATATGAAGCGTGGTATTTAGGTTTAGCATCTTTGAAAGCACGAAAATGTTAATGAAAGCTGCAACACGAAAATGTTAAAAAGTCCCCCAGCCCAAACTGTGCTTTTGTTTAGATAGAAGATTTTTCTCAAAAAATGACTAATGATTTTGTTTGAAGTATCATATGTTTAAAATGTTAATATGAAAAATAAAATTTTTATCTTCAATTTTATGGGAATAGCCTCTGTTCATTCCACCTCTTTCGGAAGGAATTTTGTATGATTTTGTATCTATTACTGGTAAACCATAATATAGAAAAACGCGCACTGCACACAACACTCTAATTATGTGAAATGAGTTTTTGTGTGGCATTAGCCATGTCTGAAATATGTACATATTTAGATTTGAATTTTTCAATGCTTCAATTATTTAAAGTGCCTTTGCTATTCCACTGTTTCTCACGATGTCATGGAAGAGTATGGCATTTCTGGGTCAGCATGTAGCGACCTGATTTTTAAATAGTTGATCAGCATAGAGCAGAACATCGTTCACGACTCTCAAGCGTGGGATTTCAGTGTGAGTTAAACTGTTGCAGACGTGGCACGTGTTTCCTATTTGGCGCAATAATGACATAGTTCTGTTCAGGTACCAGTATTCTATTCACCAAGAAGTATTAATTTCCTGATTTAACCTCCTGCAATTTTTATCTCTCGGGAGATTACAAAAGAAACTTTACAAAACAAATCCACACACTTTAGAGAAACTTAAAAATAATACTGTTAAGAAATTGGTACCATTTACTGCAGCGTGTAGTGATCAAAAGGTGCGAAAATGCTTAAACAACGAAGATAGGCCTTACAGTATCTCCTGACTTAATATCTGAGTACTTTTATGTTTAAGTCAGTGTTCTTGGCTTACAGTGAAGGCTGCGTCGTTTTGCTTGTAATTGCCCAGAAGAGCCCAGAAGAAGCTCAGAATAGGATGAGCGAAACGTTGGAAGCCAAGAGCACTGGTCAGGACACAGACCGTGGAAGTCCACGCATTCACTTATGTTTGTGTTTACTTTTTGGTTCTTTGTTAGAAATTATTTACGTGACAAACCGTAGTATATTTATTTCGTACCTGCTGCCACCCACGCGGGATTTATGTAATTTCTTGCCAAATAGAGCTTCCCTCAATTGGAGGCTGCCATGAACAAAGCATACTACACAATAAAACAATGTAAATACACAACTGACATTGTAAATAATTAAATAACTGTTAACAAAGTTGTACGTATAGAAAACACTGTTTGAAACTCGTTAAATCTATTATAGTACGGAAATAGCCGTTATCTAAAACAAACATGTGTGTGTGTGTGTATATATATCAGAATCAATTAATTTACGTACTATATACTTTTTTTTCAATATAGCTAGTAACTCTTCAATAGTACCAAGGGCCACTGCTTTAATAAATAAATGTTCTGCAACATGATGTAAAAAAGAATGGGAATACTATCCTGCCTCCTATTTTCGATTGAAGGAAGTTGGTACTTATTTACCAAAAATGTACAAATCGAGTATTGTTTATTCATTTTCTCTGCAAATTTACGAGTGATACTACTTTTTTTCCTCTAATTTGTTTAAAATATAACAATTTTGAATTTCAAACCTTTACTTATGGACAATTATGAATAAAGCACTTAGTTTTGCCCTGTATTTTAGTAAATAGGTATATCTAGCTTTCAAAACTAAGAATTAACATTACGTAGAAGGGTAGCTATGTTGTGTCACAATATTGCTATACGGCTCTCCCTCGTGGATGTGGCACGCGGCTCGCCGAACCCTAAATTAGCCTATTATAAATACAAAGTTGTTAGAATCAAACAAGAACGGAAGATTTTGACCTTTCTTTAACAGTGCAATGGAATACAAAGTAGCTGTCGTTATTCCATAGAATACATGTAAAAATAAGACAATAAGTTTCATTCTAAGTTACATTCTCTGTCACGATTTACCACTGTTCAATTTTTCTAACGTTTTATTTTGAGACAATTTCTTTGTAAGCCCTCACAAGCCGATCATCTTATTTTTCAAAAATAAATAGCAACGCTTCGAAAAAGTGCAAACGGAATGTAAGTAATGTATCTAGTAGCTACAGGAGAAAAGTAAATTGTAATTAATCCAGTGCATCTCTATTTCAAATACGTTATCAATCATTATAAATCAAAATAAAGAAGATAAAAAGGTCAATGATGTACAAGAATTAAGTCTTGTCAGTGTATGTAAGATAATTATGGCTTTTCCGCCTGCAGACAAGGGTTCCTTGCGAATATCAACTGAGTTGGAAATATACATAGGTAAAAACAAGAAGCATCTAACCACATACAATCTCTAAGTTCTTACCTACTCCACGAAACACACATATACTTTGTTCTGCAGTGTTGCCAGGTTGAGGAGTTTTTTAACTCAAAGAGGAATAGGGGAATTCTTTGGAAATTCAGGGGTTTTTCAAGTAAAATATTGAAAGTTAAGAATTCAAATTTATTCACCTATGCACTTCTCTTTTAACTAAGAATTTTTCCTCATTAGACGTTTCAGTATTAAATGAAAGTATTACTTCATTAAGAGTCTGTATATTGAAGACATTGTTGGTTACTGTGGCGATAACAATGGGCGGACACAATTCTTTGGTAGGCATTTGATTTTCTAAAAGAAAGTGATGAAATTGTTGTATTTGCCGTTCTCTTAATTTGGTTGCATCAGAATGCCTTCCCCAAAATGTTGAGTCACTGCTACATCTAATTTTTTCGTACTTTTCAAGAAGTCCGAAACGACAGGTATTCTAGATGAGTTACAGTCTTATTTGAGAGCAAGTCAGCAAAGGTTAGGTTTTATCAGAGAGATATGGTATTATTTTGTTTTTGACGGCCTATAGAAGGATTTTCTCCACCAAAAACCTGCAAACCGTGCCTTTGAGACAGTAGAAGGAGGTGATATAACCTTCCACTGTCTCAAAAGACTAAACCAAGTATCGTTTCAATTCTTCCTTGAGGATTTGACAGCAAAACTAGACTTACCTCATGTCCTCTCTTAGCAAGTTCCACGAATAGCGCCCTGTTGAAAATGTAGTGGCTGGGTGAAGGTATGGTTGACAATGCAAGGATTCTTGCACCCTCTGTCACAGCGCCTTGTAAAAGCACAAGCTTCAACAACAAAAACAACATCCTGCTGCGATCTAAAAAACAAAACAAGAGCATCTGTTACACTTTGAGAATTCCTTTTCTCTCTTTAATAAGTGCTTATATGAGGATATTGTATTTCTTCTTTACTAACAAATATACTTCATTAAAATGAATTTTGTAATATCTTTGTTCTATGTTCTTGTTCTTAAATTATCTTATCTATACGCTTGTGTTCACGTTCAATAGTTCAATAACAGCTATACTAATGTATAAAGTAATTTATGGCTTGCTGTACTTTTATTTTAATAAATTAAGCTCGTTTCAGTTTTATGTAATTTCTACTAATTCATTTTTTTAATATAATTTAGCCATTTATAGGTGATTTTTGAAACACTTTTAAGCCATCAATCCTAATATAGCGGACAGGTAGTCTGAACATAAAAAAATTACACCTTAGTGAGTCAAATTACCACTGCTCTTAATGGTTTACCATGAAATGTTTATGAATTATCCTATAAACCAAGATAATTATTTCGAGTAGTAGTTGTTCTTATATATACAGGCTGGAAGGTAGTGCTTCGGCCAGGGATTCTACATGATGAGTGTAACAAATATATTTGTCCAATACAATTATTTCAATAAAGAACCGTTTCGCGAAAAGATAATTAGTGTCATATATCTTCTTGATGAATGGATATAAATGGTTTATTATTTCACCAACTGTCACGCAAACATTGTGTGAGCAATGTTGTCATGCCTTTTTATGTTAATTCGAATGAATTTAGTCACAATTTAATGTTAACTTCACGTTGCGAAAGAAGAAGCATGCAAAAGTGTGATTCTGTATTGCAAGTAACTTTTGAAAAAAAAAGGTACACGAATTTACGTGTTATAAGAGTAAATTTTATTATTTTTCTGCTGGATGAAATAATTTTTACAGACTAATCACATAAACTATCAATGCAAATAAGCATTTGAAATAATTATCATGATTTATGAAATAATTAATAAATATTTCAGGAAAACTACCTAGTCCCATTAAGGGACTGAAAAATGACCGACAAATTTTTAAATTGATGATTTCTATGTTTATGCATATAAATGTTCCAAAAACCTTCAGTCATCGGCTAACAGTGAAATTTTTCAGATTCCGCCATCTAGCGCAGTATTTGAAGAAAATATGGGTCAAAAGGGCTCAAAAGCAACCAAATTCAGCGGAATGGAGTGGTTAAGATATGAATCTGAGGAGAGAGGCTACTAGACAAAAGAGGGAATGTGTGATAAACAGGTAATCTAATTCGTGATCATGACTCATGTAGAAAAATTGCTTTTTTTTTTTCCCCCCCGACTTTACATTTTTAATACAATGTCTACGCCATGCGCATTAAATTTATGCTATGCTCCCAAAATTTTTCCAGTATGTGTCTTCAACTTCAGTCTTTAGTTTAAAAATCTGAAAATGTTTTAAGAGGTAGAACTGGAACTTAAAAATTCAATGCCACAACTGGGATTTGAACCAGTTGTGGCATTGAATTTTTAAGTTCCAGTTCTACCTCTTAAAACTTTGCCCACACACGGCTTGTGTGTTTAAAAACACCAACAGTAAGTTTGTTGGCATAAATAAATAATAATCTGAAAATGTGTTCAGCTTAAAAAAAAAAATTCCGTGTTTATCAATGCAAAGAAGTTAATTACTTTAAAAATAATTATTTTTTCTTTCTGCCAGAAATTGATTATGTTTGTTGGCAATTAGAGTCTATAAAATAATAAAACTAGTGTGATATTTTAGCTTTTGATGCACATGGAGTATTTTGAATAGAAATACGTTGTGGATAAATTTAACAATTACATCCCTTAACACTATAAAGCAGATTGTGCTGGAACTTTGTGAAAGTTTATAACATGAACACTCTTAAGTGCACAGAATATTGATTTCATAATTATAAAAATTTCAGTCCCAGGGTCCCTTAAGGTAATGTTCGTATCCTTTTAAGTAAACTGCGATAATGTGCGTTACATAAAACGTTGCCCTGTATTTCTTAAAGCGAATTCTTTGATATGGAACTAGCGATGTTGTTGAAGTGCTCACTGACACCAAATGTTCAATTACTCTTGATTGTGTAAGTACTTACATCAAGACTATCCTGTTCAGTGTTAGTCCAGCATCACAACTGATCTCTGAAGCTGTGTCGGCGTAGGGAATCTAGCCTTGGCAATTACGTAATGGCTTGAACATCAAGTAAAATACGTCAACTGTCAGTGGGGAGTTAAACAGTTCCAGATCTCGAGTCATGCAACGTTAGCATAGAGGTCAAGCATGGACACTGACCACATGCCCCTGTCTGATATTACTTATCATCGCCTTTCATTCCAATCGCTGTCATCTCGAAGATGTGGGTTGAAAATCACTAAATTTAAAAATTTAAGAATGGTTCAAGGTGAAGTATACGATCTGGGCAAAGGGGAATGTTCAAGTTATTAATTTAAATTGGTTTAAAGCTTAAAAAGCTGCAGCGTATGCACTGCCACGCCCCCTTTTATACATTGTGTTCAAGCCACTATGCATTTGCTATTTATTTTACAAAGTTGTGGGTTCAAACTGCAGGAATGTTATCTCCTTGTATTAGAAGACTGTGGGTAGACATTAAAATGTTGCTCAAGTGGCAAGCAGGACTTCTTTGGCTGATTTAGAGGCAGAATTAGATACCAGAAATACGTTTTAGCATGTGGCACGTGTTAAACTTCTGGACTCCGACTCTAGGAAACATTTGCTCAAAAACTAGAAAATAGTGACATTTTACAAAGTTCATCACTTAATAATGAAAGATTTCCTGCACACATTCACTACGTGTCCACGGGGATTCAAATTGATTTGAGTTCTTATTCTGGATTGAATACTGCATGGAAACACGGAAGCAGATGGAACATAATCCTTGAATTCGATCCTCTTAGAAGTGGGATCGGATGGAAAGTTTGTTTCTTGAAAACACCTACAGCGGCGCCGTGGCCAAGTGGTTAGAGCGTTCGCCTACTACCTAGGCAGCCGGGTTCGATCCCAAGGACCCGTATGTGGTATTCGTGGCGGACGAAGCGGAGTCAGGGCAGGTTTTCTCCGGGTTCTCCGGTTTCCCCCGCCACTCATTCCACCAATTCCTCCATTATCAACTTTTCAGTCATCCATTTCGCCTGCATTTCATATCATCCCCTTCCTCACTATCATACTTGGTGCTTGGCTGACCACCCGCTTCCAGGTCTTCACATTGTCCGGTCCATAGGTTCATGTCTTCCTCGACAGACGTCTGGCCCAATGAACTGGCTTGTAGGTCTTAGGGGGCGTAAGTCCTACATAAGGGGAGGGTAATCAGGTAAAGAAGAAGAAAACACCTATCGGATCCAAATCGGTTTGAATTCGCCAAAGATGCTAACTTCTATTGTGAGCAATACACGCTGCAAACTCAGCGTTTTGTTTTCTTAGCGAAAATAATAAAGCACAACAGTCAGTTTTATTGTTTCTATAATATCGCAATATATTTAAAAAAAATTCACTAACCTCAAAATCTAACCTAAAATACGCGGACAATATATTTGTTACAGGTTCGCCAACATAAACCAAGTGACCAACATAAGAGCTTGAATTGTTTATGCTTGAGCCTTGAGTATCCAAATTGATCTCAATCCGAATTGAACTCTACATGGAACGTATGAGAATGGGATTGAACTCAAATTGATTTCACTTCCCCATGCAAACGTAGTGATTATTTCTATTGTATTTTCCCTGGAGACAAGATGATAATTTTTTAAAAATAATATTATTAATGTTTATTATTTTCTTAACGAATAAACCGTCAATTTTAAAATACCTTGATGCATATAATGTAGAGAAACGTGTTTAAAACATTACCTAATGCTATATCTGTAATAGTTTTTTATAAAAATGTTCGTTACATTAAAATGTTACGTTAGGTTATGAAAATTTATAATTCGGCACCATGCACCCTAAAATTACCCAAAAAATACGCAATTTGCAAGACATATCCTAAACTATCCTAAAAGTTATTAAATGGTTAGCTAAACAACTTTATGATTTATTGTTCCTAAGTTTTATATTTGGCATCCTTGGTACTATGTCTACCCCTAAAGAAGTTTGAGTTATTGAGAATTTTAAAAATCTGAGTGTTAGATTAACTATAGCCTATGTAGTTCTGTTTACTCTGGATGAGTTTTGAATAACTCGTAAACCGTAAGAGATAGACAAACTCTTAATATACAAAAAAATGTAGA
Organism: Tenodera sinensis; assembly: GCA_030765045.1. NCBI lineage: Eukaryota > Metazoa > Arthropoda > Insecta > Mantodea > Mantidae > Tenodera > Tenodera sinensis. Next base: position 30,757,224 of record CM060967.1, read on the forward strand.
TCTTGCTAAAACGCAATTTATTTCGAAATAAAATTTGTTGTAGAGTGAACCATTTCGGAGATATTCCTTGTAATTGGAGTTAGTTTCGGAAAACTTAAAACTTTCGTGAAATGGAACATCGTTGTTAATTTTGTTATATGTTAAGCGTGCCAAGAGAACGGGATCTCAAAGCTTTAAAACATTTGACTATCGCTCAAAGCCTAGTGTATTCTAATATTCCCCTTACACCTACAAGGAAATAAGCAATAGGATAATTGTATAAATGTTTATCTCAACTAACACGAAGAAGATATAGGAATAAGAGTTTGTTAGAATGTTTAGAGAAAGTCATATGAGTGCAACACATACGATTTTTTACCTTATTTGAGCACCTTTTCCCTTCCTTTTGTCATCTGAAATTTGCACCTAAAAATCCTAACCCTGGTTATTACTCAAGGTCGTGAGCAATCTGCACTCTCTGGGCACTAGTTGCCCAACCCTGGAGGTTGTAAAAGATTTCGGCCTTAAATTCCAATTACTTCTCCGATCACAACGCATCATAAATAAATTTTCTTTCTCCCTCCCACCCCCCGCGTCATGGAGAGGCGCTTCATTATCGATATCGGAGTTTTAGAGCTCTGGTAACAATTATTGTTTGTGTACAAATAACATTGGATGTGAAGCCATGCCTCTTTCGAGAAAAATAGTAAATATTGTTTCATTTTGTATTTTGTATACAACATTCAGACTCGAATATCCAAAATATTAGCTAGTATAATTTAGGTGTAGTTCTCACTTGCTGATGTTTAATATAGAAACACCCTATCTCAAGCTATTTAAGTGGGGAAAAAACAGATTGCCTAATAAATAAGACTGGAACTCATGTTGCTACTTCCGACACTGAAACAACAGCCGTGGAAACTTGAAAACCTGAAGCTCGTGGACTTGAATCCCCATTCGAGTTTAATACTAGATTAACTCAATAGCAACTTTGAAAAGTTGTTTGAATGTTACAGGCTTTTAGCACACCTTTAAGGATGCTAGCATATAAAAATTCATTAAAAATATAGTTTTTGTTTTGGTTACTATTTATGCAATCCTTAAATGGTTATAATTCAGAGTATACTATGATAACGTGCTAATGAATACCTCGTTCCGAAATTAATCACAACAGGGAGCGCTTAGGAATAAATTGAGCATACTTCCACCTTATTTCACTTTTAACAACAGTTTTTGTATCTTCTATTAGTGAGTTTCCAGGACGCCCTGTCTATACATGTTGCAACAAATAAATGCTGTGATATTTTCCAGCATTTATATTTTTATTTAATAAATTAGAACCGCACGATAGTTGATTCAGTGATTTCCCTGGGTATCCTGCAACGCTGTAAACGTTTTTATAACAAAATTATATACAATTAATGCATTCACTTAGCAAACTACATTATCAGTGCACCGTGAAGAACCTTGAAGTAAATTAACACAGACAGCTGCACTTATCTAGTGGAAAATACAATTTATATTAGCTATTGTGATTGTATTTACTTCCCCTAGCTCTTACCTGTAGTAGTTAGATGGAGTATAGTTACTCCATCCAAAAATTCGATACCAATATTTCACCGAAAATACAAATTTCAGGTGCCCTGAATAAAGAAAGAGAAGCCACGAGAAACATCTATGAATGTGTATGTATGTGCCTCTGTGTGTATCTGCAAACAGTACAACTCAGTAAGAAATGTTCACAAATTTCAAACTTGTTATTTAAGTTTATTTATCTTCCAAAGATTCAGTACGACAATTTTAAAAGCAAACTTTTGCACGGAAAAGTTTCGATATGCTTTATTTCTCAAAAGTTAGCCTAATGATTTTGATTAAGATATCAAATCCTTGATATATTGATACGGGAAATAAAATATACACATTGAGCATTCTTGAAATAGTTGATTCGGAAGGAGTTTTGTACAAGAGCTACACCTACAGGAAAGACAAAACCGTACTAGGTATAATGTATATTTCTTTAAAGCACAGTATTCATTCTAAATAATTTTGCAGCATTAGCCGTTTCCGAAATAGCCATTATTATTTTGAATTTTTACATACTTTGTCGTTGCTAAGTGTTGCAGCTGCTTCTTTGTTTCTAGCGATGTAATAATGGAAAGAGTATGGCACTTCAAGGGCAGTATATAGTGTCAAGCTTTTAATTGTTCACTATTCTCTTTGTACCTAGAATGAAATGTGAAGTGACTATTCATGCAAGCGCTGATTTCAATTAATATGAACTAGATAGAAGAGTAAACTTTCGCACTATATAAAACAAACGATAATTATTAGAAAGTAATCTCACTTTGTACATTTTAAACTGCTGTGTCTACTCAGTTGTTTTTCCCAAATTGTCCTCTATGCGGAAATTGTAGCGTTAATTTTTATTTCTGAAAAATATATCTAATTATTTTGAATAAAATAGGTGTCATATTATGTTTAAAATAACTGAATGACCAACAGAAATCTATATCTTAAATTTTCAATAAATAACGTGTAAAACCCTGTGTAATCAGAGTAAACGTCGGATACTTTTATACAACCGGTAAACAGGTAAGGGACAGACAAAATATTACTACACAAAAATTAGATCTCATTAATACTCAAATTTATGCCAGATAATTTTTGTGGCAGCATTATCCATATCTGAGATATTTCTTATTATTGTTTTGAATTGTCATACAATTTATACTTTTTGTAAGTGCTAAGTCGCCATTCATTTGTTCCTCGTTGTAATGCAAAGAGTATGGAATTTGAAAGCTAGCATATAGAGACCCATTCTTTGCTTGAGCTTCTTGTATTTCCCTTGTTTCTATAACTAAATACTAATGAAACTATTTCTATAAATGTTTACCTCAAGTAACACGAAGTGGATAGAAAAATAGGTAGCCTTATAGTAACATAATACATCGGGTAACACAATTTCACTTGAATGCCGTTTCACGCCTCACAATCAGGGTATTTTCGTCTTATTATGTGATGTTCTTCCCAAGGTATTCCAAATATAAGTAAGAAACACTATCACAATAACGAATAATGCTAATATTACCACAAGAACGTCTAGAAGAAGACACTCGTACCAACTTAAATTGACTGAGACAGGCTTCAGTCTTTTGGCAGCCTTGTGTCCATATCCAAGTACATATTCTGTCCAGAAGACTGCACGGACCAGAGGATGCTGAGTTTGGTCTCTGAACACTGTTGATACCTCTTGAACATTTTTCTTGTAACTGGAAAATCATAATAAATAACCTTTCTAAAAATGAGGAAACCAAATGTAGAAAAATAATGTATATGAATTTTATATAGCAATAAACTTCATCCATTCCTTCTTACTTTTTCTTAAATGCATCTACCTATAGAGAGAAAAGACAGAGAAAGTGTTGAATCCTGGCCAAAAATTCTATGTTGAGTGAGTGAGTGTGTGGTGAGTGGGTGGGTGGGTGGTTGGGTGGGTGGTTGGTTGGGTGGGTGGATGGGTGATGTTTAAGGGCCCTTCGACAACTAGGTCAGTAGGGCCCGAAGTCCAAAGATAAAAACAAGCACACTCAACTGTTAAAATCTCACCCCTAAAAAGCTAAAAAATGGAAGGTAAAATAGAGAAAAAATTAAAGTTAAAATAGCTAAAAAAATTTTAAAAATAGCTAACATTTAAACAGGTAAAACGTAACTTAGTAAAAACGTAAGCTGTTAAGATCTTTTACAAATGTAAAAAGAAGAAGTAAAACACCCTAAACTTCTAATAGTCTAAAACATCCAAACTCTAAAACACGGGTCAAATATGCTTCGCGAACCCAACGGCTGCGCCGAACCGCAGTGCCTTATCCACAGTAATTGGGTCGTCGCCCAAAACGGAACGCAGCGTAACACCCAGACCAAGGGACTGGCGCTCTTGAGCGCAACGCGGACAATCTATAAGGAAAGCGACACAGAGAGTTGGACATCCATCGCACGTCGGGCACATAGGAGTCGGGTCGCCAGCAACAGATCTCCATGTCGGGTGTGACCTATTCTTAAGCGTGTTAAAAATAACTTCCGACCTCCTTCGATATTGCTATTTCATGGAAATGTATAATTGATTAGCTGAATTCTAAAAAGCAGTTATAGATAAATATTCCTGTGTATGAGGGAGAGAGGGAGGGAGGGAGGGAGGGAGAAGGAGAGAGAACAATATTTCTGAAAAAAAAAAGTATCAAAATTGGTCTTTAAGTTCAGCATCTTCCAAGGATGTCACGTAGTACCACCAAGCTATGCTTTATATTCTTTCTTAGTTTGCATTTTCTAAAAATGGTTCAAACAATTTTGATAAAAAAATATTTTTACAGGTTATAAGTCATTTAAGTCATTTTCAAGAACTAATCCAGGTTTTTGTCATTTTTCACGAGTTTGTTTGCATTATTCTTATATTAGTAGAATCAAGTTTCAGAACCTAAAAATCTAAAAATTCTTGGAAATCTAATGGAACGTATTTCCCTATTCATGTTTAATTAAATTATTAAATATAGTAATACGTCAAACTAAACGGTTTACGTTTATTGTAGATTTATCCTCTAAAGCAATGTGGGTGAATCTACCCGCTACTTTTGAGGGTCGCACCTCCCCTACTGTTATAATGTAGTGCTCACACTGCAGAAGCTAGTGGTTGAGGGGAAAAACCAGTATTCCCACGAAATTGAAAATTATATAGAATTTGTGAAATCTGTTGCAAGTAATGTAAGTTGTGTGGAAGGTGAAGTAGACAAACTTGTGTTTGCTAAAATGGAAAATATGTTGAACAAGAACAGTGCATATCTCACAATTGTAAGATTACTGAGGTACTGTCAAGTAAGAAGTATTCCCATGATGAAGAAGAACTGGAAACCAGCAATATTTGTCGCTTTAAGCACGCCCTGTCTTCTGTTGAAGATGAAAGAAGCTTCTCCATGTTGACGCAAACGTTCCTCTCCGTCGAAGACGTCTACTTTAAGACTTATAAGATCTCGTGTTTGGTGTCCGGACTAGCTCTAGCAAGAGGTCCTAATCTACAGGGTATGCGTGAGTTATGGTAGGAATGGAACCAAACGAAGAATTAACCAACATATCACTTTATTTGTAAATTTCCAGATTTGTAGAGAACTGCCGACAATATTTAAATAGAATGTAACTTTGTAACTTCAACTACAACGTTATAACACTTTAACTTTGTCACCCGTTAGCAACCGCCGAATTACGTATACGCGCTAGCTTACGTACAACTCAGAAATTGCACGTGCATTATCTCGACTCGATTCAAAACGAGTGTGTGTTGCGTTGCATTTGTTTTTGCGTGAGCAACACGAAGGAAGCGGTTTCCATTGGCTAACTTTAGAGCACGTCATGGTAAGATAGGAATCAGCCCGCGGAATCACTATGGCTTCGTACAAACTATTGTAACCTTATCACTCATTTAAATCTGCCTAGGCTTCCATTCTTGAGACTTTATATATATATTTATAATTTCGGTTTCAATGTGTAAGACCGTGTTAGTTGAAAACAGGCAGTCCTTCAAATTTGAAAACTTACGAAAGGTGTTTGAAATGTATTGTAATTCAATATTCAGTGATAAAATATAATGAATCGTCCGAGATCAACAAATGAAGTTCACGCTTCGCAAGATAAAGAATATTCCGCGAAAATAGTCCCATGTGATAAGCTACAGTTCTGCAGAAGAAATAATTACTCCGAATAACCGACGTAACATTCCGGACTAATGAACTAAAACTATCTGACAGAAGGATAACATGATAATACACACGACAGTCACGAGAAAGCTATGAAAAGATTCATGTCTTAGAAACTGCAGCAGCGGTGAGTTCCGGATAGCGAAAGTAAATGCACACACGTCTCCCCCCCCCCCCCCCCCCCCCGCGAAGGCTAGAAATAATTCACGCGTGTGTGGCGTGTGAAGAAAATAAACCCATTCAAACAGTTATCATTTGGGTTTTTCTTATCCAATTACCTGTCATTAACCTGTATACCCGAGAAATGTGATTTAAGGGAAACAGCTAATCAGCACTTCCCAAGAATTCAAAATGGCCGACATTATACTAAACTGCAGTCGAAATTACACCAAAAGGCAGTATTGCCAACCTACATAATAAAAGCATTATTTCTAACGCAAGTATCACGGAATTGAAGTAATATGTTTTCAAACGATGATAATGCTTGCACATTGTTGCCACACAATACATATAAACCTACTCATCTTCGGCAAATCTTATTGTGCAATAACACTTGTGGATAAAATCACTTCGGAACGCTAAATATTGTAATATTTACTGTATTGCAAGCACAAAAATAACAGTAACTGTAACTGCATATAATGCTCTAAAACAATCAATACGAAACCACGCACACGCGAACAATACCTACAATGCTGTCCACAGATTAATTCGGCGTCTAAATAGAATCTTGTTTTAAAATCTATCGGTTGCTTTCCCTGCAACGGGTTCAAAAATGAGGGACTCTGTGGTAACATAACGGATGCAACAACCCAAATATGGCCGTAGTTTTACCATGGTTATATTTTGCGGTGGTTAGCGGTACTAATGCAACCTAACAAATGGAATATCACCAAATACAACCAGACCGCACCATAATGGGGGAGGGGGGATGTCAGTTGGTTTTTGGGGTGTTCCAATAAGCTGTTTCTTCTATAGTCCCAGCAAAAGTCTTTACCGTTCAATAAGTTCATTATAATTAATATCCAGGCAAGAAATGTTTTTCATTCATTCCCACATACCTAGAGTCGGTGAGAAATTAGCTTGTGATTGGCACGAGCTACTGTCGACTAAACTGCGAGAGAGCTTGTTATGTACGTAACGAATCAACGCTGACCTGTAGTTTTGTCTTCCTGAAATCATTGGTCCATGAGATACCGCACCCTCCACTAGCTGACTCAGAGAAGCGTGTGTTAATCACAAGATAATTTCTCACCGACTCTAGTAGCATTCAAAACATCATTTAACGGGATGCACCACTGAAATGTATTATAAATCTCGCAAAAAGTGGCATTTGTACTCCGTGATTTTAAACATATTTATACCCATAAATTCCAGATATGTTTAGTCCTTTTGTATTATAAATACCCATATTTATATAATAGGTTAAAAATCCAGAATTTCTTTTTCATCTTGAACCTTTAGGTTTTTAAAAATAATTTTCTTCAGCACATTCGCTTTCTCAAAATACTTCGCACGATCCAGTTTTCATTCAGTTCTTCTGAAGTTTGCTATATAGATTTCCAAAACAAAAGCAATAATTAAATTTGTCATATTGTTTATTTTGCTTTTGAATGGTCTTTGAGTTATTAATTTTTAAATCTATACGAAACTTCAAAAAACTAGATATTTCAGATGAAAGAATTTAAAAATTATTTTCTTTTGAATTAAGTTTAATAAGACAAAATTATATGACAGATTTATGCAGTAAATTAGGTAAAATACATGTACATAATTTTATTTTAAAAATCGGTTGGTTTTAACATTGCATCATATGGAGAATGTTATATGGGATGATAACGTTTAGGTTTGAAATTTAATAACTCCTAAACTAAAAGAAATAGGCTTCACACGGAAATTTCAAACCGTCTAATGTCTATATAGGGCAATATCGAAAATAAACTTTCAGCTAAATTGGCTGAGAACTTGAGAATCACATTTTTCAGTGGTCCATCCCTTTAATTGAGACAGGCACAGAAGACGAAACCTTTGTGGGTGACATCAAAACATGTATTCGCAACCTTTGTCTGTCTTAGTCACGAGAAATGACCACCTCAAATACTATTACGCCAAATTGTTTAAATGGATTACCGTTCTAGTAAATCCAACCAAGGGCTAATTGGCTTCAAAATTTATTCCCATCCAAAAATTACCATAACCTCTTATCCACCAGAGGTGTAAAAGGGCTGCGGACCCTAACAGACAACGTCGAAAAACAATGTGCGAAATCATCCTGAGTGAACATGGCTTGCCTGAAGCTCATCGTCGCTGTAATAAACTACAATTATTTTAAATATGTATGATTTTAAATCATTTGCCTCAAACAATGATTCAAAATGTTAGAAGTTTCTATATTGTGGTGTTGGCACGGAACGTCCATACAACACTAAACGCCGAGCTACCGTGCGGGAAGCATTCCCGATGTTTAATCTTCCGCGAGCTGACGTTACGTTGCTAGAAGGCAATAACTTCTACCCAGGTTTAAATCCTGGTTGCAACGTTTGTGTGTAAAAGCAACGAAAAAGGGTGAATTTGTGTGATTGAGGCCATATCTGATATAATTAGTGAAAATTAATAATAAACACTTGCTATGATATTTAAAGAATAGGATGCTTAAGATTACATATGTGTTAGCCTATGTTAAGTGTTCCGATTCGTTTTGACCAGAAAGTGGCATAATTTCTAGCACAATTGCAGTAGAAATCAAGGGTCTTTCTCACACAACATAGAAAGGGACGTTGAGAACTACAGCAGTTATAGATTTTACATAAATTGAGATGTGAACAACGTTAATTAATATTAATAATGTTAACTAACCACTATATTAATATAATAAATATATTATATTCATTAATACACTATATTAATACATTAACCAATTAATATTAATATTAGGTGGCGCCGTGGCCGGGCGGTTAGCGCGCTCGCCTACCACCTGGGCGGTCCGAATTCGATCCCAGGGACCCGCATGTGGTATTCGTAGTGGACGAAGCGGCATCAGGGCGGGTTTTCTCCGGGTACTCCGGTTTCCCGCACCACTCATTCCACCAATTGCTCCATTATAACTTTTCCAATCATCCATTTCGCCTGTGTTTCATATCATCCTCTTCCTCACTCTCATACCTGGTGCTTGGCTGACCATCCGCTTCCAGGTCTTCACTCTGTCCGGTCCATAGGTTCCTGTGCTCCTCGACAGGCGTCTGACCCTAGGCACTGCCTTGTAAGTCCTAGGGAGTGTAAGTCCTACATAAGAGGAGGGTAATCGGAAGATTATTATTATTATTATTATTATTATTATTATTATTATTATTATTATTATTATTATTATTATTATTATTATTATTATTATTATTATTATTATTATTATTATTATTATTATTATTATTATTATTATTATTATTATTATTATTATTATTATTATTATTATTATTATTATTATTATTATTATTATTATTATTATTATTATTATTATTATTCATGTTGCAGCTGTCTTAGCAATGGCATTTCACTATGCTTTGTTAATCATTTCCTGTCACGTCAATATAACATTTCTAGCAGTGCTAATGTAACTTTATGTGAGCGTACATATTATAAAAGTGTTTATAGTTTGGTTAGCCTGTGTATGATAAAGGTGTGCAACGATCCACCTGTTTTGAGAATTTGTAGAAAGTCAAGGGGAGAATCCAAGAGAAGAATTCAGCCTACAAATCCATGCTTCGCCCCTGATCACTAGAACTATTACAGGTACTACAAGTACATCGTAACGTGAGCTACCAAGTAATGAGAAAAAACTACAAAATAAAAACGCAATTATAATTTCAAATGACGTATATGACGTCAGAGATGTTATAGCTGACCTTGGCAACAGGAATCAAGTAAGTTAATTTTTAAGAAAAGATACCAACTATATAATTATAACTTTTATTTTCTTGTTTATGTGCTTATAGAATAACGGAGGCCTTATGTAAAATGTTCTTGGAATATGTAATGGCAAAAGAAAACATGAAACACTCCGTCTTCAGACTTCAGACAGAACGCATGTGTCGTGGGTGATTGACGATGCTGTAATCATATCCGATTACAGATATCAAACTAAATGCAAAGTTGTTCAAATAAATCAACTAAACGAACGTTAGATACGTCAATTAATTCAAAGGGAATAAAATTAATCAGTCAGAAAATACGTAAATATTAATTTTGTGCTTCGTTTGTATACAGCCTTTAACGTCTAAGGTCATATCGGCTGCTTTTCTTTGGAACAATTGCTCAATGACGTTCACTTATTCACTGATTGTTTCAATTCATAACCAACAGAGGTGCAAAGGGTCGTGGCACCGTAATAAGCAGTCGTCGTGAATTAGCGTTCTACCTTCTACCTATCCATCCATTCTAAACCTATCTAATGGGTTTGTTTACATTGGGGTTTCTTTATGAACCTACACGTTTTTACTCTCATACTTCCAGACTCTAGGGAGGATGGAAAATGATCCTGGCTACAGCCGGGAAACGAACCTGGGATCTCTCTATTTAAAAACTCGCATACTAACCACCAGACCAGACCATAGAGGCAATCTATATAGTATATTATTCAACGAGAGCATAGTGACCGAATTAAGATGCGAGTATATTTTATGAAACAAGAGGTAGTAAGTTTTACGATATTCATACGAGCAACATAATTGCCGTTATACTCAAGTTTCACACAACTGTTTATGTTCCTTTAAGTGTCTAAGTTTAAAACATGTACAAAATGTTTTTAATATTCTACGCTGCATGGTACAGTCACTGGTGTCTAACATTTTAACTATTTGTTTCTCGATTCGACTGTACATAAGAGAATCGATAGTTGCGCCTTCAACTTTTGTTATGTTGACCTTGACAGAATGATACAGATAGTATATGCACTATAACCTTTAAAAGAGAAGGCTTTCACAAAGGAGAAGACAAATTGAATGTATTGCAATATTATTTACAATATTAACATTAATACCTATTCCATAAAGTAGTTTTATTCCGTATAGGCTTTCAGCTGTGTGGGAATGTGCGCAGACGGTGAAGTATTGATCGATACATGCGGATCTTTTGATTGGCGGCTAGCAATACCATGATGAACAGGTGCACCTTTGATTGGTCGATTAGCAGGGTCGTTATGAACTAGTGCACCTATGATTGGTGGATTAGTAGTGTGGTTGTAAACTGGTGCACCTTTGATTGGATCAGCATTATCATCATGAGGAAATAGATATAAAGAGATCTATTTAAGTGGCGTAAAGCGCTTACATTATGGCATGGTCGAGTACAATCATCATCATAAAGAACAACACTTCATGGATTAGGAGACTTCTGTTCCGGCTTCAAGTCTCTCTCCACCTTCTCATCGGTCTTCTAATATCTCTCCTCCCATATGGTTGTACGCCATTTTGGGATATCGGGTATTGTCTATCATTTGTAAATGATTTCTCCAGCTTTCTCTATATTGGTTTATTTTATGATTTATTGGAAAAATACCTAGTTCTTCTCTTATTTCTTCAGTTTTTATTTTAACCATTATTGTACATAATTTTATGGCTCTAAGGTATCTCATTTCTGTTGCCTTTATTTTGTCCCATTGTTTTTTCTTTATCGTCCATGTTTTACAACCATATGTTAACGTTGGAATCGCCACTGTTTTGTAAAATTTTAGCTTGTTTCTTTTCTAGTTTTTCTTTTTAATGTTCTTGTTAATATACCGCAACTGTTCTGGAATTTATTGACTTTATTATTTAAGTCTTGGTTATTCTGATATGTTGTATTGCACCCTAAATAATTAATCCTGTGTACTTGTTCCAGCACCGTGTTTTTTATCACTATTTAGGATCTGTGGCGGTACTTTCCTTGAAAGGTCATTATTTTAGTTTTATTGGTTGATATTTGAAGACCATATTCTCTTAATTCATTCCCCAATTGAAAAACACTTTTCTGAAGTTTTCTTCTGTTTCTTAAATTATTATATCAGCATATAGTAGCATATTTACTGTATTATATATATATATTATATGACAATTACAAATTGATCAACATAGCAATCGAGAACACAGAACGCTCGCCTGTCCTTTATGCAATTTCAACAATGCATAATGGCCTACGTGATAACGTCTCATTTTTGCCTACTGTAATGCTATAATAATAATGAATGATAATAATATTATGATTATAATGATAATGATGATAATGATAATAATAACGATAACGAGAACGATAACGATAAAGATAAGGAGAACGAGAACGACAACGGTAACGGTACGGGAACAGTAACGGTAACGAGAACGAGAACGCGAACGCGAAGGCGAAGGCGAAGGCGAAGGCGAAGGCCTACGCGAACGCCTACGCGAACGGTGACGGTAACGGTGACGAGAACCGTAACGGTAACGGCGACGAGAACGGTGACAGTGGCGGTGACGGTAGCGGTGACTAGAACGGTGACGGTAACGGTGACTAGTACGGTGACGGTAACGGTGACGAGAACGGGACGAGAACGGGACGAGAACGGTGGGGGAAACGGTGACGAGAACAGTGACGGGAACGGTGACGAGAATGGTGACGAGAACGGTGACGAGAACGGTGACGAGAACGGTGACGAGAACGGTGACAGTGACGGTGACAAGAACGGTGACGGTAACGGGAACGGGGACGAGAACTGTGACGGAGACTAGAACGGTGACCGTGACGAGAACGGTGACCGTGACGAGAACGGTGACGTGGACGATAAGGAGAAGGAGAACAGGCTTTCAGCTGTGTGGGAATGTGCACAGACGTTGAAGTATTGATCGATACATGCGGATCTTTTGATTGGCGGCTAGCAATACAATGATGAACAGGTGCACCTTTGATTGGTCGATTAGCAGGGTCGTTTTGAACTAGTGCACCTATGATTGGTGGATTAGCAGTGTGGTTGTGAACTGGCGCAACTTTGATTGTATCAGCATTATCATCATGAGGAAGTAGATATAATGAGATCTATTTAAGTGGCGTAAAGCGCTTACATTATGGCATGGTCGAGTACAATCATCATCATCATAAAGAACAACACTTCATGGATTAGGAGACTTCTGTTCCGGCTTCAAGTCTCTCTCCACCTTCTCATCGGTCTTCCAATATCTCTCCTCCCATATGGTTGTACGCCATTTTGGGATATCGGGTATTGTCTATCTTTTGTAAATGATTTCTCCAGCTTTTTCTATATTGGTTTATTTATCATTTATTGGAAAAATACCTAGTTCTTCTCTTATTTCTTCAGTTTTTATGTTAACCATTATTGTACATCATTTTATGGCTCTAAGGTATCTCATTTCTGTTGCATTTATTTTGTCGCATTCTTTTTTCTTTATCGTCCATGTTTTACAACCATATGTTAACGTTGGAATCGCCACTGTTTTGTAAAATTTTAGCTTGTTTCTTTTCTAGTTTTTCTTTTTAATGTTCTTGTTAATATACCGCAACTGTTCTGGAATTTATTGACTTTATTATTTAAGTCTGGGTTATTCTGATATATTTGCACCCTAAATAATTAATCCTGTGTACTTGTTCCAGCACCGTGTTATCACTATTTTGGATCTGTGGCGGTACTTTCCTTGAAAGGTCATTATTTTAGTTTTATTGGTTGATATTTGAAGACCATATTCTGTTAATTCATTCCCCAATTGAAAAACTCTTTTCTGAAGTTTTCTTCTGTTTCTTAAATTATTATATCAGCATATAGTAGCATATTTACTGTATTATATATATTATATAACAATTACAAATTGATCAACATAGCAATCGAGAACACAGAACGCTCGCCTATCCTTTATGCAATTTCAACAATGCATAATGGCCTACGTGATAACGTCTCATTTTTGCCTACTGTAATGCTATAATAATGAATGATAATAATATTATGATTATAATGATAATGATGATAATAACGATAAGGAGAACGATAACGATAAAGATAAGGAGAACGAGAACGATAACGATAACGACAACGGTAACGGTACGGGAACAGTAACGGTAACGAGAAGAGAGCGAGAGCGAGAACGAGAACGAGAACATGAACGAGAACGATACCGATAACGATAGCGATAGCGAGAGCGAGAGCCAGAGCCAGAGCGAGAGCCAGAGCGAGAGCCAGAGCGACAACGACAACGACAACGGGGACGAGAAGGAGAACAGGCTTTCAGCTGTGTGGGAATGTGCGCAGACGGTGAAGTATTGATCGATACATGTGGATCTTTTGATTGGCGGCTAGCAATACCATGATGAACAGGTGCACCTTTGATTGGTCGATTAGCAGGGTCGTTATGAACTAGTGCACCTATGATTGGTGGATTAGCAGTGTGGTTGTGAACTGGTGCACCTTTGATTGGATCAGCATTATCATCATGAGGAAATAGATATAATGAGATCTATTTAAGAGGCGTAAAGCGTTTACATTATGGCATGGACGAGTACAATCATCATTATCATCATCATCACCATAAAGAACAACTCTTCATGGATTCGGAGACTTCTGTTCCGGCTTCAAGTCTCTCTCCACCTTCTCATCGGTCTTCCAATATGTCTCCTCCCATATGGTTGTACGCCATTTTGGGGTATCGGTTATTGTCTATCATTTGTAAATGATTTCTCCAGCTTTTTCTATATTGGTTTATTTTATCATTTATTGGAAAAATACCTAGTTCTTCTCTTATTTCTTCAGTTTTTATTTTAACCATTATTGTACACCATTTTATGGCTCTAAGGTATCTCATTTCTGTTGCATTTATTTTGTCCCATTGTTTTTTCTTTATCGTCCATGTTTTACAACCATATGTTAACCTTGGAATCGCCACTGTTTTGTAAAATTTTAGCTTGTTTCTTTTCTAGTTTTTCTTTTTAATGTTCTTGTTAATATACCGCAGCTGTTCTGGAATTTATTGACTTTATTATTTAAGTCTTGGTTATTCTGATATGTTGTATTGCACCCTAAATAATTAAACCTGTTTACTTGTTCCAGCACCGTGTTATTTATTACTATTTTGGATCTGTGGCGGTACTTTCCTTGAAAGGTCATTATTTTAGTTTTATTGGTTGATATTTGAAGACCATATTCTCTTAATTCATTCCCCAGTTGAAAAACACTTTTCTGAAGTCTTCTTCTGTTTCTTAAATTATTAAATCAGCATATAGTAGCATATTTACTGTATTATATCTATTATATGACAATTACAAATTGATCAACATAGCAATCGAGAACACAGAACGCTCGCCTTTCCTTTATGCAATTTCAACAATGCATAATGGCCTACGTGATAACGTCTCATTTTTGCCTACTGTAATGCTATAATAATAATGATATGATGATAATAATATTATGATTATAATGATGATGATAATGATAATAATAACGATAACGATAACGAGAACGATAACGATAAAGGTAAGGAGAACGAGAACGAGAACGAGAGCGAGATCATGAACGAGAACGAGAACGAGAACGAAAACCAGAACGCGAAGGCGAAGGCGAAGGCGAACGCGAACGCGAACGGCGACGGTGACGGTGACTAGAACCGTAACGGTAACGGTGACGAGAACGGTGACGGTAGCGGTGACGGTAGCGGCGAAAAGAACGGTGACGGTAACGGTGACGGTAACGGTGACGAGTGCGTTGACGAGAACGGTGCGGTAACGGTAACGGTGACGAGAACGGTGACGAGAACGGTGACTAGAACCGTGACGAGAACGGTGACGAGAACGTTGACGGTAACGGTGACAGAACGGTGACGATATCGGTAACAGAGGCGGTGACGAGAACGGTGACGGAAACGGTGACGGTAACGGTGACGAGAACGGTGAAGAGAACTGTGACGAGAACGGTGAAGAGAACGGCGACGAGAACGGTGACGAGAACGGTGACGGGAACGGTGACGGGAACGGTGACGAGAACTGTGGGGTAACGGTGACGAGAACGCTGACGAGAACGGCAACGAGGACGGTGACGAGAACAGTGAAAAGAACGAGAACTGTGACGAGAGCGAGAACGTTGACGAGAACGAGAACGGTGACGAGAACGAGAACGGTGACGAGAACGAGAATGGTGACGAGAACGGTGACCGTAACGGTAACCGTAACGGTGACGAGAACGCTGACGTGAACGGTGACTAGAGCGGTGACGAGAACGGTACGTGAACGGTGACGAGAACGGTGACTGGAACGGTGACGAGAACTGTGCGGTAACGGTGACGAGAACGCTGAAGAGAACGGTGTCGAGAACGAGAACGGTGACTAGAACGAGAACGGGGAAGAGAACGAGAACGGTGACGAGAACGGTGACGGTAACGGTGACGAGAACGGTGACGAGAACGGTGACGGTAACGGTGACGAGAACGGTGACGAGAACCATGACGAGAACGAGAACGGTGACGAGAACGAGAACGGTGAATAGAACGGTGACGAGAACGGTGACGAGAACGGCGACGAGAACGGTGACGAGATGGTGACGTGAACGGTGACGGGAACGGTGACGAGAACGGTGACGAGAACGACAACGTTGACGAGAACGGTGACTAGAACGAGAACGGGGAAGAGAACGAGAACGGTGACGGGAACGGTGACGAGAACGGAGACGAGAACGGTAACGAGAACGGTGACGAGAACGAGAACGGTGAAGAGAACGAGAACGGTGACGAGGTCGGTGACGAGATCGAGAACGGTGACGAAAACGGTGACGAGAACTGTGACGAGAACGGTGACGTGAACGGTGACCAGAACGGTGACGTGAACGGTGACGAGAACGGTGACGAGAACGAGAACGGTGACGAGAACGGTGACGAGAACGGTGACGAGAACGGTGACGGGAACGGTGAGGAAAACGCAGACGAGAACGGTAACGAGAACGGTGACGAGAACGACAACGGTGACGAGAACTGTGACGGGAAGGGTGACGAGAACGCAGACGTAGAACGGTAACGAGAACGGTGACGAGAACGACAACGGTGACGAGAACGAGATCGGTGACGAGAACGGTGACGAGAACGGTGAGGTAAACGGTGACTAGAACGGTGACGGGAACGGTGAGGAAAACGCAGACGAGAACGGTAACGAGAACGGTGACGAGAACGACAACGGTGACGAGAACGAGAACGGTGACGAGAACGGTGACGAGAACTGTGACGAGAACGGTGACGAGAACTGTGACGAGAACGGTGACGAGAACGCAGACGTAGAACGGTAACGAGAACGGTGACGAGAACGAGAACGGTGACGAGAACGGTGACGTGAACGGTGACGTGAACGGTGACTAGAGCGGTGACGAGAACGGTACGTGCACGGTGAAGAGAACGGTGACTGGAACGGTGACGATAACTGTGCGGTAACGGTGACGAGAACGCTGAAGAGAACGGTGTCGAGAACGACAACGGTGACTAGTACGAGAACGGGGAAGAGAACGAGAACGGTGACGAGAACGGTGACGGTAACGGTGACGAGAACGGTGACGAGAGCGGTGACGGTAACGGTGATGAGAACGGTGACGAGAATGGTGACGAGAACGGTGACGAGAACGAGAACGGTGACGAAAACGAGAACGGTGTATAGAACGGTGACGAGAACGGTCACGAGAACGGCGACGAGAACGTTGACGAGATGGTGACGTGAACGGTGACGGCAACGGTGACGAGAACGACAACGTTGACGAGAACGAGAACGGTGACTAGAACGAGAACGGGGAAGAGAACGAGAACGGTGACGGGAACGGTGACGAGAACGCAGACGAGAACGGTAACGAGAACGGTGACGAGAACGAGAACGGTGAAGAGAACGAGAACGGTGACGAGGTCGGTGACGAGATCGAGAACGGTGACGAAAACGGTGACGAGAACTGTGACGAGAACGGTGACGTGAACGGTGACCAGAACGGTGACGTGAACGGTGACGAGAACGGTGACGAGAACGAGAACGGTGACGAGAACGGTGACGAGAACGGTGACGAGAACGGTGACGTGAACGGTGACGAGAACGGTGAGGTGAACGGTGACGAGAACGGTGACGGGAACGGTGACGAGAACGCAGACGAGAACGGTAACGAGAACGGTGACGAGAACGACAACGGTGACGAGAACGAGAACGGTGACGATAACGGTGACGAGAACTGTGACGAGAACGGTGACGAGAACGGGTACCAGAACGGTGACGTGAACGGTGACGTGAACGGTGACGAGAACGGTGACGAGAACGAGAACGGTGACGAGAACGGTGACAAGAACGGTTACGAGAACGGCGACGAGAACGGCGACGAGAACGGTGATGAGAACGGTAACGAGAACGGTGACGAGAACGGTGACGAGAACGGTGACGAAAACGGTGAAGGTAACGGTGACGAGAACCGTGACGAGAACGGTGACGAGGACGTTGACGGTAACGGAGACGAGAACGGTTACGGTAACGGTGACGAGAACAGTGACGAGAACGGTGAGGTGAACGGTGACGAGAACGCTGACGGGAACGGTGACGAGAACAGAGCTATAACGGTGACGAGAACGCTGAGGAGTACGGTAACGAGAACGGTGACGAGAACAAGAACGGTGACGAGAACGAAAACGGTGACGAGAACGCTGACGAGAACGTTGACGTTAACGGTGACGAGAACGGTGACGAGAACGGTGACGGTAAAAGTGACGAGAACGGTGACGAGAACGGTGACGAGAACGGTGAAGAGAACGGTGACGAGAACGGTGACGAGAACTGTGACGAGAACGTTGACGGTAATGGAGACCAGAACGGTGAGGGTAACGGTGACGCGCACGGTGACGATAACGGTGACGAGAACGGTGACGTGAACGGTGACGTGAACGGTGACGAGAACGGTGACGGGAACGGTGACGCGAACAGAGCTGTAACGGTGACGAGAACGCTGAGGAGTACCGTAACGAGAACGGTGACGAGAACGAGAACGGTGACGAGAACGGTGACGAGAACGGTGACGAGAACGGTGACGAGAACGGAGACAAGAACGGTGACGAGAACGTTGACGGTAACGGAGACGAGAACGGTGACGAGACCGGTTACGGTAACGGTGACGAGAACAGCTTTAACAGTGACGAGAACGCTGAGGAGTACGGTAATGAGAACGGTGACGAGAACGAGAACGGTGACGAGAACGAGAACGGTGACGAGAACGGTGACGAGAACGGTCACGAGAACGGTGACGAGAACGGTGAAGGGAACGGTGACGAGAACGGTGACGAGATGGTGACGTGAACGGTGACGGGAATGGTGACGAGAACTGTGGGTTAACGGTGACGAGAACGCTGACGAGAACGGTAACGAGAACGGTGACGAGAACGGTGCCGAGAACGTGAACGGTGACGAGAGCGAGAACGTTGACGAGAACGAGAACGGTGACGAGAACGAGAACGGTGACGAGAACGGTGACCGTAACGGTGACGAGAACGGTGACGTGAACGGTGACTAGAATGGTGACGAGAACGGTACGTGAACGGTGACGACAACTGTGACTGGAACGTTGATGAGAACTGTGCGGTAACGGTGACGAGAACGCTGAAGAGAACAGTAACGAGAACGGTGACGAGAACGACAACGTTGACGAAAACGAGAACGGTGACTAGAACGAGAACGGGGAAGAGAACGGTGACGAGAACGGTGACGGTAACGGTAACGAGAACGGTGACGAGAACGGTGAGGTGAACGGTAACGAGAACGGTGAGGTGAACGGTGACGAGAACGGTGACGGGAACGGTTACGAGAACTGAGCGGTAACGGTAACGAGAACGGTAACGAGAACGGTGACGAGAACGAGAACGGTGACGAGAACGAGAACGGTGACAAGGTCGGTGACGAGATCTAGAACGGTGACGAGGACGGTGACGAGAACGGTGACGAGAACGGTGACGTGAACGGTGACGAGAACGGTGACGAGAACGAGAACGGTGACGAGAACGGTGACGAGAACGGCGACGAGAACGGCGACGAGAACGCCGACGAGAACGGTGACGAGAACGGTGACTAGAACGGTGACGAGAACCAGAACGGTGACGAGTACGGTGACGAGGACGGTGACGAGGACGGTGACGAGAACGGCGACGAGAATGGTGACTAGAACGGTGACGAGAACGGTGACGAGAACGGTGACGAGAACGGTGACGCGAATGGGACGGTAACGGTGACGAGAACCGCGACGAGAACGGCGACAAGAACGGTGACGAGAACGTTGACGGTAACGGAGACGAGAACGGTGACGAGAACGGTTACGGTAACGGTGACGAGAAAAGAGCTGTAACGGTGACGAGAACGCATAGGAGTACGGTAACGGGAATGGTGACGAGAACGAGAACGGTGACGAGAACGAGAACGGTGACGAGAACGGTGAAGGGAACGGTGACGAGAACGGGGACGAGATGGTGACGTGAACGGTGACGGGAACGGTGACGAGAACTGAGCGGTAACGGTGACAAGAACGGTAACGAGAACGGTGACGAGAGCGAGAACGTTGACGAGAACGAGAACGGTGACGAGAACGAGAACGGTGACGAGAACGGTGACCGTAACGGTGACCGTAACTGTGACGAGAACGGTGACTAGAACGGTGACTAGAACGAAGACGAGAACGGTACGTGAACGGTGAAGAGAACTGTGACTGGAACGGTGACGAGAACTGTGCGGTAACGGTGACGAGAACGCTGAAGAGAACGGTAACGAGAACGGTGACGAGGACGGTGACGAGAACGGTGACGAGAGCGAGAACGTTGACGAGAACGAGAACGGTGACTAGAACGA
The DNA here is from genome assembly GCA_030765045.1 of Tenodera sinensis. NCBI lineage: Eukaryota > Metazoa > Arthropoda > Insecta > Mantodea > Mantidae > Tenodera > Tenodera sinensis. The sequence goes on from CM060967.1 coordinate 30,777,770, forward strand.
GAACGGTGACGAGAACGGTGACGGGACCGGTGACGAGAACGGTGACGGTAACGGTGACGAGAACGGTTACGTGAACGGTGACGAGAACGGTGTCGAGAACGAGAACGGTGACGAGAACGGTGACGAGAACGAGAAAGGTGACGCGAACGTTGACGAGAACGGTGACGAGATCGGTGACGAGGACGCTAAAGAGTACGGTGACGAGGACGGTGACGAGAACGAGAACAGTGACGAGAACGGTGACGTGAACGGTGACGAGAACGGTGACGAGAACGGTGAGGAGAACGGTGTCGAGAATGTTGACGAGAACGGCGACCGTGACGGTGACGAGAACGGTGACGTTAACGGGAACGGGGACGAGAACCTTGACGGGGACTAGAACGGTGACCGTGACGAGAACCGTGTCGTGAACGAGAAGGAGAAGGAGAATAGGCTTTCAGCTGTGTGGGAATGTGCACAGACGGTGAAGTATTGATCGATACATTCGGATCTTTTTATTGGCGGCTAGCAATACAATGATGAACAGGTGCACCTTTGATTGGTCGATTAGCAGGCTCGTTATGAACTAGTGCACCTATGATTTGTGGATTAGCAGTGTGGTTGTGAACTTGTGTACCTTTGATTGGATCAGGATTATCATCATGAGGAAATAGAAATAATGAGATCTATTTAAGTGGCGTAAAGCGCTTACATTATGGCATGGTCGAGTACAATCATCATCATCATAAAGAACAACACTTCATGGATTAGGAGACTTCTGTTCCGGCTTCAAGTCTCTCTCCACCTTCTCATCGGTCTTCCAATATCTCTCCTCCCATATGGTTGTATGCCATTTTGGGATATCGGGTATTGTCTCTCATTTGTAAATGATTTCTCCAACTTTTTCTATATTGGTTTATTTTATCATTTATTGGAAAAATACCTAGTTCTTCTCTTATTTCTTCAGTTTTTATTTTAACCATTATTGTACATCATTTTATGGCTCTAAGGTATCTCATTTCTGTTGTTGCCGTTGTTGCCGTTGTTGCCGTTGTTGTTGTTGCCGCTTCCGTTGTTGCCGCTTCCGTTGTTGCCGTTGCCGCTGTTGCCGTTGCCGCTGTTGCCGCTGCAGTTGTTGCCGTTGCCGTTGTTGCCGCTGCCGCTGTCGCCGCTGCCGTTGTTGCCGCTGCCGCTGTCGCCACTGGCGTTGTCGCCGCTGCCGTTGTTGCCGCTGCCGCTGTCGCCGCTGCCGTTGTTGCCGTTGCCGTTCTTGCCGTTGTTGCCGTTGTTGCCGTTGTTGTCGTTGTTACCGTTGTTGCCGTTGTTGCCGTTGTTGCCATTGTTGCGATTGTTGCCGTTGTTGCCGTTGTTGCCATTGTTGCCGTTGTTGTCGTTGCAGTTGTTGCCGTTGATGCCGTTGCCGCTGTTGCCGCCGCCGCTGCCGCCTCCGTTGTTGCCGTTTTTGCCGTTGGCGCCGTTGTTGCCGTTGCCGCTGCCGGTTACGTTGCCGTTGCCGTTGTTCCAGTTGCCGCTGCCGTTGTTGCCGTTGCCGCTGCCGTTGTTACCGTTGTTGCCATTGTTGCCATTGTTGCCGTTGTTGTCGTTGCCGTTGCTGCCGTTGCCGTTGATGCCGTTGCCGCTGTTGCCGCCGCCGCTGTCGCCGCTGCCGTTGTTGCCGTTGCTGCTGCCGTTGTTGCCGTTGCCGCTGCAGTTGTTGCCGTTGCCGCTGCCGTTGTTGCCGTTGTTGCCGTTGCCGCTGCCGTTGTTGCCGCTGCCGTTGTTGCCGCTGTCGCCGCTGCCGTTGTTGCCGTTGCCGCTGCCGTTGTTGCCGCTGCCGTTGTTACCGTTGTTGGCGTTGCCGCTGCCGTTGTTGCCGTTGTTGCCGTTCTTGCCGTTGCCGCTTCCGTTGTTGCCGCTGTCGCCACTGCCCTGGTTGCCGTTGCCGCTGCTGTTGTTGCCGTTGCCGCTGGCGTTGTTGCCGTTGCCGCTGCAATTGTTGCCGTTGACGCTGCCGTTGTTGCCGTTGTTGCCGTTGCCGCTGCCGTTGTTGCCGTTGCCGCTGCCGTTGTTGCCGTTGCCCCTGCCGTTGTTGCCGTTGCCGCTGCCGTTGTTGCCGTTATTGCCGTTGCCGCTGCCGCTGCCGTTGTTGCCGTTGCCGCTGCGGTTGTTGCCGTTGCCGCTGCCGTTGTTGCCGTTGACGCTGCCGTTGTTGCAGTTGCCGTTGCCACTGTTGCCGCTTCCGTTGTTTGCCGTTGCCGTTGCTGCCGTTGCCGCTGTCGCCGCTGCCGTTGTTGCCGTTGCCGTTGTTGCCGTTGCCGTTGTTGCCGTTGCCGTTGTTGCCGTTGTTGCCGTTGTTGCCGTTGCCGCTGCCGTTGTTGCCGTTGCCGCTGCCGTTGTTGCCGTTGCCGCTGCCGTTGTTGCCGTTGCCGCTGCCTTTGTTGCCGTTGCCGCTGCCGTTGTTGCCGTTGCCGCTGTTGCCGCTGCCGTTGTTGCCGTTGCCGTTGTTGCCGTTGCCGCTGTCGCCGCTGCCGTTGTTGCCGTTGCCGCTGCCCTTGTTGCCGTTGTGACCGTTGTTGCCATTGGCGCCGTTGTTGCCGTTGTTGCCGATGTTGCCGTTGTTACCGTTACCGTTCTTGCCGTTGTTGCCGTTGTTGTCGTTGTTGTCGTTGTTGCCGTTGTTACCGTTGTATCCGTTGTTGCTGTTGCCGTTGCCGCTGTTGCCGCTGTCGCCGCTGCCGCTGCCGTTGTTGCCGATGTTGCCATTGTTGCCGTTGTTGCCGTTATTGCCGTTGTTGCCGTTGTATCCGTTGTTGCCGTTGTTGCCGTTGACGTTGCCGCTGTTGCCGCCGCCGCTGCCGCCGCTGCCGCTGCCACTTTCGCCGCTGCCGTTGTTGCCGTTGCCGGTGCCGTTATTGCCGTTGCCGCTGCTTTTGTTGCCGTTGTTGCCGTTAATGCCGTTGCCGGTTACGTTACCGTTGCCGTTGTTGCAGTTGCCGCTGCCGTTGTTGCCGTTGTTGCCGTTGCCGCTGCCGTTGGTGCCGTTGTTGCCTTTGCCGCTGCCATTGTTGCCGTTGACGCTGCCCTTGTTACCGTTGTTGCCATTGTTGCCGTTCTTACCGTTGCCGTTGCCGTTGTTGCCGTTGCCGCTGCCATTGTTGCCGTTGACGCTGCCCTTGTTACCGCTGTTGCCATTGTTGCCGTTCTTACCGTTGCCGTTGCCGTTGTTGCCGTTGCCGCTGCCATTGTAGCCGTTGCCGCTGCCGTTGTTGCCGTGGTTACTGTTGTTGCCATTGTTGCCGTTGTTGTCGTTGCCGTTGTTGCCGTTGCCGCTGATGCCGTTGCCGCTGTTGCCGCCGCTGCCGTTGTTTCCGTTGTTGCCGTAGCCGCTGCCGTTGTTGCCGTGGTTGCCGTTGCCGCTGCAGTTGTTGCCGTTGTCGCCGCTGCCGTTGTTGCCGCTGTCGCCGCTGCCGTTGATGCCGTTTCCGCTGCCGTTGTTACCGTTGTGGTCGTTGTTTCCGTTGTTGCCGTTGCCGCTGCCGTTGTTGCCGTTGTTGTCGTTGCCGCTGCCGTTGTTGCCGTTGCCGCATCCGTTGTTGCCGTTGCCACTGCCATTGTTGCCGTTGCCGTTGTTGCCGCTTTCGCCGCTGACGTTGTTGCCGTTGTTGCCGTTGCCGGTGCTGTTGTTGCCGTTGCCGCTGCCGTTGTTGCCGTTGCCGCTGCAAGTTGTTGCCGTTGTTGCCGTTGCCGCATCCGTTGTTGCCGTTGCCGCTGCCGTTGTTCCCGTTGCCGTTGCCGCTGTTGCCGCTGCCGTTGTTGCCGTTGCCCTTGCCGTAGTTGCCGTTGCCGCTGCCGTTGTTGCCGTTGCCGCTGCCGTTGTTGCCGTTGCCGTTGCCTTTGTTGCCGTTGCCGCTATCGCCGCTGCCGTTGTTGCCGTTGCCGCATCCGTTGTTGCCGTTGCCGCTGCCGTTGTTGCCGTTGCCGCTGTTGCCGCTGTAGCCGCTGCCGTTGTTGCCGTTGCCGCATCCGTTGTTGCCGTTGCCGCTGCCGTTGTTGCCGTTGCCGTTGTTGCCATTGTTGCCGTTGTTGTCGTTGCCGTGGTTGCCGTTGCCGTTGATGCCGTTGCCGCTATTTCCGCCGCCGCTGCCGCTGCTGCTGTCGCCGCTGCCGTTGTTGCCGTTGTTTCCGTTGCGTCTGCCACTGTTGCCCTTTCCGCTGCCGTAGTTGCCGTTGTTGCCGTTGCCGCTGTTGCCGCTGCCGTTGTTGCCGTTGCCGCTGCCCTTGTTGCCGTTCCCGTTGCCGCTCTTTCCGCTTACGTTGCCGTTGCCGTTGTATCCGTTGCCGCTGTGGCCGCTGCCGTTGTTGCCGTTGCCGTTGTTGCCGTTGTTGCCATTGTTGCCGTTCTTACCGTTGTTGCCGTTGCCGTAGTTCTTGTTGCCGCTGCCATTGTTGCCGTTACCGCTGCCGTTGTTGCCGTTGTTACCGTTGTTGCCATTGTTGCCGTTGTTGTCGTTGACGTGGTTGCCGTTGCCGTTGATGCCGTTGCCGCTGCCGCTGTTGCCGCTTACGTTGCCGTTGCCGTTGTTGCCCTTGCCGCTATCGCCGCTGCCGTTGTTGCCGTTGCCGTTGTTGCCGTTGCCGCTGCCCTTGTTTCCGTTGACGCTGCCGTTGTTACCGTTGTTGCCATTGTTGCCGTGCTTACCGTTGTTGCCGTTGCCGCTGCCGTTATTGCTGTTGCCGTTGTTGCCGTTGCCGCTGTCGCCGCTGCCGTTGTTGCCGTTTCCGCATCCGTTATTGCCGTTGGCGCTGCCGTTGTTGCCGTTGCCGTTGCCGCTGCCGTTTTTGCCGTTGCCGTTGTTGCCGTTGCCGCTGCCGCTGCCGCTGCCGTTGTTGCCGTTGCCGTTGCCACTGCCATTGTTGCCGTTGTTACCGTTGTTGCCATTGTTGCCGTTGTTACCGTTGTTGCCGTTGCCGTATTTGCCGTTGCCGCTGCCATTTTTGCCGTTGCCGCTGCCGTTGATGCCGTTGTTACCGGTGTTACCATTGTTGCCGTTGTTGTCGTTGCCGTGGTTGCCGTTGCCGTTGATGCCGTTGCCGCTGTTGCCGCCGCCGCTGCCGCTGCTGCTGTCGCCGCTGCCGTTGTTGCCGTTGCCGCTGCCGTTGTTGCCCTTTCCGCTGCCGTAGTTGCCGTTGTTGCCGTTGCCGCTGTTGCCGCTGCCGTTGTTGCCGTTGCCGCTGCCGTTGTTGCCGTTGCCGTTGCCGCGGTTGCCGCTTACGTTGCTGTTGCCGTTGTTGCCGTTGCCGCCGTCGCCGCTGCCGTTGTTGCCGTTGCCGCTGCCGTTGTTGCTGTTGCCGCTGCCGTTGTTGCCGTGGTTACCGTTGCCGCATCCGTTGTTGCCGTTGCCGTTGCCGCTGTTGCCATTGCCTTTGTCGTTGCCGCTGTCGCCGCTGCCGTTGTTGCCGTTGCCGCATCCGTTGTTGCCGCATCCACTGCCGTTGTTGCCGTTGCCGTTGTTGCCGCTGTCGCCGCTGACGTTGTTGCCGTTGTTGCCGTTGCCGCTGCCGTGGTTGCCGTTGCCGCTGCCGTTGTTGCCGTTGCCGCTGCCGTTGTTGCCGTTGCCGCTGCAAGTTGTTGCCGTTGTTGCCGTTGCCGCATCCGTTGTTGCTCTTGCCGCTGCCGTTGTTCCCGTTGCCGTTGCCGCTGTTGCTGTTGTTGCCTCTGCCGTTGTTGCCGTTGCCGTAGTTGCCGTTGCCGCTGTTGCCGCTGCCGTTGTTGCCGTTGCCGCTGCCGTTTTTGCCGTTGCCGTTTTTGCCGTTGCCGTTGCCGCGGTTGCCGTTGCCGCGGTTGCCGCTTCCGTTGCCGTTGCCGTTGTTGCCGTTGCCGCTGTCGCCGCTGCCGTTGTTGCCGTTTCCGCATCCGTTGTTGCCGTTGCCACCGCCGTTGTTGCCGTTGCCGTTGTTGCCGCTGTCGCCGCTGCCGTTGTTGCCGTTGTTGCCGTTGCCGCTGTCGTTGTTGCCGTTGCCGCTGCCGTTGTTGCCGTTGCCGCTGCCGTTGTTACCGTTGCCGCTGCAAGTTGTTGCCGTTGTTGCCGTTGCCGCATCCATTGTTGCCGTTGCCGCTGCCGTTGTTCCCGTTGCCGTTGCCGCTGTTGTCGCTTTTGCCGCTGCCGTTGTTGCCGTTGCCGTTGCCGTAGTTGCCGTTGCTGCTGCCGTTGTTGCCGTTGCCGCTGCCGTTGTTGCCGTTGCCGCTGCCGTTGTTGCCGTTGCCGCGGTTGCCGCTTACGTTGCCGTTGTTGCCGTTGCCGTTGCCGCGGTTGCCGCTTACGTTGCCGTTGCCGTTGTTGCCGTTGCCGCTGTCGCCGCTGCCGTTTTTGCCGTTGCCGCTGCCGTTGTTGCGGTTGTTGCCGTTGCCGCTGCCGTTGTTGCCGTTGTTCCCGTTGCCGCTGCCGTTGTTGACGTGGTTCCCGTTGCCGCATCCATGTTGCCGTTGCCGCTGCCGTTGTTGCCGTTGCCGCTTAAGCCGCTGTTGCCGTTGCCGATGTTGCCGTTGCCGCTGTCGCCGCTGCCGTTGTTGCCGTTGCCGCATCCGTTGTTGCCGTTGCCACTGCCGTTGTTGCCGTTGCCGTTGCCGTTGTTGCCGCAGTCGCCGCTGCCGTTGTTGCCGTTGCCGGTGCTGTTGTTGAAGTTGCCGCTGCCGTTGTCGCCGTTGCCGCTGCCGTTGTTGCCGTTGCCTCTGCAAGTTGTGGCCGTTGTTGCCGTTGCCGCATCCGTTGTTGCCGTTGCCGCTGCCGTTGTTCCCTTTGCCGTTGCCGCTGTTGCCGCTGCCGTTGTTGCCGTTGCCCTTGCCGTAGTTGCCGTTGCCGCTGCCGCTGTTGCCGTTGCCGCTGCCGTTGTTGCAGTTGCCGTTGCCTTTGTTGCCGTTGCCGCTGTCGCCGCTGCCGTTGTTGCCGTTGCCGCATCCGTTTTTGCCGTTGCCGCTGCCGTTGTTGCCGTTGCCGCTGTTGCCGCTGCCGTTGTTGCCGTTGCCGCATCCGTTGTTGCCGTTGCCGCTGCCGTTGTTGCCGTTGCCGTTGTTGCCATTGTTGCCGTTGTTGTCGTTGCCGTGGTTGCCGTTGCCGTTGATGCCGTTGCCGCTGTTGCCGCCGCCGCTGCCGCTGTTGCTGTCGCCGCTGCCGTTGTTGCCGTTGTTTCCGTTGCCGCTGTCATTGTTGCCCTTTCCGCTGCCGTTGTTGCCATTGTTGCCGTTCTTACCGTTGTTGCCGTTGCCGTTGTTGCCGTTGGCGTATTTGCCGTTGCCGCTACCATTGTTGCCGTTCCCGCTGCCGTTGTTGCCGTTGTTGCCGTTGCCGCTGCCGTTGTTGCCCTTTCCGCTGCCGTAGTTGCCGTTTTTGCCGTTGCGGCTGTTGCCGCTGCCGTTGTTGCCGTTGCCGTTGTTGCCGTTTCCGCTGCCGTGGTTGCCGTTGTTGCCGCCGCCGCTGCCGCTGCAACTGTCGCCGCTGCCGTTGTAGCCCTTGTTGCCGTTGCCGTTGTTGCCATTGCCGTAGTTGCCGTTTCCGCTGCCATTGTTGCCGTTGCTGCTTCCCTTGTTGCCGTTTCCGTTGCCGAAGTTGCCGTTGTTGCCGTTGCCGCATCCGTTGTTGCCGTTGCCGCTGCCGTTGGTGCCGTTGCCGCTGCCGTTGTTGCCGCTGCCGTTGCCGCTTTTGCCGCTGGCCTTGTTGCCGTTGCCGTTGCCGCTGTTGCCGTTGCCGTTGTCGTTGCCGCTGTCGCTGCTGCCGTTGTTGCCGTTGCCGCATCCGTTGTTGCCGCATCCACTGCCGTTGTTGCCGTTGCCGTTGTTGCCGCTGTCGCCGCTGACGTTGTTGCCGTTGTTGCCGTTGCCGCTGCCGTGGTTGCCGTTGCCGCTGCCGTTGTTGCCGTTGCCGCTGCCGTTGTTGCCGTTGCCGCTGCAAGTTGTTGCCGTTGTTGCCGTTGCCGCATCCGTTGTTGCTCTTGCCGCTGCCGTTGTTCCCGTTGCCGTTGCCGCTGTTGCTGTTGTTGCCTCTGCCGTTGTTGCCGTTGCCGCTGTTGCCGCTGCCGTTGTTGCCGTTGCCGCTGCCGTTTTTGCCGTTGCCGTTTTTGCCGTTGCCGTTGCCGCGGTTGCCGTTGCCGTGGTTGCCGCTTCCGTTGCCGTTGCCGTTGTTGCCGTTGCCGCTGTCGCCGCTGCCGTTGTTGCCGTTTCCGCATCCGTTGTTGCCGTTGCCACCGCCGTTGTTGCCGTTGCCGTTGTTGCCGCTGTCGCCGCTGCCGTTGTTGCCGTTGTTGCCGTTGCCGCTGTCGTTGTTGCCGTTGCCGCTGCCGTTGTTGCCGTTGCCGCTGCCGTTGTTACCGTTGCCGCTTCAAGTTGTTGCCGTTGTTGCCGTTGCCGCATCCATTGTTGCCGTTGCCGCTGCCGTTGTTCCCGTTGCCGTTGCCGCTGTTGCCGCTGTTGCCTCTGCCGTTGTTGCCGTTGCCGTAGTTGCCGTTGCTGCTGCCGTTGTTGCCGTTGCCGCTGCCGTTGTTGCCGTTGCCGCGGTTGCCGCTTACGTTGCCGTTGCCGTTGTTGCCGTTGCCGCTGTCGCCGCTGCCGTTGTTGCCGTTGCCGCTGCCGTTGTTGCCGTTGTTGCCGTTGCCGCTGCCGTTGTTGCCGTTGCCGTTGCCGCGGTTGCCGCTTACGTTGCCGTTGCCGTTGTTGCCGTTGCCGCTGTCGCCGCTGCCGTTGTTGCCGTTGCCGCTGCCGTTGTTGCGGTTGTTGCCGTTGCCGCTGCCGTTGTTGCCGTTGTTCCCGTTGCCGCTGCCGTTGTTGCCGTGGTTCCCGTTGCCGCATCCATGTTGCCGTTGCCGCTGCCGTTGTTGCCGTTGCCGCTTAAGCCGCTGTTGCCGTTGCCGATGTTGCCGTTGCCGCTGTCGCCGCTGCCGTTGTTGCCGTTGCCGCATCCGTTGTTGCCGTTGCCACTGCCGTTGTTGCCGTTGCCGTTGCCGTTGTTGCCGCAGTCGCCGCTGCCGTTGTTGCCGTTGCCGGTGCTGTTGTTGAAGTTGCCGCTGCCGTTGTCGCCGTTGCCGCTGCCGTTGTTGCCGTTGCCTCTGCAAGTTGTGGCCGTTGTTGCCGTTGCCGCATCCGTTGTTGCCGTTGCCGCTGCCGTTGTTCCCTTTGCCGTTGCCGCTGTTGCCGCTGCCGTTGTTGCCGTTGCCCTTGCCGTAGTTGCCGTTGCCGCTGCCGCTGTTGCCGTTGCCGCTGCCGTTGTTGCCGTTGCCGTTGCCTTTGTTGCCGTTGCCGCTGTCGCCGCTGCCGTTGTTGCCGTTGCCGCATCCGTTTTTGCCGTTGCCGCTGCCGTTGTTGCCGTTGCCGCTGTTGCCGCTGCCGTTGTTGCCGTTGCCGCATCCGTTGTTGCCGTTGCCGCTGCCGTTGTTGCCGTTGTTGCCATTGTTGCCGTTGTTGTCGTTGCCGTGGTTGCCGTTGCCGTTGATGCCGTTGCCGCTGTTGCCGCCGCCGCTGCCGCTGTTGCTGTCGCCGCTGCCGTTGTTGCCGTTGTTTCCGTTGCCGCTGTCATTGTTGCCCTTTCCGCTGCCGTTGTTGCCATTGTTGCCGTTCTTACCGTTGTTGCCGTTGCCGTTGTTGCCGTTGGCGTATTTGCCGTTGCCGCTACCATTGTTGCCGTTCCCGCTGCCGTTGTTGCCGTTGTTGCCGTTGCCGCTGCCGTTGTTGCCCTTTCCGCTGCCGTAGTTGCCGTTTTTGCCGTTGCGGCTGTTGCCGCTGCCGTTGTTGCCGTTGCCGTTGTTGCCGTTTCCGCTGCCGTGGTTGCCGTTGTTGCCGCCGCCGCTGCCGCTGCAACTGTCGCCGCTGCCGTTGTAGCCCTTGTTGCCGTTGCCGTTGTTGCCATTGCCGTAGTTGCCGTTTCCGCTGCCATTGTTGCCGTTGCTGCTTCCCTTGTTGCCGTTTCCGTTGCCGAAGTTGCCGTTGTTGCCGTTGCCGCATCCGTTGTTGCCGTTGCCGCTGCCGTTGGTGCCGTTGCCGTTGCCGCTGCCGTTGTTGCCGCTGCCGTTGCCGCTTTTGCCGCTGGCCTTGTTGCCGTTGCCGTTGCCGCTGTTGCCGCTGTTGCCGCTGCCGTTGTTGCCGTTGCCCTTGCCGTAGTTGCCGTTGCCGCTGCCGTTGTTGCCGTTGCTGCTGCCGTTGTTGCCGTTGCCGTTGCCTTTGTTGCCGTTGCCGCTGTCGCCGCTGCCGTTGTTGCCGTTGCCGCATCCGTTGTTGCCGTTGCCGCTGCCGTTGTTGCCGTTGCCGCTCTTGCCGCTGTTGCCGCTGCCGTTGTTGCCGTTGCCGCATCCGTTGTTGCCGTTGCCGCTGCCGTTGTTGCCGTTGCCGTTGTTGCCATTGTTGCCGTTGTTGTCGTTGCCGTGGTTGCCGTTGCCGGTGATGCCGTTGCCGCTGTTGCCGCCGCCGCTGCCGCTGCTGCGGTCGCCGCTGCCGTTGTTGCCGTTGTTTCCGTTGCCGCTGCCATTGTTGCCCTTTCCGCTGCAGTAGTTGCCGTTGTTGCCGTTGCCTCTGTTGCCGCTGCCGTTGTTGCCGTTGCCGCTGCCCTTGTTGCCGTGCCCGTTGCCGCTGTCTCCGCTTACGTTGCCGTTGCCGTTGTATCCGTTGCCGCTGTGGCCGCTGCCGTTGTTGCCGTTGCCGTTGTTGCCGTTGTTGCCATTGTTGCCGTTCTTACCGTTGTTGCCGTTGCCGTAGTTCTTGTTGCCGCTGCCATTGTTGCCGTTACCGCTGCCGTTGTTGCCGTTGTTACCGTTGTAGCCATTGTTGCCGTTGTTGTCGTTGCCGTGGTTGCCGTTGCCGTTGATGCCGTTGCCGTTGCCGCTGTTGCCGCTTACGTTGCCGTTGCCGTTGTTGCCCTTGCCGCTATCGCCGCTGCCGTTGTTGCCGTTGCCGTTGCCGTTGTTGCCGTTGCCGCTGCCATTGTTTCCGTTGACGCTGCCGTTGTTACCGTTGTTGCCATTGTTGCCGTACTTACCGTTGTTGCCGTTGCCGCTGCCGTTATTGCTGTTGCCGTTGTTGCCGTTGCCGCTGTCGCCGCTGCCGTTGTTGCCGTTTAACGCATCCGTTGTTGCCGTTGCCGCTGCCGTTGTTGCCGTTGCCGCTGTTGCCGCTGCCGTTTTTGCCGTTCCCGTTGTTGCCGTTGCCGCTGCCGTTGTTGCCGTTGCCGTTGCCGTTGCCGTTGTTGCCGTTGCCACTGCCATTGTTGCCGTTGTTACCGTTGTTGCCATTGTTGCCGTTGTTACCGTTGTTGCCGTTGCCGTTGTTGCCGTTGACGTATTTGCCGTTGCCGCTGCCATTTTTGCCGTTGCCGCTGCCGTTGTTGCCGTTGTTACCGGTGTTGCCATTGTTGCCGTTGTTGTCGTTGCCGTGGTTGCCGTTACCGTTGATGCCGTTGCCGCTGTTGCCGCTGCCGTTGTTGCCGTTGCCGCTGCCGTTGTTGCCGTTGCCGTTGCCGCGGTTGCCGCTTACGTTGGCGTTGCCGTTGTTGCCGTTGCCGCTGTCGCCGCTGCCGTTGTTGCCGTTGCCGCTGCCGTTGTTGCCGTTGCCGCATCCGTTGTTGCCGTTGCCGCTGCCGCTGTTGCCGTTGCCGTTGTTGCCGTTGCCGCTGTCGCCGCTGCCGTTGTTGCCGTTGCCGCATCCGTTGTTGCCGTTGCCGTTGTTGCCGCTGTCGCCGCTGCCGTTGTTGCCGTTGTTGCCGTTGCCGCTGCCGTTGTTGCCGTTTCCGCTGCCGTTGTTGCCGTTGCCGCTGCCGTAGTTGCCGTTGCCGCTGCAAGTTGTTGCCGTTGTTGCCGTTGCCGCATCCGTTGTTGCTGTTGCCGCTGCCGTTGTTCCCGTTGCCGTTGCCGCTGTTGCCGCTGTTGCCGCTGCCGTAGTTGCCGTTGCCGCTGCAAGTTGTTGCCGTTGTTGCCGTTGCCGCATCCGTTGTTGCTGTTGCCGCTGCCGTTGTTCCCGTTGCCGTTGCCGCTGTTGCCGCTGTTGCCGCTGCCGTTGTTGCCGTTGCCGTTGCCGCAGTTGCCGTTGCCGCTGTTGCCGCTGCCATTGTTTCCGTTGACGCTGCCGTTGTTACCGTTGTTGCCATTGTTGCCGTACTTACCGTTGTTGCCGTTGCCGCTGCCGTTATTGCTGTTGCCGTTGTTGCCGTTGCCGCTGTCGCCGCTGGCGTTGTTGCTGTTTAACGCATCCGTTGTTGCCGTTGCCGCTGCCGTTGTTGCCGTTGCCGCTGTTGCCGCTGCCGTTTTTGCCGTTCCCGTTGTTGCCGTTGCCGCTGCCGTTGTTGCCGTTGCCGTTGCCGTTGTTGCCGTTGCCACTGCCATTGTTGCCGTTGTTACCGTTGTTGCCATTGTTGCCGTTGTTACCGTTGTTGCCGTTGCCGTTGTTGCCGTTGCCGTATTTGCCGTTGCCGCTGCCATTTTTGCCGTTGCCGCTGCCGTTGTTGCCGTTGTTACCGGTGTTGCCATTGTTGCCGTTGTTGTCGTTGCCGTGGTTGCCGTTGCCGTTGATGCCGTTGCCGCTGTTGCCGCTGCCGTTGTTGCCGTTGCCGCTGCCGTTGTTGCCGTTGCAATTGCCGCGGTTGCCGCTTACGTTGGCGTTACCGTTGTTGCCGTTGCCGCTGTCGCCGCTGCCGTTGATGCCGTTGCCGCTGCCGTTGTTGCCGTGGTTACCGTTGCCGCATCCGTTGTTGCCGTTGCCGCTGCCGCTGTTGCCGTTGCCGTTGTTGCCGTTGCCGCTGTCGCCGCTGCCGTTGTTGCCGTTGCCGCATCCGTTGTTGCCGTTGCCGTTGTTGCCGCTGTCGCCGCTGCCGTTGTTGCCGTTGTTGCCGTTGCCGCTGCCGTTGTTGCCGTTGCCGCTGCCGTAGTTGCCGTTGCCGCTGCAAGTTGTTGCCGTTGTTGCCGTTGCCGCATCCGTTGTTGCTGTGCCGCTGCCGTTGTTCCCGTTGCCGTTGCCGCTGTTGCCGCTGCCGTTGTTGCCGTTGCCGTTGCCGCAGTTGCCGTTGCCGCTGTTGCCGCTGCCGTTGTTGCCGTTGCCGCTGCCGTTGCTGCCGTTGTTGCCGTTGCCGCTGCCGTTGTTGCCGTTGTTCCGTTGCCGCTGCCGTAGTTGCCGTGGTTGCCGTTGCCGCATCCGTTGTTGCCGTTGCCGCTGTTGCCGTTGCCGTTGCCGCTGTTGCCGCTGTCGTTTTTGCCGTTGCCGTGTCCGTTGCCGCTGTCCGTTGCCGCTGTTGCCGCTGCCGTTGTTGCCGCTGCCGTTGTTGCCGTTGCCGCTGTTGCCGCTGCCGTTTTTACCGTTGCCGTTGCCGTTTGTGCCGTTGCCGCTGTAGCCGCTGTAGCCGCTGCCGTTGTTGCCGTTGCCGTTGTTGCCGTTGTTGCCGTTGCCGCTGTCGTTTTTGCCGCTTGTGCTGTTGTTGCCGCTGTCGCCGCTGCCGTTGTTGCCGTTGCCGCTGCCATTGTTGCCGTTGCCGCTGCCGTTGTTGCCGTTGTTGCCGTTGCCACTGCCCTTGTTGCCGTTGTTACCGTTGCCGTTGCCGCATCCGTTGTTGCCGTGGCCGCTTTTACCGCGGTTGCCGCTGCCGTTGTTGCCGTTGCCGTTGTTGCCGTTGCCGCTGTCGGCGCTGCCGTTTTTGCCCTTGCCGCATCCGTTGTTGCCGTATCCATTGCCGTTGTTGCAGTTGCCGTTGCCACTGTTGCCGCTTCCGTTGTTTGCCGTTGCTGCCGTTGCCGCTGTCGCCGCTGCCGTTGTTGCCGTTGCCGTTGTTGCCGTTGCCGTTGTTGCCGTTGCCGCTGCCGCTGCCGTTGTTGCCGTTGCCGCTGCCGTTGTTGCCGTTGCCGCTGCCGTTGTTGCCGTTGCCGCTGCCTTTGTTGCCGTTGCCGCTGCCGTTGTTGCCGTTGCCGCAGTTGCCGCTGCCGTTGTTGCCGTTGCCGTTGTTGCCGTTGCCGCTGTCGCCGCTGCCGTTGTTGCCGTTGCCGCTGCCCTTGTTGCCGTTGTGACCGTTGTTGCCATTGGCGCCGTTGTTGCCGTTGTTTCCGATGTTGCCGTTGTTACCGTTACCGTTCTTGCCGTTGTTGCCGTTGTTGTCGTTGTTGTCGTTGTTGCCGTTGTTACCGTTGTATCCGTTGTTGCTGTTGCCGTTGCCGCTGTTGCCGCTGTCGCCGCTGCCGCTGCCGTTGTTGCCGATGTTGCCATTGTTGCCGTTGTTGCCGTTATTGCCGTTGTTGCCGTTGTATCCGTTGTTGCCGTTGCCGGTGCCGTTATTGCCGCTGCCGCTGCTTTTGTTGCCGTTGTTGCCGTTAATGCCGTTGCCGTTGCCGGTTACCTTACCGTTGCCGTTGTTGCAGTTGCCGCTGCCGTTGTTGCCGTTGTTGCCGTTGCCGCTGCCGTTGGTGCCGTTGTTGCCGTTGTTGCCTTTGCCGCTGCCATTGTTGCCGTTGACGCTGCCCTTGTTACCGTTGTTGCCATTGTTGCCGTTCTTACCGTTGCCGTTGCCGTTGTTGCCATTGCCGCTGCCATTGTTGCCGTTGCCGCTGCCGTTGTTGCCGTGGTTACTGTTGTTGCCATTGTTGCCGTTGTTGTCGTTGCCGTTGTTGCCGTTGCCGCTGATGCCGTTGCCGCTGTTGCCGCCACTGCCGTTGTTTCCGTTGTTGCCGTTGCCGCTGCCGTTGTTGCCGTGCTTGCCGTTGCCGCTGCAGTTGTCGCCGCTGCCGTATTTGCCGTTGCCGCTGCCGTTGCTGCCGCTGTCGCCGCTGCCGTTGTTGCCGTTTCCGCTGCCGTTGTTACCGTTGCGGTCGTTGTTGCCGTTGCCGCTGCCGTTGTTGCCGTTGTTGTCGTTGCCGCTGCCGTTGTTGCCGTTGCCGCTGCAGTTGTTGCCGTTGTTGCCGTTGCCGTTGTTGCCATTGTTGCGGTTGTATCCGTTGTTGCCGTTGTTGCCATTGTTGCCGTAGTTCTCGTTGCCGTTGCCATTGATGCCGTTGCCGTTGTTGCCGTTGTTGCCATTGTTGCGGTTGTATCCGATGTTACCGTTGTAGCCATTGTTGCCGTTGTTGTCCTTGCCGTTGTTGCCGTTGCCGTTGATGCCGTTTCCGCTGTTGCCGCCGCCACTGTCGCCGCTGACGTTGTTGCCGTAAACGCTGCCGTTGTTGCCATTGCGCCGTTGCCGCTGCCGCTGATGCCGTTGTTGCCGTTGCCGCTGCCGTTGTTGCCGTTGTTGCCGTTGCCGCTGCCGTTGTTGCCGTTGCCGCTGCCGTTGTTGCCGTTGCCGCTGCCGTTGTTGCCGTTGTTGCCGTTGCCGCTGCCGCTGCCGTTGTTGCCGTTGCCGCTGCGGTTGTTGCCGTTGCCGCTGCCGTTGTTGCCGTTTACGCTGCCGTTGTTGCAGTTGCCGTTGCCACTGTTGCCGCTGCCGTTGTTTTCCGTTGCCGTTGCTGCCGTTGCCGCTGTCGCCGCTGCCGTTGTTGCCGTTGCCGTTGTTGCCGTTGTTGCCGTTGTTGCTGCTGGCGCTGCCGCTGCCGTTGTTGCCGTTGCCGCTGCCGTTGTTGCCGTTGCTGCTGCCGTTGTTGCCGTTGCCGCTGCCTTTGTTGCCGTTGCCGCTGCCGTTGTTGCCGTTGCCGCTGTTGCCGCTGCCGTTGTTGCCGTTGCCGTTGTTGCCGTTGCCGCTGTCGCCGCTGCCGTTGTTGCCGTTGCCGCTGCCCTTGTTGCCGTTGTGACCGTTGTTGCCGTTGGCGCCGTTGTTGCCGTTGTTGCCGATGTTGCCGTTGTTACCGTTACCGTTCTTGCCGTTGTTGCCGTTGTTGTCGTTGTTGTCGTTGTTGCCGTTGTTACCGTTGTATCCGTTGTTGCTGTTGCCGTTGCCGCTGTTGCCGCTGCCGCTGCCGTTGTTGCCGATGTTGCCGTTGTTGCCGTTATTGCCGTTGTTGCCGTTGTATCCGTTGTTGCCGTTGTTGCCGTTGACGTTACCGCTGTTGCCGCCGCCGCTGCCGTTGTTGCCGTTGCCCTTGCCGTTGTTGCCGTTGTTGTCGTTGCCGCTGCCGTTGTTGCCGTTGCCGCTGCAGTTGTTGCCGTTGTTGCCGTTGTTGCCATTGTTGCGGTTGTATCCGTTGTTGCCGTTGTTGCCATTGTTGCCGTTGTTCTCGTTGCCGTTGCCATTGATGCCGTTGCCGTTGTTGCCGTTGTTGCCATTGTTGCGGTTGCATCCGATGTTACCGTTGTTGCCATTGTTGCCGTTGTTGTCCTTGCCGTTGTTGCCGTTGCCGTTGATGCCGTTTCCGCTGTTGCCGCCACCACTGTCGCCGCTGACGTTGTTGCCGTAAACGCTGCCGTTGTTGCCATTGCGCCGTTGCCGCTGCCGTTGATGCCGTTGTTGCCGTTGCCGCTGCCGTTGTTGCCGTTGTTGCCGTTGCCGCTGCCGTTGTTGCCGTTGTTGCCGTTGCCGCTGCCGTTGTTGCCGTTGCCGCTGCCGTTGTTGCCGTTGTTGCCGTTGCCGCTGCCGCTGCCGTTGTTGCCGTTGCCGCTGCGGTTGTTGCCGTTGCCGCTGCCGTTGTTGCCGTTTACGCTGCCGTTGTTGCAGTTGCCGTTGCCACTGTTGCCGCTGCCGTTGTTTTCCGTTGCCGTTGCTGCCGTTGCCGCTGTCGCCGCTGCCGTTGTTGCCGTTGCCGTTGTTGCCGTTGTCGCCGTTGTTGCCGTTGGCGCTGCCGCTGCCGTTGTTGCCGTTGCCGCTGCCGTTGTTGCCGTTGCTGCTGCCGTTGTTGCCGTTGCCGCTGCCTTTGTTGCCGTTGCCGCTGCCGTTGTTGCCGTTGCTGCTGTTGCCGCTGCCGTTGTTGCCGTTGCCGTTGTTGCCGTTGCCGCTGTCGCCGCTGCCGTTGTTGCCGTTGCCGCTGCCCTTGTTGCCGTTGTGGCGTTGTTGCCATTGGCGCCGTTCTTGCCGTTGTTGCCGATGTTGCCGTTGTTACCGTTACCGTTCTTGCCGTTGTTGCCGTTGTTGTCGTTGTTGTCGTTGTTGCCGTTGTTACCGTTGTATCCGTTGTTGCTGTTGCCGTTGCCGCTGTTGCCGCTGCCGCTGCCGTTGTTGCCGATGTTGCCGTTGTTGCCGTTATTGCCGTTGTTGCCGTTGTATCCGTTGTTGCCGTTGTTGCCGTTGACGTTGCCGCTGTTGCCGCCGCCGCTGCCGCTGCCACTTTCGCCGCTGCCGTTGTTGCCGTTGCCGGTGCCGTTATTGCCGTTGCCGCTGCTTTTGTTGCCGTTGTTGCCGTTAATGCCGTTACCGTTGCCGTTGTTGCAGTTGCCGCTGCCGTTGTTGCCGTTGCCGTTTCCGCGGTTGCCGCTTACGTTGCCGTTGCCGTTGTTGCCGTTGCCGCAGTCGCCGCTGCCGTTGTTGCCGTTGCCACTGCCGTTGTTGCCGTTGTTGCCGTTGCCGCTGCCGTTGTTGCCGTTGGTTCCGTTGCCGCTGCCGTTGTTGCCGTTGCCGTTGCCACTGTTGCCGCTGCCGTTTTTTCCGTTGCCGTTGTTGCCGTTGGCGCTGCCGTTGTTGCCGTTGCCGTTGCCGCTGTTGCCGCTGCCACTGCCATTGTTGCCGTTGTTACCGTTGTTGCCATTGTTGCCGTTGTTACCGGTGTTGCCATTGTTGCCGTTGTTGTCGTTGCCGTGGTTGGCGTTGCCGTTGATGGCGTTGCCGCTGTTGCCGCCGCCGCTGCCGCTGCTGCTGTCGCCGCTGCCGTTGTTGCCGTTGTTCCCGTTGCCGCTGCCGTTGTTGCCCTTTCCGCTGCCGTAGTTGCCGTTGTTGCCGTTGCCGCTGCCGTTGTTGCCGTTGTTACCGTTGTTGCCATTGTTGCCGTTGTTACCGGTGTTGCCATTGTTGCCGTTGTTGTCGTTGCCGTGGTTGCCGTTGCCGTTGTTGCCGTTGCCGTATTTGCCGTTGCCGCTGCCATTTTTGCCGTTGCCGCTGCCGTTGTTGCCGTTGTTGCCGTTGTTGCCGTTGCCGCTGCCGTTGTTGCCCTTTCCGCTGCCGTAGTTGCCGTTGTTGCCGTTGCCGCTGTTGCCGCTGCCGTTGTTGCCGTTGCCGCTGCCGTTGTTGCCGTTGCCGTTGCCGCGGTTGCCGCTTACATTGCCGTTGCCGTTGTTGCCGTTGCCGCTGTCTCCGCTGCCGTTGTTGCCGTTGCCGCTGCCGTTGTCGCCGTTGTTGCCGTTGCCGCTGCGGTTGTTGCCGTGGTTGCCGTTGCCGCATCCGTTGTTACCGTTGCCGCTGCCGTTGTTGCCGTTGCCGTTGCCGTTGCCGCTGTTGCCGTTGCCGTTGTTGCCGTTGCCGCTGTCGCCGCTGCCGTTGTTGCCGTTGCCGCATCCGTTGTTGCCGTTGCCACTGCCGTTGTTGCCGTTGCCGTTGTTGCCGCTGTCGCCGCTGCCGTTGTTGCCGTTGTTGCCGTTGCCGCTGTCGTTGTTGCCGTTGCCGCTGCCGTTGTTGCCGTTGCCGCTGCCGTTGTTACCGTTGCCGCTGCAAGTTGTTGCCGTTGTTGCCGTTGCCGCATCCATTGTTGCCGTTGCCGCTGCCGTTGTTGCCGTTGCCGTTGCCGCTGTTGCCGCTGCCGTTGTTGCCGTTGCCGTTGCCGTAGTTGCCGTTGCTGCTGCCGTTGTTGCCGTTGCCGCTGTCGCCGCTGCCGTTGTTGCCGTTGCCGCTGCCGTTGTTGCCGTTGTTGCCGTTGCCGCGTTTGCCGCTTACGTTGCCGTTGCCGTTGACGTTGTTGCCGTTGCCGCTGTCGCCGCTGCCGTTGTTGCCGTTGCCGCTGCCGTTGTTGCCGTTGTTGCCGTTGCCGCTGCCGCTGCCGTTGTTGCCGTTGCCGTTGCCGCGGTTGCCGCTTACGTTGCCGTTGCCGTTGTTGCCGTTGCCGCTGTCGCCGCTGCCGTTGTTGCCGTTGCCGCTGCCGTTGTTGCCGTTGTTGCCGTTGCCGCTGCCGTTGTTGCCATTGTTCCCGTTGCCGCTGCCGTTGTTGCGTGGTTGCCGTTGCCGCATCCTTGTTGCCGTTGCCGCTGCCGTTGTTGCCGTTGCCGTTGCCGCTTAAGCCGCTGTTGCCGTTGCCGATGTTGCCGTTGCCGCTGTCGTCGCTGCCGTTGTTGCCGTTGCCGCATCCGTTGTTGCCGTTGCCACTGCCGTTGTTGCCGTTGCCGTTGCCGTTGTTGCCGCTGTCGCCGCTGCCGTTGTTGCCGTTGTTGCCGTTGCCGGTGCTGTTGTTGCCGTTGCCGTTGTTGCCGTTGCCGCTGCCGTTGTTGCCGTTGCCGCTGCAAGTTGTTGCCATTGTTGCCGTTGCCGCATCCGTTGTTGCCGTTGCCGCTGCCGTTGTTCCCGTTGCCGTTGCCGCTGTTGCCGCTGCCGTTGTTGCCGTTGCCCTTGCCGTATGTCCGTTGCCGCTGCCGTTGTTGCCGTTGCCGCTGCCGTTGCTGCCGTTGCCGTTGCCTTTGTTGCCGTTGCCGCTGTCGCCGCTGTAGCCGCTGCCGTTGTTGCCGTTGCCGCATCCGTTGTTGCCGTTGCCGCTGCCGTTGTTGCCGTTGCCGTTGTTGCCATTGTTGCCGTTGTTGTCGTTGCCGTGGTTGCCGTTGCCGTTGATGCCGTTGCCGCTGTTGCCGCCGCCGCTGCCGCTGCTGCTGTCGCCGCTTCCGTTATTGCCGTTGTTTCCGTTGCCGCTGCCATTGTTGCCCTTTCCGCTGCCGTAGTTGCCGTTGTTGCCGTTGCCGCTGTTGCCGCTGCCGTTGTTGCCGTTGCCGCTGCCCTTGTTGCCGTTCCCGTTGCCGCTGTTTCCGCTTACGTTGCCGTTGCCGTTGTATCCGTGTCCGCTGTGGCCGCTGCCGTTGTTGCCGTTGCCGTTGTTGCCATTGTTGCCGTTCTTACCGTTGTTGCCGTTGCCGTAGTTCTTGTTGCCGCTGCCATTGTTGCCGTTACCGCTGCCGTTGTTGCCGTTGTTACCGCTGTTGCCATTGTTGCCGTTGTTGTCGTTGCCGTGGTTGCCGTTGCCGTTGATGCCGTTGCCGCTGCCGCTGTTGCCGCTTACGTTGGCGTTGCCGTTGTTGCCGTTGCCGCTGCCATTGTTTCCGTTGACGCTGCCGTTGTTACCGTTGTTGCCTTTGTTGCCATGCTTACCGTTGTTGCCGTTGACGCTGCCGTTATTGCTGTTGCCGCTGTTGCCGTTGCCGCTGTCGCCGCTGCCGTTGTTGCCGTTTCCGCATCCGTTGTTGCCGTTGCCGCTGCCGTTGTTGCCGTTGTAGCCGTTGCCGCTGCCGTTGTTGCCGTTGCCGTTGTTGCCGTTGCAACTGCCATTGTTGCCGTTGTTACCGTTGTTGCCATTGTTGCCGTTGTTACCGTTGTTGCCGTTGCCGTTGTTGCCGTTGCCGTATTTGCCGTTGCCGCTGCCATTTTTGCCGTTGCCGCTGCCGTTGTTGCCGTTGTTACCGGTGTTGCTATTGTTGCCGTAGTTGTCGTTGCCGTGGTTGCCGTTGCCGTTGATGCCGTTGCCGCTGTTGCTGCCGCCGCTGCCGCTGCTGCTGTCGCCGCTACCGTTGTTGCCGTTGCCGCTGCCGTTGTTGCCCTTTCCGCTGCCGTAGTTGCCGTTGTTGCCGTTGCCGCTGTTGCCGCTGCCGTTGTTGCCGTTGCCGCTGCCATTGTTGCCGTTGCCGTTGCCGCGGTTACCGCTTACGTTGCCGTTGCCGTTGATGCCGTTGCCACTGTCGCCGCTGCCGTTGTTGCCGTTGCCGCTGCCGTTGTTGCCGTTGTTGCCGTTGCCGCTGCCGTTGTTCCCGTGGTTACCGTTGCCGCATCCGTTGTTGCCGTTGCCGCTGCCGTTGTTGCCGTTGCCGTTGCCGCTGTTGCCGCTGTTGCCGTTGCCGTTGTTGCCGTTGTCGCTGTCGCCGCTGCCGTTGTTGCCGTTGCCGCATCCGTTGTTGCCGCATCCACTGCCGTTGTTGCCGTTGCCGCTGTTGCCCCTTTCGCCGCTGCCGTTGTTGCCGTTGTTGCCGTTGCCGCTGCCGTTGTTGCCGTTGCCGCTGCCGTTGTTGCCGTTGCCGCTGCCGTTGTTGCCGTTGCCGCTGCAAGTTGTTGCCGTTGTTGCCGTTGCCGCATCCGTTGTTGCTGTTGCCGCTGCCGTTGTTCCCGTTGCCGTTGCCGCTTTTGCCGCTGTTGCCGCTGCCGTTGTTGCCGTTGCCGTTGCCGCAGTTGCCGTTGCCGCTGTTGCCGCTGCCGTTGTTGCCGTTGCCGCTCTCGTTGTTGCCGTTGCCGTTGCCGCGGTTGCCGCTTACGTTGCCGTTGTTGCCGTTGCCGCTGTCGCCGCTGCCGTTGTTGCCGTTGCCGCTGCCATTGTTGCCGTTGCCGCTGCCGTTGTTTCCGTTGTTGCCGTTGCCGCTGCCGTTGTTGCCGTTGTTGCCGTTGCCACTGCCGTTGTTGCCGTTGTTGCCGTTGCCGCATCCGTTGTTGCCGTTGCCGCTGCCGTTGTTGCCGTTGCCGCTGTTGCCGCTGTCGCCGCTGCCGTTGTTGCCGTTGCCGCATCCGTTGTTGCCGTTGCCGCTGCCGTTGTTGCCGTTGCCGGTGTTGCCGCTGTTGCAGCTGCCGTTGTTGCCGTTGCCGTTGCCGTTTTTGCCGTTGCCCCTGTCGCCGCTGCCGTTGTTGCCGTTGCCGCATCCGTTCTTGCCGTTGCCGCTGCCGTTGCTGCCGTTGCCGGTGTTGCCGCTGCCGTTTTTGCCGTTGCCGGTGTTGCCGTTGCCCCTGTTGCCGCTGCCGTTGTTGCCGTTGCCGTTGTTGCCGTTGCCGCTGCCATTGTTACCGTTGTTGGCATTGTTGCCGTTCTTACCGTTGTCGCCGTTGCCGTTGTTGCCGTTGCCGTATTTGCCGTTGCCGCTGCCATTGTTGCCGTTGCCGCTGCCGTTGTTGCCGTTGTTACCGTTGTTACCATTGTTGCCGTTGTTGTCGTTGCCGTGGTTCCAATTGCCGTTGATGCCGTTGCCGCTGTTGCCACCACCGCTGCCGCTGCTGCTGTCGCCGCTGCCGATTTTGCCGTTGTTGCCTTTGCCGCTGCCGTTGTTGCCCTTTCCGCTGCCGTAGTTGCCGTTGTTTCCGTTGCCGCTGATGCCGCTGCCGTTTTTGCCGTTGCCGCTGCCGTTGTTGCCGTTGCCGTTGCCGCTGTTGCCGCTTACGTTGCCGTTGCCGTTGTTGCCGTTGCCGCTGTCGCCTTTGCCGTTGTTGCCGTTGCCGTTCTTGCCGTTGCCGCTGCCATTGTTGCCGATGACGCTGCCATTGTTACCGTTGTTGCCATAGTTGCCGTTCTTAATGTTGTTACCGTTCTTAATGTTGTTACCGTTGCGGTTGCCGTTGTTGCCGTTGCTGTAGTTGCCGTTGCCGCTGCCATTGTTGCCGTTGCCGCTGCCGTTGTTGCCGTTGTTACCGTTGTTGCCTTTGTTGCCGTTGCCGCTGCCGTTGTTGCCGTTGCCGCTGCCGTTGTGGCCGTTGTTGCCGTTGCCGCTGTTGCCGCTGCCGTTGTTGCCGTTGCCGCTGCCGTTGTTGCCGTTGCCGCTGCCGTTTTTGCCGTTGCCGTTGCCAATGTTGCCGTTGCCGCTGCCGTTGTTGCCCTTGCCGCTGCCGTTTTTGCCGTTGCCGTTGTTGCCGTTGCCGTTGTTGCCGTTGCCGTTGTTGCCGTTGATGTTGTTGCCGTTGCCGCTGTTGCCGCTGCCGTTGTTGCCGTTGCCGCTGCCGTTGTTGCCGTTGCCGCTGCCGTTTTTACTGTTGCCGTTGCCGCTGCCGTTGTTGCCGTTGCCGTTGCCGCTGTCGCCGCTGCCGTTGTTTCCGTTGCCGCTGTTGCCGCAGCCGTTGTTGCCGTTGCCGCTGCCGTTGTTGCCGTTGCCGTTGCCGTTGTTGCCTTTGCTGCTGCCATTGTTGCCGTTGACGCTGCCGTTGTTGCCATTGTTGCCATTGTTGCCGTTCTTACCGTTGTTGCCATTGCCGTTGCCGTTGTTGCCGTTTCCGTAGTTGCCGTTGCCGCTGCCATTGTTGCCGTTGCCGCTGCCGTTGTTGCCGTTGTTACCGCTGTTGCCATTGTTGCCGTTGTTGCCCTTTCCGCAGTTGCCGCTGCCGTTGTTGCCGTTGCCGCTGCCGTTGTTGCCGTTGCCGCTGCCGTTGTTGCCGTTTCCATTGTTCCCGTTGCCGTTGTTGCCGTTGCCGCTGCCGTTGTTGCCGTTGTTGCCGTTGCCGCTGCCGTTGTTGCCGTTGTTGCCGTTGCCGCTGCCGTTGCCGACGTTGCCGCTGCCGTTGTTGGCGTTGCCGTTGCCTCTGTTGCCGATGCCGTTTTTGCCGTTGCCGTTGCCGTTGTTGCCGTTGCCGCAGTTGCCGCTGCCGTTGTTGCCTTTACCGTTGCTGTTGTATCCGTTGCCGCTGCCATTGTTGCCGTTGCCGCTGCCGTTGATGCCGTTGTTGCCGTTGCCGCTGCCGTTGGTGCCGTTGTTGCCGTTGCCGCTGCCCTTGTTGCCGTTGTTGCCGTTGCCGCTGCCGTAGTTGCCGTTGTTGCCGTTGCCGCATCCGTTGTTGCCCTGTCCGCTGCCGTTGTTGCCGTTGCCGCTGTTGTCGCTGTTGTCGCTTCCGCTATTGCTGTTGCCGTTGTTGCCGTTGCCGCTGTTGCCGCTGTTGCCGCTGCCGTTTTTGCCGTTGCCGTTGCTGTTGTTCCCGTTGCCGCTGCTGTTGTTGCCGTTGCCGTTGTTGCCGTTGCCGCTGCCATTGTTGCCGTTGTTACCGTTGTTGCCATTGTTGCCGTTGTTACCGTTGTTGCCGTTGCCGTTGTTGCCGTTGCCGTATTTGCCGTTGCCGCTGCCATTTTTGCCGTTGCCGCTGCCGTTGTTGCCGTTGTTACCGGTGTTTCCATTGTTGCCGTTGTTGTCGTTGCCGTGGTTGCCCTTGCCGTTGATGGCGTTGCCGCTGTTGCCGCCGCCGCTGCCGCTGCTGCTGTCGCCGCTGCCGTTGTTACTGTTGTTGCCGTTGCCGCTGCCGTTGTTGCCCTTTGCGCTGCCGTAGTTGCCGTTGTTGCCGTTGCCGCTGTTGCCGCTGCCGTTGTTGCCGTTGCCGCTGCCGTTGTTGCCGTTGCCGTTGCCGCGGTTGCCGCTTACGTTGCCATTGACGTTGTTGCCGTTGCCGTATTTGCCGTTGCCGCTGCCATTTTTGCCGTTGCCGCTGCCGTTGTTGCCGTTGTTACCGGTGTTGCCATTGTTGCCGTTGTTGTCGTTGCCGTGGTTCCAATTGCCGTTGATGCCGTTGCCGTTGTTGCCGCCACCGCTGCCGCTGCTGCTGTCGCCGCTGCAGTTGTTGCCGTTGCCGCTGCCGTTGTTGCCCTTTCCGCTGCCGTAGTTGCCGTTGTTTCCGTTGCCGCTGATGCCGTTGCCGTTTTTGCCGTTGCCGCTGCCGTTGTTGCCGTTGCCGTTGCCGCTGTTTCCGCTTACGTTGCCGTTGCCGTTGTTGCCGTTGCCGCTGTCGCCTTTGCCGTTGTTGCCATTGCCGTTCTTGCCGTTGCCGCTGCCATTGTTGCCGATGACGCTGCCATTGTTACCGTTGTTGCCATTGTTGCCGTTCTTACCGTTGTTACCGTTGCGGTTGCCGTTGTTGCCGTTGCTGTAGTTGCCGTTGCCGCTGCCATTGTTGCCGTTGCCGCTGCCGTTGTGGCCGTTGTTGCCGTTGCCGCTGTTGCCGCTGCTGTTGTTGCCGTTGCCGCTGCCGTTGTTGCCGTTGCCGCTGCCGTTTTTGCCGTTGCCGTTGCCGATGTTGCCGTTGCCGCTGCCGTTGTTGCCGTTGCCGCTGCCGTTTTTGCCGTTGTTGCCGTTGCCGTTGTTGCCGTTGCCGTTGCCGCTGTTGCCGCTGCCGTTGTTGCCGTTGCCGCTGCCGTTTTTACTGTTGCCGTTGCCGCTGCCGTTGTTGCCGTTGCCGTTGCCGCTGTCGCCGCTGCCGTTGTTGCCGTTGCCGCTGTTGCCGCAGCCGTTGTTGCCGTTGCCGCTGCCGTTGCTGCCGTTGCCGTTGCCGTAGTTGCCGTTGCCGCTGCCATTGTTGCCGTTGCCGCTGCCGTTGTTGCCGTTGTTACCGTTGTTGCCATTGTTGCCGTTGTTGCCGTTTCCGCTGTTGCTGCTGCCGTTGTTGCCGTTGCCGCTGCCGTTCTTGCCGTTGCCGCTGCCGTTTTTGCCGTTGCCGCTGTTGCCGTTGCCCGTGTTGCCGCTGCCGTTGTTGCCGTTGCCGTTGTTCCCGTTGCCGTTGTTGCCGTTGTTGCCCTTGCGGCTGCCGTTGTTGCCGTTGTTGCCGTAATTGCCGTTGCCGCTGCCGTTGTTGCCGTTGTTGCCGCTGTCGTCGCTGCCGTTGTTGCCGTTGTTGCCGTTGCCGCTGCCGTTGCTGACGTTGCCGCTGCCGTTGTTGGCGTTGCCGTTGCCTCTGTTGCCGACGTTGCCGCTGCCGTTGTTGGCGTTGCCGTTGCCTCTGTTGCCGATGCCGTTTTTGCCGTTGCCGTTGCCGTTGCCGTTGTTGCCGTTGCCGAAGTTGCCACTGCTGTTGTTGCCTTTGCCGTTGCTGTTGTTGCCGTTGCCGCTGCCATTGTTGCCGTTGCCGTTGTTGCCGTTGTTGTCGTTGCCGTGGTTCCAATTGCCGTTGATGCCATTGCCGTTGTTGCCGCCACCGCTGCCGCTGCTGCTGTCGCCGCTGCCGTTGTTGCCGTTGTTGCCGTTGCCGCTGCCGTTGTTGCCCTTTCCGCTGCCGTAGTTGCCGTTGTTTCCGTTGCCGCTGATGCCGCTGCCGTTTTTGCCGTTGCCGCTGCCGTTGTTGCCGTTGCCGTTGCCGCTGTTGCCGCTTACGTTGCCGTTGCCGTTGTTGCCGTTGCCGCTGTCGCCTTTGCCGTTGTTGCCGTTGCCGTTGCCGTTCTTGCCGTTGCCGATGCCAATGTTGCCGATGACGCTGCCATTGTTACCGTTGTTGCCATTGTTGCCGTTCTTACCGTTGTTACCGTTGCGGTTGCCGTTGTTGCCGTTGCTGTAGTTGCCGTTGCCGCTGCCATTGTTGCCGTTGCCGCTGCCGTTGTGGCCGTTGTTGCCGTTGCCGCTGTTGCCGCTGCCGTTGTTGCCGTTGCCGCTGCCGTTGTTGCCGTTGCCGCTGCCGTATTTGCCGTTGCCGTTGCCGATGTTGCCGTTGCCGCTGCCGTTGTTGCCGTTGCCGCTGCCGTTTTTGCCGTTGCCTTGCCGTTGCCGTTGTTTCCGTTGCCGTTGCCGCTGTTGCCGCTGCCGTTGTTGCCGTTGCCGCTGCCGTTGTTGCCGTTGCCGCTGCCGTTTTTACTGTTGCCGTTGCCGCTGCCGTTGTTGCCGTTGCCGTTGCCGCTGTCGCCGCTGCCGTTGTTGCCGTTGCCGCTGTTGCCGCAGCCGTTGTTGCCATTGCCGCTGCCGTTGCTGCCGTTGCCGTTGCCGTTGTTGCCTTTGCCGCTGCCATTGTTGCCGTTGACGCTGCCGTTGTTGCCATTGTTGCCATTGTTGCCGTTCTTACCGTAGTTGCCGTTGCCGTTGTTGCCGTTGCCGTAGTTGCCGTTGCCGCTGCCATTGTTGCCGTTGCCGCTGCCGTTGTTGCCGTTGTTACCGTTGTTGCCATTGTTGCCGTTGTTGCCGTTTCCGCTGTTGCCGCTGCCGTTGTTGCCGTTGCCGCTGCCGTTCTTGCCGTTGCCGCTGCCGTTTTTGCCGTTGCCGCTGTTGCCGTTGCCCCTGTTGCCGCTGCCGTTGTTGCCGTTGCCGTTGTTCCCGTTGCCGTTGTTGCCGTTGTTGCCGTTGCCGCTGCCTTTGTTGCCGTTGTTGCCGTTGCCACTGCCGTTGTTGCCGTTGTTGCCGCTGTCGTCGCTGCCGTTGTTGCCGTTGCCGCTGCCGTTGCTGACGTTGCCGCTGCCGTTGTTGGCGTTGCCGTTGCCTCTGTTGCGGATGCCGTTTTTGCCGTTGCCGTTGCCGTTGTTGCCGTTGCCGCAGTTGCCACTGCTGTTGTTGCCTTTGCCGTTGCTGTTGTTGCCGTTGCCGCTGCCATTGTTGCCGTTGCCGTTGTTGCCGTTGTTGCCGTTGCCGCTGGCGTAGTTGCCGTTGTTGCCGTTGCCGCATCCGTTGTTGCCCTGTCCGCTGCCGTTGTTGCCGTTGCCGTTGCCGCTGTTGTCGCTGTTGTCGCTGCCGTTATTGCTGTTGCCGTTGTTGCCGTTGCCGCTGTCGCCGCTGCCGTTCTTGCCGTTGCCGCATCCGTTGTTGCCGTTGCCGCTGCCGTAGTTGCCGTTGCCACTGTTGCCGCTGTTGCCGCTGCCGTTTTTGCCGTTGCCGTTGCTGTTGTTCCCGTTGCCGCTGCTGTTGTTGCCGTTGCCGTTGTTGCCGTTGCCGCTGCCATTGTTGCCGTTGCTACCGTTGTTGCCATTGTTGCCGTTGTTACCGTTGTTGCCGTTGCCGTTGTTGCCGTTGCCGTATTTGCCGTTGCCGCTGCCATTTTTGCCGTTGCCGCTGCCGTTGTTGCCGTTGTTACCGGTGTTTCCATTGTTGCCGTTGTTGTCGTTGCCGTGGTTGCCCTTGCCGTTGATGGCGTTGCCGCTGTTGCCGCCGCCGCTGCCACTGCTGCTGTCGCCGCTGCCGTTGTTGCCGTTGTTGCCATTGCCGGTGCCGTTGTTGCCCTTTCCGCTGCCGTAGTTGCCGTTGTTGCCGTTGCCGCTGTTGCCGCTGCCGTTGTTGCCGTTGCCGCTGCCGTTGTTGCCGTTGCCGCGGTTGCCGCTTACGTTGCCGTTGCCGTTGTTGCCGTTGCCGTATTTGCCCTTGCCCCTGCCATTTTTGCCGTTGCCGCTGCCGTTGTTGCCGTTGTTACAGGTGTTGCCATTGTTGCCGTTGTTGTCGTTGCCGTGGTTCCCGTTGCCGTTGATGCCGTTGCCGCTGTTGCCGCCGCCGCTGCCGCTGCTGCTGTCGCCGCTGCCGTTGTTGCCGTTGTTGCCGTTGCCGCTGCCGTTGTTGCCCTTTCCGCTGCCGTAGTTGCCGTTGTTGCCGTTGCCGCTGTTGCCGCTGCCGTTGTTGCCGTTGCCGCTGCCGTTGTTGCCGTTGCCGTTGCCGCGGTTACCGCTTACGTTGTCGTTGCCGTTGTTGCCGTTGCCGCTGTCGCCGCTGCCGTTGTTGCCTTTGCCGCTGCCGTTGTTTCCGCTGTTGCCGTTGCCGTTGTTGCCGTTGCCGCTGTCGCCACTGCCGTTGTTGCCGTTGCCGTTGCCGTTGTTGCCGCTGTCGCCGCTGCAGTTGTTGTCGTTGTTGCCGTTGCCGCTGCCGTTGTTGCCGTTGCCGCTGACGTTGTTGCCGTTGCCGCTGCAAGTTGTTGCCGTTGTTGCCGTTGCCGCTGCAAGTTGTTGCCGTTGTTGCCGTTGCCGCATCCGTTGTTGCCGTTGCCGCTGCCGTTGTTCCCGTTGCCGTTGCCGCTGTTGCCGCTGCCGTTGTTGCCGTTGCCGTTGGCGTTGTTGCCGTTGCCGCTGTCGCCGCTGCCGTTGTTGCCGTTGCCGCTGCCGTTGTTGCCGTTGCCGTTGCCGCTGTTGCCGCTGTTGTTTTTGCCGTTGCCGTTGCCGTTGCCGTTGTTGCCGTTGCCGCTACAAGTTGTTGCCGTTGTTGCCGTTGCCGCTTCCGTTGTTGCCGTTGCCGCTGCCGTTGTTCCCGTTGCCGTTGCCGCTGTTGCCGCTGCCGTTGTTGCCGTTGCCGTTGCCGTTGTTGCCGTTGCCGCTGTCGCCGCTGCCATTGTTACCGTTGCCGCTGCCGTTGTTGCCGTTGCCGTTGCCGCTGTTGCCGCTGTCTTTTTTGCCGTTGCCGTTGCCGTTGTTGCCGTTGCCGCTATTGCCGCTGCCGTTGTTGCCGTTGCCGCATTCGTTGTTGCCGTTGCCGCTGCCGTTTTTACCGTTGCCGTTGCCGTTTGTGCCGTTGCCGCTGTAGCCGCTGTAGCCGCTGCCGTTGTAGCCGTTGCCGTTGCCGTTGTTGCCGTTGTTGCCATTGCCGCTGCCGTTTTTGCCGTTGTTGGCTTTGTTGCCGCTGTCGCCGCTGCCGTTGTTGCCGTAGTTGCAGTTGCCGCTGCCGTTGTTGCCGTTGCCGCTGCCGTTGTTGCCGTTGTTGCCGTTGCCACTGCCCTTGTTGCCGTTGTTACCGTTGCCGTTGCCCTTGCCGCATCCGTTGTTGCCGTTGCCGGTGTTGCCGTTGCCGCTTTTGCCTCTGTTGCCGCTGCCGTTGTTGCCGTTGCCGTTGCCGTTGTTGCCGTTGCCGTTGTCGCCGCTGCCGTTGTTGCCCTTGCCGCATCCGTTGTTGCCGTTGCCGCTGCCGTTGTTGCCGTTGCCGTTGCCGCTGTTGCCGCTGCCGTTGTTGCCCTGTCCGTTGTTGCCGTTGCCGCTGTCGCCGCTGCCGTTGTTGCCGTTGCTGCATCCGTTGTTGCCGTTGCCGCTGCCGTTTTTACCGTTGCCGTTGCCGTTTGTGCCGTTGCCGCTGTAGCCGCTGTAGCCGCTGCCGTTGTAGCCGTTGCCGTTGCCGTTGTTGCCGTTGTTGCCATTGCCGCTGCCGTTTTTGCCGTTGTTGGCGTTGTTGCCGCTGTCGCCGCTGCCGTTGTTGCCGTAGTTGCAGTTGCCGCTGCCGTTGTTGCCGTTGCCGCTGCCGTTGTTGCCGTTGTTGCCGTTGCCACTGCCCTTGTTGCCGTTGTTACCGTTGCCGTTGCCCTTGCCGCATCCGTTGTTGCCGTTGCCGGTGTTGCCGTTGCCGTTGCCGCTTTTGCCGCTGTTGCCGCTGCCGTTGTTGCCGTTGCCGTTGTTGCCGTTGCCGCTGTCGCCGCTGCCGTTGTTGCCGTTGCCGCTGCCGTTGTTGCCGTTGCCGTTGCCGCTGTTGCCGCTGTTGCCGCTGCCGTTGTTGTCGTTGCCGTTGCCTTTGTTGCCGTTCCCGCTGTCGCCGCTACCGTTGTTGCCGTTGCCGCATCCGTTGTTGCCGTTGCCGCTGCCGTTGTTGCCGTTGCCGCTGTTGCCGCTGTTGCCGCTGTTGCCGCTGCCGTTGTTGCCGTTGCCGTTGCCGTTGTTGCCCTTGCCGCTGTCGCCGCTGCCGTTGTTGCAGTTGCCGCATCCGTTGTTGCCGTTGCCGCTGCCGTTGTTGCCGTTGCCGCTGCCGTTGTTGCCGTTGCCGCTGTTGCCGCTGTTGCCGCTGCCGTTGTTGCCGTTGCCGTTGCCGTTGTTGCCATTGTTGCCGTTGTTGTCGTTGCCGTGGTTGCCGTTGCCGTTGATGCCGTTGCCGCTGTTGCCGCCGCCGCTGCCGCTGCTGCTGTCGCCGCTGCCGTTGTTGCCGTTGTTGCCGTTGCCGCTGCCATTGTTGCCCTTTCCGCTGCCGTAGTCCGTTGTTGCCGTTGCCGCTGTTGCCGCTGCCGTTGTTGCCGTTGCCGCTGCCCTTGTTGCCGTTGCCGTTGCCGCTGTTTCCGCTTACGTTGCCGTTGCCGTTGTATCCGTTGCCGCTGTGGCCGCTGCCGTTGTTGCCGTTGCCGTTGCCGTTGTTGCCGTTGTTGCCATTGTTGCCGTTCTTACCGTTGCCGTTGCCGTAGTGGCCGTTGCCGCTGCCATTGTTGCCTTTACCCTAGTTGCCGTTGCCGCTGTTGCCGCTGTTGCCGCTGCCGTTGTTGCCGTTGCCTTTGTTGCCGTATCCGCTGTCGCCGCTGCCGTTGTTGCCGTTGCCGCATCCGTTGTTGCCGTTGTTGTCGTTGTCGTGGTTGCCGTTGCCGTTTATGCCGTTGCCGCTGCTGTTGTTGCCGTTGCCGTTGCCGCTGTTGCCGCTTACGTTGCCGTTGCCGTTGTTGCCCTTGCCGCTATCGCCGCTGCCGTTGTTGCCGTTGCCGTTGCCGTTGTTGCCGTTGCCGCTGCCATTGTTGCCGTTGACGCTGCCGTTGTTGCCGTGGTTGCCGTTGCCGCATCCGTTGTTGCCGTTGCCGTTGTTGCCGTTGCCGTTGCCGCTGTTGCCGTTGCCGTTGTTACCGTTGCCGCTGTCGCCGCTGCCGTTGTTGCCGTTGTTACCGTTGTTGCCGTTGTTGCCGTTGCCGTGGTTGCCGTTGCCGTTGATGCCGTTGCCGCTGCCGTTGTTGCCGTTGCCGCTGTTGCCACTTACGTTGCCGTTGCCGTTGTTGCCCTTGCCGCTATCGCCGCTGCCGTTCTTGCCGTTGCCGTTGCCGTTGTTGCCGTTGCCGCTGCCATTGTGCCGTTGACGCTGCCGTTGTTGCTGTGGTTGCCGTTGCCGCATCCGTTGTTGCCGTTGCCGCTGCCGTTGTTGCCGTTGCCGTTACCGCTGTTGCCGTTGCTGCCGTTGCCGCTGTCGCCGCTGCCGTTGTTGCCGTTGCCGCATACGTTGTTGCCGTTGCCACTGCCGTTGTTGCCGTTGCCGTTGTTGCCGCTGTCGCCGCTGCCGTTGTTGCCGTTGTTGCCGTTGCCGCTGCCGTTGTTGCCGTTGCCGCTGCCGTTGTTGCCGTTGCCGCTGCAAGTTGTTGCCGTTGTTGCCGTTGCCGCATCCGTTGTTGCCGTTGCCGCTGCCGTTGTTCCCGTTGCCGTTGCCGCTGTTGCCGCTGCTGCCGCTGCCGTTGTTGCCGTTGCCGTTACCCTAGTTGCCGTTGCCGCTGTTGCCGCTGTTGCCGCTGCCGTTGTTGCCGTTGCCTTTGTTGCCGTATCCGCTGTCGCCGCTGCCGTTGTTGCCGTTGCCGCATCCGTTGTTGCCGTTGTTGTCGTTGTCGTGGTTGCCGTTGCCGTTTATGCCGTTGCCGCTGCTGTTGTTGCCGTTGCCGTTGCCGCTGTTGCCGCTTACGTTGCCGTTGCCGTTGTTGCCCTTGCCGCTATCGCCGATGCCGTTGTTGCCGTTGCCGTTGCCGTTGTTGCCGTTGCCGCTGCCATTGTTGCCGTTGACGCTGCCGTTGTTGCCGTGGTTGCCGTTGCCGCATCCGTTGTTGCCGTTGCCGTTGTTGCCGTTGCCGTTGCCGCTGTTGCCGTTGCCGTTGTTACCGTTGCCGCTGTCGCCGCTGCCGTTGTTGCCGTTGCCGCATCGGTTGTTGCCGTTGTCACTGCCGTTGTTGCCGTAGCCGTTGTTGCCGGTGTCGCCGCTGCCGTTGTTGCCGTTGCCGCTGCCGTTGTTGCCGTTACCGCTGCCGTTGTTGCCGTTGCAACTGCAAGTTGTTGCCGTTGTTGCCGTTGGCGCATCCGTTGTTGCCGTTGCCGTTGTTCCCGTTGCCGTTGCCGCTGTTTCCGCTGTTGCCGCTGTTGCCGCTGCCGTTGTTGCCGTTGCCGTTACCCTAGTTGCCGTTGCCGCTGTTGCCGCTGCCGTTGTTGCCGTTGCCGCTGCCGTTGTTGCCGTTGCCATGGTTGCCGCTTACGTTGCCGTTGCGGTTAGGCGTTGCCACTGTCGCCGCTGCCGTTGTTGCCGTTGCCGCTGCCGTTGCTGCCGTTGTTGCCGTGGTTGCCGTTCCCGCATCCGTTGTTGCCGTTGCCGCTGCCGTTGTTGCCGTTGCGGTTACCCTAGTTGCCGCTGCCGCTGTTGCCGCTGCCGTTGTTGCCGTTGCCGCTGCCGTTGTTGCCGTTGCCGTTGCCGTGGTTGCCGCTTACGTTGCCGTTGCGGTTAGCCGTTGCCACTGTCGCCGCTGCCGTTGTTGCCGTTGCCGCTGCCGTTGCTGCCGTTGTTGCCGTGGTTGCCGTTCCCGCATCCGTTATTGCCGTTGCCGCTGCCGTTGTTGCCGTTGCCGTTGCCGCTGTTGCCGCTGTCGTTTTTGCCGTTGCCGTTGCCGTTGTTGCCGCTGTTGCCGCTGCCGTTGTTGCCGTTGCCGTTGTTGCCGTTGCCGCATTCGTTGTTGCCGTTGCCGCTGCCGTTGTTGTTGCCGTTGCCGCTGCCGTTTTTACCGTTGCCGTTGCCGTTTGTGCCGTTGCCGCTGTAACCGCTGTAGCCGCTGCCGTTGTTGCCGTTGCCGTTACGGTTGTTGCCGTTGCCGCTGCCGTTGTTGCCGTTTGTGCCGTTGTTGCCGTGGTCGCCGCTGCCGTTGTTGCCGTTGCCGCATCCGTTGTTGCCGTTGCCGCTGCCGTTGTTGCCGTTGCGGTTGCCGTTGCCGCTGTTGCCGCTGCCGTTTTTGCCGTTGCCGTTCCCGCTGTTGCCGCTGCCGTTGTTGCCGTTGCCGCTGCCGTTGTTGCCGTTGCCGTTGCCGCTGTTGCCGCTGTTGCCGCTGCCGTTGTTGCCGTTGCCGTTGCCTTTGTTGCCGTTGCCGCTGTCGCCGCTGCCGTTGTTGCCGTTCCCGCATCCGTTGTTGCCGTTGCCGCTGCCGTTGTTGCCGTTGCCGCTGTTGCCGCTGCCGTTGTTGCCGTTGCCGTTGTTGCCCTTGCCGCTGTCGCCGCTGCCGTTGTTGCCGTTGCCGCATCCGTTGTTGCCGTAGCCGCTGCCGTTGTTGCCGTTGCCGTTTTTGCCATTGTTGCCGTTGTTGTCGTTGCCGTGGTTGCCGTTGCCGTTGATGCCGTTGCCGCTGTTGCCGCCGCCGCTGCCGCTGCTGCTGTTGCCGCTGCCGTTGTTGCCGTTGCCGCTGCCGTTGTTGCCGTTGCCGTTGCCGTGGTTGCCGCTTACGTTGCCGTTGCGGTTAGCCGTTGCCACTGTCGCCGCTGCCGTTGTTGCCGTTGCCGCTGCCGTTGCTGCCGTTGTTGCCGTGGTTGCCGTTCCCGCATCCGTTGTTGCCGTTGCCGCTGCCGTTGTTGCCGTTGCCGTTGCCGCTGTTGCCGCTGTCGTTTTTGCCGTTGACGTTGCCGTTGTTGCCGCTGTTGCCGCTGCCGTTGTTGCCGTTGCCGTTGTTGCCGTTGCCGCATTCGTTGTTGCCGTTGCCGCTGCCGTTGTTGTTGCCGTTGCCGCTGCCGTTTTTGCCGTTGCCGTTGCCGTTTGTGCCGTTGCCGCTGTAACCGCTGTAGCCGCTGCCGTTGTTGCCGTTGCCGTTACGGTTGTTGCCGTTGCCGCTGCCGTTGTTGCCGTTTGTGCCGTTGTTGCCGTGGTCGCCGCTGCCGTTGTTGCCGTTGCCGCTGCCGTTGTTGCCGTTGCCGTTGCCGCTGTTGCCGCTGCCGTTTTTGCCGTTGCCGTTCCCGCTGTTGCCGCTGCCGTTGTTGCCGTTGCCGCTGCCGTTGTTGCCGTTGCCGTTGCCGTTGCCTTTGTTGCCGTTGCCGTTGTTGCCATTGTTGCCGTTGTTGTCGATGCCGTGGTTGCCGTTGCCGTTGATGCCGTTGCCGCTGTTGCCGCCGCCGCTGCCGCTGCTGCTGTTGCCGCTGCCGTTGTTGCCGTTGCCGCTGCCGTTGTTGCCGTTGCCGTTGCCGTGGTTGCCGCTTACGTTGCCGTTGCGGTTAGCCGTTGCCACTGTCGCCGCTGCCGTTGTTACCGTTGCCGCTGCCGTTGCTGCCGTTGTTGCCGTGGTTGCCGTTCCCGCATCCGTTGTTGCCGTTGCCGCTGCCGTTGTTGCCGTTGCCGTTGCCGCTGTTGCCGCTGTCGTTTTTGCCGTTGCCGTTGCCGTTGTTGCCGCTGTTGCCACTGCCGTTGTTGCCGTTGCCGTTGTTGCCGTTGCCGCATTCGTTGTTGCCGTTGCCGCTGCCGTTGTTGTTGCCGTTGCCGCTGCCGTTTTTACCGTTGCCGTTGCCGTTTGTGCCGTTGCCGCTGTAACCGCTGTAGCCGCTGCCGTTGTTGCCGTTGCCGTTACGGTTGTTGCCGTTGCCGCTGCCGTTGTTGCCGTTTGTGCCGTTGTTGCCGTGGTCGCCGCTGCCGTTGTTGCCGTTGCCGCTGCCGTTGTTGCCGTTGCCGTTGCCTCTGTTGCCGCTGCCGTTTTTGCCGTTGCCGTTCCCGCTGTTGCCGCTGCCGTTGTTGCCGTTGCCGCTGCCGTTGTTGCCGTTGCCGTTGCCGCTGTTGCCGCTGTTGCCGCTGCCGTTGTTGCCGTTGCCGTTGCCTTTGTTGCCGTTGCCGCTGTCGCCGCTGCCGTTGTTGCCGTTCCCGCATCCGTTGTTGCCGTTGCCGCTGCCGTTGTTGCCGTTGCCGCTGTTGCCGCTGTTGCCGCTGTTGCCGCTGCCGTTGTTGCCGTTGCCGTTGTTGCCCTTGCCGCTGTCGCCGCTGCCGTTGTTGCCGTTGCCGCATCCGTTGTTGCCGTTGCCGCTGCCGTTGTTGCCGTTGCCGTTGTTGCCATTGTTGCCGTTGTTGTCGTTGCCGTGGTTGCCGTTGCCGTTGATGCCGTTGCCGCTGTTGCCGCCGCCGCTGCCGCTGCTGCTGTCGCCGCTGTCGTTGTTGCCGTTGTTGCCGTTGCCGCTGCCATTGTTGCCCTTTCCGCTGCCGTAGTTGCCGTTGTTGCCGTTGCCGCTGTTGCCGCTGCCGTTGTTGCCGTTGCCGCTGCCGTTGTTGCCATTGCCGTTGCCGCTGTTTCCGCTTACGTTGCCGTTGCCGTTGTAGGCGTTGCCGCTGTGGCCGCTGCCGTTGTTGCCGTTGCCGTTGTTGCCGTTGTTGCCGTTCTTACCGTTGTTGCCGTTGCCGTAGTTGCCGTTGCCGCTGCCATTGTTGCCTTTACCGCTGCCGTTGTTGCCGTTGTTACCGTTGTTGCCGTTGTTGCCGTTGCCGTGGTTGCCGTTGCCGTTGATGCCGTTGCCGCTGCCGTTGTTGCCGTTGCCGCTGTTGCCACTTACGTTGCCGTTGCCGTTGTTGCCCTTGCCGCTATCGCCGCTGCCGTTCTTGCCGTTGCCGTTGCCGTTGTTGCCGTTGCCGCTGCCATTGTGCCGTTGACGCTGCCGTTGTTGCTGTGGTTGCCGTTGCCGCATCCGTTGTTGCCGTTGCCGCTGCCGTTGTTGCCGTTGCCGTTACCGCTGTTGCCGTTGCTGCCGTTGCCGCTGTCGCCGCTGCCGTTGTTGCCGTTGCCGCATACGTTGTTGCCGTTGCCACTGCCGTTGTTGCCGTTGCCGTTGTTGCCGCTGTCGCCGCTGCCGTTGTTGCCGTTGTAGCCGTTGCCGCTGCCGTTGTTGCCGTTGCCGCTGCCGTTGTTGCCGTTGCCGCTGCAAGTTGTTGCCGTTGTTGCCGTTGCCGCATCCGTTGTTGCCGTTGCCGCTGCCGTTGTTCCCGTTGCCGTTGCCGCTGTTGCCGCTGCTGCCGCTGCCGTTGTTGCCGTTGCCGTTACCCTAGTTGCCGTTGCCGCTGTTGCCGCTGTTGCCGCTGCCGTTGTTGCCGTTGCCTTTGTTGCCGTATCCGCTGTCGCCGCTGCCGTTGTTGCCGTTGCCGCATCCGTTGTTGCCGTTGCCGCTGCCGTTGTTGCCGTTGCAGCTGTTGCCGCTGTTGCCGCTGCCTTTGTTGCCGTTGCCGTTGCCGTTGTTGCCCTTGCCGCTGTCGTCGCTGCCGTTGTTGCCGTTGCCGCATCCGTTGTTGCAGTTGCCGCTGCCGTTGTTGCCGTTGTTGCCGTTGCCGTTGCCGTTGTTGCCGTTGCCGCTGCCGTTTTTGCCGTTTGTGCCGTTGTTGCCGCTGTCCCCGCTGCCGTTGTTGCCGTTGTTGCCGTTGCCGCTGCCGTTGTTGCCGTTGCCGCTGCCGTTGTTGCCGTTGTTGCCGTTGCCACTGCCCTTGTTGCCGTTGTTACCGTTGCTCTTGCCGTTGCCGCATCCGTTGTTGCCGTTGCCGCTGCCGTTTTTGCCGTTGCCGCTGCCGCTTTTGCCGCTGTTGCCGCTGCCGTTGTTGCCGTTGCCGTTGTTGCCGTTGCCACTGTCGGCGCTGCCGTTGTTGCCGTTGCCGCATCCGTTGTTGCCGTTGCCGCTGCCGTTGTTGCCGTTGCCGTTGCCGCTGTTGCCGCTGCCGTTTTTGCCGTTGCCGTTGCCGCTGATGCCGCTGCCGTTGTTGCCGTTGCCGCTGCCGTTGTTGCCGTTGCCGTTTTCGCTGTTGCCGCTGCCGTTGTTGCCGTTGCCGTTACCTTTGTTGCCATTGCCGCTGTCGCCGCTGCCGCTGTTGCCGTTGCCGCATCCGTTGTTGCCGTTGCCGCCGCCGTTGTTGCCGTTGCCGCTGTTGCTGCTGTTGCCGCTGCCGTTGTTGCCGTTGCCGTTGCCGTTGTTACCCTTGCCGCTGTCGCTGCTGCCGTTGTTGCCGTTGCCGCATCCGTTGTTGCCGTTGCCGCTGCCGTTGTTGCCGTTGCCGTTGTTGCCGTTGTTGCCGTTGTTGTCGTTGCCGTGGTTGCCGTTGCCGTTGATGCCGTTGCCGCTGTTGCCGCCGCCGCTGCCGCTGGTGCTGTCGCCGCTGCCGTTGTTACCGTTGTTGCCGTTGCCGCTGCCATTGATGCCCTTTCCGCTGCCGTTTCTGCCGTTTGTGCCCTTGTTGCCGCTGTCGCCGCTGCCGTTGTTGCCGTTGTTGCCGTTGCCGCTGCCGTTGTTGCCGTTGTTGCCGTTGCCACTACCCTTGTTGCCGTTGTTACCGTTGCTGTTGCCGTTGCCGCATCCGTTGTTTCCGTTGCCGCTGCCGTTTTTGCCGTTGCCGTTGCCACTTTTGCCGCTGTTGCCGCTGCCGTTGTTTCCGTTGCCGTTGTATCCGTTGCCGCTGTCGGCGCTGCCGTTGTTGCCGTTGCCGCATCCGTTGTTGCCGTTGCCGCTGCCGTTGTTGCCGTTGCCGCTGTTGCCGCTGCCGTTGTTGCCGTTGCCGTTGCCGTTGTTGCCCTTGCCGCTGTCGTCGCTGCCGTTGTTGCCGTTGCCGCATCCGTTGTTGCCGTTGCCGCTGCCGTTGTTGCCGTTGCCGTTGTTGCCATTGTTGCCGTTGTTGTCGTTGCCGTGGTTGCCGTTGCCGTTGATGCCGTTGCCGCTGTTGCCGCCGCCGCTGCCGCTGCTGCTGTCGCCGCTGCCGTTGTTGCCGTTGTTGCCGTTGCCGCTGCCATTGTTGCCCTTTCCGCTGCCGTAGTTGCCGTTGTTGCCGTTGCCGCTGTTGCCGCTGCCGTTGTTGCCGTTGCCGCTGCCGTTGTAGCCGTTGCAGTTGCCGCTGTTTCCGCTTACGTTGCCGTTGCCGTTGTATCCGTTGCCGCTGTGGCCGCTGCCGTTGTTGCCGTTGCCGTTGTTGCCGTTGTTGCCATTGTTGCCGTTCTTACCGTTGTTGCCGTTGCCGTAGTTGCCGTTGCCGCTGCCATTGTTGCCTTTACCGCTGCCGTTGTTGCCGTTGTTACCGTTGTTGCCATTGTTGCCGTTGTTGTCGTTGCCGTGGTTGCCGCTCTCGCCGCTTCCGTTGTTGCCGTTGTTGCCGTTGCCGCTGCCGTTGTTGCCGTTGCCGCTGCCGTTGTTGCCGTTGCCGCTGCAAGTTGTTGCCGTTGTTGCCGTTGCCGCTGCAAGTTGTTGCCGCTGTTGCCCTTGCCGCATCCGTTGTTGCCGTTGCCGCTGCCGTTGTTCCCGTTGCCGTTGCCGCTGTTGCCGCTGCCGTTGTTGCCGTATCCGTTGCCGTTGTTGCCGGTACAGCTGTCGCCGCTGCCGTTGTTGCCGTTGCCGCTGCCGTTGTTGCCGTTGCCGTTGCCGCTGTTGCCGCTGTCGTTTTTGCCGTTGCCGTTGCCGTTGTTGCCGTTGCCGCTATTGCCGCTGCCGTTGTTGCCGTTGCCGTTGTTACCGTTGCCGCATTCGTCGTTGCCGTTGCCGCTGCCGTTGTTACCGTTGCCGTTGCCGCTGTTGCAGCTGCCGTTTTTACCGTTGCCGTTGCCGTTTGTGCCGCTGCCGCTGTAGCCGCTGTAGCCGCTGCTGTTGTAGCCGTTGCCGTTGCCGTTGTTGCCCTTGCCGCATCCGTTGTTGCCGTTGCCGCTGCCGTTGTTGCCGTTGCCGCTGCAAGTTGTTGCCGTTGTTGCCCTTGCCGCATCCGTTGCTGCCGTTGCCGCTGCCGTTGTTGCCGTTGCCGTTGCCGCTGTTGCCGCTGCAGTTGTTGCCGTTGCCGTTGTTGCCGCTGCCGCTGTCGCCGCTGCCGCTGTTGCCGTTGCCGCATCCGTTGTTGCCGTTGCCGTTGCCGTTGTTGCCGTTGCCGTTGCCGCTGTTGCCGCTGCCGTTTTTGCCGTTGCCGTTGTTGCCGTTGCCGTTTTTGGCGTTGCCGCTGCCATTGTTGCCGTTGTTACCGTTGTTGCCATTGTTGCCCTTCTTACCGTTGTGTCCGTTGCCGTTGTTGCCGTTGCCGTATTTGCCGTTGCCGCTGCCATTGTTGCCGTTGCCGCTGCCGTTGTTGCCGTTGTTACCGTTGTTGCCGTGGTTGTCGTTGCCGTGGTTGCCGTTGCCGTTGATGCCGTTGTTGCCGTTGCCGCTGCCGTTGTTGCCGTTGCCGCTGCCGTTGTTGCCGTTGCCGCTGCCGTTGTTGCCGTATTTGCCGTTGCCGCTGCCGTTGTTGCCGTGGTTGCCGTTGCCGCTGCCGTTGTTGCCGTGGTTGCCGTTGCCGCATCCGTTGTTGCCGTTGCCGCTGTCGTTGTTGCCGTTGCCGTTGCCGCTGTTTCCGCTGTTGCCGTTGCCGTTATTGCCGTTGCCGCTGTCGCCACTGCCGTTGTTGCCGTTGCCACATCCGTTGTTGCCGTTGCCACTGCCGTTGTTGCCGTTGCCGTTGCCGTTGTTGCCGCTCTCGCCGCTGCCGTTGTTGCCGTTGTTGCCGCTGCCGCTGCCGTTGTTGCCGTTGCCGCTGCCGTTGTTGCCGTTGCCGCTGCCGTTGTTGCCGTTGCCGCTGCAAGTTGTTGCCGTTGTTGCCGTTGCCGCTGCAAGTTGTTGCCGTTGTTGCCGTTGTCGCATCCGTTGTTGCCGTTGCCGCTGCCGTTGTTCCCGTTGCCGTTGCTGCTGTTGCCGCTGCCGTTGTTGCCGTTGCCGTTGCCGTTGTTGCCGTTGCCGCTGTCGCCGCTGCCGTTGTTGCCGTTGCCGCTGCCGTTGTTGCCGTTGCCGTTGCCGCTGTTGCCGCTGTCGTTTTTGCCGTTGCCGTTGCCGTTGTTGCCGTTGCCGCTATTGCCGCTGCCGTTGTTGCCGTTGCCGCATTCGTTATTGCCGTTGCCGCTGCCGTTGTTACCGTTGCCGTTGCCGCTGTTGCCGCTGCCGTTGTTGCCGTTGCCGTTGTTGCCGTTGCCGCTGTCGCCGCTGCCGTTGTTGCCGTTGCCGCTGCCGTTGTTGCCGTTGCCGTTGCCGCTGTTGCCGCTGTCGTTTTTGCCGTTGCCGTTGCCGTTGTTGCCGTTGCCGCTATTGCCGCTGCCGTTGTTGCCGTTGCCGTTGTTGCCGTTGCCGCATTGGTTGTTGCCGTTGCCGCTGCCGTTGTTACCGTTGCCGTTGCCGCTGTTGCCGCTTTCGTTTTTACCGTTGCCGTTGCCGTTGTTGCCGTTGCCGTTGTTGCCGTTGCCGCTGTTGCCGCTGCCGTTATTGCCGTTGCCGCATCCGTTGTTGCCGTTGCCGCTGCCGTTGTTCCCGTTGCCGTTGCTGCCGTTGCCGCTGCCGTTGTGGCCGTTGCCGTTGCCGCTGTTTCCGTTGTTGCCGTTGCCGTTGTTGCCGTTGCCGCTGTCGCCACTGCCGTTGTTGCCGTTGCCACATCCGCTGTTGCCGTTGCCACTGCCGTTGTTGCCGTTGCCGTTGCCGTTGTTGCCGCTCTCGCCGCTGCCGTTGTTGCCGTTGTTGCCGTTGCCGCTGCCGTTGTTGCCGTTGCCGCTGCCGTTGTTGCCGTTGCCGCTGCCGTTGTTGCCGTGGTTGCCGTTGCCGCATCCGTTGTTGCCGTTGCCGCTGTCGTTGTTGCCGTTGCCGTTGCCGCTGTTTCCGCTGTTGCCGTTGCCGTTATTGCCGTTGCCGCTGTCGCCACTGCCGTTGTTGCCGTTGGCACATCCGTTGTTGCCGTTGCCACTGCCGTTGTTGCCGTTGCCGTTGCCGTTGTTGCCGCTCTCGCCGCTGCCGTTGTTGCCGTTGTTGCCGCTGCCGCTGCCGTTGTTGCCGTTGCCGCTGCCGTTGTTGCCGTTGCCGCTGCCGTTGTTGCCGTTGCCGCTGCAAGTTGTTGCCGTTGTTGCCGTTGCCGCTGCAAGTTGTTGCCGTTGTTGCCGTTGTCGCATCCGTTGTTGCCGTTGCCGCTGCCGTTGTTCCCGTTGCCGTTGCTGCTGTTGCCGCTGCCGTTGTTGCCGTTGCCGTTGCCGTTGTTGCCGTTGCCGCTGTCGCCGCTGCCGTTGTTGCCGTTGCCGCTGCCGTTGTTGCCGTTGCCGTTGCCGCTGTTGCCGCTGTCGTTTTTGCCGTTGCCGTTGCCGTTGTTGCCGTTGCCGCTATTGCCGCTGCCGTTGTTGCCGTTTCCGCATTCGTTATTGCCGTTGCCGCTGCCGTTGTTACCGTTGCCGTTGCCGCTGTTGCCGCTGCCGTTGTTGCCGTTGCCGTTGTTGCCGTTGCCGCTGTCGCCGCTGCCGTTGTTGCCGTTGCCGCTGCCGTTGTTGCCGTTGCCGTTGCCGCTGTTGCCCCTGTCGTTTTTGCCGTTGCCGTTGCCGTTGTTGCCGTTGCCGCTATTGCCGCTGCCGTTGTTGCCGTTGCCGTTGTTGCCGTTGCCGCATTGGTTGTTGCCGTTGCCGCTGCCGTTGTTACCGTTGCCGTTGCCGCTGTTGCCGCTTTCGTTTTTACCGTTGCCGTTGCCGTTG
This sequence comes from Tenodera sinensis, assembly GCA_030765045.1. Lineage (NCBI taxonomy): Eukaryota > Metazoa > Arthropoda > Insecta > Mantodea > Mantidae > Tenodera > Tenodera sinensis. The sequence continues at coordinate 30,819,382 of CM060967.1, forward strand.
TTGCCGTTGCCGTTGTTGCCGTTGCCGCTGTTGCCGCTGCCGTTATTGCCGTTGCCGCATCCGTTGTTGCCGTTGCCGCTGCCGTTGTTCCCGTTGCCGTTGCTGCCGTTGCCGCTGCCGTTGTGGCCGTTGCCGTTGCCGCTGTTTCCGTTGTTGCCGTTGCCGTTGTTGCCGTTGCCGCTGTCGCCACTGCCGTTGTTGCCGTTGCCACATCCGCTGTTGCCGTTGCCACTGCCGTTGTTGCCGTTGCCGTTGCCGTTGTTGCCGCTCTCGCCGCTGCCGTTGTTGCCGTTGTTGCCGTTGCCGCTGCCGTTGTTGCCGTTGCCGCTGCCGTTGTTGCCGTTGCCGCTGCCGTTGTTGCCGTTGCCGCTGCAAGTTGTTGCCGTTGTTGCCCTTGCCGCATCCGTTGCTGCCGTTGCCGCTGCCGTTGTTGCCGTTGCTGTTGCCGCTGTTGCCGCTGCCGTTGTTGCCGTTGCCGTTGTTGCCGCTGCCGCTGTCGCCGCTGCCGCTGTTGCCGTTGCCGCATCCGTTGTTGCCGTTGCCGTTGTTGCCGTTGCCGTTGCCGCTGTTGCCGCTGCCGTTTTTGCCGTTGCCGTTGCCGTTGTTGCCGTTGCCGTTTTTGGCGTTGCCGCTGCCATTGTTGCCGTTGTTACCGTTGTTGCCATTGTTGCCCTTCTTACCGTTGTTGCCGTTGCCGTTGTTGCCGTTGCCGTATTTGCCGTTGCCGCTGCCATTGTTGCCGTTACCGCTGCCGTTGTTGCCGTTGTTACCGTTGTTGCCGTGGTTGTCGTTGCCGTGGTTGCCGTTGCCGTTGATGCCGTTGTTGCCGTTGCCGCTGCCGTTGTTGCCGTTGCCGCTGCCGTTGTTGCCGTTGTTGCCGTTGCCGCTGCCGTTGTTGCCGTGGTTGCCGTTGCCGCTGCCGTTGTTGCCGTTGCCGTTGCCGCTGTTGCCGCTGTCGTTTTTGCCGTTGCCGTTGCCGTTGTTGCCGTTGCCGCTATTGCCATTGCCGTTGTTTCCGTTGCCGCATTCGTTATTGCCGTTGCCGCTGCCGTTGTTACCATTGCCGTTGCCGCTGTTGCCGCTGCCGTTGTTGCCGTTGCCGTTGTTGCCGTTGCCGCTGTCGCCGCTGCCGTTGTTGCCGTTGCCGCTGCCGTTGTTGCCGTTGCCGTTGCCGCCGTTGCCGCTGTCGTTTTTGCCGTTGCCGTTGCCGTTGTTGCCGTTGCCGCTATTGCCGCTGCCGTTGTTGCCGTTGCCGCATTGGTTGTTGCCGTTGCCGCATTGGTTGTTGCCGTTGCCGCTGCCGTTGTTACCGTTGCCGTTGCCGCTGTTGCCGCTTTCGTTTTTGCCGTTGCCGTTGCCGTTGTTGCCGTTGCCGTTGTTGCCGTTGCCGCTGTCGCCGCTGCCGTTATTGCCGTTGCCGCATCCGTTGTTGCCGTTGCCGCTGCCGTTGTTCCCGTTGCCGTTGCTGCTGTTGCCGCTGCCGTTGTTGCCGTTGCCGTTGCCGTTGTTGCCGTTGCCGCTTTCGCCGCTGCCGTTGTTGCCGTTGCCGCTGCCGTTGTTGCCGTTGCCGTTGCCGCTGTTGCCGCTGTCGTTTTTGCCGTTGCCGTTGCCGTTGTTGCCGTTGCCGCTATTGCCGCTGCCGTTGTTGCCGTTGCCGCATTCGTTATTGCCGTTGCCGCTGCCGTTGTTACCGTTGCCGTTGCCGCTGTTGCCGCTGCCGTTGTTGCCGTTGCCGTTGTTGCCGTTGCCGCTATCGCCGCTGCCGTTGTTGCCGTTGCCGCTGCCGTTGTTGCCGTTGCCGTTGTTGCCGTTGCCGTTTTTGGCGTTGCCGCTGTCATTGTTGCCGTTGTTACCGTTGTTGCCATTGTTGCCGTTCTTACCGTTGTTGCCGTTGCCGTTGTTGCCGTTGCCGTATTTGCCGTTGCCGCTGCCATTGTTGCCGTTGCCGCTGCCGTTGTTGCCGTTGTTACCGTTGTTGCCGTTGTTGTCGTTGCCGTGGTTGCCGCTGCCGTTGTTGCCGTTGCCGCTGCCGTTGTTGCCGTTGCCGCTGCCGTTGTTGCCGTTGCCGCTGCCGTTGTTGCCGTTGTTGCCGTTGCCGCTGCCGTTGTTGCCGTGGTTGCCGTTGCCGCATCCGTTGTTGCCGTTGCCGCTGTCGTTGTTGCCGTTGCCGATGCCGCTGTTTCCGCTGTTGCCGTTGCCGTTGTTGCCGTTGCCGCTGTCGCCACTGCCGTTGTTGCCGTTGCCACATCCGTTGTTGCCGTTGCCACTGCCGTTGTTGCCGTTGCCGTTGCCGTTGTTGCCGCTCTCGCCGCTGCCGTTGTTGCCGTTGTTGCCGCTGCCGCTGCCGTAGTTGCCGTTGTTGCCGTTTACGCTGTTGCCGCTGCCGTTGTTGCCGTTGCCGCTGCCGTTGTTGCCGTTGCCGCGGTTGCCGCTTACGTTGCCGTTGCCGTTGTTGGCGTTGCCGCCGTCGCCGCTGCCGTTGTTGCCGTTGCCGCTGCCGTTGTTGCCGTTGTTGCCGTTGCCGCTGCCGTTGTTGCCGTTGCCGCTGCCGTTGTTGCCGTTGCCGTTGCCGCTGTTGCCGCTGTTGCCGTTGCCGTTGTTGCCGTTGCCGGTGTCGCCGCTGCCGTTGTTGCCGTTGCCGCATCCGTTGTTGCCGCATCCGTTGTTGCCGCATCCACTGCCGTTGTTGCCGTTGCCGTTGTTGCCGCTGTCGCCGCTGCCGTTGTTGCCGTTGTTGCCGTTGCCGCTGCCGTTGTTGCCGTTGCCGCTGCCGTTGTTGCCGTTGCCGCTGCAAGCGGTTGCCGTTGTTCCCGTTGCCGCATCCGTTGTTGCTGTTGCCGCTGCCGTTGTTCCCGTTGCCGTTGCTGCTGCCGTTGTTGCCGTTGCCGTAGTTGCCGTTGCCGCTGTTGCCGCTGCCGTTGTTGCCGTTGCCGCTGCCGTTGTTGCCGTTGCCGTTGTCGCGGTTGCTGCTTACCTTGCCGTTGCCGTTGTTGCCGTTGCCGCTGTCGCCGCTGCCGTTGTTGCCGTTGCCGCTTCCGTTGTTGCCGTTGCCACTGCCGTTGTTGCCGTTGCCGTTGTTGCCGCTGTCGCCGCTGCCGTTGTTGCCGTTGTTGCCGTTGCCGCTGTCGTTGTTGCCGTTGCCGCTGCCGTTGCTGCCGTTGCCGCTGCCGTTGTTACCGTTGCCGCTGCAAGTTGTTGCCGTTGTTGCCGTTGACGCATCCATTGTTGCCGTTGCCGCTGCCGTTGTTCCCGTTGCCGTTGCCGCTGTTGCCGCTGTTGCCGCTGCCGTTGTTGCCGTTGCCGTTGCCGTAGTTGCCGTTGCTGCTGCCATTGTTGCCGTTGCCGCTGCCGTTGTTGCCGTTGCCGTTGCCGCGGTTGCCGCTTACGTTGCCGTTGCCGTTGTTGCCGTTGCCGCTGTCGCCGCTGCCGTTGTTGCCGTTGCCGCTGCCGTTGTTGCCGTTGTTGCCGTTGCCGCTGCCGTTGTTGCCGTTGCCGTTGTTGCCGTTGCCGCTGTCGCCGCTGCCGTTGTTGCCGTTGCCGCTGCCGTTGTTGCCGTTGTTCCCGTTGCCGCTGCCGTTGTTGCCGTTGCCTCATCCATGTTGCCGTTGCCGCTGCCGTTGTTGCCGTTGCCGTTGCCGCTTAAGCCGCTGTTGCCGTTGCCGATGTTGCCGTTGCCGCTGTCGCCGCTGCCGTTGTTGCCGTTGCCGCATCCGTTGTTGCCGTTGCCACTGCCCTTGTTGCCGTTGCCGTTGCCGTTGTTGCCGCTGTCGCCGCTGCCGTTGTTGCCGTTGTTGCCGTTGCCGGTGCTGTTGTTGCCGTTGCCGCTGCCGTTGTTGCCGTTGCCGCTGCCGTTGTTGCCGTTGCCGCTGCCGTTGTTCCCGTTGCCGTTGCCGCTGTTGCCACTGCCGTTGTTGCCGTTGCCCTTGCCGTAGTTGCCGTTGCCGCTGCCGCTGTCGCCGCTGCATTTGCCGTTGTTGCCGGATCCACTGCCGTTGTTGCCGTTGCCGTTGTTGCCGCTGTCGCCGCTGCCGATATTGCCGTTGTTGCCGTTGCCGCTGCCGTTGTTGCCGTTGCCGCTGCCGATGTTACCGTTGTTGCCATTGTTGCCGTGCTTACCGTTGTTGTCGTTGCCGCTGCCGTTATTGCTGTTACCGTTGTTTCCGTTGCCGCTGTCGCCGCTGCCGCATCCGTTGTTGCCGTTGCTGCTGCCGTTGTTGCCGCTGCCGTTGCCGCTGTTGCCGCTGCCGTTTTTGCCGTTGCCGTTGTTGCCGTTGCCGCTGCCGTTGTTGCCGTTGCCGTTGCCGTTGTTGCCGCTGCCACTGCCATTGTTGCCGTTGTTACCGTTGTTGCCATTGTTGCCGTTGTTACCGGTGTTGCCATTGCCGCTGCCGTTGTTGCCGTTGCCGCTGCCGTTGTTGCCGTTGCCGCTGCAAGCGGTTGCCGTTGTTCCCGTTGCCGCATCCGTTGTTGCTGTTGCCGCTGCCGTTGTTCCCGTTGCCGTTGCTGCTGCCGTTGTTGCCGTTGCCGTAGTTGCCGTTGCCGCTGTTGCCGCTGCCGTTGTTGCCGTTGCCGCTGCCGTTGTTGCCGTTGCCGTTGTCGCGGTTGCTGCTTACCTTGCCGTTGCCGTTGTTGCCGTTGCCGCTGTCGCCGCTGCCGTTGTTGCCGTTGCCGCTTCCGTTGTTGCCGTTGCCACTGCCGTTGTTGCCGTTGCCGTTGTTGCCGCTGTCGCCGCTGCCGTTGTTGCCGTTGTTGCCGTTGCCGCTGTCGTTGTTGCCGTTGCCGCTGCCGTTGCTGCCGTTGCCGCTGCCGTTGTTACCGTTGCCGCTGCAAGTTGTTGCCGTTGTTGCCGTTGACGCATCCATTGTTGCCGTTGCCGCTGCCGTTGTTCCCGTTGCCGTTGCCGCTGTTGCCGCTGTTGCCGCTGCCGTTGTTGCCGTTGCCGTTGCCGTAGTTGCCGTTGCTGCTGCCATTGTTGCCGTTGCCGCTGCCGTTGTTGCCGTTGCCGTTGCCGCGGTTGCCGCTTACGTTGCCGTTGCCGTTGTTGCCGTTGCCGCTGTCGCCGCTGCCGTTGTTGCCGTTGCCGCTGCCGTTGTTGCCGTTGTTGCCGTTGCCGCTGCCGTTGTTGCCGTTGCCGTTGTTGCCGTTGCCGCTGTCGCCGCTGCCGTTGTTGCCGTTGCCGCTGCCGTTGTTGCCGTTGTTCCCGTTGCCGCTGCCGTTGTTGCCGTTGCCTCATCCATGTTGCCGTTGCCGCTGCCGTTGTTGCCGTTGCCGTTGCCGCTTAAGCCGCTGTTGCCGTTGCCGATGTTGCCGTTGCCGCTGTCGCCGCTGCCGTTGTTGCCGTTGCCGCATCCGTTGTTGCCGTTGCCACTGCCCTTGTTGCCGTTGCCGTTGCCGTTGTTGCCGCTGTCGCCGCTGCCGTTGTTGCCGTTGTTGCCGTTGCCGGTGCTGTTGTTGCCGTTGCCGCTGCCGTTGTTGCCGTTGCCGCTGCCGTTGTTGCCGTTGCCGCTGCCGTTGTTCCCGTTGCCGTTGCCGCTGTTGCCACTGCCGTTGTTGCCGTTGCCCTTGCCGTAGTTGCCGTTGCCGCTGCCGCTGTCGCCGCTGCATTTGCCGTTGTTGCCGGATCCACTGCCGTTGTTGCCGTTGCCGTTGTTGCCGCTGTCGCCGCTGCCGATATTGCCGTTGTTGCCGTTGCCGCTGCCGTTGTTGCCGTTGCCGCTGCCGATGTTACCGTTGTTGCCATTGTTGCCGTGCTTACCGTTGTTGTCGTTGCCGCTGCCGTTATTGCTGTTACCGTTGTTTCCGTTGCCGCTGTCGCCGCTGCCGCATCCGTTGTTGCCGTTGCTGCTGCCGTTGTTGCCGCTGCCGTTGCCGCTGTTGCCGCTGCCGTTTTTGCCGTTGCCGTTGTTGCCGTTGCCGCTGCCGTTGTTGCCGTTGCCGTTGCCGTTGTTGCCGCTGCCACTGCCATTGTTGCCGTTGTTACCGTTGTTGCCATTGTTGCCGTTGTTACCGGTGTTGCCATTGTTGCCGTTGTTGTCGTTGCCGTGGTTGCCGTTGCCGTTGATGGCGTTGCCGCTGTTGCCGCCGCCGCTGCCGCTGCTGCTGTCGCCGCTGCCGTTGTTGCCGTTGTTCCCGTTGCCGCTGCCGTTGTTGCCCTTTCCGCTGCCGTAGTTGCCGTTGCCGCTGTTGCCGCTGCCGTTGTTGCCGTTGTTACCGTTGTTGCCATTGTTGCCGTTGTTACCGGTGTTGCCATTGTTGCCGTTGTTGACGTTGCCGTGGTTGCCGTTGCTGCCGTTGCCGTATTTGCCGTTGCCGCTGCCATTTTTGCCGTTGCCGCTGCCGTTGTTGCCGTTGTTGCCGTTGCCGCTGCCGTTGCTGCCCTTTCCGCTGCCGTAGTTGCCGTTGCCGCTGTAGCCGCTGCCGTTGTTGCCGTTGCCGCTGCCGTTGTTGCCGTTGCCGTTGCCGCGGTTGCCGCTTACATTGCCGTTGCCGTTTTTGCCGTTGCCGCTGTCTCCGCTGCCGCTGTTGCTGTTGCCGCTGCCGTTGTTGCCGTTGTTGCCGTTGCCGCTGCCGTTGTTGCCGTTGCCGCTGCGGTTGTTGCCGTGGTTGCCGTTGCCGCATCCGTTGTTGCCGTTGCCGCTGCCGTTGTTGCCGTTGCCGTTGCCGCTGTTGCCGTTGCCGTTGTTGCCGTTGCCGCTGTCGCGCTGCCGTTGTTGCCGTTGCCGCATCCGCTGCTGCCGTTGCCACTGCCGTTGTTGCCGTTGCCGTTGTTGCCGCTGTCGCCGCTGCCGTTGTTGCCGTTGTTGCCGTTGCCGCTGTCGTTGTTGCCGTTGCCGCTGCCGTTGTTGCCGTTGCCGCTGCCGTTGTTACCGTTGCCGCTGCAAGTTGTTGCCGTTGTTGCCGTTGCCGCATCCATTGTTGCCGTTGCCGCTGCCGTTGTTCCCGTTGCCGTTGCCGCTGTTGCCGCTGCCGTTGTTGCCGTTGCCGTAGTTGCCGTTGCTGCTGCCGTTGTTGCCGTTGCCGCTGCCGTTGTTGCCGTTGCCGTTGCCGCGGTTGCCGCTTACGTTGCCGTTGCCATTGTTGCCGTTGCCGCTGCCGTTGTTGCCGTTGTTGCCGTTGCCGCTGCCGTTGTTGCCGTTGCCGTTGCCGCGGTTGCCACTTACGTTGCCGTTGCCGTTGTAGCCGTTGCCGCTGTCGCCGCTGCCGTTGCTGCCGTTGCCGCTGCCGTTGTTGCCGTTGTTGCCGTTATCGCTGCCGTTGTTGCCGTTGTTCCCGTTGCCGCTGCCGTTCTGCCGTGGTTGCCGTTGACGCATCCTTGTTGCCGTTGCCGCTGCCGTTGTTGCCGTTGCCGTTGCCGCTTAAGCCGCTGTTGCCGTTGCAGATGTTGCCGTTGCCGCTGTCGCCGCTGCCGATGTTGCCGTTGCCGCTGTCGCCGCTGCCGTTGTTGCCGTTGCCGCATCCGTTGTTGCTGTTGCCACTGCCGTTGTTGCCGTTGCCGTTGTTGCCGCTGTCGCCGCTGCCGTTGTTGCCGTTGTTGCCGTTGCCGGTGCTGTTGTTGCCGTGGCCGCTGCCGTTGTTGCCGTGGCCGCTGCCGTTGTTGCCTCTGCCGCTGCAAGTTGTTGCCGTTGTTGCCGTTGCCGCATCCGTTGTTGCCGTTGCCGCTGTCGTTGTTGCCGTTGCCGCTGTCGTTGTTCCCGTTGCCGTTGCCGCTGTTGCCGCTGTTGCCGCTGCCGTTGTTGCCGTTGCCGCATCCGTTGTTGCCGTTGCCGCTGCCGTTGTTGCCGTTGCCGTTGTTGCCATTGTTGCCGTTGTTGTCGTTGCCGTGGTTGCCGTTGCCGTTGATGCAGTTGCCGCTGTTGCCGCCGCCGCTGCCGCTGCTGCTGTCGCCGCTGCCGTTGTTGCCGTTGCCGCTGTTGCCGCTGCCGTTGTTGCCGTTGCCGCTGCCCTTGTTGCCGTTCCCGTTGCCGCTCTTTCCGCTTACGTTGCCGTTGCCGTTGTATCCGTTGCCGCTGTGGCCGCTGCCGTTGTTGCCGTTGCCGTTGTTGCCGTTGCCACTGCCATTGTTGCCGTTGTTACCGTTGTTGTCATTGTTGCCGTTGTTACCGTTGTTGCCGTTGCCGTTGTTGCCGTTACCGTATTTGCCGTTGCCGCTGCCATTTTTGCCGTTGCCGCTGCCGTTGTTGCCGTTGTTACCGGTGTTGCCGTTGTTGTCGTTGCCGTGGTTGCCGTTGCCGTTGATGCCGTTGCCGCTGTTGCCGCCGCCGCTGCCGCTGCTGCTGTCGCCGCTGCCGTTGTTGCCGTTGCCGCTGCCGTTGTTGCCCTTTCCGCTGCCGTAGTTGCCGTTGTTGCCGTTTACGCTGTTGCCGCTGCCGTTGTTGCCGTTGCCGCTGCCGTTGTTGCCGTTGCCGTTGCCGCGGTTGCCGCTTACGTTGCCGTTGCCGTTGTTGGCGTTGCCGCCGTCGCCGCTGCCGTTGTTGCCGTTGCCGCTGCCGTTGTTGCCGTTGTTGCCGTTGCCGCTGCCGTTGTTGCCGTGGTTACCGTTGCCGTATCCGTTGTTGCCGTTGCCGCTGCCGTTGTTGCCGTTGCCGTTGCCGCTGTTGCCGCTGTTGCCGTTGCCGTTGTTGCCGTTGCCGGTGTCGCCGCTGCCTTTGTTGCCGTTGCCGCATCCGTTGTTGCCGCATCCGCGTTTGCCGCATCCACTGCCGTTGTTGCCGTTGCCGTTGTTGCCGCTATCGCCGCTGCCGTTGTTGCCGTTGTTGCCGTTGCCGCTGCCGTTGTTGCCGTTGCCGCTGCCGTTGTTGCCGTTGCCGCTGCAAGCGGTTGCCGTTGTTCCCGTTGCCGCATCCGTTGTTGCTGTTGCCGCTGCCGTTGTTCCCGTTGCCGTTGCCGCTGCCGTTGTTGCCGTTGCCGTAGTTGCCGTTGCCGCTGCCGTTGTTGCCGTTGCCGCTGCCGTTGTTGCCGTTGCCGTTGCCGCTGTTGCCGCTGTTGCCGTTGCCGTTGTTGCCGTTGCCGGTGTCGCCGCTGCCGTTGTTGCCGTTGCCGCATCCGTTGTTGCCGCATCCGTTGTTGCCGCATCCACTGCCGTTGTTGCCGTTGCCGTTGTTGCCGCTGTCGCCGCTGCCGTTGTTGCCGTTGTTGCCGTTGCCGCTGCCGTTGTTGCCGTTGCCGCTGCCGTTGTTGCCGTTGCCGCTGCAAGCGGTTGCCGTTGTTCCCGTTGCCGCATCCGTTGTTGCTGTTGCCGCTGCCGTTGTTCCCGTTGCCGTTGCCGCTGCCGTTGTTGCCGTTGCCGTAGTTGCCGTTGCCGCTGTTGCCGCTGCCGTTGTTGCCGTTGCCGCTGCCGTTGTTGCCGTTGCCGTTGTCGCGGTTGCTGCTTACCTTGCCGTTGCCGTTGTTGCCGTTGCCGCTGTCGCCGCTGCCGTTGTTGCCGTTGCCGCTTCCGTTGTTGCCGTTGCCACTGCCGTTGTTGCCGTTGCCGTTGTTGCCGCTGTCGCCGCTGCCGTTGTTGCCGTTGTTGCCGTTGCCGCTGTCGTTGTTGCCGTTGCCGCTGCCGTTGCTGCCGTTGCCGCTGCCGTTGTTACCGTTGCCGCTGCAAGTTGTTGCCGTTGTTGCCGTTGACGCATCCATTGTTGCCGTTGCCGCTGCCGTTGTTCCCGTTGCCGTTGCCGCTGTTGCCGCTGTTGCCGCTGCCGTTGTTGCCGTTGCCGTAGTTGCCGTTGCTGCTGCCATTGTTGCCGTTGCCGCTGCCGTTGTTGCCGTTGCCGTTGCCGCGGTTGCCGCTTACGTTGCCGTTGCCGTTGTTGCCGTTGCCGCTGTCGCTGCTGCCGTTGTTGCCGTTGCCGCTGCCGTTGTTGCCGTTGTTGCCGTTGCCGCTGCCGTTGTTGCCGTTGCCGTTGTTGCCGTTGCCGCTGTCGCCGCTGCCGTTGTTGCCGTTGCCGCTGCCGTTGTTGCCGTTGTTCCCGTTGCCGCTGCCGTTGTTGCCGTTGCCTCATCCATGTTGCCGTTGCCGCTGCCGTTGTTGCCGTTGCCGTTGCCGCTTAAGCCGCTGTTGCCGTTGCCGATGTTGCCGTTGCCGCTGTCGCCGCTGCCGTTGTTGCCGTTGCCGCATCCGTTGTTGCCGTTGCCACTGTCCTTGTTGCCGTTGCCGTTGCCGTTGTTGCCGCTGTCGCCGCTGCCGTTGTTGCCGTTGTTGCCGTTGCCGGTGCTGTTGTTGCCGTTGCCGCAGCCGTTGTTGCCGTTGCCGCTGCCGTTGTTGCCGTTGCCGCTGCCGTTGTTCCCGTTGCCGTTGCCGCTGTTGCCACTGCCGTTGTTGCCGTTGCCCTTGCCGTAGTTGCCGTTGCCGCTGCCGCTGTCGCCGCTGCATTTGCCGTTGTTGCCGGATCCACTGCCGTTGTTGCCGTTGCCGTTGTTGCCGCTGTCGCCGCTGCCGATATTGCCGTTGTTGCCGTTGCCGCTGCCGTTGTTGCCGTTGCCGCTGCCGATGTTACCGTTGTTGCCATTGTTGCCGTGCTTACCGTTGTTGTCGTTGCCGCTGCCGTTATTGCTGTTACCGTTGTTTCCGTTGCCGCTGTCGCCGCTGCCGCATTCGTTGTTGCCGTTGCTGCTGCCGTTGTTGCCGCTGCCGTTGCCGCTGTTGCCGCTGCCGTTTTTGCCGTTGCCGTTGTTGCCGTTGCCGCTGCCGTTGTTGCCGTTGCCGTTGCCGTTGTTGCCGCTGCCACTGCCATTGTTGCCGTTGTTACCGTTGTTGCCATTGTTGCCGTTGTTACCGGTGTTGCCATTGTTGCCGTTGTTGTCGTTGCCGTGGTTGCCGTTGCCGTTGATGGCGTTGCCGCTGTTGCCGCCGCCGCTGCCGCTGCTGCTGTCGCCGCTGCCGTTGTTGCCGTTGTTCCCGTTGCCGCTGCCGTTGTTGCCCTTTCCGCAACCGTAGTTGCCGTTGCCGCTGTTGCCGCTGCCGTTGTTGCCGTTGTTACCGTTGTTGCCATTGTGTCCGTTGTTACCGGTGTTGCCATTGTTGCCGTTGTTGACGTTGCCGTGGTTGCCGTTGCTGCCGTTGCCGTATTTGCCGTTGCCGCTGCCATTTTTGCCGTTGCCGCTGCCGTTGTTGCCGTTGTTGCCGTTGCCGCTGCCGTTGTTGCCCTTTCCGCTGCCGTAGTTGCCGTTGCCGCTGTAGCCGCTGCCGTTGTTGCCGTTGCCGCTGCCGTTGTTGCCGTTGCCGTTGCCGCGGTTGCCGCTTACATTGCCGTTGCCGTTTTTGCCGTTGCCGCTGTCTCCGCTGCCGCTGTTGCTGTTGCCGCTGCCGTTGTTGCCGTTGTTGCCGTTGCCGCTGCCGTTGTTGCCGTTGCCGCTGCGGTTGTTGCCGTGGTTGCCGTTGCCGCATCCGTTGTTGCCGTTGCCGCTGCCGTTGTTGCCGTTGCCGTTGCCGCTGTTGCCGTTGCCGTTGTTGCCGTTGCCGCTGTCGCGCTGCCGTTGTTGCCGTTGCCGCATCCGCTGCTGCCGTTGCCACTGCCGTTGTTGCCGTTGCCGTTGTTGCCGCTGTCGCCGCTGCCGTTGTTGCCGTTGTTGCCGTTGCCGCTGTCGTTGTTGCCGTTGCCGCTGCCGTTGTTGCCGTTGCCGCTGCCGTTGTTACCGTTGCCGCTGCAAGTTGTTGCCGTTGTTGCCGTTGCCGCATCCATTGTTGCCGTTGCCGCTGCCGTTGTTCCCGTTGCCGTTGCCGCTGTTGCCGCTGCCGTTGTTGCCGTTGCCGTAGTTGCCGTTGCTGCTGCCGTTGTTGCCGTTGCCGCTGCCGTTGTTGCCGTTGCCGTTGCCGCGGTTGCCGCTTACGTTGCCGTTGCCATTGTTGCCGTTGCCGCTGCCGTTGTTGCCGTTGTTGCCGTTGCCGCTGCCGTTGTTGCCGTTGCCGTTGCCGCGGTTGCCACTTACGTTGCCGTTGCCGTTGTAGCCGTTGCCGCTGTCGCCGCTGCCGTTGCTGCCGTTGCCGCTGCCGTTGTTGCCGTTGTTGCCGTTATCGCTGCCGTTGTTGCCGTTGTTCCCGTTGCCGCTGCCGTTCTGCCGTGGTTGCCGTTGACGCATCCTTGTTGCCGTTGCCGCTGCCGTTGTTGCCGTTGCCGTTGCCGCTTAAGCCGCTGTTGCCGTTGCAGATGTTGCCGTTGCCGCTGTCGCCGCTGCCGATGTTGCCGTTGCCGCTGTCGCCGCTGCCGTTGTTGCCGTTGCCGCATCCGTTGTTGCTGTTGCCACTGCCGTTGTTGCCGTTGCCGTTGTTGCCGCTGTCGCCGCTGCCGTTGTTGCCGTTGTTGCCGTTGCCGGTGCTGTTGTTGCCGTGGCCGCTGCCGTTGTTGCCGTGGCCGCTGCCGTTGTTGCCTCTGCCGCTGCAAGTTGTTGCCGTTGTTGCCGTTGCCGCATCCGTTGTTGCCGTTGCCGCTGTCGTTGTTGCCGTTGCCGCTGTCGTTGTTCCCGTTGCCGTTGCCGCTGTTGCCGCTGTTGCCGCTGCCGTTGTTGCCGTTGCCGCATCCGTTGTTGCCGTTGCCGCTGCCGTTGTTGCCGTTGCCGTTGTTGCCATTGTTGCCGTTGTTGTCGTTGCCGTGGTTGCCGTTGCCGTTGATGCAGTTGCCGCTGTTGCCGCCGCCGCTGCCGCTGCTGCTGTCGCCGCTGCCGTTGTTGCCGTTGCCGCTGTTGCCGCTGCCGTTGTTGCCGTTGCCGCTGCCCTTGTTGCCGTTCCCGTTGCCGCTCTTTCCGCTTACGTTGCCGTTGCCGTTGTATCCGTTGCCGCTGTGGCCGCTGCCGTTGTTGCCATTGCCGTTGCCGTTGTTGCCGTTGTTGCCATTGTTGCCGTTCTTACCGTTGTTGCCGTTGCCGTAGTTCTTGTTGCCGCTGTCATTGTTGCCGTCACCGCTGCCGTTGTTGCCGTTGTTACCGTTGTTGCCATTGTTGCCGTTGTTGTCGTTGCCGTGGATGCCGTTGCCGTTGATGCCGTTGCCGCTGCCGCTGTTGGCGCTTACGTTGCCGTTGCCGTTGTTGCCCTTGCCGCTATCGCCGCTGCCGTTGTTGCCGTTGCCGTTGCCGTTGCCGTTGTTGCCGTTGCCGCTGCCATTGTTTCCGTTGACGCTGCCGTTGTTACCGTTGTTGCCGTTGTTGCCGTGCTTACCGTTGTTGCCGTTGCCGCTGCCGTTGTTGCCGTTGCCGTTGCCGCTGTTGCCGCTGCCGTTTTTGCTGTTGCCCTTGTTGCCGTTGCCGCTGCCGTTGTTGCCGTTGCCGTTGCCGTTGTTGCCGTTGCCACTGCCATTGTTGCCGTTGTTACCGTTGTTGCCATTGTTGCCGTTGTTACCGTTGTTGCCGTTGCCGTTGTTGCCGTTACCGTATTTGCCGTTGCCGCTGCCATTTTTGCCGTTGCCGCTGCCGTTGTTGCCGTTGTTACCGGTGTTGCCGTTGTTGTCGTTGCCGTGGTTGCCGTTGCCGTTGATGCCGTTGCCGCTGTTGCCGCCGCCGCTGCCGCTGCTGCTGTCGCCGCTGCCGTTGTTGCCGTTGCCGCTGCCGTTGTTGCCCTTTAGGCTGCCGTAGTTGCCGTTGTTGCCGTTTACGCTGTTGCCGCTGCCGTTGTTGCAGTTGCCGCTGCCGTTGTTGCCGTTGCCGTTGCCGCGGTTGCCGCTTACGTTGCCGTTGCCGTTGTTGGCGTTGCCGCCGTCGCCGCTGCCGTTGTTGCCGTTGCCGCTGCCGTTGTTGCCGTTGTTGCCGTTGCCGCTGCCGTTGTTGCCGTGGTTACCGTTGCCGTATCCGTTGTTGCCGTTGCCGCTGCCGTTGTTGCCGTTGCCGTTGCCGCTGTTGCCGCTGTTGCCGTTGCCGTTGTTGCCGTTGCCGGTGTCGCCGCTGCCTTTGTTGCCGTTGCCGCATCCGTTGTTGCCGCATCCGTTGTTGCCGCATCCACTGCCGTTGTTGCCGTTGCCGTTGTTGCCGCTATCGCCGCTGCCGTTGTTGCCGTTGTTGCCGTTGCCGCTGCCGTTGTTGCCGTTGCCGCTGCCGTTGTTGCCGTTCCCGCTGCAAGCGGTTGCCGTTGTTCCCGTTGCCGCATCCGTTGTTGCTGTTGCCGCTGCCGTTGTTCCCGTTGCCGTTGCCGCTGCCGTTGTTGCCGTCGCCGTAGTTGCCGTTGCCGCTGTTGCCGCTGCCGTTGTTGCCGTTGCCGCTGCCGTTGTTGCCGTTGCCGTTGTCGCGGTTGCCGCTTACCTTGCCGTTGCCGTTGTTGCCGTTGCCGCTGTCGCCGCTGCCGTTGTTGCCGTTGCCGCTTCCGTTGTTGCCGTTGCCACTGCCGTTGTTGCCGTTGCCGTTGTTGCCGCTGTCGCCGCTGCCGTTGTTGCCGTTGTTGCCGTTGCCGCTGTCGTTGTTGCCGTTGCCGCTGCCGTTGCTGCCGTTGCCGCTGCCGTTGTTACCGTTGCCGCTGCAAGTTGTTGCCGTTGTTGCCGTTGACGCATCCATTGTTGCCGTTGCCGCTGCCGTTGTTCCCGTTGCCGTTGCCGCTGTTGCCGCTGCCGTTGTTGCCGTTGCCGTTGCCGTGGTTGCCGTTGCTGTTGCCATTGTTGCCGTTGCCGCTGCCGTTGTTGCCGTTGCCGTTGCCGCGGTTGCCGCTTACGTTGCCGTTGCCGTTGTTGCCGTTGCCGCTGTCGCCGCTGCCGTTGTTGCCGTTGCCGCTGCCGTTGTTGTCGTTGTTGCCGTTGCCGCTGCCGTTGTTGCCGTTGCCGTTGTTGCCGTTGCCGCTGTCGCCGCTGCCGTTGTTGCCGTTGTTGCCGTTGCCGCTGCCGTTGTTGCCGTTGTTCCCGTTGCCGCTGCCGTTGTTGCCGTTGCCGCATCCATGTTGCCGTTGCCGCTGCCGTTGTTGCCGTTGCCGCTGCCGCTTAAGCCGCTGTTGCCGTTGCCGATGTTGCCGTTGCCGCTGTCGCCGCTGCCGTTGTTGCCGTTGCCGCATCCGTTGTTGCCGTTGCCACTGCCGTTGTTGCCGTTGCCGTTGCCGTTGTTGCCGCTGTCGCCGCTGCCGTTGTTGCCGTTGTTGCCGTTGCCGGTGCTGTTGTTGCCGTTGCCGCTGCCGTTGTTGCCGTTGCCGCTGCCGTTGTTGCCGTTGCCGCTGCAAGTTGTTGCCGTTGCCGCTGCCGTTGTTCCCGTTGCCGTTGCCGCTGTTGCCGCTGTTGCCGCTGCCGTTGTTGCCGTTGCCCTTGACGTAGTTGCCGTTGCCGCTGCCGTTGTTGCCGTTGCCGCTGCCGTTGTTGCCGTTGCCGCTGTCGCCGCTGCCGTTGTTGCCGTTGCCGCATCCGTTGTTGCCGTTGCCGCTGCCGTTGTTGCCGTTGCCGCTGTTGCCGCTGTTGCCGCTGCCGTTGTTGCCGTTGCCGCATCCGTTGTTGCCGTTGCCGCTGCCGTTAATGCCGTTGCCGTTGTTGCCATTGTTGCCGTTGTTGTCGTTGCCGTGGTGTCCGTTGCCGTTGATGCCGTTGCCGCTGTTGCCGCCGCCGCTGCCGCTGCTGCTGTTGCCGCTGCCGTTGTTGCCGTTGTTTCCGTTGCCGCTGCCATTGTTGCCCTTTCCGCTGCCGTAGTTGCCGTTGTAGCCGTTGCCGCTGTTGCCGCTGCCGTTGTTGCCGTTGCCGCTGCCCTTGTTGCCGTTCCCGTTGCCGCTGTTTCCGCTTACGTTGCCGTTGCCGTTGTATCCGTTGCCGCTGTGGCCGCTGCCGTTGTTGCCGTTGCCGTTGCCGCTGTTGCCGCTGTAGCCGCTGCCGTTTTTGCCGTTGCCGCATCCGTTGTTGCCGTTGCCGCTGCCTTTGTTGCCGTTGCCGTTGTTGCCATTGTTGCCGTTGTTGTCGTTGCGTGGTTGCCGTTGCCGTTGATGCAGTTGCCGTTGCCGCTGTCGCCGCTGCCGTTGTTGCCGTTGCCGCATCCGTTGTTGCCGCATCCACTGCCGTTGTTGCCGTTGCCGTTGTTGCCGCATCCACTGCCGTTGTTGCCGTTGCCGTTGTTGCCGCTGTCGCCGCTGCCGTTATTGCCGTTGTTGCCGTTGCCGCTGCCGTTGTTGCCGTTGCCGCTGCCGTTGTTGCCGTTGCCGCTGCCGTTGTTACCGTGGTTGCCATTGTTGCCGTGCTTACCGTTGTGTTCGTTGCCGCTGCCGTTACTGCTGTTGCCGTTGTTTCCGTTGCCGCTGTCGCCGCTGCCGTTGTTGCCGTTGGCGCATCCGTTGTTGCCGTTGCTGCTGTCGTTGTTGCCGTTGCCGTTGCCGCTGTTGCCGCTGCCGTTTTTGCCGTTGCCGTTGTTGCCGTTGCCGCTGCCGTTGTTGCCGTTGCCGTTGCCGTTGTTGCCGCTGCCACTGTTGCCGTTGTTACCGTTGTTGCCATTGTTGCCGTTGTTACCGCTGTCGCCATTGTTGCCGTTGTTGTCGTTGCCGTGGTTGCCGTTGCCGTTGATGGCGTTGCCGCTGTTGCCGCCGCCGCTGCCGCTGCTGCTGTCGCCGCTGCCGTTGTTGCCGTTGTTGCCGTTGCCGCTGCCGTTGTTGCCCTTTCCGCTGCCGTAGTTGCCGTTGTTGCCGTTGCCGCTGTAGCCGCTGCCGTTGTTGCCGTTGCCGCTGCCGTTGTTGCCGTTGCCGTTGCCGGGGTTTGCGCTTACATTGCCGTTGCCGTTGTTGCCGTTGCCGCTGTCTCCGCTGCCGTTGTTGCCGTTGCCGCTGCCGTTGTTGCCGTTGTTGCCGTTGCCGCTGCCGTTGTTGCCGTTGTTGCCGTTGCCGCTGCGGTTGTTGCCGTGGTTGCCGTTGCCGCATCCGTTGTTGCCGTTGCCGCTGCCGTTGTTGCCGTTGCCGTTGCCGCTGTTGCCGTTGCCGTTGTTGCCGTTGCCGCTGTCGCGCTGCCGTTGTTGCCGTTGCCGCATCCGTTGTTGCCGTTGCCACTGCCGTTGTTGCCGTTGCCGTTGTTGCCGCTGTCGCCGCTGCCGTTGTTGCCGTTGTTGCCGTTGCCGCTGTCGTTGTTGCCGTTGCCGCTGCCGTTGTTGCCGTTGCCGCTGCCGTTGTTACCGTTGCCGCTGCAAGTTGTTGCCGTTGTTGCCGTTGCCGCTGCCGTTGTTCCCGTTGCCGTTGCCGCTGTTGCCGCTGCCGTTGTTGCCGTTGCCGTAGTTGCCGTTGCTGCTGCCGTTGTTGGCGTTGCCACTGCCGTTGTTGCCGTTGCCGCGGTTGCCGCTTACGTTGCCGTTGCCGTTGTTGCCGTTGCCGTACCGTTGTTGCCGTTGCCGCTGCCGTTGTTGCCGTTGCCGTTGCCGCGGTTGCCACTTACGTTGCCATTGCCGTTGTTGCCGTTGCCGCTGTCGCCGCTGCCGTTGCTGCCGTTGCCTCTGCCGTTGTTGCCGTTGTTGCCGTTGCCGCTGCCGTTGTTGCCGTTGTTCCCGTTGCCGCTGCCGTTGTTGCCGTGGTTGCCGTTGCCGCATCCTTGTTGCCGTTGCCGCTGCCGTTGTTGCCGTTGCCGTTGCCGCTTAAGCCGCTGTTGCCGTTGCCGATTTTGCCGTTGCCGCTGTCGCCGCTGCCGTTGTTGCCGTTGCCGCATCCGTTGTTGCCGTTGCCACTGCCGTTGTTGCCGTTGCCGTTGTTGCCGCTGTCGCCGCTGCCGTTGTTGCCGTTGTTGCCGTTGCCGGTGCTGTTGTTGCCGTTGCCGCTGCCGTTGTTGCCGTGGCCGCTGCCGTTGTTGCCTCTGCCGCTGCAAGTTGTTGCCGTTGTTGCCGTTGCCGCATCCGTTGTTGCCGTTGCCACTGCCGTTGTTGCCGTTGCCGTTGTTGCCGCTGTCGCCGCTGCCGTTGTTGCCGTTGTTGCCGTTGCCGCTGCCGTTGTTGCCGTTGCCGCTGCCGTTGTTGCCGTTGCCGTTGCCTTTGTTGCCGTTGCCGCTGTCGCCGCTGCCGTTGTTGGCGTTGCCGCATCCGTTGTTGCCGTTGCCGCTGCCGTTGTTGCCGATGCCGCTGTTGCCGCTGTAGCCGCTGCCGTTGTTGCCGTTGCCGCATCCGTTGTTGCCGTTGCCGCTGCCGTTGTTGCCGTTGTTGTCGTTGCCGTGGTTGCCGTTGCCGTTGATGCAGTTGCCGCTGTTGCCGCCGCCGCTGCCGCTGCTGCTGTCGCCGCTGCCGTTGTTGCCGTTGCCGCTGTTGCCGCTGCCCTTGTTGCCGTTGCCGCTGCCCTTGTTGCCGTTCCCGTTGCCGCTCTTTCCGCTTACGTTGCCGTTGCCGTTGTATCCGTTGCCGCTTTGGCCGCTGCCGTTGTTGCCGTTGCCGTTGCCGTTGTTGCCGTTGTTGCCATTGTTGCCGTTCTTACCGTTGTTGCCGTTGCCGTAGTTCTTGTTGCCGCTGTCATTGTTGCCGTTACCGCTGCCGTTGTTGCCGTTGTTGCCATTGTTGCCGTTGTTGTCGTTGCCGTGGTTGCCGTTGCCGTTGATGCCGTTGCCGCTGCCGCTGTTGGCGCCTACGTTGCCGTTGCCGTTGTTGCCCTTGCCGCTATCGCCGCTGCCGTTGTTGCCGTTGCCGTTGTTGCCGTTGCCGCTGCCATTGTTTCCGTTGACGCTGCCGTTGTTACCGTTGTTGCCATTGTTGCCGTGCTTACCGTTGTTGCCGTTGTCGCTGCCGTTGTTGCCGTTGCCGTTGCCGCTGTTGCCGCTGCCGTTTTTGCCGTTGCCGTTGTTGCCGTTGCCGCTGCCGTTGTTGCCGTTGCCGTTGTTGCCGTTGCCACTGCCATTGTTGCCGTTGTTACCGTTGTTGCCGTTGCCGTTGTTGCCGTTGCCGTATTTGCCGGTGCCGCTGCCATTTTTGCCGTTGCCGCTGCCATTGTTGCCGTTGTTACCGGTGTTGCCGTTGTTTTCGTTGCCGTGGTTGCCGTTGCCGTTGATGCCGTTGCCGCTGTTGCCGTTGCCGTATTTGCCGGTGCCGCTGCCATTTTTGCCGTTGCCGCTGCCGTTGTTGCCGTTGTTACCGGTGTTGCCGTTGTTGTCGTTGCCGTGGTTGCCGTTGCCGTTGATGCCGTTGCCGCTGTTGCCCCCGCCGCTGCCGCTGCTGCTGTCGCCGCTGCCGTTGTTGCCGTTGCCGCTGCCGTTCTTGCCCTTTTCGCTGCCGTAGTTGCCGTTGTTGCCGTTGCCGTTGTTGCCGCTGCCGTTGTTGCCGTTGCCGCTGCCGTTGTTGCCGTTGCCGTTGCCGCGGTTGCCGCTTACGTTGCCGTTGCCGTTGTTCGCGTTGCCGCCGTCGCCGGTGCCGTTGTTGCCGTTGCCGCTGCCGTTGTTGCCGTTGTTGCCGTTGCCGCTGCCGTTGTTGCCGTGGTTACCGTTGCCGCATCCGTTGTTGCCGTTGCCGCTGCCGTTGTTGCCGTTGCCGTTGCCGTTGCCGCTGTTGCCGCTGTTGCCGTTGCCGTTGTTGCCGTTTCCGCTGTCGCCGCTGCCGTTGTTGCCGTTGCCGTAGTTGCCGTTGCCGCTGTTGCCGCTGCCGTTGTTGCCGTTGCCGCTGCCGTTGTTGCCGTTGCCGTTGTTGTGGTTGCCGCTTACGTTGCCGTTGCCGTTGTTGCCGTTGCCGCTGTCGCCGCTGCCGTTGTTGCCGTTGCCGCTTCCGTTGTTGCCGTTGCCACTGCCGTTGTTGCCGTTGCCGTTGTTGCCGCTGTCGCCGCTGCCGTTGTTGCCGTTGTTGCCGTTGCCGCTGTCGTTGTTGCCGTTGCCGCTGCCGTTGTTGCCGTTGCCGCTGCCGCTGCCGTTGTTGCCGTTGCCGCTGCCGTTGTTACCGTTGCCGCTGCAAGTTGTTGCCGTTGTTGCCGTTGACGCATCCATTGTTGCCGTTGCCGCTGCCGTTGTTCCCGTTGCCGCTGTTGCCGCTGTTGCCGCTGCCGTTGTTGCCGTTGCCGTTGCCGTAGTTGCCGTTGCAACTGCCGTTGTTGCCGTTGCCGCTGCCGTTGTTGCCGTTGCCGTTGCCGCGGTTGCCGCTTACGTTGCCGTTGCCGTTGTTGCCGTTGCCGCTGTCGCCGCTGCCGTTGTTACCGTTGCCGCTGCCGTTGTTGCCGTTGTTGCCGTTGCCGCTGCCGTTGTTGCCGTTGTTGCCATTGTTGCCGTTCTTACCGTTGTTGCCGTTGCCGTAGTTCTTGTTGCCGCTGTCATTGTTGCCGTTACCGCTGCCGTTGTTGCCGTTGTTACCGTTGTTGCCATTGTTGCCGTTGTTGTCGTTGCCGTGGTTGCCGTTGCCGTTGATGCCGTTGCCGCTGCCGCTGTTGGCGCCTACGTTGCCGTTGCCGTTGTTGCCCTTGCCGCTATCGCCGCTGCCGTTGTTGCCGTTGCCGTTGTTGCCGTTGCCGCTGCCATTGTTTCCGTTGACGCTTCCGTTGTTACCGTCGTTGCCATTGTTGCCGTGCTTACCGTTGTTGCCGTTGCCGCTGCCGTTGTTGCCGTTGCCGCTGTTGCCGCTGCCGTTTTTGCCGTTGCCGTTGTTGCCGTTGCCGCTGCCGTTGTTGCCGTTGCCGTTGTTGCCGTTGCCACTGCCATTGTTGCCGTTGTTACCGTAGTTGCCGTTGCCGTTGTTGCCGTTGCCGTATTTGCCGGTGCCGCTGCCATTTTTGCCGTTGCCGCTGCCGTTGTTGCCGTTGTTACCGGTGTTGCCGTTGTTTTCGTTGCCGTGGTTGCCGTTGCCGTTGATGCCGTTGCCGCTGTTGCCGTTGCCGTATTTGCCGGTGCCGCTGCCATTTTTGCCGTTGCCGCTGCCGTTGTTGCCGTTGTTACCGGTGTTGCCGTTGTTGTCGTTGCCGTGGTTGCCGTTGCCGTTGATGCCGTTGCCGCTGTTGCCGCCGCCGCTGCCGCTGCTGCTGTCGCCGCTGCCGTTGCCGTTGCCGCTGCCGTTCTTGCCCTTTCCGCTGCCGTAGTTGCCGTTGTTGCCGTTGCCGTTGTTGCCGCTGCCGTTGTTGCCGTTGCCGCTGCCGTTGTTGCCGTTGCCGTTGCCGCGGTTGCCGCTTACGTTGCCGTTGCCGTTGTTGGCGTTGCCGCCGTCGCCGGTGCCGTTGTTGCCGTTGCCGCTGCCGTTGTTGCCGTTGTTGCCGTTGCCGCTGCCGTTGTTGCCGTGGTTCCCGTTGCCGCATCCGTTGTTGCCGTTGCCGCTGCCGTTGTTGCCGTTGCCGCTGTTGCCGCTGTTGCCGTTGCCGTTGTTGCCGTTTCCGCTGTCGCCGCTGCCGTTGTTGCCGTTGCCGTAGTTGCCGTTGCCGCTGTTGCCGCTGCCGTTGTTGCCCTTGCCGCTGCCGTTGTTGCCGTTGCCGTTGTCGTGGTTGCCGCTTACGTTGCCGTTGCCGTTGTTGCCGTTGCCGCTGTCGCCGCTGCCGTTGTTGCCGTTGCCGCTTCCGTTGTTGCCGTTGCCACTGCCGTTGTTGCCGTTGCCGTTGTTGCCGCTGTCGCCGCTGCCGTTGTTGCCGTTGTTGCCGTTGCCGCTGTCGTTGTTGCCGTTGCCGCTGCCGTTGTTGCCGTTGCCGCTGCCGCTGCCGTTGTTGCCGTTGCCGCTGCCGTTGTTACCGTTGCCGCTGCAAGTTGTTGCCGTTGTTGCCGTTGACGCATCCATTGTTGCCGTTGCCGCTGCCGTTGTTCCCGTTGCCGCTGTTGCCGCTGTTGCCGTTGCCGTTGTTGCCGTTGCCGTTGCCGTAGTTGCCGTTGCAACTGCCGTTGTTGCCGTTGCCACTGCCGTTGTTGCCGTTGCCGTTGCCGCGGTTGCCGCTTACGTTGCCGTTGCCGTTGTTGCCGTTGCCGCTGTCGCCGCTGCCGTTGTTGCCGTTGCCGCTGCCGTTGTTGCCGTTGTTGCCGTTGCCGCTGCCGTTGTTGCCGTTGCCGTTGCCGCGGTTGCCGCTTACGTTGCCGTTGCCGTTGTTGCCGTTGCCGCTGTCGCCGCTGCCGTTGTTGCCGTTGTTGCCGTTGTTGCCGTTGCCGCTGCCGTTGTTGCCGTTGTTCCCGTTGCCGCTGCCGTTGTTGCCGTGGTTGCCGTTGCCGCATCCATGTTGCCGGTGCCGCTGTCGTTGTTGCCGTTGCCGCTTAAGCCGCTGTTGCCGTTGCCGATGTTGCCGTTGCCGCTGTCGCCGCTGCCGTTGTTGCCGTTGCCGCATCCGTTGTTGCCGTTGCCACTGCCGTTGTTGCCGTTGCCGTTGCCGTTGTTGCCGCTGTCGCCGCTGTCGTTGTTGCCGTTGTTGCCGTTGCCGGTGCTGTTGTTGCCGATACCGCTGCCGTTGTTGCCGTTGCCGCTGCCGTTGTTGCCGTTGCCGCTGCAAGTTGTTGCCGTTGCCGCTGCCGTTGTTCCCGTTGCCGTTGCCGCTGTTGCCGCTGTTGCCGCTGTTGCCGCTGCCGTTGCTGCCGTTGCCCTTACCGTAGTTGCCGTTGCCGCTGCCGTTGTTGCCGTTGCCGCTGCCGTTGTTGCCGTTGCCGCTGTCGCCGCTGCCGTTGTTGCCGTTGCCGCATCCGTTGTTGCCGTTGCCGCTGCCGTTGTTGCCGTTGCCGCTGTTGCCGCTGTTGCCGCTGCCGTTGTTGCCGTTGCCGCATCCGTTGTTGCCGTTGCCGCTGCCGTTGTTGCCGTTGCCGTTGTTGCCATTGTTGCCGTTGTTGTCGTTGCCGTGGTGTCCGTTGCCGTTGATGCCGTTGCCGCTGTTGCCGCCGCCGCTGCCGCTGCTACTGTCGCCGCTGCCGTTTTTGCCGTTGTTTCCGTTGCCGCTGCCATTGTTGCCCTTTCCGCTGCCGTAGTTGTCGTTGTTGCCGTTGCCGCTGTTGCCGCTGCCGTTGTTGCCGTTGCCGCTGCCCTTGTTGCCGTTCCCGTTGCCGCTGTTTCCGCTTACGTTGCCGTTGCCGTTATATCCGTGTCCGCTGTGGCCGCTGCCGTTGTTGCCGTTGCCGTTGTTGCCATTGTTGCCATTCTTACCGTTGTTGCCGTTGCCGTAGTTCTTGTAGCCGCTGCCATTGTTGCCGTTACCGCTGCCGTTGTTGCCGTTGTTACCGTTGTTGCCATTGTTGCCGTTGTTGTCGTTGCCGTGGTTGCCGTTGCCGTTGATGCCGTTGCCGCTGCCGCTGTTGCCGCTTACGTTGGCGTTGCCGTTGTTGCCGTTGCCGCTGCCATTGTTTCCGTTCACGCTGCCGTTGTTACCGTTGTTGCCATTGTTGCCGTGCTTACCGTTGTTGCCGTTGACGCTGCCGTTATTGCTGTTGCCGTTGTTGCCGTTGCCGCTGTCGCCGCTGCCGTTGTTGCCGTTTCCGCATCCGTTGTTGCCGTTGCCGCTGCCGTTGTTGCCGTTGCCGTTGCCGATGTTGCCGCTGCCGTTTTTGCCGTTGCCGTTGTAGCCGTTGCCGCTGCCGTTGTTGCCGTTGCCGTTGTTGCCGTTGCCACTGCCATTGTTGCCGTTGTTACCGTTGTTGCCATTGTTGCCGTTGTTACCGTTGTTGCCGTTGCCGTTGTTGCCGTTGCCGTATTTGCCGTTGCCGCTGCCATTTTTGCCGTTGCCGCTGCCGTTGTTACCGGTGTTGCTATTGTTGCCGTAGTTGTCGTTGCCGTGGTTGCCGTTGCCGTTGATGCCGTTGCCGCTGTTGCCGCCGCCGCTGCCGCTGCTGCTGTCGCCGCTACCGTTGTTGCCGTTGCCGCTGCCGTTGTTGCCCTTTCCGCTGCCGTAGTTGCCGTTGTTGCCGTTGCCGCTGTTGCCGCTGCCGTTGTTGCCGTTGCCGCTGCCGTTGTTGCCGTTGCCGTTGCCGCGGTTACCGCTTACGTTGCCGTTGCCGTTGTTGCCGTTGCCACTGTCGCCGCTGCCGTTGTTGCCGTTGCCGCTGCCGTTGTTGCCGTTGTTGCCGTTGCCGCTGCCGTTGTTCCCGTGGTTACCGTTGCCGCATCCGTTGTTGCCGTTGCCGCTGCCGTTGTTGCCGTTGCCGTTGCCGCTGTTGCCGCTGTTGCCGTTGCCGTTGTTGCCGTTGTCGCTGTCGCCGCTGCCGTTGTTGCCGTTGCCGTTGCCGCTTAAGCCGCTGTTGCCGTTGCCGATGTTGCCGTTGCCGCTGTCGCCGCTGCCGTTGTTGCCGTTGCCGCATCCGTTGTTGCCGTTGCCACTGCCGTTGTTGCCGTTGCCGTTGCCGTTGTTGCCGCTGTCGCCGCTGCCGTTGTTGCCGTTGTTGCCGTTGCCGGTGCTGTTGTTGCCGTTGCCGCTGCCGTTGTTGCCGTTGCCGCTGCCGTTGTTGCCGTTGCCGCTGCAAGTTGTTGCCGTTGCCGCTGCCGTTGTTCCCGTTGCCGTTGCCGTTGTTGCCGCTGTTGCCGCTGCCGTTGTTGCCGTTGCCCTTGCCGTAGTTGCCGTTGCCGCTGCCGTTGTTGCCGTTGCCGCTGCCGTTGTTGCCGTTGCCGCTGTCGCCGCTGCCGTTGTATCCGTTGCCGCATCCGTTGTTGCCGTTGTCGCTGCCGTTGTTGCCGTTGCCGCTGTTGCCGCTGTTGCCGCTGCCGTTGTTGCCGTTGCCGCATCCCATGTTGCCGTTGCCGCTGCCGTTGTTGCCGTTGCCGTTGTTGCCATTGTTGCCGTTGTTGTCGTTGCCGTGGTGTCCGTTGCCGTTGATGCCGTTGCCGCTGTTGCCGCCGCCGCTGCCGCTGCTGCTGTCGCCGCTGCCGTTGTTGCCGTTGTTTCCGTTGCCGCTGCCATTGTTGCCCTTTCCGCTGCCGTAGTTGCCGTTGTAGCCGTTGCCGCTGTTGCCGCTGCCGTTGTTGCCGTTGCCGCTGCCCTTGTTGCCGTTCCCGTTGCCGCTGTTTCCGCTTACGTTACCGTTGCCGTTGTATCCGTTGCCGCTGTGGCCGCTGCCGTTGTTGCCGTTGCCGTTGCCGCTGTTGCCGCTGTAGCCGCTGCCGTTGTTGCCGTTGCCGCATCCGTTGTTGCCGTTGCCGCTGCCGTTGTTGCCGTTGCCGTTGTTGCCATTGTTGCCGTTGTTGTCGTTGCCGAGGTTGCCGTTGCCATTGATGCCGTTGCCGTTGCCGCTGTCGCCGCTGCCGTTGTTGCCGTTGCCGCATCCGTTGTTGCCGCATCCACTGCCGTTGTTGCCGTTGCCGTTGTTGCCGCATCCACTGCCGTTGTTGCCGTTGCCGTTGTCGCCGCTGTCGCCGCTGCCGTTATTGCCGTTGTTGCCGTTGCCGCTGCCGTTGTTGCCGTTGCCGTTGCCTTTGTTGCCGTTGCCGCTGTTGCCGCTGCCGTTGTGCCGTTGCCGCATCCGTTGTTGCCGTTGCCGCTGCCGTTGTTGCCGTTGCCGCTGTTGCCGCTGTAGCCGCTGCCGTTGTTGCCGTTGCCGCATCCGTTGTTGCCGTTGCCGCTGCCGTTGTTGCCGTTGCCGTTGTTGCCATTGTTGCCGTTGTTGTCGTTGCCGTGGTTGCCGTTGCCGTTGATGCAGTTGCCGCTGTTGCCGCCGCCGCTGCCGCTGCTGCTGTCGCCGCTGCCGTTGTTGCCGTTGCCGCTGTTGCCGCTGCCGTTGTTGCCGTTGCCGCTGCCCTTGTTGCCATTCCCGTTGCCGCTCTTTCCGCTTACGTTGCCGTTGCCGTTGTATCCGTTGCCGCTGTGGCCGCTGCCGTTGTTGCCGTTGCCGTTGCCGTTGTTGCCGTTGTTGCCATTGTTGCCGTTCTTACCGTTGTTGCCGTTGCCGTAGTTCTTGTTGCCGCTGTCATTGTTGCCGTTACCGCTGCCGTTGTTGCCGTTGTTACCGTTGTTGCCATTGTTGCCGTTGTTGTCGTTGCCGTGGTTGCCGTTGCCGTTGATGCCGTTGCCGCTGCCGCTGTTGGCGCTTACGTTGCCGTTGCCGTTGTTGCCCTTGCCGCTATCGCCGCTGCCGTTGTTGCCGTTGCCGTTGTTGCCGTTGCCGCTGCCATTGTTTCCGTTGACGCTGCCGTTGTTACCGTTGTTGCCATTGTTGCCGTGCTTACCGTTGTTGCCGTTGCCGCTGCCGTTGTTGCCGTTGCCGTTGCCGCTGTTGCCGCTGCCGTTTTTGCCGTTGGCGTTGTTGCCGTTGCCGCTGCCGTTGTTGCCGTTGCCGTTGCCGTTGTTGCCGTTGCCACTGCCATTGTTGCCGTTGTTACCGTTGTTGCCGTTGCCGTTGTTGCCGTGGCCGTATTTGCCGTTGCCGCTGCCATTTTTGCCGTTGCCGCTGCCGTTGTTGCCGTTGTTACCGGTGTTGCCGTTGTTGTCGTTGCCGTGGTTGCCGTTGCCGTTGTTGCCGCCGCCGCTGCCGCTGCTGCTGTCGCCGCTGCCGTTGTTGCCGTTGCCGCTGCCGTTGTTGCCCTTTCCGCTGCCGTAGTTGCCGTTGTTGCCGTTGCCGTTGTTGCCGCTGCCGTTGTTGCCGTTGCCGCTGTCGTTGTTGCCGTTGCCGTTGCCGCGGTTGCCGCTTACGTTGCCGTTGTTGGCGTTGCCGCCGTCGCCGCTGCCGTTGTTGCCGTTGCCGCTGCCGTTGTTGCCGTTGTTGCCGTTGCCGCTGCCGTTGTTGCCGTGGTTACCGTTGCCGCATCCGTTGTTGCCGTTGCCGCTGCCGTTGTTGCCGTTGCCGCTGCCGTTGCCGCTGTTGCCGCTGTTGCCGTCTCCGTTGTTGCCGTTGCCGCTGCCGCCGCTGCCGTTGTTGCCGTTGCCGTAGTTGCCGAAGCCGCTGTTGCCGCTGCCGTTGTTGCCGTTGCCGCTGCCGTTGTTGCCGTTTCCGTTGTCGTGGTTGCCGCTTACGTTGCCGTTGCCGTTGTTGCCGTTGCCGCTGTCGCCGCTGCCGTTGTTGCCGTTGCCGCTTCCGTTGTTGCCGTTACCACTGCCGTTGTTGCCGTTGCCGTTGTTGCCGCTGTCGCCGCTGCCGTTGTTGCCGTTGTTGCCGTTGCCGCTGTCGTTGTTGCCGTTGCCGCTGCCGTTGTTGCCGTTGCCGCTGCCGCTGCCGTTGTTGCCGTTGCCGCTGCCGTTGTTACCGTTGCCGCTGCAAGTTGTTGCCGTTGTTGCCGTTGACGCATCCATTGTTGCCGTTGCCGCTGCCGTTGTTCCCGTTGCCGCTGTTGCCGCTTACGCTGTTGCCGTTGCCGTAGTTGCCGTTGCTGCTGCCGTTGTTGCCGTTGCCGCTGCCGTTGTTGCCGTTGCCGTTGCCGCGGTTACCGCTTACGTTGCCGTTGCCGTTGTTGCTGTTGCCGCTGTCGCCGCTGCCGTTGTTGCCGTTGCCGCTGCCGTTGTTGCCGTTGTTGCCGTTGCCGCTGCCGTTGTTGCCTTTGCCGCGGTTGCCGCTTACGTTGCCGTTGCCGTTGTTGCCGTTGCCGCTGTCGCCGCTGCCGTTGTTGCCGTTGTTGCCGTTGTTGCCGTTGTTGCCGTTGCCGCTGCCGTTGTTGCCGTTGTTCCCGTTGCCGCTGCCGTTGTTGCCGTGGTTGCCGTTGCCGCATCCATGTTGCCGTTGCCGCTGTCGTTGTTGCCGTTGCCGCTTAAGCCGCTGTTGCCGTTGCCGATGTTGCCGTTGCCGCTGTCGCCGCTGCCGTTGTTGCCGTTGCCGCATCCGTTGTTGCCGTTGCCACTGCCGTTGTTGCCGTTGCCGTTGTTGCCGCTGTCGCCGCTGCCGTTGTTGCCGTTGTTGCCGTTGCCGGTGCCGGTGCTGTTGTTCCCGTTGCCGCTGCCGTTGTTGCCGTTGCCTCTGCCGTTGTTGCCGTTGCCGCTGCAAGTTGTTGCCGTTGCCGCTGCCGTTGTTCCCGTTGCCGTTGCCGCTGTTGCCGCTGTTGCCGCTGCGGTTGTTGCCGTTGCCCTTGCCGTAGTTGCCGTTGCCGCTGCCGTTGTTGCCGTTGCCGCTGCCGTTGTTGCCGTTGCCGCTGTCGCCGCTGCCGTTGTTGCCGTTGCCGCATCCGTTGTTGCCGTTGCCGCTGCCATTGTTGCCGTTGCCGCTGTTCCCGCTGTTGCCGCTGCCGTTGTTGCCGTTGCCGCATCCGTTGTTGCCGTTGCCGCTGCCGTTGTTGCCGTTGCCGTTGTTGCCATTGTTGCCGTTGTTGTCGTTGCCGTGGTGTCCGTTGCCGTTGATGCCGTTGCCGCTGTTGCCGCCGCCGCTGCCGCTGCTGCTGTCGCCGCTGCCGTTGTTGCCGTTGTTTCCGTTGCCGCTGCCATTGTTGCCCTTTCCGCTGCCGTAGTTGCCGTTGTTGCCGTTGCCGCTGTTGCCGCTGCCGTTGTTGCCGTTGCCGCTGCCCTTTTTGCCGTTCCCGTTGCCGCTGTTTCCGCTTACGTTGCCGTTGCCGTTGTATCCGTGTCCGCTGTGGCCGCTGCCGTTGTTGCCGTTGCCGTTGTTGCCATTGTTGCCGTTCTTACCGTTGTTGCCGTTGCCGTAGTTCTTGTTGCCGCTGCCATTGTTGCCGTTACCGCTGCCGTTGTTGCCGTTGTTACCGTTGTTGCCATTGTTGCCGTTGTTGTCGTTGCCGTGGTTGCCGTTGCCGTTGATGCCGTTGCCGCTGCGGCTGTTGCCGCTTACGTTGGCGTTGCCGTTGTTGTCGTTGCCGCTGCCATTGTTTCCGTTGACGCTGCCGTTGTTACCGTTGTTGCCATTGTTGCCGTGCTTACCGTTGTTGCCGTTGACGCTGCCGTTATTGCTGTTGCCGTTGCCGCTGTCGCCGCTGCCGTTGTTGCCGTTTCCGCATCCGTTGTTGCCGTTGCCGCTGCCGTTGTTGCCGTTGCCGTTGCCGATGTTGCCGCTGCCGTTTTTGCCGTTGCCGTTGTAGCCGTTGCCGCTGCCGTTGTTGCCGTTGCCGTTGTTGCCGTTGCCACTGCCATTGTTGCCGTTGTTACCGTTGTTGCCATTGTTGCCGTTGTTACCGTTGTTGCCGTTGCCGTTGTTGCCGTTGCCGTATTTGCCGTTGCCGCTGCCATTTTTGCCGGTGCCGCTGCCGTTGTTGCCGTTGTTACCGGTGTTGCTATTGTTGCCGTAGTTGTCGTTGCCGTGGTTGCCGTTGCCGTTGATGCCATTGCCGCTGTTGCCGCCGCCGCTGCCGCTGCTGCTGTCGCCGCTACCGTTGTTGCCGTTGCCGCTGCCGATGTTGCCCTTTCCGCTGCCGTAGTTGCCGTTGTTGCCGTTGCCGCTGTTGCCGCTGCCGTTGTTGCCGTTGCCGCTGCCGTTGTTGCCGTTGCCGTTGCCGCGGTTACCGCTTACGTTGCCGTTGCCGTTGTTGCCGTTGCCACTGTCGCCGCTGCCGTTGTTGCCGTTGCCGCTGCCCTTGTTGCCGTTGTTGCCGTTGCCGCTGCCGTTGTTCCCGTGGTTACCGTTGCCGCATCCGTTGTTGCCGTTGCCGCTGCCGTTGCCGCTGCCGTTGTTGCCGTTGCCGTTGCCGATGTTGCCGCTGCCGTTTTTGCCGTTGCCGTTGTAGCCGTTGCCGCTGCCGTTGTTGCCGTTGCCGTTGTTGCCGTTGCCACTGCCATTGTTGCCGTTGTTACCGTTGTTGCCATTGTTGCCGTTGTTACCGTTGTTGCCGTTGCCGTTGTTGCCGTTGCCGTATTTGCCGTTGCCGCTGCCATTTTTGCCGGTGCCGCTGCCGTTGTTGCCGTTGTTACCGGTGTTGCTATTGTTGCCGTAGTTGTCGTTGCCGTGGTTGCCGTTGCCGTTGATGCCGTTGCCGCTGTTGCCGCCGCCGCTGCCGCTGCTGCTGTCGCCGCTACCGTTGTTGCCGTTGCCGCTGCCGATGTTGCCCTTTCCGCTGCCGTAGTTGCCGTTGTTGCCGTTGCCGCTGTTGCCGCTGCCGTTGTTGCCGTTGCCGCTGCCGTTGTTGCCGTTTCCGTTGCCGCGGTTACCGCTTACGTTGCCGTTGCCGTTGTTGCCGTTGCCACTGTCGCCGCTGCCGTTGTTGCCGTTGCCGCTGCCCTTGTTGCCGTTGTTGCCGTTGCCGCTGCCGTTGTTCCCGTGGTTACCGTTGCCGCATCCGTTGTTGCCGTTGCCGCTGCCGTTGTTGCCGTTGCCGTTGCCGCTGTTGCCGCTGTTGCCGTTGCCGTTGTTGCCGTTGTCGCTGTCGCCGCTGCCGTTGTTGCCGTTGCCGCATCCGTTGTTGCCGCATCCACTGCCGTTGTTGCCGTTGCCGTTGTTGCCCCTTTCGCCGCTGCCGTTGTTGCCGTTGTTGCCGTTGCCGCTGCCGTTGTTGCCGTTGCCGCTGCCGTTGTTGCCGTTGCCGCTGCCGTTGTTGCCGTTGCCGCTGCAAGTTGTTGCCGTTGTTGCCGTTGCCGCATCCGTTGTTGCTGTTGCCGCTGCCGTTGTTCCCGTTGCCGTTGCCGCTTTTGCCGCTGTTGCCGCTGCCGTTGTTGCCGTTGCCGTTGCCGTAGTTGCCGTTGCCGCTGTTGCCGCTGCCGTTGTTGCCGTTGCCGCTCTCGTTGTTGCCGTTGCCGTTGCCGCGGTTGCCGCTTACGTTGCCGTTGTTGCCGTTGCCATTGTCGCCGCTGCCGTTGTTGCCGTTGCCGCTGCCATTGTTGCCGTTGCCGCTGCCGTTGTTTCCGTTGTTGCCGTTGCCGCTGCCGTTGTTGCCGTTGTTGCCGTTGCCACTGCCGTTGTTGCCGTTGTTGCCGTTGCCGCGTCCGTTGTTGCCGTTGCCGCTGCCGTTGTTGCCGTTGCCGCTGTTGCCGCTGTCGCCGCTGCCGTTGTTGCCGTTGCCGCATACGTTGTTGCCGTTGCCGCTGCCGTTGTTGCCGTTGCCGGTGTTGCCGCTGTTGCAGCTGCCGTTGTTGCCGTTGCCGTTGCCGTATTTGCCGTTGCCCCTGTCGCCGCTGCCGTTGTTGCCGTTGCCGCATCCGTTCTTGCCATTGCCGCTGCCGTTGCTGCCGTTGCCGTTGCCGGTGTTGCCGCTGCCGTTTTTGCCGTTGCCGGTGTTGCCGTTGCCCCTGTTGCCCCTGCCGTTGTTGCCGTTGCCGTTGTTGCCGTTGCCGCTGCCATTGTTACCGTTGTTGGCATTGTTGCCGTTCTTACCGTTGTTGCCGTTGCCGTTGTTGCCGTTGCCGTATTTGCCGTTGCCGCTGCCATTGTTGCCGTTGCCGCTGCCGTTGTTGCCGTTGTTACCGTTGTTGCCATTGTTGCCGTTGTTGTCGTTGCCGTGGTTCCAATTGCCGTTGATGCCGTTGCCGCTGTTGCCGCCACCGCTGCCGCTGCTGCTGTCGCCGCTGCCGTTGTTGCCGTTGTTGCCGTTGCCGCTGCCGTTGTTGCCCTTTCCGCTGCCGTAGTTGCCGTTGTTTCCGTTGCCGCTGATGCCGCTGTCGTTTTTGCCGTTGCCGCTGCCGTTGTTGCCGTTGCCGTTGCCGCTGTTGCCGCTTACTTTGCCGTTGCCGTTGTTGCCGTTGCCGCTGTCGCCTTTGCCGTTGTTGCCGTTGCCGTTCTTGCCGTTGCCGCTGCCATTGTTGCCGATGACGCTGCCATTGTTACCGTTGATGCCATAGTTGCCGTTCTTAACGTTGTTACCGTTGCGGTTGCCGTTGTTGCCGTTGCTGTAGTTGCCGTTGACGCTGCCGCTGTTGCCGTTGCCGATGTTGCCGTTGCCGCTGTCGCCGCTGCCGTTGTTGCCGTTGCCGCATCCGTTGTTGCCGTTGCCACTGCCGTTGTTGCCGTTGCCGTTGCCGTTGTTGCCGCTGTCGCCGCTGCCGTTGTTGCCGTTGTTGCCGTTGCCGGTGCCGGTGCAGTTGTTGCCGTTGCCGCTGCCGTTGTTGCCGTTGCCTCTGCCGTTGTTGCCGTTGCCGCTGCAAGTTGTTGCCGTTGCCGCTGCCGTTGTTCCCGTTGCCGTTGCCGCTGTTGCCGCTGTTGCCGCTGCCGTTGTTGCCGTTGCCCTTGCCGTAGTTGCCGTTGCCGCTGCCGTTGTTGCCGTTGCCGCTGCCGTTGTTGCCGTTGCCGCTGTCGCCGCTCCCGTTGTTGCCGTTGCCGCATCCGTTGTTGCCGTTGCCGCTGCCGTTGTTGCCGTTGCCGCTGTTCCCGCTGTTGCCGCTGCCGTTGTTGCCGTTGCCGCATCCGTTGTTGCCGTTGCCGCTGCCGTTGTTGCCGTTGCCGTTGTTGCCATTGTTGCCGTTGTTGTCGTTGCCGTGGTGTCCGTTGCCGTTGATGCCGTTGCCGCTGTTGCCGCCGCCGCTGCCGCTGCTGCTGTCGCCGCTGCCGTTGTTGCCGTTGTTTCCGTTGCCGCTGCCATTGTTGCCCTTTCCGCTGCCGTAGTTGCCGTTGTTGCCGTTGCCGCTGTTGCCGCTGCCGTTGTTGCCGTTGCCGCTGCCCTTGTTGCCGTTCCCGTTGCCGCTGTTTCCGCTTACGTTGCCGTTGCCGTTGTATCCGTGTCCGCTGTGGCCGCTGCCGTTGTTGCCGTTGCCGTTGTTGCCATTGTTGCCGTTCTTACCGTTGTTGCCGTTGCCGTAGTTCTTGTTGCCGCTGCCATTGTTGCCGTTACCGCTGCCGTTGTTGCCGTTGTTACCGTTGTTGCCATTGTTGCCGTTGTTGTCGTTGCCGTGGTTGCCGTTGCCGTTGATGCCGTTGCCGCTGCGGCTGTTGCCGCTTACGTTGGCGTTGCCGTTGTTGCCGTTGCCGCTGCCATTGTTTCCGTTGACGCTGCCGTTGTTACCGTTGTTGCCATTGTTGCCGTGCTTACCGTTGTTGCCGTTGACGCTGCCGTTATTGCTGTTGCCGTTGCCGCTGTCGCCGCTGCCGTTGTTGCCGTTGATGTTGTTGCCGTTGCCGCTGTTGCCGCTGCCGTTGTTGCCGTTGCCGCTGCCGTTGTTGCCGTTGCCGCTGCCGTTTTTACTGTTGCCGTTGCTGCTGCTGTTGTTGCCGTTGCCGTTGCCGCTGTCGCCGCTGCCGTTGTTGCCGTTGCCGCTGTTGCCGTTGTTGCCTTTGCCGCTGCCATTTTTGCCGTTGACGCTGCCGTTGTTGCCATTGTTGCCATTGTTGCCGTTCTTACCGTTGTTGCCATTACCGTTGCCGTTGTTGCCGTTTCCGTAGTTGCCGTTGCCGCTGCCATTGTTGCCGTTGCCGCTGCCGTTGTTGCCGTTGTTACCGCTGTTGCCATTGTTGCCGTTGTTGCCGTTTCCGCTGTTGCCGCTGCCGTTGTTGCCGTTGCCGCTGCCGTTGTTGCCGTTGTTGCCGTTGCCGCTGCCGTTGCTGACGTTGCCGCTGCCGTTGTTGGCGTTGCCGTTGCCTCGGTTGCCGATGCCGTTTTTGCCGTTGCCGTTGCCGTTGTTGCCGTTGCCGCAGTTGCCGCTGCCGTTGTTGCCTTTACCGTTGCTGTTGTATCCGTTGCCGCTGCCATTGTTGCCGTTGCCGCTGCCGTTGTTGCCGTTGTTGCCGATGCCGCTGCCGTTGGTGCCGTTGTTGCCGTTGCCGCTGCCGTTGTTGCCATTGTTGCCGTTGCCGCTGCCGTTGTTGCCGTTGTTGCCGATGCCGCTGCCGTTGGTGCCGTTGTTGCCGTTGCCGCTGCCGTTGTTGCCGTTGTTGCCGTTGCCGCTGCCGTAGTTGCCGTTGTTGCCGTTGCCGCATCCGTTGTTGCCCTGTCCGCTGCCGTTGTTGCCGTTGCCGCTGTTGTCGCTGTTGTCGCTTCCGCTATTGCTGTTGCCGTTGTTGCCGTTGTTACCGTTGTTGCCATTGTTGCCGTTGTTACCGTTGTTGCCGTTGCCGTTGTTGCCGTTGCCGTATTTGCCGTTGCCGCTGCCATTTTTGCCGTTGCCGCTGCCGTTGTGCCGTTGTTACCGGTGTTTCCATTGTTGCCGTTGTTGTCGTTGCCGTGGTTGCCCTTGCCGTTGATGGCGTTGCCGCTGTTGCCGCCGCCGCTGCCGCTGCTTCTGTCGCCGCTGCCGTTGTTGCTGTTGTTGCCGTTGCCGCTGCCGTTGTTGCCCTTTGCGCTGCCGTAGTTGCCGTTGTTGCCGTTGCCGCTGTTGCCGCTGCCGTTGTTGCCGTTGCCGCTGCCGTTGTTGCCGTTGCCGTTGCCGCGGTTGCCGCTTACGTTGCCATTGACGTTGTTCCCGTTGCCGTATTTGCCGTTGCCGCTGCCATTTTTGCTGTTGCCGCTGCCGTTGTTGCCGTTGTTACCGGTGTTGCCATTGTTGCCGTTGTTGTCGTTGCCGTGGTTCCAATTGCCGTTGATGCCGTTGCCGTTGTTGCCGCCACCGCTTCCGCTGCTGCTGTCGCCGCTGCCGTTGTTGCCGTTGTTGCCGTTGCCGCTGCCGTTGTTGCCCTTTCCGCTGCCGTAGTTGCCGTTGTTTCCGTTGCCGCTGATGCCGTTGCCGTTTTTGCCGTTGCCGCTGCCGTTGTTGCCGTTGCCGTTGCCGCTGTTGCCGCTTACGTTGCCGTTGCCGTTGTTGCCGTTGCCGCTGTCGCCTTTGCCGTTGTTGCCGTTGCCGTTCTTGCCGTTGCCGCTGCCATTGTTGCCGATGACGCTGCCATTGTTACCGTTGTTGCCATTGTTGCCGTTCTTACCGTTGTTACCGTTGCGGTTGCCGTTGTTGCCTTTGCTGTAGTTGCCGTTGCCGCTGCCATTGTTGCCGTTGCCGCTGCCGTTGTGGCCGTTGTTGCCGTTGCCGCTGTTGCCGCTGCTGTTGTTGCCGTTGCCGCTGCCGTTGTTGCCGTTGCCGCTGACGTTTTTGCCGTTGCCGTTGCCGATGTTGCCGTTGCTGCTGCCGTTGTTGCCGTTGCCGCTGCCGTTTTTGCCGTTGTTGCCGTTGCCGTTGTTGCCGTTGCCGTTGCCGCTGTTGCCGCTGCCGTTGTTGCCGTTGCCGCTGCCGTTGTTGCCGTTGCCGCTGCCGTTTTTACTGTTGCCGTTGCCGCTGCCGTTGTTGCCGTTGCCGTTGCCGCTCTCGCCGCTGCCGTTGTTGCCGTTGCCGCTGTTGCCGCAGCCGTTGTTGCCGTTGCCGCTGCCGTTGCTGCCGTTGCCGTTGCCGTTGTTGCCTTTGCCGCTGCCATTGTTGCCGTTGACGCTGCCGTTGTTGCCATTGTTGCCATTGTTGCCGTTCTTACCGTAGTTGCCGTTGCCGTTGTTGCCGTTGCCGTAGTTGCCGTTGCCGCTGCCATTGTTGCCGTTGCCGCTGCCGTTGTTGCCGTTTTTACCGTTGTTGCCATTGTTGCCGTTGTTGCCGTTTCCGCTGTTGCCGCTGCCGTTGTTGCCGTTGCCGCTGCCGTTCTTGCCGTTGCCGCTGCCGTTTTTGCCGTTGCCGCTGTTGCCGTTGCCCGTGTTGCCGCTGCCGTTGTTGCCGTTGCCGTTGTTCCCGTTGCCGTTGTTGCCGTTGTTGCCGTTGCCGCTGCCGTTGTTGCCGTTGTTGCCGTTGCCGCTGCCGTTGTTGCCGTTGTTGCCGCTGTCGTCGCTGCCGTTGTTGCCGTTGTTGCCGTTGCCGCTGCCGTTGCTGACGTTGCCGCTGCCGTTGTTGGCGTTGCCGTTGCCTCTGTTGCCGATGCCGTTTTTGCCGTTGCCGTTGCCGTTGTTGCCGTTGCCGCTGTTGCCGTTGCCCCTGTTGCCGCTGCCGTTGTTGCCGTTGCCGTTGTTGCCGTTGTTGCCGTTGCCGCTGCCGTTGTTGCCGTTGTTGCCGTTGCCGCTGCCGTTGTTGCCGTTGTTGCCGCTGTCGTCGCCGCCGTTCTTGCCGTTGTTGCCGTTGCCGCTGCCGTTGCTGACGTTGCCGCTGCCGTTGTTGGCGTTGCCGTTGCCTCTGTTGCCGATGCCGTTTTTGCCGTTGCCGTTGCCGTTGTTGCCGTTGCCGCAGTTGCCACTGCTGTTGTTGCCTTTGCCGTTGCTGTTGTTGCCGTTGCCGCTGCCATTGTTGCCGTTGCCGTTGTTGCCGTTGTTGTCGTTGCCGTGGTCCAATTGCCGTTGATGCCATTGCCGTTGTTGCCGCCACCGCTGCCGCTGCTGCTGTCGCCGCTGCCGTTGTTGCCGTTGTTGCCGTTGCCGCTGCCGTTGTTGCCCTTTCCGCTGCCGTAGTTGCCGTTGTTTCCGTTGCCGCTGATGCCGCTGCCGTTTTTGCCGTTGCCGCTGCCGTTGTTGCCGTTGCCGTTGCCGCTGTTGCCGCTTACGTTGCCGTTGCCGTTGTTGCCGTTGCCGTTCTTGCCGTTGCCGGTGCCGGTGCCATTGTTGCCGATGACGCTGCCATTGTTACCGTTGTTGCCATTGTTGCCGTTCTTACCGTTGTTACCGTTGCGGTTGCCGTTGTTGCCGTTGCTGTAGTTGCCGTTGCCGCTGCCGCTGCCATTGTTGCCGTTGCCGCTGCCGTTGTGGCCGTTGTTGCCGTTGCCGCTGTTGCCGCTGCCGTTGTTGCCGCTGCCGCTGCCGTTGTTGCCGATGCCGCTGCCGTTTTTGCCGTAGCCGTTGCCGATGTTGCCGTTGCCGCTGCCGTTGTTGCCGTTGCCGCTGCCGTTTTTGCCGTTGCCGTTGCCGTTGCCGTTGTTGCCGTTGCCGCTGTTGCCGCTGCCGTTGTTGCCGTTGCCGCTGCCGTTTTTACTGTTGCCGTTGCCGCTGCCGTTGTTGCCGTTGCCGTTGCCGCTGTCGCCGCTGCCGTTGTTGCCGTTGCCGCTGTTGCCGCAGCCGTTGTTGCCGTTGCCGCTGCCGTTGCTGCCGTTGCCGTTGCCGTTGTTGCCTTTGCCGCTGCCATTGTTGCCGTTGACGCTGCCGTTGTTGCCATTGTTGCCATTGTTGCCGTTCTTACCGTAGTTGCCGTTGCCGTTCTTGCCGTTGCCGTAGTTGCCGTTGCCGCTGCCATTGTTGCCGTTGCCGCTGCCGTTGTTGCCGTTGTTACCGTTGTTGCCATTGTTGCCGTTGTTGCCGTTTCCGCTGTTGCCGCTGCCGTTGTTGCCGTTGCCGCTGCCGTTCTTGCCGTTGCCGCTGCCGTTTTTGCCGTTGCCGCTGTTGCCGTTGCCCCTGTTGCCGCTGCCGTTGTTGCCGTTGCCGTTGTTGCCGTTGTTGCCGTTGCCGCTGCCGTTGTTGCCGTTGTTGCCGTTGTGGCCGTTGTTGCCGCTGTCGTCGCTGCCGTTCTTGCCGTTGTTGCCGTTGCCGCTGCCGTTGCTGACGTTGCCGCTGCCGTTGTTGGCGTTGCCGTTGCCTCTGTTGCCGATGCCGTTTTTGCCGTTGCTGTTGCCGTTGTTGCCGTTGCCGCAGTTGCCACTGCTGTTGTTGCCTTTGCCGTTGCTGTTGTTGCCGTTGCCGCTGACATTGTTGCCGTTGCCGTTGTTGCCGTTGTTGCCGTTGTTGCCGTTGCCGCTGCCGTAGTTGCCGTTGTTGCCGTTGCCGCATCCGTTGTTGCCCTGTCCGCTGCCGTTGTTGCCGTTGCCGTTGCCGCTGTTGTCGCTGTTGTCGCTGCCGTTATTGCTGTTGCCGTTGTTGCCGTTGCCGCTGTCGCCGCTGCCGTTGTTGCCGTTGCCGCATCCGTTGTTGCCGTTGCCGCTGCCGTAGTTGCCGTTGCCGCTGTTGCCGCTGTTGCCGCTGCCGTTTTTGCCGTTGCCGTTGCTGTTGTTCCCGTTGCCGCTGCTGTTGTTGCCGTTGCCGTTGTTGCCGTTGTTACCGTTGTTGCCATTGTTGCCGTTGTTACCGTTGTTGCCGTTGCCGTTGTTGCCGTTGTTACCGGTGTTTCCATTGTTGCCGTTGTTGTCGTTGCCGTGGTTGCCCTTGCCGTTGATGGCGTTGCCGCTGTTGCCGCCGCCGCTGCCACTGCTGCTGTCGCCGCTGCCGTTGTTGCCGTTGTTGCCATTGCCGCTGCCGTTGTTGCCCTTTCCGCTGCCGTAGTTGCCGTTGTTGCCGTTGCCGCTGTTGCCGCTGCCGTTGTTGCCGTTGCCGCTGCCGTTGTTGCCGTTGCCGCGGTTGCCGCTTACGTTGCCGTTGCCGTTGTTGCCGTTGCCGCATTTGCCCTTGCCGCTGCCATTTTTGCCGTTGCCGCTGCCGTTGTTGCCGTTGTTACAGGTGTTGCCATTGTTGCCGTTGTTGTCGTTGCCGTGGTTCCCGTTGCCGTTGATGCCGTTGCCGCTGTTGCCGCCGCCGCTGCCGCTGCTGCTGTCGCCGCTGCCGTTGTTGCCGTTGTTGCCGTTGCCGCTGCCGTTGTTGCCCTTTCCGCTGCCGTAGTTGCCGTTGTTGCCGTTGCCGCTGTTGCCGCTGCCGTTGTTGCCGTTGCCGCTGCCGTTGTTGCCGTTGCCGTTGCCGCGGTTGCCGCTTACGTTGTCGTTGCCGTTGTTGCCGTTGCCGCTGTCGCCGCTGCCGTTGTTGCCGTTGCCGCTGCCGTTGTTTCCGCTGTTGCCGTTGTTGCCGTTGCCGCTGTCGCCACTGCCGTTGTTGCCGTTGCCGTTGCCGTTGTTGCCGCTGTCGCCGCTGCCGTTGTTGCCGTTGTTGCCGTTGCCGCTGCCGTTTTTGCCGTTGCCGCTGACGTTGTTGCCGTTGCCGCTGCAAGTTGTTGCCATTGTTGCCGTTGCTGCTGCAAGTTGTTGCCGTTGCCGCATCCGTTGTTGCCGTTGCCGCTGCCGTTGTTCCCGTTGCCGTTGCCGCTGTTGCCGCTGCCGTTGTTGCCGTTGCCGTTGGCGTTGTTGCCGTTGCCGCTGTCGCCGCTGCCGTTGTTGCCGTTGCCGCTGCCGTTGTTGCCGTTGCCGTAGCCGCTGTTGCCGCTGTCGTTTTTGCCGTTGCCGTTGTTGCCGTTGCCGCTGCAAGTTGTTGCCGTTGTTGCCGTTGCCGCTGCAAGTTGTTGCCGTTGTTGCCGTTGCCGCTGCAAGTTGTTGCCGTTGTTGCCGTTGCCGCCTCCGTTGTTGCCGTTGACGCTGCCGTTGTTCCCGTTGCCGTTGCCGCTGTTGCCGCTGCCGTTGTTGCCGTTGCCGTTGCCGTTGTTGCCGTTGCCGCTGTAGCCGCTGCCGTTGTTGCCGTTGCCGCTGCCGTTGTTGCCGTTGCCTTTGCCGCTGTTGCCGCTGTCTTTTTTGCCGTTGCCGTTGCCGTTGTTGCCGTTGCCGCTATTGCCGCTGCCGTTGTTGCCGTTGCCGCATTCGTTGTTGCCGTTGCCGCTGCCGTTTTTACCGTTGCCGTTGCCGTTTGTACCGTTGCCGCTGTAGCCGCTGTAGCCGCTGCCGTTGTAGCCGTTGCCGTTGTTGCCGTTGTTGCCATTGCCGCTGCCGTTTTTGCCGTTGTTGGCGTTGTTGCCGCTGTCGCCGCTGCCGTTGTTGCCGTAGTTGCAGTTGCCGCTGCCGTTGTTGCCGTTGCCGCTGCCGTTGTTGCCGTTGTTGCCGTTGCCACTGCCCTTGTTGCCGTTGTTACCGTTGCCGTTGCCCTTGCCGCATCCATTGTTGCCGTTGCCGGTGTTGCCGTTGCCGTTGCCGCTTTTGCCGCTGTTGCCGCTGCCGTTGTTGCCGTTGCCGTTGCCGTTGTTGCCGTTGCCGCTGTCGCCGCTGCCGTTGTTGCCCTTGCCGCATCCGTTGTTGCCGTTGCCGCTGCCGTTGTTGCCGTTGCCGTTGCCGCTGTGTCCGCTGCCGTTGTTGCCCTGTCCGTTGTTGCCGTTGCCGCTGTCGCCGCTGCCGTTGTTGCCGTTGCTGCATCCGTTGTTGCCGTTGCCGCTGCCGTTGTTGCCGTTGCCGCTGTTGCCGCTGCCGTTTTTGCCGTTGCCGTTCACGCAGTTGCCGCTGCCGTTGTTGCCGTTGCCGCTGCCGTTGTTGCCGTTGCCGCTGTTGCCGCTGTTGCCGCTGTTGCCGCTGCCGTTGTTGCCGTTGCCGTTGCATTTGTTGCCGTTCCCGCTGTCGCCGCTACCGTTGTTGCCTATGCCGCATCCGTTGTTGCCGTTGCCGCTGCCGTTGTTGCCGTTGCCGCTGTTGCCGCTGTTGCCGCTGCCGTTGTTGCCGTTGCCGTTGTTGCCCTTGCCGCTGTCGCCGCTGCCGTTGTTGCAGTTGCCGCATCCGTTGATGCCGTTGCCGCTGCCGTTGTTGCCGTTGCCGTTGTTGCCATTGTTGCCGTTGTTGTCGTTGCCGTGGTTGCCGTTGCCGTTGATGCCGTTGCCGCTGTTGCCGCCGCCGATGCCGTTGTTGCCGTTGTTGCCGTTGCCGCTGCCATTGTTGCCCTTTCCGCTGCCGTAGTCCGTTGTTGCCGTTGCCGCTGTTGCCGCTGCCGTTGTTGCCGTTGCCGCTGCCGTTGTTGCCGTTGCCGTTTCCGCTGTTTCCGCTTACGTTGCCGTTGCCGTTGCCGTTGTATCCGTTGCCGCTGTGGCCGCTGCCGTTGTTGCCGTTGCCGTTGCCGTTGTTGCCGTTGTTGCCATTGTTGCCGTTCTTACCGTTGCCGTTGCCGTAGTGGCCGTTGCCGCTGCCATTGTTGCCTTTACCGCTGCCGTTGTTGCCGTTGTTACCGTTGTTGCCATTGTTGCCGTTGTTGTCGTTGCCGTGGTTGCCGTTTCCGTTTATGCCGTTGCCGCTGCCGTTGTTGCCGTTGCCGTTGCCGCTGTTGCCGCTTACGTTGCCGTTGCCGTTGTTGCCCTTGCCGCTATCGCCGCTGCCGTTGTTGCCGTTGCCGTTGCCGTTGTTGCCGTTGCCGCTGCCATTGTTGCCGTTGACGCTGCCGTTGTTGCCGTGGTTGCCGTTGCCGCATTCGTTGTTGCCGTTGCCGTTGTTGCCGTTGCCGTTGCCGCTGTTGCCGTTGCCGTTGTTACCGTTGCCGCTGTCGCCGCTGCCGTTGTTGCCGTTGCCGCATCCGTTGTTGCCGTTGCCACTGCCGTTGTTGCCGATGCCGTTGTTGCCGGTGTCGCCGCTGCCGTTGTTGCCGTTGCCGCTGCCGTTGTTGCCGTTACCGCTGCCGTTGTTGCCGTTGCAACTGCAAGTTGTTGCCGTTGTTGCCGTTGGCGCATTCGTTGTTGCTGTTGTTCCCGTTGCCGTTGCCGCTGTTGCCGCTGTTGCCGCTGCCGTTGTTGCCGTTGCCATTACCCTAGTTGCCGTTGCCGCTGTTGCCGCTGCCGTTGCTGGCGTTGGCGCTGCCGTTGTTGCCGTTGCCGTTGCCACTGTTGCCGCTGTTGCCGCTGCCGTTGTTGCCGTTGCCGTTGCCTTTGTTGCCGTTGCCGCAGTCGCCGCTGCCGTTGTTGCCGTTGCCGCATCCGTTGTTGCCGTTGCCGCTGCCGTTGTTGCCGTTGCAGCTGTAGCCGCTGTTGCCGCTGCCGTTGTTGCCGTTGCCGTTGTTGCCCTTGCCGCTGTCGACGCTGCCGTTGTTGCCGTTGCCGCATCCGTTGTTGCAGTTGCCGCTGCCGTTGTTGCCGTTGTTGCCGTTGCCGTTGCCGTTTTTGCCGTTGCCGCTGCCGTTTTTGCCGATTGTGCCGTTGTTGCCGCTGTCCCCGCTGCCGTTGTTGCCGTTGTTGCCGTTGCCGCTGCCGTTGTTGCCGTTGCCGCTGCCGTTGTTGCCGTTGTTGCCGTTGCCACTGCCCTTGTTGCCGTTGTTACCGTTGCTGTTGCCGTTGCCGCATCCGTTGTTGCCGTTGCCGCTGTTGCCGCTGCCGTTTTTGCCGTTGCCGTTGTTGCCGTTGCCGTTTTTGGCGTTGCCGCTTCCATTGTTGCCGTTGTTACCGTTGTTGCCATTGTTGCCGTTCTTACCGTTGTTGCCGTTGCCGTTGTTGCCGTTGCCGTATTTGCCGTTGCCGCTGCCATTGTTGCCGTT
Source organism: Tenodera sinensis (assembly GCA_030765045.1). Taxonomy (NCBI): domain Eukaryota; kingdom Metazoa; phylum Arthropoda; class Insecta; order Mantodea; family Mantidae; genus Tenodera; species Tenodera sinensis. The sequence goes on from CM060967.1 coordinate 30,860,902, forward strand.
GCCGCTGCCGTTGTTGCCGTTGTTACCGTTGTTGCCATTGTTGCCGTTGTTGTCGTTGCCGTGGTTGCCGTTGCCGTTGATGCCGTTGTTGCCGTTGCCGCTGCCGTTGTTGCCGTTGCCGCTGCCGTTGTTGCCGTTGTTGCCGTTGCCGCTGCCGTTGTTGCCATTTTGCCGTTGCCGCTGCCGTTGTTGCCGTGGTTGCGTTGCCGCATCCGTTGTTGCCGTTGCCGCTGCCGTTGTGGCCGTTGCCGTTGCCGCTGTTTCCGCTGTTGCCGTTGCCGTTGTTGCCGTTGCCGCTGTCGCCACTGCCGTTGTTGCCGTTGCCGCATCCGTTGTTGCCGTTGCCACTGCCGTTGTTGCCGTTGCCGTTGCCGTTTTTGCCGCTCTCGCCGCTGCCGTTGTTGCCGTTGTTGCCGTTGCCGCTGCCGTTGTTGCTGTTGCCGCTGCCGTTGTTGCCGTTGCCGCTGCCGTTGTTGCCGTTGCCGCTGCCGTTGTTGCCGTTGCCGCTGCAAGTTGTTGCCGTTGTTGCCGTTGCCGCTGCAAGTTGTTGCCGTTGTTGCCATTGCCGCATCCGTTGTTGCCGTTGCCGCTGCCGTTGTTCCCGTTGCCGCTGTTGCGGCTGTTGCCGCTGCCGTTGTTGTCGTTGCCGTTGCCGTTGTTGCCGTTGCCGTTGTTGCCGTTGCCGCTGTCGCCGCTGCCGTTGTTGCCGTTGCCGCTGCCGTTGTTGCCGTTGCCGCTGTTGCCGCTGTCGTTTTTGCCGTTGCCGTTGCCGTTGTTGCCGTTGCCGCTATTGCGGCTGCCGTTGTTGCCGTTGCCGTTGTTGCCGTTGCCGCATTCGTTGTTGCCGTTGCCGCTGCCGTTGTTACCGTTGCCGTTGCCGCTGTTGCCGCTTTCGTTTTTGCCGTTGCCGTTGCCGTTGCCGTTGTTGCCGTTGCCGTTGTTGCCGTTGCCGCTGTCGCCGCTGTCGTTGTTGCCGCTGCCGCTGCCGTTGTTGCCGTTCCCGTTGCCGCTGTTGCCGCTGCCGTTTTTGCCGTTGCCGTTGCCGTTGTTGCCGTTGCCGTATTTGCCGTTGCCGCTGCCATTGTTGCCGTTGCCGCTGCCGTTGTTGCCGTTGTTACCGTTGTTGCCATTGTTGCCGTTGTTGTCGTTGCCGTGGTTGCCGTTGCCGTTGATGCCGTTGTTGCCGTTGCCGCTGCCGTTGTTGCCCTTTCCGCTGCCGTAGTTGCCGTTGTTGCCGTTGCCGCTGTTGCCGCTGCCGTTGTTGCTGTTGCCGCTGCCGTTGTTGCCGTTGCCGGTGCCGCGGTTGCCGCTTACGTTGCCGTTGCCGTTGTTGCCGTTGCCGCTGTCGCCGCTGCCGTTGCTGCCGTTGCCACTGCCGTTGTTGCCGTTGCCGCTGCCGTTGTTGCCATTGCCGCTGCCGTTGTTGCCGTTGCCGCTGCAAGTTGTTGCCGTTGTTGCCGTTGCCGCTGCAAGTTGTTGCCGTTGTTGCCGTTGCCGCATCCGTTGTTGCCGTTGCCGCTGCCGTTGTTCCCGTTGCCGTTGCCGCTGTTGCCGCTGCCGTTGTTGCCGTATCCGTTGCCGTTGTTGCCGTTGCCGCTGTCGCCGCTGCCGTTTTTGCCGTTGCCGCTGCCGTTGTTGCCGTGGCCGTTGCCGCTGTTGCCGCTGTCGTTTTTGCCGTTGCCGTTGCCGTTGTTGCCGTTGCCGCTATTGCCGCTGCCGTTTTTGCCGTTGCGGTTGTTGCCGTTGCCGCATTCGTTGTTGCCGTTGCCGTTGTTACCGTTGCCGTTGCCGCTGTTGCCGCTGCCGTTTTTACCGTTGCCGTTGCCGTTTGTGCCGCTGCCGCTGTAGCCGCTGTAGCCGCTGCCGTTGTAGACGTTGCCGTTGCCGTTGTTGCCGTTGTTGCCGTTGCCGCTTCCGTTTTTGCCGTTGTTGCCGCTGTCGCCGCTGCCGTTGTTGCCGTTGTTGCAGTTGCCGCTGCCGTTGTTGCCGTTGCCGCTGCCGTAGTTGCCGTTGTTGCCGATGCCACTGCCCTTGTTGCCGTTGTTACCGTTGCCGTTGCCGTTGCCGCATTCGTTGTTGCCGTTGCCGCTGCCGGTGTTGCCGTTGCCGTTGCCGCTTTTGCCGCTGTTGCCGCTGCCGTTGTTGCCGTTGCCGCTGCCGGTGTTGCCGTTGCCGTTGCCGCTTTTGCCGCTGTTGCCGCTGCCGTTGTTGCCGTTGCCGCTGCCGTTGTTGCCGTTCCCGTTGCCGCTGTTGCCGCTGCCGTTTTTGCCGTTGCCGTTGTTGCCGTTGCCGTTTTAGGCGTTGCCGCTGCCATTGTTGCCGTTGTTACCGTTGTTGCCATTGTTGCCGTTCTTACCGTTGTTGCCGTTGCCGTTGTTGCCGTTGCCGTATTTGCCGTTGCCGCTGCCATTGTTGCCGTTACCGCTGCCGTTGTTGCCGTTGTTACCGTTGTTGCCATTGTTGCCGTTGTTGTCGTTGCCGTGGTTGCCGTTGCCGTTGATGCCGTTGTTGCTGTTGCCGCTGCCGTTGTTGCCCTTTCCGCTGCCGTAGTTGCCGTTGTTGCCGTTGCCGCTGTTGCCGCTGCCGTTGTTGCCGTTGCCGCTGCCGTTGTTGCCGTTGCCGCTGCCGCGGTTGCCGCTTACGTTGCCGTTGCCGTTGTTGCCGTTGCCGCTGTCGCCGCTGCCGTTGTTGCCGTTGCCGCTGCCGTTGTTGCCGTTGTTGCCGTTGCCGCTGCCGTTGTTGCCGTTGCCGCTGCCGTTGTTGCCATTGCCGCTGCCGTTGTTGCCGTTGCCGCTTCAAGTTGTTGCCGTTGTTGCCGTTGCCGCTGCAAGTTGTTGCCGTTGTTGCCGTTGCCGCATCCGTTGTTGCCGTTGCCGCTGCCGTTGTTCCCGTTGCCGTTGCCGCTGTTGCCGCTGTTGCCGCTGTTGCCGCTGCCGTTGTTACCGTATCCGTTGCCGTTGTTGCCGTTGCCGCTGTCGCCGCTGCCGTTGTTGCCGTTGCCGCTGCCGTTGTTTCCGTGGCCGTTGCCGCTGTTGCCGCTGTCATTTTGCCGTTGCCGTTGCCGTCGTTGCCGCTATTGCCGCTGCCGTTGTTGCCGTTGCCGTTGTTGCCGTTGCCGCATTCGTTGTTGCCGTTGCCGCTGCCGTTGTTACCGTTGCCGTTGCCGCTGTTGCCGCTGCCATTTTTACCGTTGCCATTGCCGTTTGTGCCGCTGCCGCTGTAGCCGCTGTAGCCGCTGCCGTTGTAGCCGTTGCCGTTGCCGTTGTTGCCGTTGTTGCCGTTGCCGCTTCCGTTTTTGCCGTTGTTGCCGTTGTTGCCGCTGTCGCCGCTGCCGTTGTTGCCGTTGTTGCAGTTGCCGCTGCCGTTGTTGCCGTTGCCGCTGCCGTAGTTGCCGTTGTTGCCGTTGCCACTGCCCTTGTTGCCGTTGTTACCGTTGCCGTTGCCGCATCCGTTGTTGCCGTTGCCGCTGCCGGTGTTGCCGTGCCGCTTTTGCCGCTGTTGCCGCATCCGTTGTTGCCGTTGCCGCTGCCGTTGTGGCCGTTGCCGTTGCCGCTGTTTCCGCTGTTGCCGTTGCCGTTGTTGCCGTTGCCGCTGTCGCCACTGCCGTTGTTGCCGTTGCCGCATCCGTTGTTGCCGTTGCCACTGCCGTTGTTGCCGTTGCCGTTGCCGTTGTTGCCGCTCTCGCCGCTGCCGTTGTTGCCGTTGTTGCCGTTGTTGCCGTTGCCGCTGTTGCCGCTGCCGTTGTTGCCGTTGCCGCTGCCGTTTTTACCGTTGCCGTTGCCGTTTGTGCCGCTGCCGTTGTAGCCGCTGTAGCCGCTGCCGTTGTAGCCGTTGCCGTTGCCGTTGTTGCCGTTGTTGCCGTTGCCGCTTCCGTTTTTGCCGTTGTTGCCGTTGTTGCCGCTGTCGCCGCTGCCGTTGTTGCCGTTGTTGCAGTTGCCGCTGCCGTTGTTGCCGTTGCCGCTGCCGTAGTTGCCGTTGTTGCCGTTGCCACTGCCCTTGTTGCCGTTGTTACCGTTGCCGTTGCCGCATCCGTTGTTGCCGTTGCCGCTGCCGGTGTTGCCGTTGTTGTCGTTGCCGTGGTTGCCGTTGCCGTTGATGCCGTTGTTGCCGTTGCCGCTGCCGTTGTTGCCCTTTCCGCTGCCGTAGTTGCCGTTGTTGCCGTTGCCGCTGTTGCCGCTGCCGTTGTTGCCGTTGCCGCTGCCGTTGTTGCCGTTGCCGGTGCCGCGGTTGCCGCTTACGTTGCCGTTGCCGTTGTTGCCGTTGCCGCTGTCGCCGCTGCCGTTGTTGCCGTTGTTGCCGTTGCCACTGCCGTTGTTGCCGTTGCCGCTGCCGTTGTTGCCATTGCCGCTGCCGTTGTTGCCGTTGCCGCTGCAAGTTGTTGCCGTTGTTGCCGTTGCCGCTGCAAGTTGTTGCCGTTGTTGCCGTTGCCGCATCCGTTGTTGCCGTTGCCGCTGCCGTTGTTCCCGTTGCCGCTGCAAGTTGTTGCCGTTGCCGCTATTGCCGCTGCCGTTGTTGCCGTTGCCGTTGTTGCCGTTGCCGCATTCGTTGTTGCCGTTGCCGTTGTTACCGTTGCCGTTGCCGCTGTTGCCGCTGCCGTTTTTACCGTTGCCGTTGCCGTTTGTGCCGCTGCCGCTGTAGCCGCTGTAGCCGCTGCCGTTGTAGCCGTTGCCGTTGCCGTTGTTGCCGTTGTTGCCGTTGCCGCTTCCGTTTTTGCCGTTGTTGCCGTTGTTGCCGCTGTCGCCGCTGCCGTTGTTGCCGTTGTTGCAGTTGCCGCTGGCGTTGTTGCCGTTGCCGCTGCCGTAGTTGCCGTTGTTGCCGTTGCCACTGCCCTTGTTGCCGTTGTTACCGTTGCCGTTGCCGTTGCCGCATCCGTTGTTGCCGTTATCGCTGCCGGTGTTGCCGTTGCCGTTGCCGCTTTTGCCGCTGTTGCCGCTGCCGTTGTTGCCGTTGCCGTTGCCGTTGTTGCCGTTGCCGCTGTCGCCGCTGCCGTTGTTGCCGTTGCCGCTGCCGTTGTTGCCGTTCCCGTTGCCGCTGTTGCCGCTGCCGTTTTTGCCGTTGCCGTTGCCGTTGTTGCCGTTGCCGTTTTTGGCGTTGCCGCTGCCATTGTTGCCGTTGTTACCGTTGTTGCCATTGTTGCCGTTCTTACCGTTGTTGCCGTTGCCGTTGTTGCCGTTGCCGTTGTAGCCGTTGCCGTATTTGCCGTTGCCGCTGCCACTGTTGCCGTTGCCGCTGCCGTTGTTGCCGTTGTTACCGTTGTTGCCATTGTTGCCGTTGTTGTCGTTGCCGTGGTTGCCGTTGCCGTTGATGCCGTTGTTGCCGTTGCCGCTGCCGTTGTTGCCCTTTCCGCTGCCGTAGTTGCCGTTGTTGCGGTTGGCGCTGTTGCCGCTGCCGTTGTTGCCGTTGCCGCTGCCGTTGTTGCCGTTGCCTGTGCCGCGGTTGCCGCTTACGATGCCGTTGCCGTTGTTGCCGTTGCCGCTGTCGCCGCTGCCGTTGTTGCCGTTGCCGTTGTTGCCGTTGTTGCCGTTGCCGCTGCCGTTGTTGCCGTTGCCGCTGCCGTTGTTGCCATTGCCGCTGCCGTTGTTGCCGTTGCCGCTGCAAGTTGTTGCCGTTGTTGCCGTTGCCGCTGCAAGTTGTTGCCGTTGTTGCCGTTGCCGCATCCGTTGTTGCCGTTGCCACTGCCGTTGTTCCCGTTGCCGTTGCCGCTGTTGCCGCTGTTGCCGCTGTTGCCGCTGCCGTTGTTGCCGTATCCGTTGCCGTTGTTGCCGTTGCCGCTGTCGCCGCTGCCGTTGTTGCCGTTGCCGCTGCCGTTGTTGCCGTGGCCGTTGCCGCTGTCGTTTTTGCCGTTGCCGTTGCCGTTGTTGCCGTTGCCGCTATTGCCGCTGCCGTTGTTGCCGTTGCCGCTATTGCCGCTGCCGTTGTTGCCGTTGCCGTTGTTGCCGTTGCCGCATTCGTTGTTGCCGTTGCCGCTGCCGTTGTTACCGTTGCCGTTGCCGCTGTTGCCGCTGCCGTTCTTACCGTTGCCGTTGCCGTTTGTGCCGCTGCCGCTGTAGCCGCTGTAGCCGCTGCCGTTGTAGCCGTTGCCGTTGCCGTTGTTGCCGTTGCCGCTTCCGTTTTTGCCGTTGCTGCCGTTGTTGCCGCTGTCGCCGCTGCCGTTGTTGCCGTTGTTGCAGTTGCCGCTGCCGTTGTTGCCGTTGCCGCTGCCGTAGTTGCCGTTGTTGCCGTTGCCACTGCCCTTGTTGCCGTTGTTACCGTTGCCGTTGCCGCATCCGTTGTTGCCGTTGCCGCTGCCGGTGTTGCCGTTGCCGCTTTTGCCGCTGTTGCCGCTGCCGTTGTTGCCGTTGCCGTTGTTGCCGTTGCCGCTGTCGCCGCTGCCTTTGTTGCCCTTGCCGCATCCGTTGTTGCCGTTGCCATTGCCGTTGTTGCCGTTGCCGTTCCCGCTGTTGCCGCTGCCGTTGTTGCCCTGTCCGTTGTTGCCGTTGCCGCTGTCGCCGCTGCCGTTGTTGCCGTTGCCGCACCCGTAGTTGCCGTTGCCGCTACCGTTGTTGCCGTTGCCGCTGTTTCCGCTGCCGTGTTTGCCGTTGCCGTTCCCGCTGTTGCCGCTGCCGTTGCTGGCGTTGGCGCTGCCGATGTTGCCGTTGCCGTTGCCACTGTTGCCGCTGTTGCCACTGCCGTTGTTGCCGTTGCCGTTGCCTTTGTTGCCGTTGCCGCTGTCGCCGCTGCCGTTGTTGCCGTTGCCGCATCCGTTGTTGCCGTTGCCGCTGCCGTTGTTGCCGTTGCAGCTGTTGCCGCTGTTGCCGCTGCCGTTGTTGCCGTTGCCGTTGCCGTTGTTGCCCTTGCCGCTGTCGTCGCTGCCGTTGTTGCCGTTGCCGCATCCGTTGTTGCCGTTGCCGTTGTTGCCGTTGCCGCTGCCGTTTTTGCCGTTTGTGCCGTTGTTGCCGCTGTCCCCGCTGCCGTTGTTGCCGTTGTTGCCGTTGCCGCTGCCGTTGTTGCCGTTGCCGCTGCCATTGTTGCCGTTGTTGCCGTTGCCACTGCCCTTGTTGCCGTTGTTACCGTTGCTGTTGCCGTTGCCGCATCCGTTGTTGCCGTTGCCGCTGCCGTTTTTGCCGTTGCCGCTGCCGCTTTTGCCGCTGTTGCCGCTGCCGTTGTTGCCGTTGCCGTTGTTGCCGTTGCCGCTGTCGGCGCTGCCGTTGTTGCCGTTGCCGCATCCGTTGTTGCCGTTGCCGCTGCCGTTGTTGCCGTTGCCGTTGCCGCTGTTGCCGCTGCCGTTTTTGCCGTTGCCGTTGCCGCTGATGCCGCTGCCGTTGTTGTCGTTGCCGCTGCCGTTGTTGCCGTTGCCGTTGCCGCCGTTTCCGCTGCCGTTGTTGCCGTTGCCGTTACCTTTGTTGCCATTGCCGCTGTCGCCGCTGCCGCTGTTGCCGTTGCCGCATCCGTTGTTGCCGTTGCCGCCGCCGTTGTTGCCGTTGCCGCTGTTGCTGCTGTTGCCGCTGCCGTTGTTGCCGTTGCCGTTGCCGTTGTTACCCTTGCCGCTGTCGCTGCTGCCGTTGTTGCCGTTGCCGTTGTTGCCATTGTTGCCGCTGCCGTTGTTGCCGTTGCCGTTGTTGCCATTGTTGCCGTTGTTGTCGTTGCCGTGGTTGCCGTTGCCGTTGATGCCGTTGCCGCTGTTGCCGCCGCCGCTGCCGCTGGTGCTGTCGCCGCTGCCGTTGTTACCGTTGTTGCCGTTGCCGCTGCCATTGATGCCCATTCCGCTGCCGTTTTTGCCGTTTGTGCCCTTGTTGCCGCTGTCGCCGCTGCCGTTGTTGCCGTTGTTGCCGTTGCCGCTGCCGTTGTTGCCGTTGCCGCAGCCGTTGTTGCCGTTGTTGCCGTTGCCACTACCCTTGTTGCCGTTGTTACCGTTGCTGTTGCCGTTGCCGCATCCGTTGTTTCCGTTGCCGCTGCCGTTTTTGCCGTTGCCGTTGCCACTTTTGCCGCTGTTGCCGCTGCCGTTGTTGCCGTTGCCGTTGTATCCGTTGCCGCTGTCGGCGCTGCCGTTGTTGCCGTTACCGCATCCGTTGTTGCCGTTGCCGCTGCCGTTGTTGCCGTTGCCGCTGTTGCCGCTGCCGTTGTTGCCGTTGCCGTTGCCGTTGCCGTTGTTGCCCTTGCCGCTGTCGTCGCTGCCGTTGTTGCCGTTGCCGCATCCGTTGTTGCCGTTGCCGCTGCCGTTGTTGCCGTTGCCGTTGTTGCCATTGTTGCCGTTGTTGTCGTTGCCGTGGTTGCCGTTGCCGTTGATGCCGTTGCCGCTGTTGCCGCCGCCGCTGCCGCTGCTGCTGTCGCCGCTGCCGTTGTTGCCGTTGTTGCCGTTGCCGCTGCCATTGTTGCCCTTTCCGCTGCCGTAGTTGCCGTTGTTGCCGTTGCCGCTGTTGCCGCTGCCGTTGTTGCCGTTGCCGCTGCCGTTGTTGCCGTTGCCGTTGCCGCTGTTTCCGCTTACGTTGCCGTTGCCGTTGTATCCGTTGCCGCTGTGGCCGCTGCCGTTGTTGCCGTTGCCGTTGTTGCCGTTGTTGCCATTGTTGCCGTTCTTACCGTTGTTGCCGTTGCCGTAGTTGCCGTTGCCGCTGCCATTGTTGCCTTTACCGCTGCCGTTGTTGCCGTTGTTACCGTTGTTGCCATTGTTGCCGTTGTTGTCGTTGCCGTGGTTGCCGCTCTCGCCGCTTCCGTTGAGGCCGTTGTTGCCGTTGCCGCTGCCGTTGTTGCCGCTGCCGTTGTTGCCGTTGCCGCTGCCGTTGTTGCCGTTGCCGCTGCAAGTTGTTGCCGTTGTTGCCCTTGCCGCATCCGTTGTTGCCGTTGCCGCTGCCGTTTTTCCGTTGCCGTTGCCGCTGTTGCCGCTGCCGTTGTTGCCGTATCCGTTGCCGTTGCCGTTTTTGCCGGTGCAGCTGTCGCCGCTGCCGTTGTTGCCGTTGCCGCTGCCGTTGTTGCATTTGCCGTTGCCGCTGTTGCCGCTGTCGTTTTTGCCGTTGCCGTTGCCGTTGTTGCCGTTGCCGCTATAGCCGCTTCCGTTGTTGCCGTTGCCGTTGTTACCGTTGCCGCATTCGTTGTTGCCGTTGCCGCTGCCGTTGTTACCGTTGCCGTTGCCGCTGTTGCAGCATCCGTTTTTACCGTTGCCGTTGCCGTTTGTGCCGCTGCCGCTGTAGCCGCTGTAGCCGCTGCCGTTGTAGCCGTTGCCGTTGCCGTTGTTGCCCTTGCCGCATCCGTTGTTGCCGTTGCCGTTGTTGCCGTTGCCGTTGCCGCTGTTGCCGCTGCCGTTGTTGCCGTTGCCGTTGTTGCCGTTGCCGCTGTCGCCGCTGCTGTTGTTGCCGTTGCCGCAGCCGCTGTTGCCGCTGCCGTTTTTGCTGTTGCCGTTGACGTTGTTGCCGTTGCCGTTTTTGGCGTTGCCGCTGCTATTGTTGCCGTTGTTACCGTTGTTGCCATTGTTGCCGTTCTTACCGTTGTTGCCGTTGCCGTTGTTGCCGTTGCCGTATTTGCCGTTGCCGTTGCCATTGTTGCCGTTGCCGCTGCCGTTGTTGCCGTTGTTACCGTTGTTGCCATTGTTGCCGTTGTTGTCGTTGCCGTGGTATCCGTTGCCGTTGATGCCGTTGTTGCCGTTGCCGCTGCCGTTGTTGCCCTTTCCGCTGCCGTAGTTGCCGTTGTTGCCGTTGTTGCCGTTGCCGCTGTCGCCGCTGCCGTTGTTGCCGTTGCCGCTGTCGTTGTTGCCGTTGCCGGTGCCGCGGTTGCCGCTTACGTTGCCGTTGCCGTTGTTGCCGTTGCCGCTGTCGCCGCTGCCGTTGTTGCCGTTGCCGCTGCCGTTTGATGCCGTTGTTGCCGTTGCTGCTGCCGTTGTTGCCGTTGCCGCTGCCGTTGTTGCCGTTGCCGCTGCCGCTGTTGCCGTTGCCGCTGCAAGTTGTTGCCGTTGTTGCCGTTGCCGCTGCAAGTTGTTGCCGATGTTGCCGTTGCCGCATCCGTTGTTGCCGTTGCCGCTGCCGTTGTTCCCGTTGCCGTTGCCGCTGTTGCCGCTGTTGCCGCTGTCGTTTTTGCCGTTGCCGTTGCCGTTGTTGCCGTTGCCGCTATTGCCGCTGCCGTTGTTGCCGTTGCCGTTGTTGCCGTTGCCGCATTCGTTGTTGCCGTTGCCGCTGCCGTTGTTACCGTTGCCGTTGCCGCTGCCGTTTTTGCCGTTTCCGATGCCGTTTGTGCCGCTGCTGCTGTAGCCGCTGTAGCCGCTGCCGTTGTAAACGTTGCCGTTGCCGTTGTTGCCGTTGTTGCAGTTGCCGTTTTTGCCGTTGTTGCCGTTGTTGCCGTTGCCGCTGCCGTTGTTGCCGTTGCCGCTGCCGTTGTTACCGTTGCCGCTGCCGTTATTGCCGTTGCCGCTGCAAGTTGTTGCCGTTGTTGCCGTTGCCGCTGCAAGTTCTTGCCGTTGTTGCCGTTGCCGCATCCGTTGTTGCCGTTGCCGCTGCCGTTGTTCCCGTTGCCGTTGCCGCTGTTGCCACTGCCGTTGTTGCCGTTGCCGTTGCCGTTGTTGCCGTTGCCGCTGTCGCCGCTGACGTTGTTGCCGTTGCCGCTGCCGTTGTTGCCGTTGCCGCTGTTGCCGCTGTCGTTTTTGCCGTTGCCGTTGCCGTTGTTGCCGTTGCCGCTATTGCCGCTGCCGTCGTTGCCGTTGCCGTTGTTGCCGTTGCCGCATTCGTTGTTGCCGTTGCCGCTGCCGTTGTTACCGTTGCCGTTGCCGCTGTTGCAGCTGCCGTTTTTACCGTTGCCGTTGCCGTTTGTGCCGCTGCCGCTGTAGCCGCTTTAGCCGCTGCCGTTGTAGCCGTTGCCGTTGTTGCTCTTGCCGCATCCGTTGTTGCCGTTGCCTACCGTTGTTGCCGTTGCCGTTGCCGCTGTTGCCACTGCCGTTGTTGCCGTTGCCGTTGTTGCCGTTGCCGCTGTCGCCGCTGCCGTTGTTGCCGTTGCCGCATCCGTTGTTGCCGTTGCCGGTGCCGTTATTGCCGTTGCCGCTGTTGCCGCTGCCGTTTTTGCCGTTGCCGTTGCCGTTGCCGTTTTTGGCGTTGCCGCTGCCATTGTTGCCGTTGTTACCGTTGTTGCCATTGTTGCCGTTCTTACCGTTGTTGCCGTTGCCGTTGTTGCCGTTGCCGCTGCCGTTGTTGCCGTTGCCGCTGCCGTTGTATGTTGCCGCTGCCGTTGTTGCCGTTGCCGCTGCAGGTTGTTGCCGTTGTTGCCGTTGCCGCATCCATTGTTGCCGTTCCCGCTGCCGTTGTTCCCGTTGCCGTTGCCGCTGTTGCCTCTGCCGTTGTTGCCGTTGCCGTTGCCGTTGTTGCCGTTGCCGCTGTCGCCACTGCCGTTGTTGCCGTTGCCGCTGCCGTTGTTGCCGTTGCCGCTGTTGCCGCTGTCGTTTTTGCCGTTGCCGTTGTTGCCGTTGCCGCTATTGCCGCTGCCGTTGTTGCCGTTGCCGTTGTTGCCGTTGCCGCTGCCGTTGTTACCGTTGCCGTTGCCGCTGTTGCCGCTGCCGTTTTTACCGTTGCCGTTGCCGTTTGTGCCGCTGCCGCTGTAGCCGCTGTAGCCGCTGCCGTTGTAGCCGCTGCCGTTGTAGCCGTTGCCGTTGCCGTTGTTGCCGTTGCCGCTGCCGTTTTTGCCGTTGTTGCCGTTGATGCCGCTGTCGCCGCTGCCATTGTTGCCGTTGTTGCCGTTGCCGCTGTTGCCGCTGCCGTTTTTGCCGTTGCCGTTGCCGTTGTTGCCGTTGCCGCTGTTGCCGCTGTCGTTTTTGCCGTTGCCGTTGTTGCCGTTGCCGCTATTGCCGCTGCCGTTGTTGCCGTTGCCGTTGTTGCCGTTGCCGCTGCCGTTGTTACCGTTGCCGTTGCCGCTGTTGCCGCTGCCGTTTTCACCGTTGCCGTTGCCGTTTGTGCCGCTGCCGCTGTAGCCGCTGTAGCCGCTGCCGTTGTAGCCGCTGCCGTTGTAGCCGTTGCCGTTGCCGTTGTTGCCGTTGCCGCTGCCGTTTTTGCCGTTGTTGCCGTTGATGCCGCTGTCGCCGCTGCCATTGTTGCCGTTGTTGCCGTTGCCGCTGTTGCCGCTGCCGTTTTTGCCGTTGCCGTTGCCGTTTTTGCCGTTGCCGCTGTTGCCGCTGCCGTTGTTGCCGTTGCCGTTGCCGTTGTTGCCGTTGCCGCTGCCATTGTTGCCGTTGCCGCTGCCGTTGTTGCCGTTGTTGCCGTTGCCACTGCTGTTGTTGCCGTTGTTGCCCTTGCCGCATCCGATGTTGCCGTTGCCGTTGCCGCTGTTGCCGCTGCCGTTGTTGCCATTGCCGTTGTTGCCGTTGCCGCTGTCGCCGCTGCCGCTGTTGCCGTTGCCGCATCCGTTGTTGCCGTTGCCGCTGCCGTTGTTGCCGTTGCCGTTGCCGCTGTTGCCGCTGCCGTTTTTGCGTTGCCGTTGCCGTTGTTGCCGTTGCCGTTTTTGGCGTTGCCGCTGCCATTGTTGCCGTTGTTACCGTTGTTGCCATTGTTGCCGTTCTTACCGTTCTTGCCGTTGCCGTTGTTGCCGTTGCCGTATTTGCCGTTGCCGCTGCCATTGTTGCCGTTGCCGCTGCCGTTGTTGCCGTTGTTACCGTTGTTGCCATTGTTGCCGTTGTTGTCGTTGCCGTGGTTGCCGTTGCCGTTGATGCCGTTGTTGCCGTTGCCGCTGCCGTTGTTGCCCTTTCCGCTGCCGTAGTTGCCGTTGTTGCCGTTGCCGCTGTTGCCGCTGTTGCCGCTGCCGTTGTTGCCGTTGCCGCTGCCGTTGTTGCCGTTGCCGTTGCCGCGGTTGCCGCTTACGTTGCCGTTGCCGTTGTTGCTGTTGCCGCTGTTGCCGCTGCCGTTGTTGCCGTTTCCGCTGCCGTTGTTGCCGTTGCCGTTGCCGCGGTTGCCGCTTACGTTGCCGTTGCCGTTGTTGCCGTTGCCGCTGTTGCCGCTGCCGTTGTTGCCGTTGCCGCTGCCGTTGTTGCCGCTGTTGCCGTTGCCGCTGCCGTTGTTGCCGTTGCCGTTGTTGCCGTTGCCGCTGTCGCCACTGCCGTTGTTGCCGTTGCCGCATCCGTTGTTGCCGTTGCCACTGCCGTTGTTGCCGTTGCCGCTGCAAGTTGTTGCCGTTGTTGCCGTTGCCGCATCCGTTGTTGCCGTTGCCGCTGCCGTTGTTCCCGTTGCCGTTGCCGCTGTTGCCGCTGTTGCCGCTCCCGTTGTTGCCGTTGCCGTTGCCGTTGTTGCCGGTGCCGCTGTCGCCGCTGCCGTTGTTGCCGTTGCCGCTGCCGTTGTTGCCGTTGCCGTTGCCGCTGTTGCCGCTGTCGTTTTTGTCGTTGCCGTTGCCGTTGTTGCCGTTGCCGCTATTGCCGCTGCCGTTGTTGCCGTTGCCGTTGTTGCCGTTGCCGCATTCGATGTTGCCGTTGCCGCTGCCGTTGTTACCGTTGCCGTTGCCGCTGTTGCAGCTGCCGTTTTTACCGTTGCCGTTGCCGTTTGTGCCGCTGCCGCTGTAGCCGCTGTAGCCGCTGCCGTTGTAGCCGTTGCCGTTGCCGTTGTTGCCCTTGCCGCATCCGTTGTTGCCGTTGCCGTTGTTGCCGTTGCCGTTGCCGCTGTTGCCGCTGCCGTTGTTGCCGTTGCCGTTGTTGCCGTTGCCGCTGTCGTCGCTGCCGTTGTTGCCGTTGCCGCATCCGTTGTTGCCGTTGCCGCTGCCGTTGTTGCCGTTGCCGTTGCCGCTGTTGCCGCTGCCGTTTTTGCCGTTGCCGTTGTTGCCGTTGCCGTTTTTGGCGTTGCCGCTACCATTGTTGCCGTTGTTACCGTTGTTGCCATTGTTGCCGTTCTTACCGTTGTTGCCGTTGCCGTTGTTGCCGTTGCCGTATTTGCCGTTGCCGCTGCCATTGTTGCCGTTGCCGCTGCCGTTGTTGCCCTTTCCGCTGCCGTAGTTGCCGTTGTTGCCGTTGTTGCCGTTGCCGCTGCTGCCGCTGCCGTTGTTGCCGTTGCCGCTGCCGTTGTTGCCGTTGTTGCCGTTGCCGCTGCCGTTGTTGCCGTTGCCGCTGCCGTTGTTGCCGTTGCCGCTGCCGTTGTTGCCGTTGCCGCTGCAAGTTGTTGCCGTTGTTGCCGTTGCCGCTGCAAGTTGTTGCCGTTGTTGCCGTTGCCGCATCCGTTGTTGCCGTTGCCGCTGCCGTTGTTCCCGTTGCCGTTGCCGCTGTTGCCGCTGTTGCCTCTGCCGTTGTTGCCGTTGCCGTTGCCGTTGTTGCCGTTGCCGCTGTCGCCGCTGCCGTTGTTGCCGTTGCCGCTGCCGTTGTTGCCGTTGCCGTTGCCGCTGTTGCCGCTGTCGTTTTTGCCGTTGCCGTTGCCGTTGTTGCCGTTGCCGCCATTGCCGCTGCCGTTGTTGCCGTTGCCGTTGTTGCCGTTGACGCATTCGTTGTTGCCGTTGCCGCTGCCGTTGTTACCGTTGCCGTTGCCGCTGTTGCCGCTGCCGTTTTTACCGTTGCCGTTGCCGTTTGTGCTGCTGCCGCTGTAGCCGCTGTAGCCACTGCCGTTGTAGCCGTTGCCGTTGCCGTTGTTGCCGTTGTTGCCGTTGTTGCCGTTGCCGCTGCCGTTTTTGCCGTTGTTGCCGTTGTTGCCGCTGTCGCCGCTGCCGTTGTTGCCGTTGTTGCCGTTGCCGCTGTTGCCGCTGCCGTTTTTGCCGTTGCCGTTGCCGTTGTTGCCGTTGCCGCTTTTGCCGCTGCGGTTGTTGCCGTTTCCGTTGCCGTTGTTGACGTTGCCGCTGCCATTGTTGCCGTTGCCGTTGCCGTTGTTGCCGTTGCCACTGCTGTTGTTGCCGTTGTTGCCCTTGCCGCATCCGTTGTTGCCTTTGCCGCTGCCGTTGTTGCCGTTGCCGTTGCCGCTCTTGCCGCTGCCGTTGTTGCCGTTGCCGTTGTTGCCGTTGCCGCTGTCGCCGCTGCCGCTGTTGCCGTTGCCGCATCCGTTGTTGCCGTTGCCGCTGCCGTTGTTGCCGTTGCCGCTGTTGCCGCTGCCGTTTTTGCCGTTGCCGTTGCCGTTGTTGCCGTTGCCGTTTTTGGCGTTGCCGCTGCCATTGTTGCCGTTGTTACCGTTGTTGCCATTGTTGCCGTTCTTACCGTTGTTGCCGTTGCCGTTGTTGCCGTTGCCGTATTTGCCGTTGCCGCTACCATTGTTGCCGTTGCCGCTGCCGTTGTTGCCGTTGTTACCGTTGTTGCCATTGTTGCCGTTGTTGTCGTTGCCGTGGTTGCCGTTGCCGTTGATGCCGTTGTTGCCGTTGCCGCTGCCGTTGTTGCCGTTGCTGCTGCCGTTGTTGCCGTTGTTGCCGTTGCCGCTGCCGTTGTTGCCGTGGTTGCGTTGCCGCATCCGTTGTTGCCGTTGCCGCTGCCGTTGTGGCCGTTGCCGTTGCCGCTGTTTCCGCTGTTGCCGTTGCCGTTGTTGCCGTTGCCGCTGTCGCCACTGCCGTTGTTGCCGTTGCCGCATCCGTTGTTGCCGTTGCCACTGCCGTTGTTGCCGTTGCCGTTGCCGTTGTTGCCGCTCTCGCCGCTGCCGTTGTTGCCGTTGTTGCCGTTGCCGCTGCCGTTGTTGCCGTTGCCGCTGCCGTTGTTGCCGCTGCCGCTGCCGTTGTTGCCGTTGCCGCTGCCGTTGTTGCCGTTGCCGCTGCAAGTTGTTGCCGTTGTTGCCGTTGCCGCTGCAAGTTGTTGCCGTTGTTGCCGTTGCCGCATCCGTTGTTGCCGTTGCCGCTGCCGTTGTTCCCGTTGCCGTTGCCGCGGTTGCGGCTGTTGCCGCTGCCGTTGTTGCCGTTGCCGTTGTTGCCGTTGCCGCATTCGTTATTGCCGTTGCCGCTGCCGTTGTTACCGTTGCCGTTGCCGCTGCCGTTGTTGCCGTTGCCGTTGTTGCCGTTGCCGCTGTCGCCGCTGCCGTTGTTGCCGTTGCCGCTGCCGTTGTTGCCGTTGCCGTTGCCGCTGTTGCCGCTGTCGTTTTTGCCGTTGCCGTTGCCGTTGTTGCCGTTGCCGCTATTGCGGCTGCCGTTGTTGCCGTTGCCGTTGTTGCCGTTGCCGCATTCGTTGTTGCCGTTGCCGCTGCCGTTGTTACCGTTGCCGTTGCCGCTGTTGCCGCTTTCGTTTTTGCCGTTGCCGTTGCCGTTGCCGTTGTTGCCGTTGCCGTTGTTGCCGTTGCCGCTGTCGCCGCTGCCGTTGTTGCCGTTGCCGCTGCCGTTGTTGCCGTTCCCCTTGCCGCTGTTGCCGCTGCCGTTTTTGCCGTTGCCGTTGCCGTTGTTGCCGTTGCCGTATTTGCCGTTGCCGCTGCCACTGTTGCCGTTGCCGCTGCCGTTGTTGCCGTTGTTACCGTTGTTGCCATTGTTGCCGTTGTTGTCGTTGCCGTGGTTGCCGTTGCCGTTGATGCCGTTGTTGCCGTTGCCGCTGCCGTTGTTGCCCTCTCCGCTGCCGTAGTTGCCGTTGTTGCCGTTGCCGCTGTTGCCGCTGCCGTTGTTGCCGTTGCCGCTGCCGTTGTTGCCGTTGCCGGTGCCGCGGTTGCCGCTTACGTTGCCGTTGCCGTTGTTGCCGTTGCCGCTGTCGCCGCTGCCGTTGTTGCCGTTGCCGCTGCCGTTGTTGCCGTTGTTGCCGTTGCCGCTGCCGTTGTTGCCGTTGCCGCTGACGTTGTTGCCATTGCCGCTACCGTTGTTGCCGTTGCCGCTGCAAGTTGTTGCCGTTGTTGCCGTTGCCGCTGCAAGTTGTTGCCGTTGTTGCCGTTGCCGCATCCGTTGTTGCCGTTGCCGCTGCCGTTGTTCCCGTATCCGTTGCCGCTGTTGCCGCTGCCGTTGTTGCCGTATCCGTTGCCGTTGTTGCCGTTGCCGCTGTCGCCGCTGCCGTTGTTGCCGTTGCCGCTGCCGTTGTTGCCGTGGCCGTCGCCGCTGTTGCAGCTGTCGTTTTTGCCGTTGCCGTTACCGTTGTTGCCGTTGCCGCTATTGCCGCTGCCGTTGTTGCCGTTGCCGTTGTTGCCGTTGCCGCATTCGTTGTTGCCGTTGCCGTTGTTACCGTTGCCGCTGTTGCCGCTGCCGTTTTTACCGTTGCCGTTGCAGTTTGTGCCGCTGCCGCTGTAGCCGCTGTAGCCGCTGCCGTTGTAGCCGTTGCCGTTGCCGTTGTTGCCGTTGCCGCTTCCGTTTTTGCCGTTGATGCCGTTGTTGCCGCTGTCGCCGCTGCCGTTGTTGCCGTTGTTGCAGTTGCCGCTGCCGTTGTTGCCGTTGCCGCTGCCGTAGTTGCCGTTGTTGCCGTTGCTACTGCCCTTGTTGCCGTTGTTACCGTTGCCGTTGCCGTTGCCGCATCCGTTGTTGCCGATGCCGCTGCCGGTGTTGCCGTTGCCGTTGCCGCTTTTGCCGCTGTTGCCGCTGCCGTTGTTGCCGTTGCCGTTGCCGTTGTTGCCGTTGCCGCTGTCGCCGCTGCCGTTGTTGCCGTTGCCGCTGCCGTTGTTGCCGTTCCCGTTGCCGCTGTTGCCGCTGCCGTTTTTGCCGTTGCCGTTGCCGTTGTTGCCGTTGCCGTTTTTGGCGTTGCCGCTGCCATTGTTGCCGTTGTTACCGTTGTTGCCATTGTTGCCGTTCTTACCGTTGTTGCCGTTGCCGTTGTTGCCGTTGCCGTTGTTGCCGTTGCCGTATTTGCCGTTGCCGCTGCCACTGTTGCCGTTGCCGCTGCCGTTGTTGCCGTTGTTACCGTTGTTGCCATTGTTGCCGTTGTTGTCGTTGCCGTGGTTGCCGTTGCCGTTGATGCCGTTGTTGCCGTTGCCGCTGCCGTTGTTGCCCTTTCCGCTGCCGTAGTTGCCGTTGTTGCGGTTGGCGCTGTTGCCGCTGCCGTTCTTGCCGTTGCCGCTGCCGTTGTTGCCGTTGCCTGTGCCGCGGTTGCCGCTTACGATGCCGTTGCCGTTGTTGCCGTTGCCGCTGTCGCCGCTGCCGTTGTTGCCGTTGCCGCTGCCGTTGTTGCCGTGGCCGTTGCCGCTGTCGTTTTTGCCGTTGCCGTTGCCGTTGTTGCCGTTGCCGCTATTGCCGCTGCCGTTGGTGCCGTTGCCGCTATTGCCGCTGCCGTTGTTGCCGTTGCCGTTGTTGCCGTTGCCGCATTCGTTGTTGCCGTTGCCGCTGCCGTTGTTACCGTTGCCGTTGCCGCTGTTGCCGCTGCCGTTCTTACCGTTGCCGTTGCCGTTTGTGCCGCTGCCGCTGTAGCCGCTGTAGCCGCTGCCGTTGTAGCCGTTGCCGTTGCCGTTGTTGCCGTTGCCGCTTCCGTTTTTGCCGTTGTTGCCGTTGTTGCCGCTGTCGCCGCTGCCGTTGTTGCCGTTGTTGCAGTTGCCGCTGCCGTTGTTGCCGTTGCCGCTGCCGTAGTTGCCGTTGTTGCCGTTGCCACTGCCCTTGTTGCCGTTGTTACCGTTGCCGTTGCCGCATCCGTTGTTGCCGTTGCCGCTGCCGGTGTTGCCGTTGCCGCTTTTGCCGCTGTTGCCGCTGCCGTTGTTGCCGTTGCCGTTGTTGCCGTTGCCGCTGTCGCCGCTGCCTTTGTTGCCCTTGCCGCATCCGTTGTTGCCGTTGCCATTGCCGTTGTTGCCGTTGCCGTTCCCGCTGTTGCCGCTGCCGTTGTTGCCCTGTCCGTTGTTGCCGTTGCCGCTGTCGCCGCTGCCGTTGTTGCCGTTGCCGCACCCGTTGTTGCCGTTGCCGCTACCGTTGTTGCCGTTGCCGTTGCCGCTGTTTCCGCTGCCGTGTTTGCCGTTGCCGTTCCCGCTGTTGCCGCTGCCGTTGCTGGCGTTGGCGCTGCCGTTGTTGCCGTTGCCGTTGCCACTGTTGCCGCTGTTGCCACTGCCGTTGTTGCCGTTGCCGTTGCCTTTGTTGCCGTTGCCGCTGTCGCCGCTGCCGTTGTTGCCGTTGCCGCATCCGTTGTTGCCGTTGCCGCTGCCGTTGTTGCCGTTGCAGCTGTTGCCGCTGTTGCCGCTGCCGTTGTTGCCGTTGTCGTTGCCGTTGTTGCCCTTGCCGCTGTCGTCGCTGCCGTTGTTGCCGTTGCCGCATCCGTTGTTGCCGTTGCCGTTGTTGCCGTTGCCGCTGCCGTTTTTGCCGTTTGTGCCGTTGTTGCCGCTGTCCCCGCTGCCGTTGTTGCCGTTGTTGCCGTTGCCGCTGCCGTTGTTGCCGTTGCCGCTGCCATTGTTGCCGTTGTTGCCGTTGCCACTGCCCTTGTTGCCGTTGTTACCGTTGCTGTTGCCGTTGCCGCATCCGTTGTTGCCGTTGCCGCTGCCGTTTTTGCCGTTGCCGCTGCCGCTTTTGCCGCTGTTGCCGCTGCCGTTGTTGCCGTTGCCGTTGTTGCCGTTGCCGCTGTCGGCGCTGCCGTTGTTGCCGTTGCCGCATCCGTTGTTGCCGTTGCCGCTGCCGTTGTTGCCGTTGCCGTTGCCGCTGTTGCCGCTGCCGTTTTTGCCGTTGCCGTTGCCGCTGATGCCGCTGCCGTTGTTGCCGTTGCCGCTGCCGTTGTTGCCGTTGCCGTTGCCGCCGTTTCCGCTGCCGTTGTTGCCGTTGCCGTTACCTTTGTTGCCATTGCCGCTGTCGCCGCTGCCGCTGTTGCCGTTGCCGCATCCGTTGTTGCCGTTGCCGCCGCCGTTGTTGCTGTTGCCGCTGTTGCTGCTGTTGCCGCTGCCGTTGTTGCCGTTGCCGTTGCCGTTGTTACCCTTGCCGCTGTCGCTGCTGCCGTTGTTGCCGTTGCCGCATCTGTTGTTGCCGTTGCCGCTGCCGTTGTTGCCGTTGCCGTTGTTGCCATTGTTGCCGTTGTTGTCGTTGCCGTGGTTGCCGTTGCCGTTGATGCCGTTGCCGCTGTTGCCGCCGCCGCTGCCGCTGGTGCTGTCGCCGCTGCCGTTGTTACCGTTGTTGCCGTTGCCGCTGCCATTGATGCCCATTCCGCTGCCGTTTTTGCCGTTTGTGCCCTTGTTGCCGCTGTCGCCGCTGCCGTTGTTGCCGTTGTTGCCGTTGCCGCTGCCGTTGTTGCCGTTGCCGCAGCCGTTGTTGCCGTTGTTGCCGTTGCCACTACCCTTGTTGCCGTTGTTACCGTTGCTGTTGCCGTTGCCGCATCCGTTGTTTCCGTTGCCGCTGCCGTTTTTGCCGTTGCCGTTGCCACTTTTGCCGCTGTTGCCGCTGCCGTTGTTGCCGTTGCCGTTGTATCCGTTGCCGCTGTCGGCGCTGCCGTTGTTGCCGTTGCCGCATCCATTGTTGCCGTTGCCGCTGCCGTTGTTGCCGTTGCCGCTGTTGCCGCTGCCGTTGTTGCCGTTGCCGTTGCCGTTGTTGCCCTTGCCGCTGTCGTCGCTGCCGTTGTTGCCGTTGCCGCATCCGTTGTTGCCGTTGCCGCTGCCGTTGTTGCCGTTGCCGCTGCCGTTGTTGCCGTTGCCGTTGCCGCGGTTGCCGCTTACGTTGCCGTTGCCGTTGTTGCCGTTGCCGCTGTTGCCGCTGCCGTTGTTGCCGTTGCCGCTGCCGTTGTTGCCGTTGCCGCTGCCGTTGTTGCCGCTGTTGCCGTTGCCGCTGCCGTTGTTGCCGTTGCCGTTGTTGCCGTTGCCGCTGTCGCCACTGCCGTTGTTGCCGTTGCCGCATCCGTTGTTGCCGTTGCCACTGCCGTTGTTGCCGTTGCCGTTGTTGCCGCTCTCGCCGCTGCCGTTGTTGCCGTTGTTGCAGTTGCCGCTGCCGTTGTTGCCGTTGCCGCTGCCGTAGTTGCCGTTGTTGCCGTTGCTACTGCCCTTGTTGCCGTTGTTACCGTTGCCGTTGCCGTTGCCGCATCCGTTGTTGCCGATGCCGCTGCCGGTGTTGCCGTTGCCGTTGCCGCTTTTGCCGCTGTTGCCGCTGCCGTTGTTGCCGTTGCCGTTGCCGTTGTTGCCGTTGCCGCTGTCGCCGCTGCCGTTGTTGCCGTTGCCGCTGCCGTTGTTGCCGTTCCCGTTGCCGCTGTTGCCGCTGCCGTTTTTGCCGTTGCCGTTGCCGTTGTTGCCGTTGCCGTTTTTGGCGTTGCCGCTGCCATTGTTGCCGTTGTTACCGTTGTTGCCATTGTTGCCGTTCTTACCGTTGTTGCCGTTGCCGTTGTTGCCGTTGCCGTTGTTGCCGTTGCCGTATTTGCCGTTGCCGCTGCCACTGTTGCCGTTGCCGCTGCCGTTGTTGCCGTTGTTACCGTTGTTGCCATTGTTGCCGTTGTTGTCGTTGCCGTGGTTGCCGTTGCCGTTGATGCCGTTGTTGCCGTTGCCGCTGCCGTTGTTGCCCTTTCCGCTGCCGTAGTTGCCGTTGTTGCGGTTGGCGCTGTTGCCGCTGCCGTTCTTGCCGTTGCCGCTGCCGTTGTTGCCGTTGCCTGTGCCGCGGTTGCCGCTTACGATGCCGTTGCCGTTGTTGCCGTTGCCGCTGTCGCCGCTGCCGTTGTTGCCGTTGCCGCTGCCGTTGTTGCCGTTGTTGCCGTTGCCGCTGCCGTTGTTGCCGTTGCCGCTGCCGTTGTTGCCATTGCCGCTGCCGTTGTTGCCGTTGCCGCTGCAAGTTGTTGCCGTTGTTGCCGTTGCCGCTGCAAGTTGTTGCCGTTGTTGCCGTTGCCGCATCCGTTGTTGCCGTTGCCACTGCCGTTGTTCCCGTTGCCGTTGCCGCTGTTGCCGCTGTTGCAGCTGCCGTTGTTGCCGTATCCGTTGCCGTTGTTGCCGTTGCCGCTGTCGCCGCTGCCGTTGTTGCCGTTGCCGCTGCCGTTGTTGCCGTGGCCGTTGCCGCTGTCGTTTTTGCCGTTGCCGTTGCCGTTGTTGCCGTTGCCGCTATTGCCGCTGCCGTTGGTGCCGTTGCCGCTATTGCCGCTGCCGTTGTTGCCGTTGCCGTTGTTGCCGTTGCCGCATTCGTTGTTGCCGTTGCCGCTGCCGTTGTTACCGTTGCCGTTGCCGCTGTTGCCGCTGCCGTTCTTACCGTTGCCGTTGCCGTTTGTGCCGCTGCCGCTGTAGCCGCTGTAGCCGCTGCCGTTGTAGCCGTTGCCGTTGCCGTTGTTGCCGTTGCCGCTTCCGTTTTTGCCGTTGTTGCCGTTGTTGCCGCTGTCGCCGCTGCCGTTGTTGCCGTTGTTGCAGTTGCCGCTGCCGTTGTTGCCGTTGCCGCTGCCGTAGTTGCCGTTGTTGCCGTTGCCACTGCCCTTGTTGCCGTTGTTACCGTTGCCGTTGCCGCATCCGTTGTTGCCGTTGCCGCTGCCGGTGTTGCCGTTGCCGCTTTTGCCGCTGTTGCCGCTGCCGTTGTTGCCGTTGCCGTTGTTGCCGTTGCCGCTGTCGCCGCTGCCTTTGTTGCCCTTGCCGCATCCGTTGTTGCCGTTGCCATTGCCGTTGTTGCCGTTGCCGTTCCCGCTGTTGCCGCTGCCGTTGTTGCCCTGTCCGTTGTTGCCGTTGCCGCTGTCGCCGCTGCCGTTGTTGCCGTTGCCGCACCCGTTGTTGCCGTTGCCGCTACCGTTGTTGCCGTTGCCGTTGCCGCTGTTTCCGCTGCCGTGTTTGCCGTTGCCGTTCCCGCTGTTGCCGCTGCCGTTGCTGGCGTTGGCGCTGCCGCTGTTGCCGTTGCCGTTGCCACTGTTGCCGCTGTTGCCACTGCCGTTGTTGCCGTTGCCGTTGCCTTTGTTGCCGTTGCCGCTGTCGCCGCTGCCGTTGTTGCCGTTGCCGCATCCGTTGTTGCCGTTGCCGCTGCCGTTGTTGCCGTTGCAGCTGTTGCCGCTGTTGCCGCTGCCGTTGTTGCCGTTGTCGTTGCCGTTGTTGCCCTTGCCGCTGTCGTCGCTGCCGTTGTTGCCGTTGCCGCATCCGTTGTTGCCGTTGCCGTTGTTGCCGTTGCCGCTGCCGTTTTTGCCGTTTGTGCCGTTGTTGCCGCTGTCCCCGCTGCCGTTGTTGCCGTTGTTGCCGTTGCCGCTGCCGTTGTTGCCGTTGCCGCTGCCATTGTTGCCGTTGTTGCCGTTGCCACTGCCCTTGTTGCCGTTGTTACCGTTGCTGTTGCCGTTGCCGCATCCGTTGTTGCCGTTGCCGCTGCCGTTTTTGCCGTTGCCGCTGCCGCTTTTGCCGCTGTTGCCGCTGCCGTTGTTGCCGTTGCCGTTGTTGCCGTTGCCGCTGTCGGCGCTGCCGTTGTTGCCGTTGCCGCATCCGTTGTTGCCGTTGCCGCTGCCGTTGTTGCCGTTGCCGTTGCCGCTGTTGCCGCTGCCGTTTTTGCCGTTGCCGTTGCCGCTGATGCCGCTGCCGTTGTTGCCGTTGCCGCTGCCGTTGTTGCCGTTGCCGTTGCCGCCGTTTCCGCTGCCGTTGTTGCCGTTGCCGTTACCTTTGTTGCCATTGCCGCTGTCGCCGCTGCCGCTGTTGCCGTTGCCGCATCCGTTGTTGCCGTTGCCGCCGCCGTTGTTGCTGTTGCCGCTGTTGCTGCTGTTGCCGCTGCCGTTGTTGCCGTTGCCGTTGCCGTTGTTACCCTTGCCGCTGTCGCTGCTGCCGTTGTTGCCGTTGCCGCATCCGTTGTTGCCGTTGCCGCTGCCGTTGTTGCCGTTGCCGTTGTTGCCATTGTTGCCGTTGTTGTCGTTGCCGTGGTTGCCGTTGCCGTTGATGCCGTTGCCGCTGTTGCCGCCGCCGCTGCCGCTGGTGCTGTCGCCGCTGCCGTTGTTACCGTTGTTGCCGTTGCCGCTGCCATTGATGCCCATTCCGCTGCCGTTTTTGCCGTTTGTGCCCTTGTTGCCGCTGTCGCCGCTGCCGTTGTTGCCGTTGTTGCCGTTGCCGCTGCCGTTGTTGCCGTTGCCGCAGCCGTTGTTGCCGTTGTTGCCGTTGCCACTACCCTTGTTGCCGTTGTTACCGTTGCTGTTGCCGTTGCCGCATCCGTTGTTTCCGTTGCCGCTGCCGTTTTTGCCGTTGCCGTTGCCACTTTTGCCGCTGTTGCCGCTGCCGTTGTTGCCGTTGCCGTTGTATCCGTTGCCGCTGTCGGCGCTGCCGTTGTTGCCGTTGCCGCATCCATTGTTGCCGTTGCCGCTGCCGTTGTTGCCGTTGCCGCTGTTGCCGCTGCCGTTGTTGCCGTTGCCGTTGCCGTTGTTGCCCTTGCCGCTGTCGTCGCTGCCGTTGTTGCCGTTGCCGCATCCGTTGTTGCCGTTGCCGCTGCCGTTGTTGCCGTTGCCGTTGTTGCCATTGTTGCCGTTGTTGTCGTTGCCGTGGTTGCCGTTGCCGTTGATGCCGTTGCCGCTGTTGCCGCCGCCGCTGCCGCTGCTGCTGTCGCCGCTGCCGTTGTTGCCGTTGTTGCCGTTGCCGCTGCCATTGTTGCCCTTTCCGCTGCCGTAGTTGCCGTTGTTGCCGTTGCCGCTGTTGCCGCTGCCGTTGTTGCCGTTGCCGCTGCCGTTGTTTCCGTTGCCGTTGCCGCTGTTTCCGCTTACGTTGCCGTTGCCGTTGTATCCGTTGCCGCTGTGGCCGCTGCCGTTGTTGCCGTTGCCGTTGTTGCCGTTGTTGCCATTGTTGCCGTTCTTACCGTTGTTGCCGTAGTTGCCGTTGCCGCTGCCATTGTTGCCTTTACCGCTGCCGTTGTTGCCGTTGTTACCGTTGTTGCCATTGTTGCCGTTGTTGTCGTTGCCGTGGTTGCCGCTCTCGCCGCTTCCGTTGTTGCCGTTGTTGCCGTTGCCGCTGCCGTTGTTGCCGCTGCCGTTGTTGCCGTTGCCGCTGCCGTTTTGCCGTTGCCGCTGCAAGTTGTTGCCGTTGTTGCCCTTGCCGCATCCGTTGTTGCCGTTGCCGCTGCCGTTTTTCCGTTGCCGTTGCCGCTGTTGCCGCTGCCGTTGTTGCCGTATCCGTTGCCGTTGCCGTTGTTGCCGGTGCAGCTGTCGCCGCTGCCGTTGTTGCCGTTGCCGCTGCCGTTGTTGCATTTGCCGTTGCCGCTGTTGCCGCTGTCGTTTTTGCCGTTGCCGTTGCCGTTGTTGCCGTTGCCGCTATAGCCGCTTCCGTTGTTGCCGTTGCCGTTGTTACCGTTGCCGCATTCGTTGTTGCCGTTGCCGCTGCCGTTGTTACCGTTGCCGTTGCCGCTGTTGCAGCATTCGTTTTTACCGTTGCCGTTGCCGTTTGTGCCGCTGCCGCTGTAGCCGCTGTAGCCGCTGCCGTTGTAGCCGTTGCCGTTGCCGTTGTTGCCCTTGCCGCATCCGTTGTTGCCGTTGCCGTTGTTGCCGTTGCCGTTGCCGCTGTTGCCGCTGCCGTTGTTGCCGTTGCCGTTGTTGCCGTTTCCGCTGTCGCCGCTGCTGTTGTTGCCGTTGCCGCAGCCGCTGTTGCCGCTGCCGTTTTTGCTGTTGCCGTTGCCGTTGTTGCCGTTGCCGTTTTTGGCGTTGCCGCTGCTATTGTTGCCGTTGTTACCGTTGTTGCCATTGTTGCCGTTCTTACCGTTGTTGCCGTTGCCGTTGTTGCCGTTGCCGTATTTGCCGTTGCCGTTGCCATTGTTGCCGTTGCCGCTGCCGTTGTTGCCGTTGTTACCGTTGTTGCCATTGTTGCCGTTGTTGTCGTTGCCGTGGTATCCGTTGCCGTTGATGCCGTTGTTGCCGTTGCCGCTGCCGTTGTTGCCCTTTCCGCTGCCGTAGTTGCCGTTGTTGCCGTTGTTGCCGTTGCCGCTGTCGCCGCTGCCGTTGTTGCCGTTGCCGCTGTCGTTGTTGCCGTTGCCGGTGCCGCGGTTGCCGCTTACGTTGCCGTTGCCGTTGTTGCCGTTGCCGCTGTCGCCGCTGCCGTTGTTGCCGTTGCCGCTGCCGTTGTTGCCGTTGTTGCCGTTGCCGCTGCCGTTGTTGCCGTTGCCGCTGCCGTTGTTGCCGTTGCCGCTGCCGCTGTTGCCGTTGCCGCTGCAAGTTGTTGCCGTTGTTGCCGTTGCCGCTGCAAGTTGTTGCCGTTGTTGCCGTTGCCGCATCCGTTGTTGCCGTTGCCGCTGCCGTTGTTCCCGTTGCCGTTGCCGCTGTTGCCGCTGTTGCCTCTGCCGTTGTTGCCGTTGCCGTTGCCGTTGTTGCCGTTGCCGCTGTCGCCGCTGCCGTTGTTGCCGTTGCCGCTGCCGTTGTTGCCGTTGCCGTTGCCGCTGTTGCCGCTGTCGTTTTTGCCGTTGCCGTTGCCGTTGTTGCCGTTGCCGCTATTGCCGCTGCCGTTGTTGCCGTTGCCGTTGTTGCCGTTGCCGCATTCGTTGTTGCCGTTGCCGCTGCCGTTGTTACCGTTGCCGTTGCCGCTGCCGTTTTTGCCGTTGCCGATGCCGTTTGTGCCGCTGCTGCTGTAGCCGCTGTAGCCGCTGCCGTTGTAAACGTTGCCGTTGCCGTTGTTGCCGTTGTTGCAGTTGCCGTTTTTGCCGTTGTTGCCGTTGTTGCCGTTGCCGCTGCCGTTGTTACCGTTGCCGCTGCCGTTATTGCCGTTGCCGCTGCAAGTTGTTGCCGTTGTTGCCGTTGCCGCTGCAAGTTCTTGCCGTTGTTGCCGTTGCCGCATCCGTTGTTGCCGTTGCCGCTGCCGTTGTTCCCGTTGCCGTTGCCGCTGTTGCCACTGCCGTTGTTGCCGTTGCCGTTGCCGTTGTTGCCGTTGCCGCTGTCGCCGCTGACGTTGTTGCCGTTGCCGCTGCCGTTGTTGCCGTTGCCGCTGTTGCCGCTGTCGTTTTTGCCGTTGCCGTTGCCGTTGTTGCCGTTGCCGCTATTGCCGCTGCCGTCGTTGCCGTTGCCGTTGTTGCCGTTGCCGCATTCGTTGTTGCCGTTGCCGCTGCCGTTGTTACCGTTGCCGTTGCCGCTGTTGCAGCTGCCGTTTTTACCGTTGCCGTTGCCGTTTGTGCCGCTGCCGCTGTAGCCGCTTTAGCCGCTGCCGTTGTAGCCGTTGCCGTTGTTGCTCTTGCCGCATCCGTTGTTGCCGTTGCCGCTGCCGTTGTTCCCGTTGCCGTTGCCGCTGTTGCCGCTGCCGTTGTTGCCGTTGCCGTTGTTGCCGTTGCCGCTGTCGCCGCTGCCGTTGTTGCCGTTGCCGCATCCGTTGTTGCCGTTGCCGGTGCCGTTATTGCCGTTGCCGCTGTTGCCGCTGCCGTTTTTGCCGTTGCCGTTGCCGTTGCCGTTTTTGGCGTTGCCGCTGCCATTGTTGCCGTTGTTACCGTTGTTGCCATTGTTGCCGTTCTTACCGTTGTTGCCGTTGCCGTTGTTGCCGTTGCCGCTGCCGTTGTTGCCGTTGCCGCTGCCGTTGTATGTTGCCGCTGCCGTTGTTGCCGTTGCCGCTGCAGGTTGTTGCCGTTGTTGCCGTTGCCGCATCCGTTGTTGCCGTTCCCGCTGCCGTTGTTCCCGTTGCCGTTGCCGCTGTTGCCTCTGCCGTTGTTGCCGTTGCCGTTGCCGTTGTTGCCGTTGCCGCTGTCGCCACTGCCGTTGTTGCCGTTGCCGCTGCCGTTGTTGCCGTTGCCGCTGTTGCCGCTGTCGTTTTTGCCGTTGCCGTTGTTGCCGTTGCCGCTATTGCCGCTGCCGTTGTTGCCGTTGCCGTTGTTGCCGTTGCCGCTGCCGTTGTTACCGTTGCCGTTGCCGCTGTTGCCGCTGCCGTTTTTACCGTTGCCGTTGCCGTTTGTGCCGCTGCCGCTGTAGCCGCTGTAGCCGCTGCCGTTGTAGCCGCTGCCGTTGTAGCCGTTGCCGTTGCCGTTGTTGCCGTTGCCGCTGCCGTTTTTGCCGTTGTTGCCGTTGATGCCGCTGTCGCCGCTGCCATTGTTGCCGTTGTTGCCGTTGCCGCTGTTGCCGCTGCCGTTTTTGCCGTTGCCGTTGCCGTTGTTGCCGTTGCCGCTGTTGCCGCTGTCGTTTTTGCCGTTGCCGTTGTTGCCCTTGCCGCTATTGCCGCTGCCGTTGTTGCCGTTGCCGTTGTTGCCGTTGCCGCTGCCGTTGTTACCGTTGCCGTTGCCGCTGTTGCCGCTGCCGTTTTTACCGTTGCCGTTGCCGTTTGTGCCGCTGCCGCTGTAGCCGCTGTAGCCGCTGCCGTTGTAGCCGCTGCCGTTGTAGCCGTTGCCGTTGCCGTTGTTGCCGTTGCCGCTGCCGTTTTTGCCGTTGTTGCCGTTGATGCCGCTGTCGCCGCTGCCATTGTTGCCGTTGTTGCCGTTGCCGCTGTTGCCGCTGCCGTTTTTGCCGTTGCCGTTGCCGTTTTTGCCGTTGCCGCTGTTGCCGCTGCCGTTGTTGCCGTTGCCGTTGCCGTTGTTGCCGTTGCCGCTGCCATTGTTGCCGTTGCCGCTGCCGTTGTTGCCGTTGTTGCCGTTGCCACTGCTGTTGTTGCCGTTGTTGCCCTTGCCGCATCCGATGTTGCCGTTGCCGTTGCCGCTGTTGCCGCTGCCGTTGTTGCCATTGCCGTTGTTGCCGTTGCCGCTGTCGCCGCTGCCGCTGTTGCCGTTGCCGCATCCGTTGTTGCCGTTGCCGCTGCCGTTGTTGCCGTTGCCGTTGCCGCTGTTGCCGCTGCCGTTTTTGCGTTGCCGTTGCCGTTGTTGCCGTTGCCGTATTTGCCGTTGCCGCTGCCATTGTTGCCGTTGCCGCTGCCGTTGTTGCCGTTGTTACCGTTGTTGCCATTGTTGCCGTTGTTGTCGTTGCCGTGGTTGCCGTTGCCGTTGATGCCGTTGTTGCCGTTGCCGCTGCCGTTGTTGCCCTTTCCGCTGCCGTAGTTGCCGTTGTTGCCGTTGCCGCTGTTGCCGCTGTTGCCGCTGCCGTTGTTGCCGTTGCCGCTGCCGTTGTTGCCGTTGCCGTTGCCGCGGTTGCCGCTTACGTTGCCGTTGCCGTTGTTGCCGTTGCCGCTGTTGCCGCTGCCGTTGTTGCCGTTGCCGCTGCCGTTGTTGCCGCTGTTGCCGTTGCCGCTGCCGTTGTTGCCGTTGCCGTTGTTGCCGTTGCCGCTGTCGCCACTGCCGTTGTTGCCGTTGCCGCATCCGTTGTTGCCGTTGCCACTGCCGTTGTTGCCGTTGCCGTTGTTGCCGCTCTCGCCGCTGCCGTTGTTGCCGTTGTTGCCGTGGCCGCTGCCGTTGTTGCCGTTGCCGCTGCCGTTGTTGCCGTTGCCGCTGCCGTTGTTGCCGTTGCCGCTGCAAGTTGTTGCCGTTGTTGCCGTTGCCGCTGCAAGTTGTTGCCGTTGTTGCCGTTGCCGCATCCGTTGTTGCCGTTGCCGCTGCCGTTGTTCCCGTTGCCGTTGCCGCTGTTGCCGCTGTTGCCGCTCCCGTTGTTGCCGTTGCCGTTGCCGTTGTTGCCGGTGCCGCTGTCGCCGCTGCCGTTGTTGCCGTTGCCGCTGCCGTTGTTGCCGTTGCCGTTGCCGCTGTTGCCGCTGTCGTTTTTGTCGTTGCCGTTGCCGTTGTTGCCGTTGCCGCTATTGCCGCTGCCGTTGTTGCCGTTGCCGTTGTTGCCGTTGCCGCATTCGATGTTGCCGTTGCCGCTGCCGTTGTTACCGTTGCCGTTGCCGCTGTTGCAGCTGCCGTTTTTACCGTTGCCGTTGCCGTTTGTGCCGCTGCCGCTGTAGCCGCTGTAGCCGCTGCCGTTGTAGCCGTTGCCGTTGCCGTTGTTGCCCTTGCCGCATCCGTTGTTGCCGTTGCCGTTGTTGCCGTTGCCGTTGCCGCTGTTGCCGCTGCCGTTGTTGCCGTTGCCGTTGTTGCCGTTGCCGCTGTCGTCGCTGCCGTTGTTGCCGTTGCCGCATCCGTTGTTGCCGTTGCCGCTGCCGTTGTTGCCGTTGCCGTTGCCGCTGTTGCCGCTGCCGTTTTTGCCGTTGCCGTTGTTGCCGTTGCCGTTTTTGGCGTTGCCATTACCATTGTTGCCGTTGTTACCGTTGTTGCCATTGTTGCCGTTCTTACCGTTGTTGCCGTTGCCGTTGTTGCCGTTGCCGTATTTGCCGTTGCCGCTGCCATTGTTGCCGTTGCCGCTGCCGTTGTTGCCCTTTCCGCTGCCGTAGTTGCCGTTGTTGCCGTTGTTGCCGTTGCCGCTGCTGCCGCTGCCGTTGTTGCCGTTGCCGCTGCCGTTGTTGCCGTTACCGGTGCCGCGGTTGCCGCTTACGTTGCCGTTGCCGTTGTTGCCGTTGCCGCTGTCGCCGCTGCCGTTGTTGCCGTTGCCGCAGCCGTTGTTGCCGTTGTTGCCGTTGCCGCTGCCGTTGTTGCCGTTGCCGCTGCCGTTGTTGCCGTTGCCGCTGCCGTTGTTGCCGTTGCCGCTGCAAGTTGTTGCCGTTGTTGCCGTTGCCGCTGCAAGTTGTTGCCGTTGTTGCCGTTGCCGCATCCGTTGTTGCCGTTGCCGCTGCCGTTGTTGCCGTTGCCGCTGCCGTTGTTGCCGTTGCCGTTGCCGCTGTTGCCGCTGTCGTTTTTGCCGTTGCCGTTGCCGTTGTTGCCGTTGCCGCCATTGCCGCTGCCGTTGTTGCCGCTGCCGTTGTTGCCGTTGCCGCTGCCGTTGTTGCCGTTGCCGCTGCCGTTGTTGCCGTTGCCGCTGCAAGTTGTTGCCGTTGTTGCCGTTGCCGCTGCAAGTTGTTGCCGTTGTTGCCGTTGCCGCATCCGTTGTTGCCGTTGCCGCTGCCGTTGTTCCCGTTGCCGTTGCCGCTGTTGCCGCTGTTGCCTCTGCCGTTGTTGCCGTTGCCGTTGCCGTTGTTGCCGTTGCCGCTGTCGCCGCTGCCGTTGTTGCCGTTGCCGCTGCCGTTGTTGCCGTTGCCGTTGCCGCTGTTGCCGCTGTCGTTTTTGCCGTTGCCGTTGCCGTTGTTGCCGTTGCCGCCATTGCCGCTGCCGCTGTTGCCGCTGCCGTTTTTACCGTTGCCGTTGCCGTTTGTGCTGCTGCCGCTGTAGCCGCTGTAGCCGCTGCCGTTGTAGCTGTTGCCGTTGCCGTTGTTGCCGTTGTTGCCGTTGTTGCCGTTGCCGCTGCCGTTTTTGCCGTTGTTGCCGTTGTTGCCGCTGTCGCCGCTGCCGTTGTTGCCGTTGTTGCCGTTGCCGCTGTTGCCGCTGCCGTTTTTGCCGTTTCCGTTGCCGTTGCCGTTGTTGCCGTTGCCGCTTTTGCCGCTGCGGTTGTTGCCGTTTCCGTTGCCGTTGTTGACGTTGCCGCTGCCATTGTTGCCGTTGCCGCTGCCGTTGTTGCCGTTGCCACTGCTGTTGTTGCCGTTGTTGCCCTTGCCGCATCCGTTGTTGCCGTTGCCGCTGCCGTTGTTGCCGTTGCCGTTGCCGCTCTTGCCGCTGCCGTTGTTGCCGTTGCCGTTGTTGCCGTTGCCGCTGTCGCCGCTGCCGCTGTTGCCGTTGCCGCATCCGTTGTTGCCGTTGCCGCTGCCGTTGTTGCCGTTGCCGCTGTTGCCGCTGCCGTTTTTGCCGTTGCCGTTGCCGTTGTTGCCGTTGCCGTTTTTGGCGTTGCCGCTGCCATTGTTGCCGTTGTTACCGTTGTTGCCATTGTTGCCGTTCTTACCGTTGTTGCCGTTGCCGTTGTTGCCGTTGCCGTATTTGCCGTTGCCGCTACCATTGTTGCCGTTGCCGCTGCCGTTGTTGCCGTTGTTACCGTTGTTGCCATTGTTGCCGTTGTTGTCGTTGCCGTGGTTGCCGTTGCCGTTGATGCCGTTGTTGCCGTTGCCGCTGCCGTTGTTGCCGTTGCTGCTGCCGTTGTTGCCGTTGCCGCTGCCGTTGTTGCCGTGGTTGCGTTGCCGCATCCGTTGTTGCCGTTGCCGCTGCCGTTGTGGCCGTTGCCGTTGCCGCTGTTTCCGCTGTTGCCGTTGCCGTTGTTGCCGTTGCCGCTGTCGCCACTGCCGTTGTTGCCGTTGCCGCATCCGTTGTTGCCGTTGCCACTGCCGTTGTTGCCGTTGCCGTTGTTGCCGCTCTCGCCGCTGCCGTTGTTGCCGTTGTTGCCGTTGCCGCTGCCGTTGTTGCCGTTGCCGCTGCCGTTGTTGCCGCTGCCGCTGCCGTTGTTGCCGTTGCCGCTGCCGTTGTTGCCGTTGCCGCTGCAAGTTGTTGCCGTTGTTGCCGTTGCCGCTGCAAGTTGTTGCCGTTGTTGCCGTTGCCGCATCCGTTGTTGCCGTTGCCGCTGCCGTTGTTCCCGTTGCCGTTGCCACGGTTGCGGCTGTTGCCGCTGCCGTTGTTGCCGTTGCCGTTGTTGCCGTTGCCGCATTCGTTATTGCCGTTGCCGCTGCCGTTGTTACCGTTGCCGTTGCCGCTGCCGTTGTTGCCGTTGCCGTTGTTGCCGTTGCCGCTGTCGCCGCTGCCGTTGTTGCCGTTGCCGCTGCCGTTGTTGCCGTTGCCGTTGCCGCTGTTGCCGCTGTCGTTTTTGCCGTTGCCGTTGCCGTTGTTGCCGTTGCCGCTATTGCGGCTGCCGTTGTTGCCGTTGCCGTTGTTGCCGTTGCCGATTTCGTTGTTGCCGTTGCCGCTGCCGTTGTTACCGTTGCCGTTGCCGCTGTTGCCGCTTTCGTTTTTGCCGTTGCCGTTGCCGTTGCCGTTGTTGCCGTTGCCGTTGTTGCCGTTGCCGCTGTCGCCGCTGCCGTTGTTGCCGTTGCCGCTGCCGTTGTTGCCGTTCCCCTTGCCGCTGTTGCCGCTGCCGTTTTTGCCGTTGCCGTTGCCGTTGTTGCCGTTGCCGTATTTGCCGTTGCCGCTGCCACTGTTGCCGTTGCCGCTGCCGTTGTTGCCGTTGTTACCGTTGTTGCCATTGTTGCCGTTGTTGTCGTTGCCGTGGTTGCCGTTGCCGTTGATGCCGTTGTTGCCGTTGCCGCTGCCGTTGTTGCCCTCTCCGCTGCCGTAGTTGCCGTTGTTGCCGTTGCCGCTGTTGCCGCTGCCGTTGTTGC
This sequence comes from Tenodera sinensis, assembly GCA_030765045.1. Taxonomy (NCBI): domain Eukaryota; kingdom Metazoa; phylum Arthropoda; class Insecta; order Mantodea; family Mantidae; genus Tenodera; species Tenodera sinensis. The sequence goes on from CM060967.1 coordinate 30,893,568, forward strand.
CGTTGCCGCTGCCGTTGTTGCCGTTGCCGGTGCCGCGGTTGCCGCTTACGTTGCCGTTGCCGTTGTTGCCGTTGCCGCTGTCGCCGCTGCCGTTGTTGCCGTTGCCGCTGCCGTTGTTGCCGTTGTTGCCGTTGCCGCTGCCGTTGTTGCCGTTGCCGCTGACGTTGTTGCCATTGCCGCTACCGTTGTTGCCGTTGCCGCTGCAAGTTGTTGCCGTTGTTGCCGTTGCCGCTGCAAGTTGTTGCCGTTGTTGCCGTTGCCGCATCCGTTGTTGCCGTTGCCGCTGCCGTTGTTCCCGTATCCGTTGCCGCTGTTGCCGCTGCCGTTGTTGCCGTATCCGTTGCCGTTGTTGCCGTTGCCGCTGTCGCCGCTGCCGTTGTTGCCGTTGCCGCTGCCGTTGTTGCCGTGGCCGTCGCCGCTGTTGCCGCTGTCGTTTTTGCCGTTGCCGTTACCGTTGTTGCCGTTGCCGCTATTGCCGCTGCCGTTGTTGCCGTTGCCGTTGTTGCCGTTGCCGCATTCGTTGTTGCCGTTGCCGTTGTTACCGTTGCCGCTGTTGCCGCTGCCGTTTTTACCGTTGCCGTTGCCGTTTGTGCCGCTGCCGCTGTAGCCGCTGTAGCCGCTGCCGTTGTAGCCGTTGCCGTTGCCGTTGTTGCCGTTGCCGCTTCCGTTTTTGCCGTTGTTGCCGTTGTTGCCGCTGTCGCCGCTGCCGTTGTTGCCGTTGTTGCAGTTGCCGCTGCCGTTGTTGCCGTTGCCGCTGCCGTAGTTGCCGTTGTTGCCGTTGCCACTGCCCTTGTTGCCGTTGTTACCGTTGCCGTTGCCGTTGCCGCATCCGTTGTTGCCGATGCCGCTGCCGGTGTTGCCGTTGCCGTTGCCGCTTTTGCCGCTGTTGCCGCTGCCGTTGTTGCCGTTGCCGTTGCCGTTGTTGCCGTTGCCGCTGTCGCTGCTGCCGTTGTTGCCGTTGCCGCTGCCGTTGTTGCCGTTCCCGTTGCCGCTGTTGCCGCTGCCGTTTTTGCCGTTGCCGTTGCCGTTGTTGCCGTTGCCGTTTTTGACGTTGCCGCTGCCATTGTTGCCGTTGTTACCGTTGTTGCCATTGTTGCCGTTCTTACCGTTGTTGCCGTTGCCGTTGTTGCCGTTGCCGTATTTGCCGTTGCCGTTGCCGCTGCCGTTGTTGCCGTTGTTACCGTTGTTGCCATTGTTGCCGTTGTTGCCGTGCCGTGGTTGCCGTTGCCGTTGATGCCGTTGTTGCCGTTGCCGCTGCCGTTGTTGCCCTTTCCGCTGCCGTAGTTGCCGTTGTTGCCGTTGCCGCTTCCGTTTTTGCCGTTGTTGCCGTTGTTGCCGCTGTCGCCGCTGCCGTTGTTGCCGTTGTTGCAGTTGCCGCTGCCGTTGTTGCCGTTGCCGCTGCCGTAGTTGCCGTTGCCGTTGCCACTGCCCTTGTTGCCGTTGTTACCGTTGCCGTTGCCGCATCCGTTGTTGCCGTTGCCGCTGCCGGTGTTGCCGTTGCCGTTTTTTGCCGCTGTTGCCGCTGCCGTTGTTGCCGTTGCCGTTGCCGTTGTTGCCGTTGCCGCTGTCGCCGCTGCCGTTGTTGCCCTTGCCGCATCCGTTGTTGCCGTTGCCATTGCCGTTGTTGCCGTTGCCGTTCCCGCTGTTGCCGCATCCGTTGTTGCCGTTGCCATTGCCGTTGTTGCCGTTGCCGTTCCCGCTGTTGCCGCACCCGTTGTTGCCGTTGCCGCTACCGTTGTTGCCGTTGCCGTTGCCGCTGTTGCCGCTGCCGTGTTTGCTGTTGCCGTTCCCGCTGTTGCCGCTGCCGTTGCTGGCGTTGGCGCTGCCGTTGTTGCCGTTGCCTTTGCCACTGTTGCCGCTGTTGCCGCTGCCGTTGTTGCCGTTGCCGTTGCCTTTGTTGCCGTTGCCGCTGTCGCCGCTGCCGTTGTTGCCGTTGCCGCATCCGTTGTTGCCGTTGCAGCTGCCGTTGTTGCCGTTGCAGCTGTTGCCGCTGTTGCCGCTGCCGTTGTTGCCGTTGCCGTTGCCGTTGTTGCCCTTGCCGCTGTCGTCGCTGACGTTGTTGCCGTTGCCGCATCCGTTGTTGCAGTTGCCGCTGCCGTTGTTACCGTTGTTGCCGTTGCCGTTGCCGTTGTTGCCGTTGCCGCTGCCGTTTTTGCCGTTTATGCCGTTGTTGCCGCTGTCCCCGCTGCCGTTGTTGCCGTTGTTGCCGTTGCCGCTGCCGTTGTTGCCGTTGCCGCTGCCGTTGTTGCCGTTGTTGCCGTTGCCACTGCCCTTGTTGCCGTTGTTACCGTTGCTGTTGCCGTTGCCGCATCCCTTGTTGCCGTTGCCGCTGCCGTTTTTGCCGTTGCCGCTGCCGCTTTTGCCGCTGTTGCCGCTGCCGTTGTTGCCGTTGCCGTTGTTGCCGTTGCCGCTGTCGGCGCTGCCGTTGTTGCCGTTGCCGCATCTGTTGTTGCCGTTGCCGCTGCCGTTGCTGTCGTTGCCGTTGCCGCTGTTGCCGCTGCCGTTTTTGCCGTTGCTGTTGCCGCTGATGCCGCTGCCGTTGTTGCCGTTGCCGCTGCCGTTGTTGCCGTTGCCGTTGCCGCTGTTGCCGCTGTTGCCGCTGCCGTTGTTGCCGTTGCCGTTACCTTTGTTGCCATTGCCGCTGTTGCCGCTGCCGCTGTTGCCGTTGCCGCATCCGTTGTTGCCGTTGCCGCCGCCGTTGTTGCCGTTGCCGCTGTTGCTGCTGTTGCCGCTGCCGTTGTTGCCGTTGCCGTTGCCGTTGTTACCCTTGCCGCTGTCGCTGCTGCCGTTGTTGCCGTTGCCGCATCCGTTGTTGCCGTTTCCGCTGCCGTTGTTGCCGTTGCCGTTGTTGCCCTTGTTGCCGTTGTTGTCGTTGCCGTGGTTGCCGTTGCCGTTGATGCCGTTGCCGCTGTTGCCGCCGCCGCTGCCGCTGGTGCTGTCGCCGCTGCCGTTGTTACCGTTGTTGCCGTTGCCGCTGCCATTGATGCCCTTTCCGCTGCCGTTTTTGCCGTTTGTGCCCTTGTTGCCGCTGTCGCCGCTGCCGTTGTTGCCGTTGTTGCCGTTGCCGCTGCCGTTGTTGCCGTTGCCGCTGCCGTTGTTGCCGTTGTTGCCGTTGCCACTACCCTTGTTGCCGTTGTTACCGTTGCTGTTGCCGTTGCCGCATCCGTTGTTTCCGTTGCCGCTGCCGTTTTTGCCGTTGCCGTTGCCACTTTTGCCGCTGTTGCCGCTGCCGTTGTTGCCGTTGACGTTGTATTCGTTGCCGCTGTCGGCGCTGCCGTTGTTGCCGTTGGCGCATCCGTTGTTGCCGTTGCCGCTGCCGTTGTTGCCGTTGCCGCTGTTGCCGCTGCCGTTGTTGCCGTTGCCGTTGTTGCCCTTGCCGCTGTCGTCGCTGCCGTTGTTGCCGTTGCCGCATCCGTTGTTACCGTTGCCGCTGCCGTTGTTCCCGTTGCCGCCGTTGCCGTTGTTGCCATTGTTGCCGTTGTTGTCGTTGCCGTGGTTGCCGTTGCCGTTGATGCCGTTGCCGCTGTTGCCGCCGCCGCTGCCGCTGCTGCTGTTGCCGCTGCCGTTGTTGCCGTTGTTGCCGTTGCCGCTGCCATTGTTGCCCTTTCCGCTGCCGTAGTTGCCGTTGTTGCCGTTGCCGCTGTTGCCGCTGCCGTTGTTGCCGTTGCCGCTGCCGTTGTTGCCGTTGCCGTTGCCGCTGTTTCCGCTTACGTTGCCGTTGCCGTTGTATCCGTTGCCGCTGTGGCCGCTGCCGTTGTTGCCGTTGCCGTTGTTGCCGTTGTTGCCATTGTTGCCGTTCTTACCGTTGTTGCCGTTGCCGTAGTTGCCGTTGCCGCTGCCATTGTTACCTTTACCGCTGCCGTTGTTGCCCTTGTTACCGTTGTTGCCATTGTTGCCGTTGTTGTCGTTGCCGTGGTTGCCGCTCTCGCCGCTTCCGTTGTTGCCGTTGCCGCTGCCGTTGTTGCCGTTGCCGCTGCCGTTGTTGCCGTTGCCGCTGCAAGTTGTTGCCGTTGTTGCCGTTGCCGCTGCAAGTTGTTGCCGTTGTTGCCCTTGCCGCATCCGTTGTTGCCGTTGCCGCTGCCGTTGTTCCCGTTGCCGTTGCCGCTGTTGCCGCTGTTGCCGCTGCCGTTGTTGCCGTATCCGTTGCCGTTGTTGCCGGTGCAGCTGTCGCCGCTGCCGTTGTTGCCGTTGCCGCTGCCGTTGTTGCCGTTGCCGTTGCCGCTGTTGCCGCTGTCGTTTTTGCCGTTGCCGTTGCCGTTGTTGCCGTTGCCGTTATTGCCACTGCCGTTGTTGCCGTTGCCGTTGTTACCGTTGCCGCATTCGTTGTTGCCGTTGCCGCTGCCGTTGTTACCGTTGCCGTTGCCGCTGTTGCAGCTGCCGTTTTTACCGTTGCCGTTGCCGTTTGTGCCGCTGCCGCTGTAGCCGCTGTAGCCGCTGCCGTTGTAGCCGTTGCCGTTGCCGTTGTTGCCCTTGCCGCATCCGTTGTTGCCGTTGCCGTTGTTGCCGTTGCCGCTGTTGCCGCTGCCTTTGTTGCCGTCGCCGTTGTTGCCGTTGCCGCTGTAGCCGCTGCCGTTGTTGCCGTTGCCGCTGCCGTTGTTGCCGTTGCCGCATCCGTTGTTGCCGTTGCCGCTGCCGTTGTTGCCGTTGCCGTTGCCGCTGTTGAGGCTGCCGTTTTTGCCGTTGCCGTTGCCGTTGTTGCCGTTGCCGTTTTTGGCGTTGCCGCTGCCATTGTTGCCGTTGTTACCGTTGTTGCCATTGTTGTCGTTCTTACCGTTGTTGCCGTTGCCGTTGTTGCCGTTGCCGTATTTGCCGTTGCCGCTGCCATTGTTGCCGTTGCCGCTGCCGTTGTTGCCGTTGTTACCGTTGTTGCCATTGTTGCCGTTGTTGTCGTTGCCGTGGTATCCGTTGCCGTTGATGCCGTTGTTGCCGTTGCCGCTGCCGTTGTTGCCCTTTCCGCTGCCGTAGTTGCCGTTGTTGCCGTTGTTGCCGTTGCCGCTGTTGCCGCTGCCGTTGTTGCCGTTGCCGCTGTCGTTGTTGCCGTTGCCGGTGCCGCGGTTGCCGCTTACGTTGCCGTTGCCGTTGCCGCTGTCGCCGCTGCCGTTGTTGCCGTTGCCGCTGACGTTGTTGCCGTTGCCGCTGCCGTTGTTGCCGTTGCCGCTGCCGTTGTTGCCGTTGCCGCTGCCGTTGTTGCCGTTGCCGCTGCCGTTGTTGCCGTTGCCGCTGCAAGTTGTTGCCGTTGTTGCCGTTGCCGCTGCAAGTTGTTGCCGTTGTTGCCGTTGCCGCATCCGTTGTTGCCGTTGCCGCTGCCGTTGTTCCCGTTGCCGTTGCCGCTGTTGCCGCTGTTGTCTCTGCCGTTGTTGCCGTTGCCGTTGCCGTTGTTGCCGTTGCCGCTGTCGCCGCTGCCGTTGTTGCCGTTGCCGCTGCCGTTGTTGCCGTTGCCGTTGCCGCTGTTGCCGCTGTCGTTTTTGCCGTTGCCGTTGTTGCCGTTGCCGCTATTGCCGCTGCCGTTGTTGTCGTTGCCGTTGTTGCCGTTGCCGCATTCGTTGTTGCCGTTGCCGCTGCCGTTGTTACCGTTGCCGTTGCCGCTGCCGTTTTTGCCGTTGCCGATGCCGTTTGTGCCGCTGCCGCTGTAGCCGCTGTAGCCGCTGCCGTTGTAAACGTTGCCGTTGCCGTTGTTGCCGTTGTTGCCGTTGCCGTTTTTGCCGTTGTTGCCGTTGTTGCCGCTGTCGCCGCTGCCGTTTTTGCCGTTGCCGTTGCCGTTGTTGCCGTTGCCGCTGCCGTTGTTGCCGTTTCCGTTGCCGTTGTTGCCGTTGCCGCTGCCATTGTTGCCGTTGCCGCTGCCGTTGTTGCCGTTTTGCCGTTGCCACTGCTGTTGTTGCCGTTGTTGCCCTTGCCGCATCCGTTGTTGCCGTTGCCGCTGCCGTTGTTGCCGTTGCCGTTGCCGCTGTTGCCGCTGCCGTTGTTGCCGTTGTTGCCGCTGCCGCTGTCGCCGCTGCCGCTGTTGCCGTTGCCGCATCCGTTGTTGCCGTTGCCGTTGCCGTTGTTGCCGTTGCCGTTGCCGCTGTTGCCGCTGCCGTTTTTGCCGTTGCCGCTTCCGTTGTTGCCGTTGTTACCGTTGTTGCCATTGTTGCCGTTCTTACCGTTGTTGCCGTTGCCGTTGTTGCCGTTGCCGTATTTGCCGTTGCCGCTGCCATTGTTGCCGTTGCCGCTTCCGTTGTTGCCGTTGTTACCGTTGTTGCCGTTGTTGTCGTTGCCGTGGTTGCCGTTGCCGTTGATGCCGTTGTTGCCGTTGCCGCTGCCGTTGTTGCCGTTGCCGCTGCCGTTGTTGCCGTTGTTGCCGTTGCCGCTGCCGTTGTTGCCGTGGTTGCCGTTGCCGCATCCGTTCTTGCCGTTGCCGCTGTCGTTGTTGCCGTTGCCGCTGTTTCCGCTGTTGCCGTTGCCGTTGTTGCCGTTGCCGCTGTCGCCACTTCCGTTGTTGCCGTTGCCACATCCGTTGTTGCCGTTGCCACTGCCGTTGTTGCCGTTGCCGTTGCCGTTGTTGCCGCTTTCGCCGCTGCCGTTGTTGCCGTTGTTGCCGTTGCCGCTGCCGTTGTTGCCGTTGCCGCTGCCGTTGTTGCCGTTGCCGCTGCCGTTGTTGCCGTTGCCGCTGCAACTTGTTGCCGTTGTTGCCGTTGCCGCTGCAAGTTGTTGCCGTTGTTGCCGTTGCCGCATCCGTTGTTGCCGTTGCCGCTGCCGTTGTTCCCGCTGCCGTTGTTGCCGTTGCCGCTGCCGTTGTTGCCGTTGCCGTTGCCGCTGTTGCCGCTGTCGTTTTTGCCGTTGCCGTTGCCGTTGTTGCCGTTGCCGCATTCGTTATTGCCGTTGCCGCTGCCGTTGTTACCGTTGCCGTTGCCACTGTTGCCGCTGCCGTTGTTGCCGTTGCCGTTGTTGCCGTTGCCGCTGTCGCCGCTGCCGTTGTTGCCGTTGCCGCTGCCGTTGTTGCCGTTGCCGTTGCCGCTGTTGCCGCTGTCGTTTTTGCCGTTGCCGTTGCCGTTGTTGCCGTTGCCGCTATTGCCGCTGCCGTTGTTGCCGTTGCCGTTGTTGCCGTTGCCGCATTCGTTGTTGCCGTTGACGCTGCCGTTGTTACCGTTGCCGTTGCCGCTGTTGCCGCTTTCGTTTTTGCCGTTGCCGTTGCCGTTGTTGCCGTTGCCGTTGTTGCCGTTGCCGCTGTCGCCGCAGCCGTTGTTGCCGTTGCCGCATCCGTTGTTGCCGTTGCCGCTGCCGTTGTTGCCGTTCCCGTTGCCGCTGTTGCCGCTGCCGTTTTTGCCGTTGCCGTTGTTGCCGTTGCCGTTTTTGGCGTTGCCGCTGCCATTGTTGCCGTTGTTACCGTTGTTGCCATTGTTGCCGTTCTTACCGTTGTTGTTGTTGCCGTTGCCGTATTTGCCGTTGCCGCTGCCATTGTTGCCGTTGCCGCTGCCGTTGTTGCCGTTGTTACCGTTGTTGCCATTGTTGCCGTTGTTGTCGTTGCCGTGGTTGCCGTTGCCGTTGATGCCGTTGTTGCCGTTGCCGCTGCCGTTGTTGCCCTTTCCGCTGCCGTAGTTGCCGTTGTTGCCGTTGCCGCTGTTGCCGCTGCCGTTGTTGCCGTTGCCGGTGCCGCGGTTGCCGCTTACGTTGCCGTTGTCGTTGTTGCCGTTGCCGCTGTCGCCGCTGCCGTTGTTGCCGTTGCCGCTGCCGTTGTTGCCGTTGTTGCCGTTGCCGCTGCCGTTGTTGCCGTTGTTGCCGTTGCCGCTGCCTTTGTTGCCGTTGCCGCTGCCGTTGTTGCCGTTGCCGCTGCCGTTGTTGCCGTTGCCGCTGCAAGTTGTTGCCGTTGTTGCCGTTGCCGCTGCAAGTTGTTGCAGTTGCCGCATCCGTTGTTGCCGTTGCCGCTGCCGTTGCTCCCGTTGCCGTTGCCGCTGTTGCCGCTGCCCTTGTCGCCGCTGCCGTTGTTGCCGTGGCCGTTGCCGCTGTTGCCGCTGTCGTTTTTGCCGTTGCCGTTGCCGTTGCCGCTATTGCCGCTGCCGTTGTTGCCGTTGCCGTTGTTGCCGTTGCCGCATACGTTGTTGCCGTTGCCGCTGCCGTTGTTACCGTTGCCGTTGCCGCTGTTGCCGCTGCCGTTTTTACCGATGCCGTTGCCGTTTGTGCTGCTGCCGCTGTAGCCGCTGTATCCGCTGCCGTTGTAGCCGTTGCCGTTGCCGTTGTTGCCGTTGTTGCCGTTGCCGCTTCCGTTTTTGCCGTTGTTGCCGTTGTTGCCGCTGTCGCCGCTGCCGTTGTTGCCGTTGTTGCCGTTGCCACTGCCCTTGTTGCCGTTGTTACCGTTGCCGTTGCCGCATCCGTTGTTGCCGTTGCCGCTTCCGGTGTTGCCGTTGCCGTTGCCGCTTTTGCCGCTGTTGCCGCTGCCGTTGTTGCCGTTGCCGCTGCCGTTGTTGCCGTTGCCGCTGCCGTTGTTGCCGTTGTTGCCGTTGCCACTGCCCTTGTTGCCGTTGTTACCGTTGCCGTTGCCGCATCCGTTGTTGCCGTTGCCGCTTCCGGTGTTGCCGTTGCCGTTGCCGCTTTTGCCGCTGTTGCCGCTGCCGTTGTTGCCGTTGCCGTTGCCGTTGTTGCCGTTGCCGCTGTCGCCGCTGCCGTTGTTGCCCTTGCCGCAGCCGTTGTTGCCGTTTACATTGCCGTTGTTGCCGTTGCCGTTCCCGCTGTTGCCGCTGCCGTTGTTGCCCTGTCCGTTGTTGCCGTTGCCGCTGTCGCCGCTACCGTTGTTGCCGTTGCCGCATCCGTTGTTGCCGTTGCCGCTGCTGTTGTTGTCGTTGCCGTTGCCACTGGTGCCGCTGCCGTATTTGCCGTTGCCGTTCCCGCTGTTGCCGCTGCCGTTGTTGCCCATGGCGCTGCCGTTGTTGCCGTTGCCGTTGCCACTGTTGCCGCTGTTGCCGCTGCCGTTGTTGCCGTTGCCGTTGCCGCTGTCGCCGCTGCCGTTGTTGCCGTTGCCGCATCCGTTGTTGCCGTTGCCGCTGCCGTTGTTGCCGTTGCAGCTGTTGCCGCTGCCGTTGTTGCCGTTGCCGTTGCCGTTGTTGCCCTTGCCGCTGTCGTCGCTGCCGTTGTTGCCGTTGCCGCATCCGTTGTTCCAGTTGCCGCTGCCGTTGTTGCCGTTGTTGCCGTTGCCGCTGCCGTTGTTGCCGCTGCCGTTTTTGCCGTTTGTGCCGTTGTTGCCGCTGTCGCCGCTGCCGTTGTTGCCGTTGTTGCCGTTGCCGCTGCCGTTGTTGCCGTTGCCGCTGCCGTTGTTGCCGTTGTTGCCGTTGCCACTGCCCTTGTTGCCGTTGTTACCGTTGCTGGTGCCGTTGCCGCATCCGTTGTTGCCGTTGCCGCTGCCGTTTTTGCCGTTGCCGCTTTTGCCGCTGTTGCCGCTGCCGTTGTTGCCGTTGCCGTTGTTGCCGTTGCCGCTGTCGGCGCTGCCGTTGTTGCCGTTGCCGCATCCGTTGTTGCCGTTGCCGCTGCCGTTGTTGCCGTTGCCGCTGCCGTTTTTGCCGTTGCCGTTGCCGCAGATGCCGCTGCCGTTGTTGCCGTTGCCGCTGCCGTTGTTGCCGTTGCCGTTGCCGCTGTTGCCGCAGTTGCCGCTGCCGTTGTTGCCGTTGCCGTTACCTTTGTTGCCATTGCCGCTGTCGCCGCTGCCGCTGTTGCCGTTGCCGCATCCGTAGTTGCCGTTGCCCCCGCCGTTGTTGCCGTTGCCGCTGTTGCTGCTGTTGCCGCTGCCGGTGTTGCCGTTGCCGTTGTTGCCCTTGCCGCTGTCGCTGCTGCCGTTGTTGACGTTGCCGCATCCGTTGTTGCCGTTGCCGCTGCCGTTGTTGCCGTTGCCGTTGTTGCCATTGTTGCCGTTTTTGTCGTTGCCGTGGTTGCCGTTGCCGTTGATGCCGTTGCCGCTGTTTCCGCCGCCGCTGCCGCTGGTGCTGTCGCCGCTGCCGTTGTTGCCGTTGTTGCCGTTGCCGCTGCCATTGATGCCCTTTCCGCTGCCGTTTTTGCCGTTTGTGCCCTTGTTGCCGCTGTCGCCGCTGCCGTTGTTGCCGTTGTTGCCGTTGCCGCTGCCGTTGTTGCCGTTGCCGCTGCCGTTGTTGCCCTTGTATCCGTTGCCACTACCCTTGTTGCCGTTGTTACCGTTGCTGTTGCCGTTGCCGCATCCGTTGTTGCCGTTGCCGCTGCCGTTTTTGCCGTTGCCGTTGCCACTTTTGCCGCTGTTGCCGCTGCCGTTGTTGCCGTTGCCGTTGTATCCGTTGCCGCTGTCGGCGCTGCCGTTGTTGCCGTTGCCGCATCCGTTGTTGCCGTTGCCGCTGCCGTTGTTGCCGTTGCCGCTGTTGCCGCTGTTGCCGCTGCCGTTGTTGCCGTTGCCGTTGCCGTTGTTGCCCTTGCCGCTGTCGTCGCTGCCGTTGTTGCCGTTGCCGCATCCGTTGTTGCCGTTGCCGCTGCCGTTGTTGCCGTTGCCGTTGTTGCCATTGTTGCCGTTGTTGTCGTTGCCGTGGTTGCCGTTGCCGTTGATGCCGTTGCCGCTGTTGCCGCCGCCGCTGCCGCTGCTGCTGTCGCCGCTGCCGTTGTTGCCGTTGTTGCCGTTGCCGCTGCCATTGTTGCCCTTTCCGCTGCCGTAGTTGCCGTTGTTGCCGTTGCCGCTGTTGCCGCTGCCGTTGTTGCCGTTGCCGCTTCCGTTGTTGCCGTTGCCGTTGCCGCTGTTTCCGCTTACGTTGCCGTTGCCGTTGTATCCGTTGCCGCTGTGGCCGCTGCATTTATTGCCATTGTTGCCGTTCTTACCGTTGTTGCCGTTGCCGTAGTTGCCGTTTCCGCTGCCATTGTTGCCTTTACCGCTGCCGTGGTTGCCGTTGTTACCGTTGTTGTCATTGTTGCCGTTGTTGTTGTTGCCGTGGTTGCCGTTGCCGTTGATGCCGTTGCCGCGGCCGTTGTTGCCGTTGCCGTTGCCGCTGTTGCCGCTGACGTTGCCGTTGCCGTTGCCGCATCCGTTGTTGCCGTTGCCGCTGCCGGTGTTGCCGTTGCCGTTGCCGCTTTTGCCGCTGTTGCCGCTGCCGTTGTTGCCATTGCCGTTGCCGTTGCCGTTGCCGTTGTTGCCGTTGCCGCTGTCGCCGCTTCCGTTGTTGCCCTTGCCGCATCCGTTGTTGCCGTTGCCAATGCCGTTGTTGCCGTTGCCGTTGCCGGTGTTTCCGCTGCCGTTGTTGCCCTGTCCGTTGTTGCCGTTGCCGCTGTCGCCGCTGCCGTTGTTGCCGTTGCCGCATCCGTTGTTGCCGTTGCTGCTGCCGTTGTTGCCGTTGCCGTTGCCGCTGTTGCCGCTGCCGTTTTTGCCGTTGCCGTTCCCGCTGCCGTTGTTGCCGTTGCCGTTGCCACTGTTGCCGCTGTTGCCGCTGCCGTTGTTGCCGTTGCCGTTGCCTTTGTTGCCGTTGCCGCTGTCGCCGCTGCCGTTGTTGCCGTTGCCGCATCCGTTGTTGCCGTTGCCGCTGCCGGTGTTGCCGTTGCAGCTGTTGCCGCTGTTGCCGCTGCCGTTGTTGCCGTTGCCGTTGTTGCCCTTGCCGCTGTCGTCGCTGCCGTTGTTGCCGTTGCCGCATCCGTTTTTGTAGTTGCCGCTGCCGTTGTTGCCGTTGTTGCCGTTGCCGTTGTTGCCGTTGCCGCTGCCGTTTTTGCCGTTTGTGCCGTTGTTGCCGCTGTCGCCGCTGCCGTTGTTGCCGTTGTTGCCGTTGCCGCTGCCGTTGTTGCCGTTGCCGCTGCCGTTGTTGCCCTTGTATCCGTTGCCACTACCCTTGTTGCCGTTGTTACCGTTGCTGTTGCCGTTGCCGCATCCGTTGTTGCCGTTGCCGCTGCCGTTTTTGCCGTTGCCGTTGCCACTTTTGCCGCTGTTGCCGCTGCCGTTGTTGCCGTTGCCGTTGTATCCGTTGCCGCTGTCGGCGCTGCCGTTGTTGCCGTTGCCGCATCCGTTGTTGCCGTTGCCGCTGCCGTTGTTGCCGTTGCCGCTGTTGCCGCTGTTGCCGCTGCCGTTGTTGCCGTTGCCGTTGCCGTTGTTGCCCTTGCCGCTGTCGTCGCTGCCGTTGTTGCCGTTGCCGCATCCGTTGTTGCCGTTGCCGCTGCCGTTGTTGCCGTTGCCGTTGTTGCCATTGTTGCCGTTGTTGTCGTTGCCGTGGTTGCCGTTGCCGTTGATGCCGTTGCCGCTGTTGCCGCCGCCGCTGCCGCTGCTGCTGTCGCCGCTGCCGTTGTTGCCGTTGTTGCCGTTGCCGCTGCCATTGTTGCCCTTTCCGCTGCCGTAGTTGCCGTTGTTGCCGTTGCCGCTGTTGCCGCTGCCGTTGTTGCCGTTGCCGCTTCCGTTGTTGCCGTTGCCGTTGCCGCTGTTTCCGCTTACGTTGCCGTTGCCGTTGTATCCGTTGCCGCTGTGGCCGCTGCATTTATTGCCATTGTTGCCGTTCTTACCGTTGTTGCCGTTGCCGTAGTTGCCGTTTCCGCTGCCATTGTTGCCTTTACCGCTGCCGTGGTTGCCGTTGTTACCGTTGTTGCCATTGTTGCCGTTGTTGTTGTTGCCGTGGTTGCCGTTGCCGTTGATGCCGTTGCCGCGGCCGTTGTTGCCGTTGCCGTTGCCGCTGTTGCCGCTGACGTTGCCGTTGCCGTTGCCGCATCCGTTGTTGCCGTTGCCGCTGCCGGTGTTGCCGTTGCCGTTGCCGCTTTTGCCGCTGTTGCCGCTGCCGTTGTTGCCATTGCCGTTGCCGTTGCCGTTGCCGTTGTTGCCGTTGCCGCTGTCGCCGCTTCCGTTGTTGCCCTTGCCGCATCCGTTGTTGCCGTTGCCATTGCCGTTGTTGCCGTTGCCGTTGCCGGTGTTGCCGCTGCCGTTGTTGCCCTGTCCGTTGTTGCCGTTGCCGCTGTCGCCGCTGCCGTTGTTGCCGTTGCCGCATCCGTTGTTGCCGTTGCTGCTGCCGTTGTTGCCGTTGCCGTTGCCGCTGTTGCCGCTGCCGTTTTTGCCGTTGCCGTTCCCGCTGCCGTTGTTGCCGTTGCCGTTGCCACTGTTGCCGCTGTTGCCGCTGCCGTTGTTGCCGTTGCCGTTGCCTTTGTTGCCGTTGCCGCTGTCGCCGCTGCCGTTGTTGCCGTTGCCGCATCCGTTGTTGCCGTTGCCGCTGCCGTTGTTGCCGTTGCAGCTGTTGCCGCTGTTGCCGCTGCCGTTGTTGCCGTTGCCGTTGTTGCCCTTGCCGCTGTCGTCGCTGCCGTTGTTGCCGTTGCCGCATCCGTTTTTGTAGTTGCCGCTGCCGTTGTTGCCGTTGTTGCCGTTGCCGTTGTTGCCGTTGCCGCTGCCGTTTTTGCCGTTTGTGCCGTTGTTGCCGCTGTCGCCGCTGCCGTTGTTGCCGTTGTTGCCGTTGCCGCTGCCGTTGTTGCCGTTGCCGCTGCCGTTGTTGCCGTTGTTGCCGTTGCCACTGCCCTTGTTGCCGTTGTTACCGTTGCTGATGCCGTTGCCGCATCCGTTGTTGCCGTTGCCGCTGCCGTTTTTGCCGTTGCCGTTGCCGCTTTTGCCGCTGGTGCCGCTGCCGTTGTTGCCGTTGCCGTTGTTGCCGTTGCCGCTGTCGGCGCTGCCGTTGTTACCGTTGCCGCCTCCGTTGTTGCCGTTGCCGCTGCCGTTGTTGCCGTTGCCGCTGTTGCCGCTGCCGTTTTTGCCGTTGCCGTTGCCGCTGATGCCGCTGCCGTTGTTGCCGTTGCCGCTGCCGTTGTTGCCGTTGCCGTTGCCGCTGTTGCCGCTGTTGCCGCTGCCGTTGTTGCCGTTGCCGTTACCTTTGTTGCCATTGCCGCTGTCGCCGCTGCCGCTGTTGCCGTTGCCGCATCCGTTGTTGCCGTTGCCGCCGCCGTTGTTGCCGTTGCCGCTGTTGCTGCTGTTGCCGCTGCCGTTGTTGCCGTTGCCGTTGCCGTTGTTGCCCTTGCCGCTGTCGCTGCTGCCGTTGTTTCCGTTGCCGCATCCGTTGTTGCCGTTGCCGCTGCCGTTGTTGCCGTTGCCGTTGTTGCCATTGTTGCCGTTGTTGTCGTTGACGTGGTTGCCGTTGCCGTTGATGCCGTTGCCGCTGTTGCCGCCGCCGCTGCCGCTGGTGCTGTCGCCGCTGCCGTTGTTGCCGTTGTTGCCGTTGCCGCTACCATTGATGCCCTTTCCGCTGCCGTTTTTGCCGTTTGTGCCCTTGTTGCCGCTGTCGCCGCTGCCGTTGTTGCCGTTGTTGCCGTTGCCGCTGCCGTTGTTGCCGTTGCCGCTGCCGTTGTTGCCGTTGTTGCCGTTGTTGCTGTTGCCGTTGCCGCATCCGTTGTTGCCGTTGCCGCTGCCGTTTTTGCCGTTGCCGTTGCCACTTTTGCCGCTGTTGCCGCTGCCGTTGTTGCCGTTGCCGTTGTATGCGTTGCCGCTGTCGGCGCTGCCGTTGTTGCCGTTGCCGCATCCGTTGTTGCCGTTGCCGCTGCCGTTGTTTCCGTTGCCCCTGTTGCCGCTGCCGTTGTTGCCGTTGCCGTTGCCGTTGTTGCCCTTGCCGCTGTCGTCGCTGCCGTTGTTGCCGTTGCCATAATCCGTTGTTGCTGTTGCCGCTGCCGTTGTTGCCGTTGCCGTTGTTGCCATTGTTGCCGTTGTTGTCGTTGCCGTGGTTGCCGTTGCCGTTGATGCCGTTGCCGCTGTTGCCGCCGCCGCATCCGCTGCTGCTGTCGCCGCTGCCGTTGTTGCCGTTGTTGCCGTTGCCGCTGCCATTGTTGCCCTTTCCGCTGCCGTAGTTGCCGTTGTTGCCGTTGCCGCTGTTGCCGCTGCCGTTGTTGCCGTTGCCGCATCCGTTGTTGCCGTTGCCGCTGCCGTTGTTGCCGTTGCCGTTGCCGCTGTTGCCGTTGCCGTTGTTGCCGTTGCCGCTGTCGCCGCTGCCGTTGTTGCCGTTGCCGCATCCGTTGTTGCCGTTGCCACTGCCGTTGTTGCCGTTGCCGTTCTTGCCGCTGTCGCCGCTGCCGTTGTTGCCGTTGTTGCCGATGCCGCTGCCGTTGTTGCCGTTGCCGCTGCAAGTTGTTGCCGTGGTTGCCGTTGCCGCATCCGTTGTTGCCGTTGCCGCTGCCGTTGTTCCCGTTGCCTTGCCGCTGTTGCCGCTGTTGCCGCTGTTGCCGCTGCCGTTGTTGCCGTTGCCGTTGCCCTAGTTGCCGTTGCCAATGTTGCCGCTGCCTTTGTTGCCGTTGCCGCTGCCGTTGTTGCCGTTGCCGTTGCCGCGGTTGCCGCTTACGTTGCCGTTGCCGTTGTTGCCGTTGCCGCTGTCGCCGCTGCCGTTGTTGCCGTTGCCGCTGCCGTTGTTGCCCTGGTTGCCGTTGCCGCAGCCGTTGTTGCCTTGGTTGCCGTTGCCGCATCCGTTGTTGCCGTTGCCGCTGCCGTTGTTGCCGTTGCCGCTGTTGCCGCTGTCGTTTTTGCCGTTGCCGTTGCCGTTGTTGCCGTTGCCGCATTCGTTGTTGCCGTTGCCGTTTGTGCCGTTGCCGCTGTAGCCGCTGTAGCCGCTGCCGTTGTTGCCGTTGCCGTTGTTGCCGTTGTTGCCGTTGCCGCTGCCGTTTTTGCCGTTTGTGCCGTTGTTGCCGCTGTCGCCGCTGCCGTTGTTGCCGCTGTCGCCGCTGCCGTTGTTGCCGTTGTTGCCGTTGCCGCTGCCGTTGTTGCCGTTGCCGCTGCCGTTGTTGCCGTTGTTGCCGTTGCCACTGCCCTTGTTGCCGTTGTTACCGTTGCTGTTGCCGTTGCCGCATTCGTTGTTGCCGTTGCCGTTGCCGTTTTTGCCGTTGCCGTTGCCGCTTTTGCCGCTGTTGCCGCTGCCGTTGTTGCCGTTGCCGTTGTTGCCGATGCCGCTGTCGGCGCTGCCGTTGTTGCCGTTGCCGCATCCGTTGTTGCCGTTGCCGCTGCCGTTGTTGCCGTTGCCGTTGCCGCTGTTGCCGCTACCGTTTTTGCCGTTGCCGTTGCCGCTGATGCCGCTTCCGTTGTTGCCGTTGCCGCTGCCGTTGTTGCCGTTGCCGCTGTTGCCTCTGCCGTTGTTGCCGTTGCCGTTACCTTTGTTGCCATAGCCGCTGTCGCCGCTGCCGCTTTGCCGTTGCCGCATCCGTTCTTGCCGATGCCCTGCCGTTGTAGCCGTTGCCGCTGTTGCCACTGTTGCCGCTTTTGCCGCTGCCGTTGTTGCCGTTGCCGTTGTTGCCCTTGCCGCTGTCGCTGCTGCCGTTGTTGCCGTTGCCGCATCCGTTGTTGCCGTTGCCGCTGCCGTTGTTGCCGTTGTTGTCGTTGCCGTGGTTGCCGTTGCCGTTGATGCCGTTGCCGCTGTTGCCGCCGCCGCTGCCGCTGGTGGTGTCGCCGCTGCCGTTGTTGCCGTTGTTGCCGTTGCCGCTGCCATTGATGCCCTTTCCGCTGCCATAGTTGCCGTTGTTGCCGTTGCCGCTGTTGCCGCTGCCGTTGTTGCCGTTGCCGCTGTCGTTGTTGCCGTTGCCGCTGCCGTTTTTGCCGTTGCCGTTGCCGCTGTTGCCGCTGCCGTTTTTGCCGTTGCCGCTTTAGCCGCTGCCGTTGTTGCCGTTGCCGCTGTTGCCGCTGCTGATGTTGCCGTTTACGCTGCCGTTGTTGACGTTGCCGCTGTTGCCGCTTACGTTGCCGTTGCCGTTGTTGCCGTTGCCGCTGTCGCCTACCGTTGTTGCCGTTGGCGTTGCCGTTGTTGCCGTTGCCGCTGCCATTTTTGCCGTTGACGCTGCCGTTGCTACCATTGTTGCCATTGTTGCCGTTCTTACTGTTGTTGCAGTTGCCGTTGTTGCCGTTGCCGTTGTTGCCGTTGCCGCTGCCATTGTTGCCGTTGCCGCTGCCGTTGTTACCGTTGTTGCCATTGTTGCCGTTGTTGTCGTTGCCGCTGTTGCCGCCGCCGGTGCCGCTGTCGCCGCTGCCGTTGTTGCCTTTGTTGCCGTTGCCACTGCCGTTGTTGCCGTTTCCGCTGCCGTTGTTGCCGTTGCCGCTGCCGTTGTTGGCGTTGCCGCTGTTGCCGCTTCCGTTGTTGCCGTTGCCGCTGCCGTTGTTGCCGTTGCCGCTGTTGCCGCTGCCGTTGTTGCCGTTACCGCATCCGTTGTTGCCGTTGCTGCTGCCGTTGTTGCTGTTGCCGCTGTTGCCGCTGCCGTTGTTGCCGTTGCCGTTGCCGTTGCCCTTGTTGCCCTTGCCGCTGTCGTCGCTGCCGTTGTTGCCGTTGCCGCATCCGTTGTTGCCGTTGCCGCTGCCGTTGTTGCCGTTGCCGTTGTTGCCATTGTTGCCGTTGTTGTCGTTGCCGTGGTTGCCGTTGCCGTTGATGCCGTTGCCGCTGTTGCCGCCGCCGCTGCCGCTGCTGCTGTCGCCGCTGCCGTTGTTGCCGTTGTTGCCGTTGTTGCCGTTGTTGCCATTGTTGCCGTTCTTACCGTTGTTGCCGTTGCCGTAGTTGCCGTTGCCGCTGCCATTGTTGCCTTTACCGCTGCCGTTGTTGCCGTTGTTACCGTTGTTGCCATTGTTGCCGTTGTCGTCGTTGCCGTGGTTGCCGTTGCCGTTGATGCCGTTGCCGCGGCCGTTGTTGCCGTTGCCGTTGCCGCTGTTGCCGCTTACGTTGCCGTCGCCGTTGTTGCCCTTGCCGCTATCGCCGCTGCCGTTGTTGCCGTTGCCGTTGCCGTTGTTGCCGTTGCCGCTGCCATTGTTGCCGTTGACGCTGCCGTTGTTGCCGTGGTTGCCGTTGCCGCATCCGTTGTTGCCGTTGCCGCTGCCGTTGTTGCCGTTGCCGTTGCCGCTGTTGCCGTTGCCGTTGTTGCCGTTGCCGCTGTCGCCGCTGCCGTTGTTGCCGTTGCCGCATCCGTTGTTGCTGTTGCCACTGCCGTTGTTGCCGTTGCCGTTGTTGCCGCTGTCGCCGCTGCCGTTGTTGCCGTTGTTGCCGATGCCGCTGCCGTTGTTGCCGTTGCCGCTGCAAGTTGTTGCCGTTGTTGCCGTTGCCGCATCCGTTGTTGCCGTTGCCGCTGCCGTTGTTCCCGTTGCCGTTGCCGCTGTTGCCGCTGTTGCCGCTGTTGCCGCTGCCGTTGTTGCCGTTGCCGTTGCCCTAGTTGCCGTTGCCAATTTTGCCGCTGCCGTTGTTGCCGTTGCCGCTGCCGTTGTTGCCGTTGCCGTTGCCGTTGTCGCCGCTGCCGTTGTTGCCGTTGCCGCTCCCGTTGTTGCCGTTGTTGCCGTTGCCGCTGCCGTTGTTGCCGTAGTTGCCGTTGCCGCATCCGTTGTTGCCGTTGCCGCTGCCGTAGTTGCCGTTGCCGTTGCCGCTGTTGCCGCTGTCGTTTTTGCCGTTGCCGTTGTTGCCGTTGCCGCATTCATTGTTGCCGTTTGTGCCGTTGCCGCTGTAGCCGCTGTAGCCGCTGCCGTTGTTGCCGTTGCCGTTGCCGTTGTTGCCGTTGTTGCCGTTGCCGCTTTTGCCGTTTGTGCCGTTGTTGCCGCTGTCGCCGCTGCCGTTGTTGCCGTTGTTGCCGTTGCCGCTGCCGTTGTTGCCGTTGCCGCTGCCGTTGTTGCCGTTGTTGCCGTTGCCACTGCCCTTGTTGCCGTTGTTACCGTTGCTGTTGCCGTTGCCGCATCCGTTGTTGCCGTTGCCGCTGCCGTTGTTGCCGTTGCCGTTGCCGCTTTTGCCGCTGTTGCCGTTGCCGTTGTTGCCGTTGCCGCTGTCGGCGCTGCCGTTGTTGCCGTTGCCGCTGTCGGCGCTGCCGTTTTGCCGTTGCCGCATCCGTTGTTGCCGTTGCCGCTGCCGTTGTTGCCGTTGCCGTTGCCGCTGTTGCCGCTGCCGTTGTTGCCGTTGCCGCTGCTGCTGTCGCCGCTGCCGTTGTTGCCTTTGTTGCCGTTGCCGCTTCCGTTGTTGCCGTTGCCGCTGCCGTTGTTGCCGTTGCGACTGCCGTTGTTGGCGTTGCCGCTGTTGCCGCTTCCGTTGTTGCCGTTGCCGCTGCCGTTGTTCCGTTGCCGCTGTTGCCGCTGCCGTTGTTGCCGTTGCCGTTGCCGTTGTTCCCGTTGCCGTTGTTGCCGTTGTTGCCGTTGTTGACGTTGTTGCCGTTGCCGCTGCCGTTGTTGCCGTTGTTGCCGTTGCTGCTGCCGTTGTTGCCGTTGTTGCCGCTGTCGCCGCTGCCGTTGTTGCCGTTGTTGCCGTTGCCGCTGCCGTTGTTGCCGTTGCCGCTGCCGTTGTTGCCGTTGCCGTTGCCGCTATTGCCGCTGCCGTTTTTGCCGTTGCCGTTGCCGTTGTTGCCGTTGCCGCGGTTGCCGCTGCCGTTGTTCCCGTTGCCGTTGCCGTTGTTGCCGTTGCCGCTGCCATTGTTGCCGTTGCCGCTGCCATTGTTGCCGTTGCCGCTGCCGTTGTTGCCGTTGTTGCCGTTGCCACTGCCGTTGTTGCCGTTGTTGCCCTTGCCGCATCCGGTGTTGCCGTTACCGCTGCCGTTGTTGCCGTTGCCGTTGCCGCTGTTGCCGCTGCCGTTGTTGCCGTTGCCGTTGTTGCCGTTGCCGCTGTCGCCGCTGCCGTTGTTGCCGTTGCCGCATCCGTTGTTGCCGTTGCCGCTGCCGTTGTTGCCGTTGCCGTTGCCGCTGTTGCCGCTGCCGTTTTTGCCGTTGCCGTTGTTGCCGTTGCCGTTTTTGGCGTTGCCGCTGCCATTGTTGCCGTTGTTACCGTTGTTGCCATTGTTGCCGTTCTTACCGTTGTTGCCGTTGCCGTTGTTGCCGTTGCCGTATTTGCCGTTGCCGCTGCCATTGTTGCCGTTGCCGCTGCCGTTGTTGCCGTTGTTACCGTTGTTGCCATTGTTGCCGTTGTTGTCGTTGCCGTGGTTGCCGTTGCCGTTGATGCCGTTGCCGCTGTTCCCACCCCCGCTGCCGCTGCTGCTGTCGCCGCTGTCGTTGTTGCCGTTGTTGCTGTTGCCGCTGCCGTTGTTGCCCTTTCCGCTGCCGTAGTTGCCGTTGTTGCCGTTGCCGCTGTTGCCGCTGCCGTTGTTGCCGTTGCCGCGGCCGTTTTTGCCGTTGCCATTGCCGCTGTTGCCGCTAACGTTGCCGTTGCCGTTGTTGCCGTTGCCGCTGTCGCCGCTGCCGTTGTTGCCGTTGCCGTTGTTGCCGTTGCCGCTGCCATTGTTGCCGATGACGCTGCCGTTGTTACCGTTGTTGCCATTGTTACCGTTCTTACCGTTGTTACCGTTGCCGTTGCCGTTGTTGCCGTTACCGAAGTTGCCGTTGCCGCTGCCATTGTTGCCGTTGCTGCTGCCGTTGTTGCCATTGTTGCCGTTGTTGTCGTTGCCGTGGTCGCCGTTGCCGTTCATGCCGTTGCCGCTGTTGCCGCCGCCGCTGTCGTCGCTGCCGTTCTTGCCTTTGTTGCCGTTGCCGCTGCTGTTGTTGCCGTTGCCGCTGTTGCCGCTTACGTTGCCGTTGCCGTTGTTCCCGTCGCCGCTGTCGCCGCTGCCGTTGTTGCCGTTGCCGTTGTTGCCGTTGCCGCTGCCATTGTTGCCGTTCACGCTGCCGTTGTTACCGTTGTTGCCATTGTTGCCGTTGTAACCATTGTTGCCGTTGCCGCTGCTGCTGTCGCCGCTGCCGTTGTTGCCGATGCCGCTGCCGTTGTTGCCCTTTCCGCTGCCGTAGTTGCCGTTGTTGCCGTTGCCGCTGTTCCCGCTGCCGTTGTTGCCGTTGTTGCCGTTGCCGCTGTCGCCGCTGCCGTTGTTGCCGTTGCCGTTTTTGCCGTTGCCGCTGCCGTTGTTGCCGTTGTGACCGTTGTTGCCGTTGTCGCCGTTGTTGCCGTTGTTGTCGTTGTTGCCGTTGCTGCCGTTGTTGCCGTTGTATCCGTTGTTGCCGTTGCCGTTGCCGCCGTTGCCGCTGTCGCCGCTGCAGCTGCCGTTGTTGCCGTTGTTGTCGTTGTTGCCGTTGTTGGCGTTGTTTCCGTTGTATCCGTTGTTGCCGTTGTTGCCGTTGTTGCCGTTACCGTTGCCGCTGTCGCCGCTGCCGCTGCCGTTGTTGCCGTTTTTGCCGTTGTTGCCATTGTTGCGGTTGTTGCCGTTGTTGCCGTTGTTGCCATTGTTGCCGTTGTTGTCGTTGCCGTTGTTGCCGTTGCCGTTGATGCCGTTGCCGCTGTTGCCGCCTCCGCTGCCGCTGCCGTTGTATCCGTTGTTGCCGTTGTTGCCGTTGCCGTTGCCGCTGTTGCCGATGTCGCCGCTGCCGCGGCCGTTGTTGCCGTTGTTGTCGTTGTTGTCGTTCTTGCCGTATTTACCGTTGTATCCGTTGTTGCCGTTGTTACCGTTACCGTTGCCGCTGTTGCCGCTGCCGCTGTCGCCGCTGCCGCTGCCGTTGTTGCCGATGCTGCCGTTGTTGCCGTTGTTGCGGTTGTTGCCGTTGTTGCCATTTTGCCGTTGTTGTCGTTGCCGTTGTTGGCGTTGCCGTTGATGCCGTTGCCGCTGTTGCCGCCGCCGCTGCCGTTGTTGCCGTTTTTGCCCTGGCGCCCTTGTTGCCGTTGCCGGTTACGTTGCCGTTGCCGTTGCCGTTGTTGCAGTTGCCGCTGCCGTTGTTGCCGTTGCCGCTGCCGTTGTTGCCGTTGCCGCTGCCGTTGTTGCCGTTGCCGCTGCCGTTGTTGCCGTTGCCGCTGCCGTTGTTGCCGTTGCTGCTGCCGTTGTTGCCGTTGACGCTGCCGTTTTTACCGTCTTTGCCATTGTTGCCACCGTTGCCGTTGTTACCTTTGCCGTTGATGCCGTTGCCGCTGTTGCCGCCGCCGCTGTCGCCGCTGCCGTTGCTTCCGTTGTTGCCGTTGCCGCTGCCGTTGTTGCCGTTGCCGCTGCCGTTGTTGCCGTTGTTGCCGTTGTTGCCGTTGTTGCCGTTGCCGCTGCCGTTGTTGCCGTTGCCGCTGCCGGTGTTTCCGCTGTCGCCGCTGCCGTTTATGCCGTTGCCGCTGATAATGATGACAATGATAATAATGAGAACGATAACGATAAAGATAAGGAGAACGAGAACGCGAACGCGAACGAGAACGCGAAAGCGAACGCGAACACGAACGCGAACGAGAACGAGAACGAATCCGCGAACGAGGACGGTGACGGTAACTGTGACGATAACGGTGAAGAGGACGGTGACGAGAACGGTGACGATTACGGTGACGGTAACGGTGACGAGAACGGGACGAGATCGGTGATGGAAACGTTAAGGAGAACGGTGACGGTGACCTAAACGGTGACGGTAACTGTGACGGTAATGGTTACGAGAACGGTCACGAGTACGGTGACGGTAACGGTGACGAGAACGCTGACGAGAACGGTGACGAGAACGGTGAAGAGAACGCGCAAGAGAACGGTGACGAGAACGGTGACGTGAACGGTGACGAGTACGGTGACGAGTACGGTTACGAGAACGGTGACGAGACGGTGAGGAGAACGGTGACGAGAACGGTGACGATTCGGTGATGGTAACGATGACGGTGACGGTAATGGTTACGAGAACGGTCACGAGTACGGTGACGGTAAATGTGACGAGAACGGTGACGAGAACGGTGACGAGAACGCGTACGAGAGCGGTGACGAGAACGGTGACGAGAACGGCAACGAGTACGGTTACGAGAACGGTGACGAGACGTTGAGGAGAACGGTGACGGCAACGGTGACGAGAACGGTGACGATTCGGTGATGGTAACGATGACGGTGACGGTGACGGTAACATTGACGGTAACGATGACGAGATCGGTGACGACTACGGTGACGAGACCGGTGAAGAGAACGGCTACGGTAACGGTGACGGTAACGGTGACGAGAACGCTGACGGTATAGGTGACGAGAACGGTGACGAGAACGGTGTCGAAAACGGTCACGGTAACGGTGTCGAGAACGGTGACGAGAACGGTTACGAGAACGGTGACGGGAACGGTGACGTGAACGGTGACGAGAACGGTGACAAGAAAGGAGACGGTAACGGTGACGAGAACGACAACGGTGACGAGAACGACAACGGTGACGAGAACGAGAGCGGTGACGAGAACGAGAACGGTGACGAGAACGAGAATGGTGACAAGAACGAGAATGGTGACGAGAACGAGACCGGTGACGAGAACGAGAACAGTGACGAGAACGTTGACGAGAACGGTGACGAGAACGGTAACGAGAACGGATACGGTAACGGTGACGAGCACTGTGACGAAAACGGTGACGAGAACGGATACGACAACGAGAACGGTGACGAGAACGAGAACGGTGACGAGAACGATAACGGTGACGAGAACGGAGACGAGAACGCGTATGAGACGGTGAGGAGAACGGTGACGGCAACGGTTACGAATCGGTGATGGTATCGATGACGGTGACGGTAACGATGACGTTAACGGTGACGAGAACGGTGACTAGAACGGTGACGAGAACGGTGACGAGAACGGTGACGAGAACGGTAACGAGAATGGTTACGAGAACGGTGACGAGAACGGTGACGGTAACGGTGACGATAACGGTGACGCTAACGGTGACGAGAACGGTGACGGTAACGGTGACAAGAACGTTGACGGTATACTTGACGAAAACGGTGACGAGAACTGTGTCGAAAACGGTGACGGTAACGGTGTCGAGAACGGTGACGAGAACGGTGTCGAGAACGGTGACGTGATAGGTGACGGTGGCGGTGACGGTAGCGGTGACGAGAACGGTGACGGTAGCGGTGACGAGAACGGTGACCAGAACGGTGACGAGAACGGTGACGTGAACGGTGACGAGAACGGTGACCAGAAAGGAGACGGTAACGGTGACGAGAACGACAACGGTGACGAAAGCGAGAACGGTGACGAGAACCAGAGCGGTGACGAGAACGAGAATGGTGACGAGAACGAGAATGGTGACGAGAACGAGAATGGTGACGAGAACGAGAACGGCGACGAGAACGAGGACAGTGAGGAGAACGAGAACAGTGACGAGAACCTTGATGAGAACGGTGACGAAAACGGATACGGTAACGGTGACGAGCACTGTGACGAAAACGGTGACGAGAACGGAGACGAGAACGAGAACGGTGACGTGAACGAGAACGGTGACAAGAACCAGAACATTGACGAGAACCAGAACGGTGACAAGTACGAGAATGGTGACGAGAATGAGAACGGTGACGAGAACGAGAACGGTGAGGAGTACGAGAACAGTGACGAGAACGGTGACGAGAACGGTGAAGAGAACGGTGAAGAGAACGGTGACGAGAACGGTGACGAGAACGGTGACGAGAACGGTGACGAGAACGGTGACCGGGACGGGGACGAGAACGGTGACGGTGACGGTGACGGGGACGGGGACGGGGACGGCGACGAGAAGGAGAAAGAGAATAGGGTTTTAGCTGTGTGGGAATGTGCCCAGACGGTGAAGTATTGATCGATACATGCGGATGTTTTGATTGGCGGCTAGCAATACCATTATGATCAGGTGCACCTTTGATTCGTCGATTAGCAGGGTCATTATGAACTAGTGCACCTATGATTGGTGGATTAGCAGTGTGGTTGTGAACTGGTGCACCTTTGATTGGATCACGATTATCATCATGAGGAAATAGATATAATGAGATCTATTTAAGTGGCGTAAAGCGCTTACATTATGGCATGGTCGAGTACAATCATCATCATCATCATCATCATCATCATAAAGAACAACACTTCATGGATTAGGAGACTTCTGTTCCTGCTTCAAGTCTCTCTCCACCTTCTCATCGGTCTTCCAATATCTCTCCTCCCATATGGTTGTACGCCATTTTGGGATATCGGGTATTGTCTATCATTTGTAAATGATTTCTCCAGCTTTTTCTATATTGGTTTATTTTATCATTTATTGGAAAAATACCTAGTTCTTCTCTTATTTCTTCAGTTTTTATTTTAACCATTATTGTACATCATTTTATGGCTCTAAGGTATCTCATTTCTGTTGCATTTATTTTGTCCCATTCTTTTTTCTTTATCGTCCATGTTTTACAACCATATGTTAACGTTGGAATGGCCACTGTTTTGTAAAATTTTAGCTTGTTTCTTTTCTAATTTTTCTTTTTAATGTTCTTGTTAATATACCGCAACTATTCTGGAATTTATTGACTTTATTATTTAAGTCTTGGTTATTCTGATATGTTGTATTGCATCCTAAATAATTAAACCTGTGTACTTGTTCCAGCACCGTGTTATTTATCACTATTTTGGATCTGTGGCGGTACTTTCCTTGAAAGGTCATTATTTTAGTTTTATTGGTTGATATTTGAAGACCATATTCTCTTAATTCATTCCCCAATTGAAAAACACTTTTCTGAAGTCTTCTTCTGTTTCTTGAATTATATCAGCATATAGTAGCATATTTACTGTATTATATATATTATATGACACTAACACATTGATCAGCATAGCAATCGAGAACACAGAACGCTCACCTATCCTTTATGCAATTTCAACAATGCATAATGGCCTACGTGATAACGTCTCATTTGTGCCTACTGTAATGCTATAATAATGATACTGATGATGATAATGCTGATAATGATGATAATGATGATAATGATGTTAATGATGTTAATGATGTTAATGATGATAATGATGATAATGATGATAATGATGATAATGATAATAATAAGGATAACGAGAACGATAACCATAACGAGAAAGACAACGAGAACGAGAACGAGAACGGTGACGGTGACGAGAACGGTGACGAGAACGGTGACAAGAAACGTCACGAGAACGGTAACGGTAACGGTGACGAGAACGCTCACAAGAACGAGAACGGTGACGAGAACGGTGACGAGAACGGTGACGAGAACGGTAACGAGAACGGTAATGATAACGGTAACGAGAACGAGAACGGTAACGGTGACGAGAACGGTGACCAGAACTTTGACGAGAACGGTAACGGTGACGAGAACGGCAACGGTGACGAGAACGTTAACGGTGTCGAGAACGGTGACGATAACGGTGACGAGCACGGTGACGGTATTTGGGACGAGAACGGTGACGGTAACGGTGACGAGAACGGTGACGAGAACAATGACGAGAACGGTGACGAGAACGGTAACGAGAACGAGAACGGTGACGAGAACGAGAACGGTGACGAGAAGGAGCACGGCGACGAGAACGGTGACGAGAACGGTGACGGAAAAGGTGACGAGAACGGTTACGGTAACGGTGACGAGAACGGTGACGAGAACGGTGACGAGAACGGTCACGAGCACGGTGACGAGAACGGTGACGAGAACGAGAACGAGAACGGTGACCGTGACGGTGACCGTGACGGTGACCGTGACGGTGACCGTGACGATGACCGTGACGATGACGAGAACGGTGACGAGAACGGTGACGGTGACGGGGACGGGAACGGGGACGAGAACTGTGACGTGGACGAGATGGAGAAGGAGAACAGGCTTTCAGCTGTGTGGGAATGTGCACAGACGGTGAGGTATTGATCGATACATGCGGATCTTTTGTTTGGCGGCTACCAATACAATGATGAACAGGTGCACCTTCGATTGGTCGATTAGCAGGGTCGTTATGAACTAGTGCACCTATGATTGGTGGATTAGCAGTGTGGTTGTGAACTTGTGCACCTTTGATTGGATCAGCATTATCATCATGAGGAAATAGATATAATGAGATCTATTTAAGTGGCGTAAAGCGCTTACATTATGGCATGGTCGAGTACAATCATCATCATCATCATCATAAAGAACAACACTTCATGGATTAGGAGACTTCTGTTCCGGCTTAAAGTCTCTCTCCTCCTTCTCATCGGTCTTCCAATATCTCTCCTCCCATATGGTTGTACGCCATTTTGGGATATCGGGTATTGTCTATCATTTGTAAATGATTTCTCCAGCTTTTTCTATATTGGTTTATTTTATCATTTATTGGAAAAATACCTAGTTCTTCTCTTATTTCTTCAGTTTTTATTTTAACCATTATTGTACATCATTTTATGGCTCTAAGGTATCTCATTTCTGTTGCATTTATTTTGTCCCATTCTTTTTTCTTTATCGTCCATGTTTTACAACCATATGTTACCGTTGGAATCGCCACTGTTTTGTAAAATTCTAGCTTGTTTCTTTTCTAGTTTTTCCTTTTTAATGTTCTTGTTAATATACCGCAACTGTTCTGGAATTTATTGACCTTTTTTATTTAAGTCTTGGTTATTCTGATATGTTGTATTGCATCCTAAATAATTAAACCTGTGTACTTGTTCCAGCACCGTGTTATTTGTAACTATTTTGGATCTGTGGCGGTACTTCCCTTGAAAGATCATTATTTTAGTTTTATTGGTTGATATTTTAAGACCATATTCTCTTAATTCATTCCGCAATTAAAAACACTTTTCTGAAGTCTTCTTCTGTTTCTTGAATTATTATATCAGCATATAGTAGCATATTTACTGTATTATATATATTATATGACAATTACAAATTGATCAACATAGCAATCCAGAACACAGAACGCTCGCCTATCCTTTATGCAAATTCAACAATGCATAATGGCCTACGTGATAACGTCTCATTTTTGCCTACTGTAATGCTATAATAATGATACTGATGATAATAATGATAATTATGAAAATGATGATAAAGATGATAATGATGATAATGATGATAATGATGATAATGATAATAATAACGAGAACGAGAACGATAACGATAAAGATAACGAGAACGAGAACGATAACGATAACGAGAACGAGAACGGTGACGGTGACGGTGACGAGAACGGTGACGAGAACGGACACGAGAAACGTGCGGAGAACGGTAAGGAGAACGGTAATGATAACGGTAACGAGAACAAGAACGTGAACGGTGACGAGAACGGTGACGACAAGGTTGACGAGAACGGCAACGGTGACGAGGACGGTAACGGTGACGAGAACGGTGACGGTAACGGTGTCGAGAACGGTTAGGAGAACGTTGACGGTAACGGTGACGAGAACGGTGACGGTAACGGTGACGAGAACGGTGACAATTACGGTGACGAGAACGAAAACGGTGGGAACGAGAACAGTGACGAGAACGGTGACGGTAACGGTGACGAGATCGGTGACGAGAACGGTGACGAGAACAATGACGAGAACGGTGATGAGAACGGTGACGAGAACGAGAACGGTGACGAGAACGGTGACGAGAACTGTGACGAGAACGGTGACGTGAACGGTAACGAGAACGGTGACCAGAACGGAGACATAACGGTGACGAGAACGACAACGGTGACGAGAACGAGAACGGTGACGAGAACGAGAAAGGTGACGAGAACGAGAACGGTGACGAGAACGAGAACGGTAACGAGAACGGTGACGAGAACGGAGAAGAGAACGGTGACGAGAACGGTGACCGGGACGGGGACGAGAACGGTGACGGTGACGGGAACGGGGACGAGAACTGTGATGGGGACTAGAACGGTGACCGTGACGAGAACGGTGACGTGGACGAGAAGCAGAAGGAGAACAGGCTTTCAGCTGTGTGGGAATGTGCGCAGACGGTGAAGTATTGATCGATACATGCGGATCTTTTGATTGGCGGCTAGCAATACCATGATGAACAGGTGCACCTTTGATTGGTCGATTAGCAGGGTCGTTATGAACTAGTGCACCTATGATTGGTGGATTAGAAGTGTGGTTATGAACTGGTGCACCTTTGATTGGATCAGCATTATCATCATGAGGAAATAGATATGAGATCTATTTAAGTGGCGTAAAGCGCTTACATTATGGCATGGTCAGGTACAATCATCATCATCATCATCATAAAGAACAACACTTCATGGATTAGGAGACTTCTGTTCCGGCTTCAAGTCTCTCTCCACCTTCTCATCGGTCTTCCAATATCTCTCCTCCCATATGGTTGTACGCCATTTTGGGATATCGGGTATTGTCTATCATTTGTAAATGATTTCTACAGCTTTTTCTATATTGGTTTATTTTATGATTTATTGGAAAAATACCTAGTTCTTCTCTTATTTCTTCAGTTTTTATTTTAACCATTATTGTACATCATTTTATGGCTCTAAGGTATCTCATTTCTGTTGCATTTATTTTGTCCCATTGTTTTTTCTTTATCGTCCATGTTTTACAACCATATGTTAACGTTGGAATCGCCACTGTTTTGTAAAATTTTAGCTTGTTTCTTTTCTAATTTTTCTTTTTTATGTTCTTGTTAATATACCGCAACTGTTCTGGAATTTATTGACTTTATTATTTAAGTCTTGGTTATTCTGATATGTTGTATTGCATCCTAAATAATTAAACCTGTGTACTTGTTCCAGCACCGTGTTATTTATCACTATTTTGGATCTTTGGCGGTACTTTCCTTGAAAGGTCATTATTTTAGTTTTATTGGTTGATATTTGAAGACCATATTCTCTTAATTCATTCCCCAATTGTAAAACACTTTTCTGAAGTCTTCTTCTGTTTCTTAAATTATTATATCAGCATATAGTAGCATATTTACTGTATTATATATATTATATGACAATTACAAATTGATCAACATAGCAATCGAGAACACAGAACGCTCGCCTATCCTTTATGCAATTTCAACAATGCATAATGGCCTACGTGATAACGTCTCATTTTGACCTACTGTAATGCTATAATAATAATGATATGACGATAATAATATTATGATAATGATAATGATGATAATGATGATAATGATGATAATGATGATAATGATAATGATAATAATAACGATAACGAGAACGAGAACGAGAACGGTAACGGTTTCGGTAACGGTAACGGTAACGAGAACGGTAACGAGAACGGTAACGAGAACGGTAACGAGCACGGTAACGAGCACGGTAACGAGAACGGTAACGAGAACGGTAACGAGAACGGTAACGGTGCCGAGAACGTTGACGAGAACGGTAACGGTGAGGAGGACGGTAACGGTAACGAGAACGGTAACGGTAACGAGAAAGGTAACGGTAACGAGAACTGTAACGAGAACGGTAAGGGTAACGGTGACGAGAACGGTGACGAGAACGGGGACGAGAACGGTGACCAGAACGGTGACCAGAACGGTGATGAGAACGGTGTCGAGAACGTTGACGAGAACGTTGACGAGAACGGTGACGAGAACGGTGACGAGAACGGAGACGGGAACGGTGATGAGAACGGTAACGAGAACGGTAACGGTGACGAGAACGGTGATGAGGACGAGGACCAGAAGGAGAACAGGCTTTCAGCTGTGTGGGAATGTGCGCAGACGGTGAAGTATTGATCGATACATGCGGATCTTTTGATTGGCGGCTAGCAATACCATGATGAACAGGTGCACCTTTGATTGGTCGATTAGCAGGGTCGTTCTGAACTAGTGCGCCTATGATTGGTGGATTAGCACTGTGGTTGTGAACTGGTGCACCTTTGATTGGATCAGCATTATCATCATGAGGAAATAGATATAATGAGATCTATTTAAGTGGCGTAAAGCACTTTCATTATGGCATGGTCGAGTACAATCATCATCATCATCATAAAGAACAACACTTCATGGATTAGGAGACTTCTGTTCCCAGCTTCAAGTCTCTGTCCACCTTCTCATCGGTCTTCCAATATCTCTCCTCCCATATGGTTGTACGCCATTTTGGGATATCGGGTATTGTCTATCATTTGTAAATGATTTCTCCAGCTTTTTCTATATTGGTTTATTTTATCATTTATTGGAAAAATACCTAGTTCTTCTCTTATTTCTTCAGTTTTTATTTTAACCATTATTGTACATCATTTTATGGCTCTAAGGTATCTCATTTCTGTTGCATTTATTTTGTCCCATTCTTTTTTCTTTATCGTCCATGTTTTACAACCATATGTTAACGTTGGAATCGCCACTGTTTTGTAAAATTTTAGCTTGTTTCATTTCTAGTTTTTCTTTTTAAAGTTCTTGTTAATATACCGCAACTGTTCTGGAATTTATTGACTTTATTATTTAAGTCTTGGTTATTCTGATATGTTGTATTGCATCCTAAATAATTAAACCTGTGTACTTGTTCCAGCACCGTGTTTTTTATCACTATTTTGGATCTGTGGCGGTACTTTCCTTGAAAGGTCATTATTTTAGTTTTATTGGTTGATATTTGAAGACCATATCCTCTTAATTCATTCCTCAATTGAAAAACACTTTTCTGAAGTCTTCTTCTGTTTCTTAAATTATTATATCAGCATATAGTAGCATATTTACTGTATTATATATATTATATGACAATTACAAATTGATCAACATAGCAATCGAGAACACAGAACGCTCGCCTATCCTTTATGCAATTTCAACAATGCATAATGGCCTACGTGATAACGTCTCATTTTTGCCTACTGTAATGCTATAATAATAATGATATGATGATAATAATATTATGATAATAATGATAATGATAATAATAACGATAACGAGAACGAGAACGATAACGATACAGTAAAGGAGAACAAGAACGAGAATGATAACGATAACGGTAACGGTACGGTAACGGTAACGGTAACGAGAACGAGAACGAGAACGATAACGATAACGATAATGATGACGAGGACGAGGACGATGACGATGACGACGACGGGGACGGGGACGGGGACGGGGACGGGGACGGGGACGGCGACGGCGACGGCGACGAGAAGGAGAAAGAGAATAGGGTTTTAGCTGTGTGGGAATGTGCCCAGACGGTGAAGTATTGATCGATACATGCGGATGTTTTGATTGGCGGCTAGCAATACCATTATGAACAGGTGCACCTTTGATTGGTCGATTAGTAGGGTCGTTATGAACTAGTGCACCTATGATTGGTGGATTAGCAGTGTGGTTGTGAACTGGTGCACCTTTGATTGGATCACGATTATCATCATGAGGAAATAGATATAATGAGATCTATTTAAGTGGCGTAAAGCGCTTACATTATGGCATGGTCGAGTACAATCATCATCATCATCATCATCATCATAAAGAACAACACTTCATGGATTAGGAGACTTCTGTTCCGGCTTAAAGTCTCTCTCCTCCTTCTCATCGGTCTTCCAATATCTCTCCTCCCATATGGTTGTACGCCATTTTGGGATATCGGGTATTGTCTATCATTTGTAAATGATTTCTCCAGCTTTTTCTATATTGGTTTATTTTATCATTTATTGGAAAAATACCTAGTTCTTCTCTTATTTCTTCAGTTTTTATTTTAACCATTATTGTACATCATTTTATGGCTCTAAGGTATCTCATTTCTGTTGCATTTATTTTGTCCCATTCTTTTTTCTTTATCGTCCATGTTTTACAACCATATGTTACCGTTGGAATCGCCACTGTTTTGTAAAATTCTAGCTTGTTTCTTTTCTAGTTTTTCCTTTTTAATGTTCTTGTTAATATACCGCAACTGTTCTGGAATTTATTGACCTTTTTTATTTAAGTCTTGGTTATTCTGATATGTTGTATTGCATCCTAAATAATTAAACCTGTGTACTTGTTCCAGCACCGTGTTATTTGTAACTATTTTGGATCTGTGGCGGTACTTTCCTTGAAAGGTCATTATTTTAGTTTTATTGGTTGATATTTTAAGACCATATTCTCTTAATTCATTCCGCAATTAAAAACACTTTTCTGAAGTCTTCTTCTGTTTCTTGAATTATTATATCAGCATATAGTAGCATATTTACTGTATTATATATATTATATGACAATTACAAATTGATCAACATAGCAATCCAGAACACAGAACGCTCGCCTATCCTTTATGCAATTTCAACAATGCTTAATGGCCTACGTGATAACGTCTCATTTTTGCCTACTGTAATGCTATAATAATAATGATATGACGATAATAATATTATGATAATAATGATAATGATGATAATGATGATAATGATGATAATGATAATAATAACGATAACGAGAACGATAACGATAACGAGAACGAGAACGATAACTATAACGGTAACGAGAACGAGAACGAGAACGTTCGAAGGGTTTGGTTAGTGCTTCGGAATGGAGCAGAGAGGATTTTTCGTTGGGAGAGGTTTTGAAGGCTTTGTATTTGTTTGAGGGCGATTTCGGAGGCATTGGTCCAGGCCACACATGGATATAGGACCACCGACAGAATAAATAATTTGTACATATTAATTTTGATTTTGGTTGCACGTGTTTGCTGCGGAAGTTAGGGGTCAAGAAATAGCGTAATATCCCCACCATATACATAGTAGCACAGGGCTATTGGCCGTGGATCCGTCATTGAAAAGTTTGGCGACCGCTGGTGTGTGTACCCAGCGATAAAAGAGTGCCAGACTCGAGGGCGCCTTAAACCAGTCAAAGACTGTTTGCTGTGGCCTTATTATCCTACCCGCCGGTCAAGTACTTGCCAATCGTTATCTGTAACTGTCTCAGTTGTACAGTATACAGACATATGTGGTTGCGGCTTCTAGAGGCGATTGTAGTGCCAAGCAGCGCTAAGATTGCAACAGCCAATCAGGAGGTATCTTGCTGCTGCAATGCTTCTCCTCTTGCTGCTTGACAAATCTATCAAACACCCGGTGTTGCCCGTGGTTTGACGATTTATCCCTAAAACTTTCGGACATAGGTTGCACTTGCCCAATAACCTTGTGTTTCTTTGGAGACATTTAAAACGTATTACTTAACACACTAAACAAATATTTAATCAGAACGCTTCGGATACCATAAGTCATTAAAATAAACCAATTAAACAAATAAAAACCCCGGGAAGACACCATGCAAAAGCACTGTTAAACAATTACAAATAGCACGAAGAAAAGCGAGTAGAGAAAACCGTGAATGTAATACGGTGCATTTCTATTTAAGTCATAGAAAATTGTGTGAGTTGTTTTTGAAGGGCAGGTAGAGAAGCATAGGTGAATGTGTTACGTAGAAGAAGAGCGAATAGAGAAAACCATGTGAGTGTAATACGTTGTATTTCTATTCTGACAATCTGATAAGTGTATATGAATTGTTTCTAGAAAGGTGAGAAGAAAAATACAGTTGAATCTGAACTGATACCGCCGAGGATAATAGCGCCATTTCGTGCGGTTTGTGACCCCTGTTAGTGACTATAACTTCTCCCTTACATACCGAGCAAAATTGACATTTAATATAATGTTTTGATTTTGATGTATTTTCTCAGCCTCCAAAGAAGAGAGGGAAGTAAGCTATAAACTTCTCCTGTTTAAATGTATGTTGGCTGTAGTGATTCTGACCGCCTCCGTAGCGCAGTGGTAGCGCGCCTGCCTATGGCGCGGAGGAAACGGGTTTGATTCCCGGTACCGACTTGAGGAAGGAAGTCCTGGCACGGGGTGCACTCCGCCTCCTTAGATCCCGGAGGGAGCATTTGAGGAGCTACTTGATGGAGGAGTAGTGACTTGATGAAGAAGTAGGTTGCATAACTGGCCGGGAAGACCACCCTCCAGTGCTGCAACCCACTCATGATGCCTGTAGTGCGTAGAGGTTGTGAACGCAGTGGTCGAGCGCAAGCCTTGGTTCTTCATGGGCTGTTGCGCTAGCGTTTAGTTAGTTTAGTAGTAATTGTAGAGAAGATGGAGATGTACACGTATTAGCATGTTTGTTTAAATATTGAGAAAAAATGGAGTGCAATTAATATTTCCTTATATATCATGTGTCTGCGGCTGGAGGACGCAGCGGCCGGGCGAATGAGGGTGACCTCTGCATAGAGGAGACGTCCTAGGGAAGAGATACTTATTTACGGTTTATGAAATTATTATATTTATTTACTTTCCAGAAAATAAATATAACATCCAAAGGATCCAGGCGAACCCCAAATACATTGCCTGCAACCCCCATATGGGTCACCGGTTTAGAAATGCACACCTAGACGATATAAAAAAGCCCTGAGCTGTAAACAAGAGGACATACAGGGGGTTGAATGAGAGAAAATGTGGATTAAGGGGTAATGAGGCACAGGAATCTAGCTTTTAACATTTTTATGTAATTCCGAAAGTAAGGTTTTGATAAATGATGGCTTCCAAAACATAGGAAATTATTTAATACATATTAATCATGAATTAAAAGAAATCGTTCACTGTGTGCTGCCGAAATTCATGTTTCAGGAAATGTTATCCCTCCAGGTCAACACCACTGGAGGATACCGCTTTTACAATTCGATTCCATTTACGGTAATAAAGGTCAACATGCTTGAACACAGTGACTGGCGACTTATGTGAAATTCAACACCCGTGACTGGCCTTGGTAGCAATGACGTCGTGGTGAAGAATCTGAAGGAAAAAAAAAAGAACACGTTACAATAATAGAACTTGGTGGAAGCTTGAGAGACAAGATAACCTCAACTTACAATTCATTATCCTCGTCACTATCTTAAGGCACTAGTTGCGTAACTGTCGAAGTTAAAACAGCTGCTTCTGCGGGATCTTGGTTTGTATTTTGTGCGCGACACGTCCTGGACAGGTTGGTTCTGAAGTCTGACATAGTTTGGTTTCTGCAGGTGAGGTTTGTTGTGCAAATACCTAGTTACTAGTGGACAGAGGAAGAAATTCTGTCAGTAATGTTGGGTTTGCAACGATCGATCTTTACGATCACATAAATAGCAAAGTATATAAGACTGTAAGTGGAAACAATCGTTATTTTGGTGTGGTGTATAAACGCTTGCGAGCTCCGAATTATCTCTTAATTATATGTACTTCTCGCTGTCAAATGTTCCAAGGTTAAACAATCACAGCGACGTTAACGAGGGGAAACCGGTAAGTTCTTAGTCTAATATAGACAGTGGGAGGTTGTATCAAGTCAAATTTGTGTTTTAACCTTAACAACCGTGAGTCTAACGTTAACACAACGTCCATAAAGTAGTCTAAGCATTTTAAAAGCTGTTTTTCTTGCTCTGCAAATCCCTCCTCCATAGTGTCAGCATCATTCGACGAAAATCTTTTTCTCTTTAAATATTTTTAGCTGTAGAAACATGTAATAGACTAAAGGGAGAATGATGATAACAGTTAAAACAATGATGCTTGATATTCCGCATAGAAGTGACGGAGTTGCGAGCGGGTGCATTGTGTTGTAGTCCTTTTCCTGGCGTGTTTCACACCCCCGCCGAATCTTGTCTTTATTGCTGAATAATAAACCCCAAATATGCTGTTCATAATAATAATAATAATAATAATAATAATAATAATAATAATAATAATAATAATAATAATAATAATAATAATGCATAAATAATCTATAATCAGTTCCTTCTCTGCCCCCGAAACGTACGATAATCTTACTCCCGATTCCAAACAAGATTTCTTTATATAGGGCGAACCATAGTATTCCTTTAACTGTTTAAGGTCACTTTAAATTCTTGTTCATTTAACGACAGTTACGTAGATTTGTGGTTCACTTGAGTCAGTGTACGTTAGACCGATGACATTAGTTGCGTAGTCGCCTTCCTGTACCATTTGCTTAGGTAACTTCTTGATTGATGGTCTTAATGGTGTAGCTACATCTCTATACCTCATATCTACACTACTACTATTTAGGTTTTGTAGGTGGAATTTTGATGGTGGAATGAACATCCAATTCGGTATTTACTTTGAACGAAGCGGGTCAGACTGGCCGGTGCACGAGATTCGAACCGGCGATTTGAAGTGGAGCCGCAAACACTACCACCGGGGCCATCTTGCTGGGTGATTTTTATTTTCATTTAATCTCAGAATCTTAGTAATGTAGCCATTTTGCCTCCATAGCAACGCTACTTTCCAAAGCCACTTGGAAAACACTAGCAGGTGTTTCTTTTATCAGTATTTAGGTATTTGGGACTTATTTAGCAGTTTTTTCTCACTATCATTATGTACGCTGCTAAGAAAGCATTCTTAGGAACGTTAACACGTTATTGTTTGTTTGTTTATTCGTTTGTTCGTTGGTTTGTGCGTTCGTGCGTGCGTTTGTTTGTTTATTTATTTAGATAAAGGTCCCAAGGAACCATTAGGGACCATCACTTAACAAATGTATGGCAACGTGTAATTATAAGAAGAAATACATAAAAGTACTTAGATATAATCATAATATAGACCATATTCCATATTAGGATGATCCAGAATAAGAAAGCACTCTATTACACATCTTGTATGATGGTGGTATATACTATTTGGCTTCGTAGTATGAAATAACCCGTTGAGGACCTCGAAGGCAAATAAAATAATTGGTAGTTTGAGAGTTATTGACAATGGAATGATTCCTCTATACGACATATCTACTTAATTACCAGGAGTATAAAAATCAAGATTATAAATTATTTTGATCACTCGGTTTTGTAGAACTTCAAGATGAAGTAGCTGAGCTTTTGTACATGATTGGCGGATTACGTCCATGTAGATCGATCCTTCAAATAATATCGTGGACAGCATCAATAGTTTCGGGAACAGACACTTAAACGTGTCTTCCAACACTATGGTAGTACCTTGCAGTTTTGGGGTTTCTCTCTTGAACTCCGAAATCCAGTTCTCATGATGGCGTACGAAGGGCAGTAATTCAACTTGTCCATCATACTTGTATTTGTATACATTTCCTTGTCCCACAAGGGTTTAAAAACAAATACTTAGGCATGAACGATACTCTGTTTCTATATGACAATTCAGATTTATTGATTTATTTATTTCACAATATAAAATTAGCTATACTTACTCACCGAAGCTGGAGAAAGAACCTGCAAAACAATGTACTAGTACTTAGGTATTGCCATAGTAAAACTTTTGGTTGGGTTGATGCCCAGGGTCCCAGACTAACAATATACAATATCCCCTCATACGTTTTAAATATCTCAAGGATTGCTAGCAGACATATGATTCTAGATATTACAAAAATGGATAACAATGTTCGATGTTCTGCAAAATTTCATAAATACCGGGTGCAAATAATTTAACTAAATTATGCGCGCACTGACAAGAAGCCTAACTGCATATCTGGGAATATATCTGTGTTCATTAATGAATATTTTAAAAATATTAATGCCACAGAAACGTTGATATAACTTCCTTGTGATGTATGTATTATTGAAGTCGACATTTTTACTACATTAGGTTTTAGTGTAACTGTTATATTTCCCAATTACACGGAATTTAAAAACTGTAAAATCATTAAGATACAGCTTAGATTTTTCGTACCATCTCAGATTTGTCTTATGTTAAAGTCACTATCGTATCTTTGCAAAAATGAGATACCTAACGCAAGATTAAAGTCTTCTGTTACGTGTAATGTCTAATGTAGATATCAGATTAGGTATTTATAGACTTTTCATACTTGAACTAATCAGCTCATAGCGTTCTTTTTGTGGATATAGCGAG
Source organism: Tenodera sinensis (assembly GCA_030765045.1). Classification (NCBI taxonomy): domain Eukaryota; kingdom Metazoa; phylum Arthropoda; class Insecta; order Mantodea; family Mantidae; genus Tenodera; species Tenodera sinensis. Next base: position 30,931,818 of record CM060967.1, read on the forward strand.
TTGCAAAACATATTTGCAAGAATGCAACAAATGATCCCTCCACTGCATGGTTAAATAGAAAAAGGCAAAAGGAAGGAAGCTACTTTTATTACCAGCACGTCACGTAACTTACATCGATTATTCAATATTGTATTCAAATATTAATAAAAAATAATGCAATTACATTAAGTTCCACGACAACTTACACAAGCTGAATATACCTGATACTGAATTTAATAAGTGACCTCCAATTTCCAGTATCCCATTCCTTGCTTATTTTTATTACAGAGCATGATTCTGTTCTACAGATAGACAAATCTCATCAGGATGTTGTCGTTTGTCCTGAAGCTTCTGCTTCTGCAGGGCGCTATAACGGAGGGTGCAAGAATTCTGGGACTTTTGAATCTGCCATCACCCAGTCACTATATCTTCAACAGGGCACTGTTTGTGGAACTGGCAAGGAGAGGACACGAGGTAACATCTTCACAATATGTATACTTATGCTGCTTAACTGCATTAATTTTAGACATTCCAGTGAAAGCTTTCTCTATAAAATCCATTAACTAAATCATTTTAGAACACTTAGATCATTTACAAGAAACGTAGCTTTGGAACTTGCTTATCGAATGGTGATTTAGCCAGTGCATCTGGGAGTGAACACATAACATTCACATGAGATTCTGTACCCATTATCTTACAAACTCCTTTCAGAAAAGCTCATTCCTATACACACTTCATCTTAGTGAGAGATACAGAAGTTCTAAGGGGAATATAAGAGACTGAAGCGAATCTTTAAAAGGTGTGTCCGGACTGTCTGAAAGTCCACTCTTTGCATGGCGTCACGAAGAACAGACGAATGGCGAATCAACACTTTAAACAAGTATTTTAAAAACCAAACCTTAAAAGCGCATATCTCGGAAATGGATAGTGACAAAAACGTATTGTGTACTACATAAATGCTGTGTTTTGAGAAGATACGATAACCTTTTATTTATTTCTTACGACCTAGTTTTACAGAAGTGTACTATTCAGAATAATGTGGACATATGTTATATGTAAATGTGCGTTTTCCGTTATGTTAGATATACATGGACTTCAATGTTTACATGCGCAAATAGCTGCAGCACGGTACAGTCTAATGAGAATCTCATTGCACCATTCAGTAGATCAATATACATATATTGGAATAAACTTGTAACATAACAAGTCACAGTTTAAAAACTAAGTAAAGTGTTAACTGACACTGCCTGGATGTTTGAAGGATGCATTACAGTGTAACTACGTCATACATCCGTAAATTATCACAAGTAATATCATACGACGTCTGAACTAACAATAAATTCTCAAGCGGAGCGACAGAATTTATCTGGGACAAAATATATTTAGCTTATAATTTCTACTTTCTCCACTACGTGCGCTCGCACTTGTTTGTGAACAGCGTAACTAAAAACGAAGGCCTTTAAATACAAAACTTGGTATTTAAATTTAGCATGATTCAAATATGTGACCAGAATATTTTCAAGAAAATCCCTCCACCCCAAATTATCTTTCACGTGGAAAATTTTTCGAAAATGTTGATGTTATCAAAAATTACTAGAGATTTTTATTCCAATATCACATGTTTAAGATATTTAGATTAGTTTTAATTGTATACATTGCATGAACCATTAGCGTTATTTCGGAAGCAAAGTAAAACGGTGAGGGTAGGGAAATAATTAGGAAACTGGTTGAGGTACGTGATGAGTAGGCTTGGAACCTTCCTACAGCTATCGCAACATGAGGCGATCGCAAGTTGCCTGCCAATGGGAAGAGCGTGACGTCATTGCGGAGTGCAGTGGCACCACAAAAGACAACTCGGTTCACTGGGTACAGCACATTGTATCTCTCACTATTCCACACAGGATTACACGCTTCCAGCACGAAAATCGAAATATTCACGTGCTGCTGAACAATCTTGTACAGATTTTGGGAGTGAACTTTTACTGCAAATGGTGATAGCATTGAATGTAACTTCTGCAACAACATTATCCATAACGTTCAAGCGTTGACTGTACCTGGCGTCCTCTGTTCTGTGATTATGTGACAGACTGACCCCTCCCACTTCCTATGGTCCATACTCCGGAACCGTTCGCTCCTGTATGAAGATTCGCTCCCTAGTAATAAGGAAGCTAGGAACAACTGTGTAAAACTTCCACTGATTCAAGCAGCTGCAAGAACTGCTGTTTAAATTGGTTAAAAGAAATCAAGAGAATTGGCATACAGATGCAAGATTTAAATATAAGTGGCGAAAACAGCATTCTAACCACCCTTGGGAAATATTGGAAGACCAGACCTGCACACACTGTAGTGAATGTGGATGAATTTGATAGGTGTATTCGGAGAATTATAGATGAATTTTGCATTGATGGTGAGCGTGTTCGTACTATAAATAAATTACTGCCTGTTGTTTGAGAAAAGATACATTTTCTATGGAGATTAAGTTTACTTTGGAAAGTAATTTCGGAGCTGGGTTTTAAATAGAGACACTGTCAAAACAAAATAGAAAGAAAGTACATATAGAACACACTCACATTTTGACTTGGAGACGCGAGAAAGTGGGGAAAATATTTGTTTACACATAATGATGAAAGCCGGGTAGACAGTCATATCACACTGACGGGAGTGTCGTTTTTATAAACTAAACATGCTGCATAAAGTGAATAACATTTAAATTTCTATATTTTGAGTGACTTCTTTGCTTAAATCTAGCGTCAATAAACATTTTAAGGTTGTCACTATTGTCGTAAGCGCGACCGGAAGTACGACACCTGCTTCAGATATCGCTGTTTATGAGGAATTGTTTACTAACATAGTGACTTGTTACATTCCTGCCAGGACAGACAGTTGTAGAGTCACTATTCGAAATAGTTTATTCTTCGTCTCTTGAAGTTTGCATTTAAAGAATGGAACCATTTAATTATTCATTTGTTACTTTTTTGTGCAGGTGACTGTAATCAGCGCAGACACAGAGAAACAGCCCGTACCAAACATGACTAATATTTTAATCGAGGACATTTACAAGAAAATGAGCTACGGAGAGAACTTCGAGTCCAAATCACAGGTATCGGCGTATAAAATGCTGGACGACATACTGGAGTACAATCTCTATATATGCGAGACAGAACTGAATACTCAAGGAGCACGACAACTGCTCCAGCATCCTGGTCCATTTGACCTCATCATTTCGGAAGCTGTGGGATCGGACTGCTTTTTGGGATTCATACATCACTTCGGATCGCCCCCTGTTCTGGCCTTGTCTGGGTTTGGTGTATTCGTCACTACAGCTTGGGATCTCGGTGCTCCAGATTTCCCATCTTACATTGTCAACTCCATGTTGACCTACGATAGCCGCAATATGGGGTAAGTCAAACATTTGTCTGCAACTTTACCACTTCACTTTCAGATTTTGTATGGAATCACACTGAAAATATGACACATCTGGAAGTATGTACTGTCCCCATAGCAGTAGGACTCCTTTATGGACCGGGTGGAAGGTACTGCTGTTCCCGTACATTAACTACAGATTTTACATGATCACTGCAACAGTTATGTCCAATACAATTATTGTCAACCATTTCGCCCAAAAAATGTCAAATATTGACCTTTGAGAGTTACAAATTCAGTCACAAGAGCAATCAACGAAACGTCTCCTGACCTAGACTTCGCAGCGCAAGAAGGCACTAATCGTCGATCAGTGTAATTAGTCCGGGATTTGTAAGATTTTTGTGGCATCAAATCTTGAGAACGCTGATAACGAGCTGCTGAAAATCGGTATTTCTATATTGGGCAGCAGTTTTAAAGACATTGTAAATCAACTATTCATCAGGCTTTGCTTTAACACCGACTTATCAGCTCTCATAGTTATTAATATGTTCAGCTGCGGACCATACATTGCCTACCTCAAATTACGTACATCAGTTACATCTACAATCTCTTGAGTTATTTCAGTGTGGCTCATTAACACCTGTTAATACATATATGATGGAGATGAAGACCCACGCTCATTGGTTGTTCTCTGCTACTGTTCCTGTGATGCTGGCAAGTCCATGGTAACAGAACTTCATCGCTAGGAGAATAAGGCATATTCATCATCAACGACATGATCAGATAGCCTTTGTAATGTGCCCAATTTCTTCGTAAAAAGTTTTTGACATTACTGATTACTTCCTACAACCTTCAACTTGCTGATTATCTAAAGATTCTTAACGATTGACTGTTTTCTTGTTCTTTTCACGTTATCAGTTTCAATCACTTTGTAAAAGCAGGTCCTGCAAACTGATGCTTTCAAAGTTCACATATTTCTTAAGCAACATATTCTGCTAGCTTCACTAAAGTATTAAATTAAGCTTTTAAAAAAATTGTAGCCTTCTTCACCCTTCTTTCTGTAAACACTTTTCCATCGCATGAATTTTAGCCTTCTTTATGAAATGTCTTTCATATACTGAAAAACACTTATCTTCTTTATTCAGTTTATTTATAGTACAACCAACTTTTCAAACGAAATGAGCCATGTCTTACTAAAGTTAAGGTATTTTTAAATTCTATGCACAATCGCCAACTTTTTTTCAACATAACGTCATATCTTCAGTCTTGTACCTGCAGCATTTATACATAAAGGGTATATTTCAGCCTTTAATTAATATTGTTTTGTTTAAAAAGCACCAAGATCACCTTTGCAGCTCGCAATTTCAACAAACGCAGTACTTTTATAAAGTAGACCTTGGTATTTTTAACATAAGGTAAACATTCACACTGTACTGGTGAGCTTTTTGCAGTTCCACAATTTGTACTGTCTTCTGTTATAGATTGTGGGAAAAACTCGATAATACACTCTACCAGTGGTACAATCTATACAAGTTTCATTATAGCTTCTTACCTAAACAAGATGCCATAGCACGGAAGGTCTTCGGGAAGGACATGCCATACATTGGAGATTTTACAAAGAATATGACTCTTGCCTTGGTGAACCTCGTCCCAGGAATTGACGATGCAAGACCTCTACCGCCATCGTTGATACCCATCGGAGGCATGCATATTCCTCGGAAGCCAAACCCTCTTCCTAAGGTAAGTTGGTTATTGCAAGTTCGTAAAGACCAAACAAAAAAGGCAGAGGTCTGCCTGTTAACATTTCTCTTAAATTTCCACAGTACACGTTGAGGTGTAAGTTTTGTATAAAGGTTCTGCCTGATGCTTGTGAGTGTAGAAAGGGAGAAAGCAGTGGCCTGTGATGACAGTCTATGTCCTATGGCATGCAAGCAATACTACTGAGAAAAATTAACATGGCTACGCTCTAATATTACAACCTGTAAGTGATAAATCTCTTTATCAACATGTTGCACACAGGTGGTGATTTTTATTTTCAAATAATCTAATACTGGAGTTTTCCTACACTGTTTGATGATTTCTTTCTTCTTTGCATAGGTAAATGTAGATTAATCGTCATTCAAAATTTCACACACAACAGCATCTTCCTTTGCACATGTTTCACTACTTCCCGCTGCACAAGCAGTTTGTAATGTGTGCAATTCTGTTTTTAAACCTGAAACTTGTCAAGTAAATATGTCATTAGAAATAACTGCCACATTGCGTAAAATACTCAACTGCTATTATTATTCATAAACGAAACATAAATTGGAGTAATTTTCTTTCCTAACTTCAAACAAGCAGTAAACTGGGTTGCATACAGTGAGCTAATAGGCAAGAAATACTGTGATTCTACAGAATGAAGTCATACCGACAGTATCTAAAGATCGACCATTAGCGTACACTCCGTGCCATCTGTTGGGGGTGCAAAAAACTACTTGCAAAAGTGCCTCTTGAGTATCAATTCCAGTGCTATGTTTGAAAATTGTATCGCTAAATTTTACACGAGGGTAAACTTAATGGAAATATATAAATTAATGTACAAATAACAATTAAAGCCGAAGCAATGGTTGTTTGAAAGCAATGTTTGTTTCAATAAATATTTTGCAAAGCGAATCTAAGTTAACATTTCCACTCTGTTCAGGACGATTAATTTGTTTCTTCAGGACTTGCAAGCCTACCTGGATGGTGCAAAAGATGGATTTATATTTTTCTCTTTGGGCTCAAATCTGAAAAGCGCCGATATGGCACCACAGAAACGGAAGATCTTCTTGGAAGCTTTTAGACAGCTGGCCCCTGTGAAGATATTGTGGAAATGGGAAGAAGAATCTTTGCCTGATCAGCCTGAGAATGTCATGACCAGGAAATGGCTGCCACAGGGTGATCTCTTAGGTAAATTAGTTATGTGTCAATATGAGCTTCTAACACTGATATTATATGTTACATATTTACTAACTATAGACGTATTCCTATTTTACTTCTCATAACTCTTGCTCTCTCATAGGTGGATAGTCATACATTCCAAAACATCGAGATTGTTATTATTTGTTGTGCCGAGGGAAGTGTCCTGTCAGAATTCTGTAAAAAGTATAACAATTCCGATTATAATGACAGTTTGACTTGTAACACGAAAACTATCTTAAGTTTGATGATTTACCGTTTATTTCCATATTATAGATGATAAGAAATTGTGTCTATTTTCAAGTAAATTACTAAAAAATTATTCGAGTTTTTCCATTCATTTTTAAAAAAAGAGTCTTTTAAACGAGATATCTCAATGGAAAGAGCTGGAAAGTCTTTTGCATTTATATTTGTAGTACAGCACATCAGATTAACAATGCTTTGTTATTTGACCACTCAACGTACCTGAGGCAATATGAGCCAAAGGAATTCAAGAGGGAGGAAGTTTTCAGCTTATAAAATAAGTAGACTGATGTGAAGTGGATGTTTTTCATTCACAAGTAATTTTCAGAACTACTTAAAAGAACAGCTTTATTTTAGTATTCCTACCTATAATGGCAATGTTGAGAGGATAATTTCATTAAGATACACTATATGTAGCAGGCGTAATAGACAAAAGGTATCGTTGATAAAATCAAATATTGTTCCAGAATACAAAAGTTCACTTGCAATGGATTTTAGAACTATATTTTAAAAAATAAAAGTCTGGTAGTATGTATAAGAAAGTCAGGAAAAATGCCAAATCAGTAACAATGAACTATTTTATTTGTAATTATCTTTACTATTCTTCCCAAGCAACACAATTTCCAAAAGGTTACCCCGATTTTACTTGTTGTATACAGGTATTGAAGCATATTGCTGATATTTTGATAACTGGCACCTTAAACTGTATCCACTTCAGTGTGTTAATTGTTTTTTTCCTCGTTGTTTAATAGGTTTCCAAAAATAATCACATAATTTGCTAGCTGACGTTTTCTGCACTGTCGTAATTGCACCATTAAATGAACAACGTCAGTCGATTTAGACCATCCACAGCATTCACACCTTCAATACCTGACCTGTTGTCCAGTAGACTTGCAGTATCCTACAACAAATGTTGAGCTAATGGACCCAAGACCTTTTGCCACTATTTCGTTCATTTCATTCACAACGTCTGCATATTGAGTTGTTTAAGAATATTACACGCTTGTAACAGAATTTTCTGGAGCAGTTTTGTGCTATGCTTTACGGTTTTCTTTAGATATGCCGTATTTTACTCCCTATGTGTTATGACGAACGAATGGGCAACTCTTAGCCCATCTCGCTTTGAGATGGTGGCCTGCGCTTGTGTCTGTCATAATCAGGGAGCGGGGTTTTAGTAAGGCAGGTAGCGTGAGAGTTAAGGAAACGACATGCCCACCCCTAAACAACAGCCTGTTTTTTTGCGATTGTCGTACTTTCTATTTGGTTGTTATTTCTGCATTGTCTCTTCCCAATAATACAATATGGTTTAGTACTTGTTACAGATGGGACTTCCTACATGAAGAAAGTTGTCACGGCTTACGGGAAGCATTTCCAAAATTAAAACTTGTCTAGCACATTGTCTCCACAGAGTTGTGGAAGAAATTAGATCCTCTTTTCCAGATATAGATGCTTGTGCAGCCAACACGAAAAAGATATTTCGCAAGACAGCCTCCAAAGTCAAGATACTTAAACAGATGGCACCTGGAATTCCCTTGCCTTCACAACCAAATGTAACTCGATGACGGACATGGTTACAGGCTGCAGTATATTATGCTCAATATTGCCACAAAATTGTAAACATAATAAACGTCTGTGACGTGCAGAGAAATACAGTGAAACAAATACTTACACCAGCCTTGTTTGAAGATCTTTCATACATGTAGAAGAATTTCAGTAATATAGTAACCGCAATAACATATTTCATGTCTTTGTGCACTCCCATTACGTCCGGAACATATTCAAAATATAAAAAATGCCTGCGAGCTAATCGCAGAAGTGTACGTACTTCCCATACATCTATTTTTGAAGTGTTTAACGCCCGCTTTTACTACATGTGGCGTCGCAGGCGGTCACACTGATGATACATGGAATGAAGATGGAGCACTGGTGGAATAGATGGCGAGGAAAACCGGAGAACCCGGAGGAAACACGCCCCAGCACCGCTTCATACACAACAAATTCCACGTGTGGTTGCCTGGGATCGAACCCGGGCCGCTTTGGTGTGAAGCGAATGCTACCACTCGGCTACGGCAGGGCCGTTTCCATACATCTAGGAAATACATTTTTGCACATTACAATAACTGTGCTCACAATGATGTGTCTAGCTAAAATGTCTATACGTTAAAACCTTAATAAAATGAAGTTCATTGCCTGCTTCAAATGGCTAAACATTCATTGTTTGCTGCCTGGTAACGCCTTTTAATTCTGCTATTCCTACCTTGAAGCAGGGTGTACTCTGTACTGCCTTCCAGTCTACTTGTTTACAAGAGCGCTGCCGGCGCTTCTACTTCCCGTTGTAGGTGCACGATTAACTTGGATTTCTCATTAAAACCCCGCTTCCTGGTCATAATCACACTTCTGGTACTTTTCAGCACATCCCAACATACGCGCCTTCATGACACACTGTGGCAGAATGAGCACCCTGGAAGCCATGTACCGTGGTGTTCCTGTGGTGGGAATACCACTTCTCTGGGACCAGATTACCAATGGCGAAGTGATGCAGAGGCTGGGAGTGTCAGTAAATATAGACTACCACGCCATCACCACAACTAAAGATGTGCTTGAACCTCTACAGCAGATTCTACACAACGCCAGGTATTTATGAAGTAACAGTTCTATTTCGATTTAAGGAAATCTTGTTTCTGATTAGCCGCCGTAAATAAACATTTGGGTGATCCGACTTCCACAACACAGGCAATCAACATATCTTGCAAATAGGAGGGATACTTTTTACTTACTTTTACTTACTTTTACTTTTTAGGTCTCAGTTTTGCAACAAATGTAAATAATTTTTTCTAAGCTTACAATTTTTAATGTAAGCTAATGTTTTCACTCGTTGCTGTCGTTTAAATTCCTCAGTGGCTTATGATAGGACCTTTTCAGACTCTCGTTAAAGCCATCCACCATCAGTTCATTTAAGAGACGCGTAGCGTTAAGCGTGCGCATTGGTGAAATTTCTAAATTCTTTAACAGTTTTGAATTTATCTTTTTAAGTAATTTTTAGCAATGTAGCTGAAATGCTACACGCATGAAGATTCCGAGCTTCTGATAATTTTAAATATTCTGTTATAGATAAACACTCTCAAAAGAATGTTGCGAAAATTATGTAATGCTTTGGTTCATTAAATAAAAGTCGAAGACGGCTTGTTTTTCAGTGCCTATATTATCGCTTGAGACAGTCATATGAGTGCATCATTTACATCAGGTTATTTTTCCAACGTGACAAGGTGAATGCAACCTTGAACTACCTATTTTAAGTAGTCTGAAGGTTAAGATTAAATAATAAGTGAACGCTTTCATACTAACGCTGTAGATCACAGTTTTATTCTTTCCATGTTGCAGCATCAAGGATAACGTACGGCAGGTATCAGCAGTGTTCAGAGACCAACCTGAGCATCCTCTGGATCGTGCAGTCTTCTGGACGGAGTACGTGCTTAGACATGGACACAAGGCTGCCAGAATACTGAAACCTGCCTCAGTCAACTTAAGTGTGTACGAATATCTCCTACTGGATGTGCTGCTAGTGCTGTCGAGTGCGCTGATATTAACATTGGTGTCACTCTTTCTCGTGGTTCGCTGTGTCTACAGAACATTCAAGGGCTCGTCAGTAAGAAAGACAAAGACCCATTGATCTGCCGAAATATATCAGTGAAGTTGTGAGAAACTCTTTGTTTCTGGACTATAAAATAAAAATCAACTTGTGAATTTTGAAATGGAAGTTTGTGATATCAAGTCGATTTCAAAGTCTACACTGCCAAACACAGTATTTTTGTATAATATGCTGATGTATTGCTTGTAAAATGTGATGTACAGAAATAAATGTTAAAATAAAGTGAAAGGGACATATTACTTAATATTTCAGGGAATGAACAGCAGCCTATGTAGTTCATAATTCTTTAGCTTCTCCTGACACCAAATATCTAAATAGAGTGATTTGAAGTATAGTTATTTCCCACATTTCTACTCTTTGTACTTCAGAAAAAATGAAATGATCACGTTTCTTCCTACATCAAATATGCACATTCTTGATATAGTGCATAAGAAACAACCAATAAATCTGAGGTCTTGAGTAAAATTATAGCTCTAAATTGTTCATAACGTACACTCAATTTAAATACTATCCACGTATGGTTAACTTTTGAAGATATCGGCAGCATTGGCGATAAATCATGTAACGGTATTAAGAGTAATGCCGTGTTTAACATAAAAGAAATTACCAAAGGCTTGGGAGCAGCCATAGTGGGTATGTCTTAATATTGGAATGGCTGACGTCATGAACTCTGACGAAAGCAGTAGCCGGCGGTGTGATGAGGGTATTAAAGCAGTCCGGCCTTCACACACAGTGAGTACACAACTGAATCTTCAACGATGAAGCAACAGTTAGCCATACCTTGCTGGTTTAGAGTTACCAGTAATACATACACGTGTACACTGGTTAATCAGTCAAGTCGTCGTATGTCGTAACTCCTTAGGAAAGGGCTTTCAGCCAGTGATGTCTACATTTGCAAGAAGAAAGAGTTAGCATGATACTGAGTCGGCTATTAGTTACGTGGGTGAGTCAAGGAAACTTGACCTTGCCAATCCAGCAGTGCGAAGACAACTGCATTTAATGGAGTTCAAGGAGCCAGCGGCGTATTCTCCGATTGTATCGATGAACTCTATCAAGATAAGTACTAAAGGAGAGTGTGATTAATGTGTCTACATATTAAACACTTTCGGTGAGGTATAGGAGCATTCAGGGGTTGTAGTAAGATTGTGAAGACTAAGAGAAGTGAAGGTCAAGTTTTAAATGTGGTATGTGAGATTAATATGAAGCGATCATTAACTGTAAGAAATTGTGAGAATCAAGAAGAACTGTTAAGGCCAGGTAAAGCGTAAAGGGGTTGCATGTGGGATTTGTGTGAAGCAATTATTAACAGGACTGTAATTAATTATGAGAAACAAGAAATCTTATGTTGAGAGATTGTGTAAGTGTCCAGTTGTAATGTTTGAAATTGTGTATATGATTTCTTTGAGGTTTCACGGACTGTTAACTTCACCAGTGTTCAATGCAATATCTTAGTAAGGCTTATCTTGGCTTAGTTATAACTATTTAAATTACTTAAATAAATGTTTCTTTATGCAAAGAAAAAAAAAAAAAAAAACAACCTTTGCCATCTTACTATGACATCTTTAATTCCCTAACTAAATATCTGCCCTTTCCACTAATTCCTTCCCTCAAGATCTTCCAGGATAGAGCAAGGTCATATAAACCAATAAGTGCATAGCTTCTACATAGCACACTAATCTTCCCGGCTTCTGCATGATACACTCATCTGTTTGGGTTCTACAAGGCACACTCATTTACCTTCTACATGGCAAACTCATTTGCCTGGCTTCTACATGGATACACTCGTGAGCTTGCCGTCTGAATCGTGGAAGCTTCGAGTTTGACTTCAATGGCCTTACAGATTCTGGCTGCTCTACTGCTTCAATTTGTATTCAGTGTGTTGGTGTCTTTGAATGGTTTACGCTCACCAGGGCTTGGTAATTTCCGTATGGGAAAAGGTCGACCTAAAAGCTTAAGATGGAAATACTGACTCTAATTGAGTGCTATGTATGACTGTGCCAGGAATAGTTGTAAGAAGACATACTACATGTGGTTTTGAAGAAGGAGGTTTCGAGGCTATACAAGAATTGCAGGTGTGGGAGAGGAGATAGTCTAGTGTTATTGCATCAATGGAAGGAAATTAGGAAGATCAACGTACTTTTTATGCTTGCCTTCCACCCCGGTGCACGGAGCACTCCGTGGTGAAAGGAATATAGGGCACTCCAAGGACGTTTAGGGGCATGAAATCGGTATATGTGCTTTTTGCATATTATTAATTTGATGTGAACCAAGTTTAGGTCGAGCATCTTAGTAAGGGCTTATGAATTGTGTTATTAGGACAAGGGGATTGAGCTTTGTGAATGTAAATTGTCAAGTGAATTATTAGATAATGTGCAGAATGTTCCTTCTAATAGATGTTGGTTTCATAAGTTTAAATAAATACAGTAAGTTGTTGGTTGCTAGTTCATTATCTATACACTATCTATGGTCCTGTGGATGAACTGAGTGTAATAATTCAAGCAGACACGTAGTACACTGGCGGTAGTGTTTTATAAGAGAGTAACTCAGGTGACATAACTGATAAAAAAAGCCATAAAAGAAAATGATCCAGTGTGATCAAGGCTGGGAAGTGCCGTACGGTTTTGGAACTCGTACGTCATATATTATGTGGTCACCAATATCTGAATTGGAATTCGACAGTCGTCTTGAAGGGGAATCGAAATGAAACACAGGAAGAATGAGTCGTATGGCACGGCTGTTGTTCGCTGCATAACATTAATTATGCACCACACCTTGGCTGCCTATTAGTTATTACTAAAGGCCGGAGGCGTGAGCGTTTTCCCATAGGTATACTGCACATGGACTTTACTGTTATCGCTCGCGCATGTAAACAACTGCAGGAAAGTACAGCCTGACCATGAAAACTGCCCCACTGCAGCACAACCTACAAGCATCATAAACTATGCATTCTGGAGTTGCACTTACACGCTTATACATAGTGCTATTTATTAACTGCCCGTGCATTACACTGGGCATTACTTATACTGTACATCCGTAAAGTATTAAATGTGAAATTTGGACACCTATCACTGAAACGGTCTTTAAGCAGTGAAAAACTTGGTCACACTATGTCAGAGGTGCAAATGTAAAGAATTCCACTCCATCGTCTGGCGTGTTTTCCTTCTTACTCATAGTCAAAATTTCACACATAGCTTGATAACCAATATTTTTGTTTAGAACTTTCTGGGATTTAACTTTCACCTTTTCGATACCTGACACAGGCGGTATACTATTAATTGAATTAGCTAAGTCTTCTATTATGCTCTAGGACATTTCCAATCCCGATTTTTTCTAATTGTTTCATAGCTTTGGGCAACACTGCAAAATTGTTGGATATGAACTAAAGTTCATGGGATATCAGATACTTTGCAGTTACAGTAGCAGATGAATCTGTATCCCATAGAGTGCTTATAACATTTTTATTGTAATGCACTGCATAATACGTGACGGCCTCTATCCAAGTAGTCCCATCTTGTAATTATTATTGGCATCTGCATACACTTGCAAAGTAGTGCTTCACTAGTTCACATGTGTTTATGTTGAAGGAGAGAGGGTGTCTCCAGAAGTAAACAATGGGCGCATGCTTACAATGCTCGTACAGGTTGTATCAAAAGGGTGCGTATACTATGACGACTGTTAATGTTTTTATTTCTTTATAAAACACTACCTTTTACGTATATGTAAAATGAATACTACATAGTTTGTTCACAAGAGTTAATATGTGCATGCGAATAATACTCTATATCATTGTGTATTATATTTCTTACACTTTTGTTATGGAGGGCACGGTTTTACTTTCTGCAGCAAGACATTTCGCACAGCACACATTGTTGAAAAATCAGTGATATTCTGTAACATGAATTGGAGATTATCGCGCACATTTCTCCTAACTTCGTCGGCTTTGATTTCCTTAAGTTTTGCACATACTTGTTCCACCACGCCTATAGTCTTTGGCATGTATAATCTCTAAGGAGATTATGACATTGAACAATCAACAAAAGTTGTTGTTTTCTAGTGCCTTGCATCTGGCAATGAAGCCATTAGCATTCGTGCTTTCCAATACTTTTGAACTGTAGTTTCTTCTGATCTTAATGCTTCACAGGTCTTCAAGTGGTCTTCGTTCATTTCTGCTGGATCCAATCAACAAAAGTTATTCTTTATGAAATGTGAACATCCATTGAAATTAGGGATTGCACGGTATATCTATTAACCCACAGTCTATACCCAGGGGACACGTGCCCAAACAGTATGTTCTCTGCAAAAGTAACTTGAACGAACCAGATTACTCCAATTTACGTAAGCCGGTGAGAGTATTAGGATATATACAGTGGAAGGTGGAATTTTACTATTATAAGAAACATCTTCATGAAGACTACATGTAATTCTACTTGTCTGCATTCTATGGTGTGTGAACAGTTGTTACAGGAAGATCAGTAACTGCTACTAGCGGTGGACAACTTAGTAGACAACATTATAATGTCCCCATAAAGAAATTGGCTCAAATTAGGCATTTCATAGCCTTCAGAAATGCATATGCACAACATTAACTTCAGGCCACTGCGTGTGTTACTACGTGAATCAGTGTAGCGGACACGTGGAAGCTTGGCGCACACATAAGGGCGCATTTTACAGCGGAGCAATGTCATGAAGGGCTGTTTCGTGCACTCGCGCAGTAAGAGTAGTGATGATGAGCTGGTCGCTGGTCGCTTCACCAGTTCGCAACCTGTGAGTGGAGTGAAGTTGCCACAAGGTTCCTGCATGAAGGGCGACGATCCATCTTCACCATCTATCAGTGGAGGTCTCGCGTTCAGATCCCGGCGGAGCCCAGCAGAGGAGTCGACTTCACTCCCATCACTAAGAGGACATTTTGAGGAATTGTACACGGAGCCACGCATGCAACGCAGAAAATTTCATCATAAAAGAGGTAAAACCATTCCATTTTAAATTTAAATGAAACCAGTTAAGTTCAAATATCGGCATCTCACTCTTAGAACTTTCCTTACTGTAAATTTTTTAGAATTAACTTTGTTACCGGAACATAACATTGCACAGAATTTCTCTTCTGTTATACCTCTTTCTTGCAACTTCCCTTTCTAAATTTTACGTTTCCTTTCATATCCACTCTCTGTATCCTATTATAACAATCAGTTCCCATACTTTCTTTTACATTTCTGTTAGTTTCCAATGTAATGATATCAAAAGTAAATTTCACGTTAAAGACACACCGTCACTAATAAATAATTTGAGAACAGCACACATTGAACACGGTTCCAGCGGCGTGGAATTTGCCTGTCTATTGCTGTCTTTGACCAAACACATTCCATTACTTACTGAATGTGCTTTAGCTAATTTTGGAGCAAAAACTTGGCACAGCGCGGCAGTCAAATGTGTTGTGTTTTTCTGAGAGTAATAATATTTTGTCAACAGATAGACTTATTACGGATTGAAAATTTGAAGGAAACAAAAAACGTTTAATGGACCTAGGTAATGTTGCTATTCCAGGAAACGCCTTATTTATTATGTTATCATAAGTAAACTTCCAATTCAGTTCGTGCAGTGGTTCACCTAAAGGTTGAAGCTTTTTAGAAAGATCTCCACCTGAACGGAAAAGAATATTTTGTCTGAGTTTTAATACGATGATGCAACAAACAATATTACAGCAATTTGCAATGCGACGAAAAATGCGTGCAAAAGACATTCACGTTTTATCGTGCATTCTGGTATTTAGTGGATATTCGCTTTTTAGAAATACCTCCACCTAAACGACAGAGAGGAATTTGACCTTCAATGTGACGAAACAACAAACAATATCTGAGTTTGTGTTGTACTATTTGCAATACTCTTTCATAACATTACTATTTTAATTCACTTGAAGTTCCCAAGCAATAACATTAACACCCCTAAAAATAAATACATATAACGTAACCTATGACATTTTACCAGAACAAATTTTGAGTTTTCAATTGTGATTGGAAATCATTCCATAATTTTGGGGAGGATGTAGGTGGGATTCGATAGTTATAAACAATAGGCTATAACTTCCCAATATTTTAAGGTAACGTAATGAAATTTGGCATTAGCGCATTTTTCAGTAAGCCTATGTTTGGCATTTTACCTAGAATGTTAAGATCGTTACTGGGCGGAGGAGGTGGGGGGGGGGGGGGGGGAGGGTTGCCGCTGGCAGGCATCAAAATTTTCTTATGTAACTTCTCTAACAATTCAACCGCTCAATTGTAATATGAAAGCTTGTGCTCAAATTCCTTATGCAGTGATGATAAACCATGTGTAGCGAAATTTCGATTAAGGTAGGTACTATTTCTTAAAATAAGAACATAAAATTTTGTTGTTTTGAGGAAAAACATGGCTTTAATGTATTGGTATGCATAGCCCTAAGTACTATTAACAAAGGATCAAAACGCTGTCCCAGGGATTGTTTATTGTACCATTTCTCTGAAACAATTTTTTAGGAGTTTCATAATCAATTTCAGTGAAAGGGCACATTACTTGCGAAACAAATTGGTTTCTTCTAGAAGCTGCAAAATATTTACTTTTTTAAAAGTTTAGTAATTTATGTAAATTCACGTGCAGTAACATTCCTCTTTTTCTTTACCTTAATACCCTTCCCTTATGTAGGACTTACACCCCCTAGGAGTTTCAATCCTGTGCTTAGGGACAGGCGTCTGACAGGGAGCAGAGGAACCTATGGACCGGACAGAGTGAAGACCTGGAAGCGGGTGGTCAGTCAAGCGCCGGTATGATAGTGAGGAAGAGGATAATATGAAATGCAGGTGAAATGGATGATTGGAAAGGTGATACTGGAGCAATTGGTGTAATGAGTGGCGGGGGAAACCGGAAAACCCGGAGAAAACCTGCCCTGACACCACTTCGTCCACCACGAATACCACATGCGTGTTCCTGGGATCGAAACCGGTCAGATTAGTTGGCCCGTGGGATTTGTACTCGGGACATCCCAAATAGGAGCTAAGGTTCCACCATTGTTTGATTTCACTCCACCTGTTTCATTGTATGAAAA
Organism: Tenodera sinensis; assembly: GCA_030765045.1. Classification (NCBI taxonomy): domain Eukaryota; kingdom Metazoa; phylum Arthropoda; class Insecta; order Mantodea; family Mantidae; genus Tenodera; species Tenodera sinensis. Next base: position 30,949,064 of record CM060967.1, read on the forward strand.
ATGGAGCATGTACGGTTTGTTCCTGTTGACTTTCCTTATCATAGTTATGTTGATTCCTGAAAATACCGTAAACCCATCAGCCCACATATTTAATTACTCTCTGGAAGCCAATGTCGTAAACCATAATGTGCCGGTGCACCATCCCACTGTTGCCTGTGGTGTGTTGCCAGCGCTAGCGGGACACCCACTAAAAGCTCGCCGTCTGTTTGCTGAGTCTGCAGCAGGTCGAACAAAATGTTCTGTTCGCAACATTCTTTTGAGAGTGTTTATCTATAACAGAATAATATTTAAATGTTGAAATGGTTTAGTTTATTAAATAAATGTAATTAATTTTGAACAAATATTTTTTCGCAATGTTTATAATTTTCATAGAACTTAATAATTCACCTACTGCTAACTAGCTATTAAAGCTACAGATAAATAACTCCCACTGTTGTTATTTCTGCACTCTGCTTGGGACCCACTTGAAACTCTGAAAAAAATATGAATAAATTGGTTCCCGGAATCTTTTCCATTGAGATTGCCGCTGTCCCGACGACTGGCCAAGCACAGCTTAGACAGGGACACTTATCGATCACCGGTACCGGCGTGGGGATTTTTTCCCCCGCTGGGCAATCTGACAAGGGGTGCACTCAGCCTCTTAGGTCTTGCAGCGGTCAAGTGAGGAGCTACTTGAAGTAGCGACCGCAGGTCGTGAAGGCTGCATAACTGGCCTGGAGGGATAGGGGCGCTGACCACGTCCCACCCTCCAGTGCTGCACCTCATTCATGTGGAGAACCCAGCGGCCAGGCGGCAAGCCTTGGCTCTTCATGGGCTGTTGCGTAGTTCCCAATGAAGGCAATGAGTTGGGATGGCCATTTATTTGTTTTATATTTATTCATTTATATATAAAGTTTATGTATTTTTTTTATTTATGTATTAATTTCCTGATTATGACTATGGAGTTTAGTATGGTCGAAAGCTCGAAAAATGTTGCAGATATGATACGGCTGGTAACCCGAGAAGAGCTAATTAACGGAAGTATGCTGTTGGTGGGATGTGGTTACACTCGCTAGGCGCTCTATCATTATATTGTATGCTGTGTCCTTTAGCAAACTGTTTACATTGACGTAGCTCACAACTTAATTATTTATCGCCAAAGCTGCCGATATCTTCAAAAGATAAACATACAAGGATAATGTTTAAATTGAGTGTACGTTATGAGCTTTAACTTTAGTCATGGCCCCAGCTTTATTGTTGTTTCTTATGCACCATACCAAGGATGTAGGAAGAAACGTGAACATTTTATTTTTTCTGAAGCACAAAGAATATAAATCAGGGAAATAACTATACTTCAAATCACTCTATTTAGATATTTGGTGTCAGGAGAAGCTAAAGAATTATGAACTACACAGGCTGGGGTTCATTCCATGAAACATTAAGTAATATGTCCTTTTCACTTTATTTTAAAATTTATTTCTGTACATCACATTTTACAAGCAGTACATAAGCATTATATACAAAAATACAGTTTTTGGCAGTGTAGTCTTTGAAATCGACTTGATATCACAAACTTCCATTTCAAAATTCACAAGTTTACAGTCCAGAAAGAAAGAGTTTCTCACAACCTCACTGATATATTTCGGCAGATCAATGGGTCTTTGTCTTTCTTACTGACGAGCCCTTGAATGTTCTGTAGACACAGCGAACCACGAGAAAGAGTGACACCAATGTTACTATCAGCGCACTCGACAGCACTAACAGCACATCCAGTAGGAGATATTCGTACACACTTAAGTTGATTGAGGCAGGTTTCAGTATTCTGGCAGCCTTGTGTCCATGTCTCAGCACGTACTCCGTCCAGAAGACTGCACGATCCAGAGGATGCTCAGGTTGGTCTCTGAACACTGCTAATACCTGCCGTACGTTATCCTTGATGCTGCAACATGGAAACAATAAAACTCTGATTTACAGCTTTACAATGAAAGCGTTCACTTATTATTTAATCTTCACCCTCAGACTACTTAAAATACTTCAAGGTTGCATTCACCTTGTCACGTTGGAAAAAAAAAAAATCTGATGTGTTGCACTCATATGACTGTCTCAAGCGATAATATAAACACTGGAAAAAAACACGCCGTTTTATGCTGAAAGTTGCACTTCGATTTTTATTCAACAAACCAAAGCATTACAAAATTTTCTGTTTGCAACATTATTTTGAAAGTGTTTATCTATAACAGAATAATATTGAAGTCTTCATGTGTGTAGCATTTCAGTTACAGTGCTAAAAATTACTTAAAAAAGGTAAATTCAAAACTGTTAAAGAATTTAGAAGTCTCACTTATGCGCACGCTTAACGCTACGCGTCTCTTAAATGGACTGATGGTGGATGGTTTTAACGAGAGTCCGAAAAGGTCCTATCATAAGACACTGGGGGTTTTAAACGACAGCAACGAGTGAAAACATTAGCTTACATTAAAATGTGTAGGTTTGGAAAAAAATTATTCATATTTGTTGCAAACTGAGACCTAAAAAGTAAAAGTATCCCTGCTATTTTCGAGGTACAGACAGATCATGCTGAGGTTGATTGCCTGTGTTGTGGGAGTCGGATCATCCAAATGTTTATTTACGGCGGCTAATCAGAAACGTAAGAACTTCCATAAATCGAAATAGAACTATTACTACATAAATACCTGGCGTTGTGTAGGATCTGCTGTAGAGGTTCAAGCACATCTTTAGTTGTGGTGATGGCGTGGTAGTCTATATTTACTGACACTCCCAGCCTCTGCATCACTTGGCCATTGGTAACCTGGTCCCAGAGAAGTGGTATTCCCACCACAGGAACACCACGGTACATGGCTTCCAGGGTGCTCATTCTGCCACAGTGTGTCATGAAGGCGCGTATGTTGGGATGTGCTGAAAAGTACCAGAAGTGTGATTATGACCAGGAGCGGGGTTTTAATGAGAAATCCAAGTTAATCGTGCACCTACAACGGGAAGTAGAAGCGCCGGCAGTGCTCTTGTAAACAAGTAGACTGGAAGGCATTACAGAATACACCCTGCTTCAAAGGTAGGAATAACAGGATTAAGGGGCGTTACCAGGTAGCAAACAATGAATGCCATATGAAGCGCGCAAAAAATTTATTTTTTATTAAGGTTTTAATGTATAGACATTTTAGCTAGAGACATCACCGTGAGCACAGTTATTGCAATGTGCAATAATGTATTTCATAAATGTATGGAAAGTAAGTCACATCCGATTTGTTCGCAGCCAATTTTCGTATTTTGAAAAACTACGTTCCAGACTTAATAGGAGTGCACAAAGGCATGAAATATCAGGGTGCCTGGAGATTTCCTGATCGAACAACGCATCTCTCCTTTTACACATTTCTGTGTATTCCATATTCTTTTGTGCAACACTTTTAAGTTCATTCGTCATCCTTTCTGAATCAGTGCTCACTGGTAATTGACTCAGTGTCTCTGAAATTTGATGCACATGAGTGTAAATATGTTATTGCAGTTACTATATTACTGAAATGCTCCTAAATGTATGAAAGATCTTCAAACAAGGCTGGTGCGAGTATGTGTTTCACTGCACGTATTGCGACATTTCTCTGCACGTCACAGACGTTTATTATGTTTACAATTTTGTGGCAATATTGAGCATAATACACTGCAGCCTGTAACCATGCCCGCCATCGAGTTACATTTGGTTATGGAGGCAAGGGAATTCCAGGTGCTATCTGCTTAAGTTTTCTTGACTTTGGAGGCTGTCTTGTGAAATATCTTTTTTGTGTTGGCTATAAAAGCCTCTGTATCTGTAAAAGAGGATCTAATTTCTTCTGCAACTCAGTGGAGACCATATGAAAATATTCTCTCAACATTGCCGTTATAGCTAGGAATACTAAAATAAAGCAGTTCTATTAAGTAGTAGTTCTGAAAATTGCTTGTGAATGAAACACATCCACTTTACATCAGTCTACTGATTTTCTAAGCCGATAACTCCCTCCCTCATGAACTTCTTTGGCCCATATTGCCTCAGGTATGTTTAGTGGTCAAATAACAAAAACATTGTTAATTTGGTGTCCTGTACCACAAATATAAATTCTTCCAGATCTTTCCCATTGTGATATCTCGTTTAAAATATTTTTTTCTTTTTAATGAATGGAAATCTCTTCTTATCTATAATATGAAAATAAACGGTAAATCATCAAGCTTAATATATTCAAGATGCTCTCGGGCTTAATATAGTTTTCGTGTTACAAGTCAAATTGTCATTAAGATCGGGATTGTTATAATTTTTACAGAATTCTGACGGGACACTTTCCTCGGCACAACAAATAATAACAATCTCGATGTTTTGGAATGTATGACTATCCACCTATGAGAGAGCAAGAGTTATCAGAAGTAAAATAGGAATACGTCTATAGTTAGTAAATATTTAACATATAATATCAGTGTTAGAAGCTCATATTGACAGATAACTAACTTACCTAGGAGATCACCCTGTGGTAGCCATTTCCTGGTCATGACATTCTCAGGCTGATCAGGCAAAGATTCTTCTTCCCATTTCCACAATATCTTCACAGGGGCCAGCTGTCTAAAAGCTTCCAAGAAGATCTTCCGTTTCTGTGGTGCCATATCGGCGCTTTTCAGATTTGAGCCCAAAGAGAAGAATATAAATCCATCTTTTGCACCATCCAGGTAGGCTTGCAAGTCCTGAAGAAACAAATTAATCGTCCTGAACAAAGTGAAACTGTTAAATTAGCTTCGATTTGCAAAATATTTATTGAAACAAACATTGCTTCTCCTTATATAGATTAATTTATATATATATCCAATAAATTCACGCTCGTGGAACATTTAGCGATACCATTTTCAAACATGGCACTGGAGCTGATATTCAGGATGCTCTTTTGCAAGTAGTCTTTTGCACCCCCAACAGATGGCACGGAGTGTATGCTAATGGTCCATCTTTAGATACTGTCGGTATGACTTCATTCTGTAGAATCACGGTATTTCTTGCCTATTAGCTCACTGTATGCAATCCATTTTACTGCTTGTTTGAAGTTAGGAAATAAAATAAGGCCAATTTATGTTTTGTTTATGAATAATAATAGCAGTTGAGTATTTTACGCAATGTGGCAGATATTTCTAATGACATGTTTACTTGACAAGTTTCAGGTTTAAAGACAGAATTGCACACATTACAAACTGCTTGTGCAGCGGGGAGTAGCGAAACATGTGCAAAAGAAGATGCTGTTGTGTGTGAAATTTTGAATGACGATTAATCTACATTTACCTATGCAAAGAAGAAAGAAATCACCGAACAGTGTAGGAAAACTCCAGTATTAGAGTATTTGAAAACAAAAATCGCCACCTGTGTGCAACATGTTGATAAAGAGATTTATCACTTACAGGTTGTAGTATTAGAGCAAAGCCATGTTAATTTTTCTCAGTACTAATGCTTCCATGCTATAGGACATAGACTGTCATGACAGGCCACTGCTTTCTCCCTTTCTACACTCACAAGCATCAGGCAGAACCTTTATACAAAACTTACACCTCAACGTGTACTGTGGAAATTTAAGAGAAATGTTATCAGGCAGAACTCTGCCTTTTTATGTTTGGTCTTTACGAACTCGTAATAACCAACTTACCTTAGGAAGAGGGTTTGGCTTCCGAGGAATATGCATACCTCCGATAGGTATCAACGATGGTGGTAGAGGTCTTGCATCGTCAATTCCTGGGACGAGGTTCACCAAGGCAAGAGTCATATTCTTTGTAAAATCTCCAATGTATGGCATGTCTTTCCCAAAGACCTTCCGTGCTATGACATCTTGTTTAGGAAAGAAGCTATAATAGAACTTGTATAGAGTGTACCATTGGTAGAGTGTATTATCGAGTTTTTCCCACAATCTGTAACAGAAGACAGTACAAATGTGGAACTGCAGAAAACTCACCAGTACAGTGTGAATGTTTGCCCTCTGTTAAAAATACCAAGGTCTACTTTATAAAAGTACTACGTTTGATGAAATTGCGTGCTGCAAAGGTGATCATGGTGCTTTTTTAAACAAAATATTAATTAAAGGCTGAAATATACCCTTTATGTATAAATGCTGCAGGCACAAGACTGAAGATATGACGTTATGTTGAAAAAAGTTGGCGATTGTGCATAGAATTTAAAAATATCTTAAATTTAGTAAGACATGGCTCATTTCGTTTTCAAAAGTTGGTTGTACTATAAGTAAATTGAATAAAGACGATAAGTTTTTTTCAGTGTATGAAAGACATTTCATGCAGAAGGCTAAAATTCATGCGATGGAAATGTGTTTACAGAAAGAAGGGTGAAGAAGGCTACAATTTTTTGAAAAGCTTACTTCAATACTTTAGTGAAGATAGCAGAATATGTCGCTTAACAAATATCTGAACTTTGAAAGCATCAGTTTGCAGGATATGCTTTTGCAAAGAGTGATTAAAACTGATGACGTGAAATAACGAAAAAATAGTCAATCGTTAAGAATCTTTAGATAATCACCAAGTTGAAGATTATAGGAAGTAATCAGTAATGTCAAAAACTTTTTACGAAGAAATTGAGCACATTACAAAAGCTGTCTGATCATGTCGTTGATGATGAATATGCCTTATTCTCCTAGCGATGAAGTTCTGTTACCATGGACTTGCCAGCATCACAGGAACAGTAGCACAGAACAACCAATGAGTGTGGTCTTCATCTACATCATATATGTATTAACAGGTGTTAATGAACCACACTGAAATAACTCAAGAGATTGTACGGGGTGGGCCAAAAGTCGCGATCGGATATTTTCTAAGTTTCTGTAGCAATAATAAACTTTCTCAAGTGACGTAAAACGTTATTTATTGATTGCTGCACTAATAAGGAATGGAAATATGAAACGATAAACATAACTGGGCTAGTCGTTGTCATTCTTAAACATCTAATATTTCGATATGTTTACTATCATTTTCAGCCCGCAGTTGAATGCGCCGTCTGCTTGCCCGCCTGGGCATTTCGGGAGTGATCGTTCTGAAGATGCGAATAAGCTCTCTCTTCAGTTGTTCAACGGAAGCCATCTGAATCTCTCCCAAGATTTTCTTTTAAGTAGGATCACAGCCAGTTGTCGCACGTTGTCCTGGTCGGGGCTTCTTGGGGACAAATGAGAGGTCCACATTATCCAATCCATATAGGAAAGCTGGTACTTAACCATTCTTGAACTGGAGTCCAGAAATACCCTGCGGTTCCATCTTGTTGAAGAACAACGGTATTAAGAATAACAAATCTGTCAAGTTCCGGAACCAGTCATTGAGACAACATTTCGAGGTACGCTTCTCCAGTCACAGGGGTTTCAGAGAAATATGGCCCGACATTAATTTCACTGGCAACACCGGCCCACATCATGACATGAGGGGGATGTTTTTGAATTTCGTCAACGAAGTGAGGGTTATGTTTGGCCCACACGTAAACGTTAGGTGAACGAGAGCTGAGATACACGGCGCATTCGTCAGTCATCAAGACGTTACGACGAACCGCTGAGGTGTGAAAAGCAGAAAGAAACATTTGACATGCATCACGTCGTGTTTCCATATGCATGTCACTTCATTCATTATGATGGTGGGCCTGTATGAACGATAACCCTCATTTTTCATCCAACGGCGCAACGACATTCTTGGGATCTGCATTTCCGCCGATCGTTTCCTTGTTGATTTTATCGGCGAACGTTCCAATGATTCGGATAGAAGTTTACTAACATCAGCACTACAATACTTTTTAAGTTTTCCGCTGCGATTTGCATCCAATACAGAGCCTGTTGAGAATGTCTTCTTTCCAATTTTCGGAGATTGGCTTCAAAGGGAGCTGCTTTATTGAAACGAAGAAAGAAGTTTTCACTGATTTCTTCGTACGCTTCTCCAGCTCATTCTTTCTCATGAACCCACACACAAACAATGAGACGTACCTCAATCGTTTATTTGCTTGCATCAGCCATTGCTTACAACACAAACAGCGTTTCACATTGACATCAACTAATAACCCGCAAAAAATCTGGCTTGCTGCGATAACATAACAATGCCCTCGCTCTATCCGAAAATTGACAAACTGATGCAACAAAATGCATTTGACGCGGAAAAATATCCCTCTCAACCCATGAATACTTTTTAATTAGTTTTCGGTTTCGGAAAGTGAGTTAATTCAATATAAATGATATCGGATCGCGACTTTTGACCCACCCCAGTACATGTGACTGATGTACGTAATTTGAGATAGGCAATGTATGGTCCACAGCTGAACATATTAATACCTATCAGACCTGATAAGTCGGTGTTAAAGGAAAGCCTGATGAATAATTGATTTACAATGTCTTTAAAACTGCTGCCCAATATAGAAATGCCGATTTTCAGCAGATCGTTATTAGCGTTCTCATGATTTAATGCCACAAAAATCTTTCAAATCCCGGACTAATCACACTGATCAACGATTAGCTGACTTCTTGCGTTGTGAAGCCTAACTCAAGAGAAATTTCGTTGATTGCTCTTGTGGCTCAATTAGTAACGTCAAAGGCTGCAGTCACAAAGGTCATGGGTTCGTTTCCGACCAGACAGTTCCTAATTTTGCTTTCTTTTTTATTCCACATTAAGAACGGCATTAACACCACTATCATTTCCTTATTCGGCTCACTTGAATAGGATACAACAATCGTTCCTTTACCGCTGTCAATTTTGCCATGAAAAGTCAGGTCACAATTTGGAGCAGCACCTATAAAACTTACGTAACTTAAATGTTTTATATCTTTATTCTTTCTTTGACCCCTTAAACTACTTTACATTCTGAGTGCAGCATATGAAGGTATTAAGCAGGTTTAAACTTTTTTTTTAGCAAGAGTTGTAATTAGTTGTACTGACATGTAGAAATAAAACTGCATACATTGAAACAATTTAAAATCTAGATCACAACAACATTAATCTGCTCTACTCAAAATAAAGAAAAGAAAAATAAATAAAAAATAAGTGAACGAGACTCGAACTCGAAGACCACTTTATGCTCGAATACTAATGTCATAATCATGGTAGGTACGCTCTAAGATGTTCCTTCCTTTTCATGTGTTGTGCCCTCGAATGGTTGATATTAGTCAGTGGCATAATGACACTTTAGAAACTGATAGCCGTAATTTCAAAATCTGAACGAACAAGTCGTGAGTCTCTTATCTCAAATTACTTGTTTAATATATCTCCATTTCCTGTGAAAAAAAATCGCTGTAGTTCATACATACAGAGGGTAGAAGTTACTACTACAGATTTTCCCAATAATGTGAATTATTATTGTCCCTTACGAGCTAGAACAAGTAAATAAAAAGGTTGTGCTTTTGATTTTCCTTAAACAGTTGCCCTCTTTTGTAGATTACCGGGCTGAAATAAAACTAATGATCTCTTGTTATAAAGGACACATGAAGTTGTCACTTGGCGCCTGAATGTCACCTGTCTTTCCCTTCCCCCTCACTTTTAGTAAGGCCAGATCATATCTCTCCTGACCTCCCCTCCATCCGAATTTGCTTGCCCTTCAACCCCTTCAACCATTAAGATAAGAACAGGTGACGTGGCGTTGCCACATTTATGTTAGAAATTAAACTTTGCCTGATATTTTAACATTAAATTTTGACTAAATTCGAATTAAGGTAAAACGAATTACAGCATTGTTCATACAATGTTTATGTGACAGTTAGTAAAATAATAAACAATTATATCCATTCCTTAAGAAGCTAGAATATTTGACATAGATTTTTTCGGCGAAACGGTTCTATGTATTGGACATAAAAGTTGCAGTCATCATGTAGAATCTGTAGTTAATGTGCGGCCGAAGCAGTACCTTCCACCCGGTACATAAAGGAGTCCTGCTGCTATGGGGAAAGTACTTCCAGATGTGTCATATTTTCAGTGTGATTCCATACAAAATCTGAAAGTGGAGTGGTAAAGTTGCAGACAAATGTTTGTTTGACTTACCCCATATTGCGGCTATCGTAGGTCAACATGGAGCTGACAATGTAGGACGGGAAATCTGGAGCACCGAGATCCCAAGCTGTAGTGACGAATACACCAAACCCAGACAAGGCCAGAACAGGGGGCGATCCGAAGTGATGTATGAATCCCAAAAAGCAGTCCAATCCCACAGCTTCCGTAATGATGAGGTCAAATGGACCAGGATGCTGGAGCAGTTGTCGTGCTCCTTGAGAATTCAGTTCTGTCTCACATATATAGAGATTGTACTCCAGTAAGTCGTCCAGCATTTTATACGCCGATACCTGTGATTTGGACTCGAAGTTCTCTCCGTAGCTAATTTTCTTGTAAATGTCCTCGATTAAAATATTGGTCATGTTTGGTACGGGCTGTTTCTCTGTGTCTGCGCTGATTACAGTCACCTGCACGAAAAAGTAACAAATGAATAATTAAATGGTTCCATTCTTTAAATGCAAAATTCAAGAGACGAGGAATAAACTATTTCCAATAGTGACAACCTTAAAATGTTTATTGAGGCTAGATTAAAACTAAGAAGTCACTCAAAATATGGAAATTTAAATGTTATTCACCTCATGCAAGTATTTTTAGCTTATAAAAACGACACTCTCGTCAGTGCGGTGTGACTGTCTATCCGGCTTTCATCAATATGTGTAAAAGATATTTCTCCCATATTCTCGCGTGTTCTATAATGTGAGTGTTCTATAAGTGCTTTCTTTCTTTTTTGTTTTGACACTTTCTCTATTTAAAGCCCATTTCCGAAATTACTTTTCAGAGCAAACTTAATCTCCATAGAAAATGTATCTTTTTCCAAACAACAGGCAGCAATTTATTTATACTCATAGTACGAATACGCTCCCCATCAATGCAAAATTCATCTATAATTCATCGAATATAACTATCAAACTCATCCACATTCAACACAGTATGTCCAGGTCTGGTCTTCCAATATTTCTCATATTTGGTTATGTCTGAATGTCTAAAATTAATGCAGTTAAGAGCATAGGTATACATATTGTGAAGATGTTACCTCGTGTCCTCTCCTTGCCAGTTCCACAAACAGTGCCCTGTTGAAGATATAGTGACTGGGTGATGGCAGATTCAAAAGTCCCAGAATTCTTGCACCCTCCGTTATAGCGCCCTGCAGAAGCAGAAGCTTCAGGACAAACGACAACATCCTGATGAGATTTGTCTATCTGTAGAACAGAATCATGCTCTGTAATAAAAATAAGCAAGGAATGGGATACTGGAAATTGATAATACTGGAGGCCACTCATTAAATTCAGTATCAGGTACATTCTGGTTGGGTAAATTGTCGTGGAACTTAATGTATTTTGCTTTATTTTTTTAACTTCATCAATATTCCATACAATATTCACTAATCGATGTAAGTTACGAGACGTGCTGGTAATAAAAGTAGCTTCCTCCCTTTTGCCTTTTCTATTTAACCATGCAGTGGAGGGATCGCTTGTTGCATTCTTGCAAAGATGTTTTGCAACTCGCTATATCCACAAAAAGAACGCTATGAGCTGATTAGTTCAAGAGTGAAAACCCTATAAATACCTAATCTGATACCTACATTAGACATCACGTGTAACAGAAGATTTTAAGGTAAGATTCCCGCCTTATCTACCTTCTTTTCCCAAATATACGATGGTAACTCTAACAGGCTTAACAAAAATTGGACAAATCTGAGATGGTATGAAAAATCTAAACTGTTTCTTAATCTAAAATAGTAATGTTATATAGTAAAAATGTCGACTTCAATAATACATACATCACAAGTAAGTTATATTAATGTTTTTGTGGTATTAATATTTTCAAAATATTCATTAATGAACACAGATATATTCCCAGATATGCAGTTAGACTTCTTGTCAGTGCGCGCATAATTTAGTTAAATTATTTGCACCCGGCATTATGCAATTTTGCAGAACAGCGAACATTGTTATCCATTTTTGTAATATCTAGAATCATATGTCTGCTAGCAATCCTTGAGATATTTAAAACGTATGAGGGGATATTGTATATTGTTAGTCTGGGACCTTGGCCATCAACCAAACCAAAAGTTTTACTATGGCAATACCTAAGTACTAGTACATTGTTTTGCAGGTTCTTTCTCCATCTTTGGTGAGTAAGTATAGCTAATTTTATATTGTGAAATAAATAAATCAATAAATCTGAATTGTCATATAGAAACAGAGTATCGTTCATGCCTAAGTATTTGTTTTTAAACCCTTGTGGGACAAGGAAATGTATACAAATACAAGTATGATGGACAAGTTGAATTACTGCTCTTCGTACGCCATCATGAGAACTGGATTTCGGAGTTCAAGAGAGAAACCCCAAAACTGCAAGGTACTACCATAGTGTTGGAAGACACGTTTAAGTGTCTATTCCCGAAACTATTGATGCTGTCCACGATATTATTTGAAGGATCGACCTACATGGACGTAATCCGCCAATCATGTACAAAAGCTCAGCTACTTCATCTTGAAGTTCTACAAAACCGAGTGATCAAAATAATTTATAATCTTGAGTTTTATACTCCTGGTAATTAAGTAGATATGCCGTATATAGGAATCATTCCATTGTCAATTACTTTCAAACTGTCAATTATTTTATTTGCCTTCGAGGTCCACAACGGGTTATTCCATACTACGAAGCCAAATAGTATATACTACCAGTATACGAGACGTGTAAGTAATAGTGCTTTCTTATTCTGGATCATCCTAATATGGACTAACAGGCACAATTCACTTAATGTACATGACGTATAATGAGCTCCCAATGAATATTTAAGTACTCTACAAAATTCACCCATTTTGAGAACAAGACAGCAATGCACCTACTTACAGAATATTACCTAATATCCTATTACTAATGCGATGTGGAATATGATGTTTGTTAGTATTTGATATTTCAATGTGCAATGAGTCTTATCTTGTACATAACTTTGTAATGGCCGTTCCTTATTATTTTTAGACTTCCAGTTCCGATTACTATTATGCTATATAAGATACAGATACTTTATTACCCTGCATGTGATAGTTTTGCACTGTGATAATATCTAAGTACTGTAATGTATTTCTCCTTATAATTACACGTTGCCATAAATTTGTTAGGTGATTGTCCCTAAAATAACCCCAAGTGCTCTTTGGGACCTGTATCTAAATAAATGAGTAAATAAATGATGAATAAATGAATAAATCAATGAATGAATGAATGAATCAATCAATAAACTGTTAACGTCTCTAGGAATAAGTTCTTAACAGCGCACATAATGATAGTGAGAAAAAACTGCTTAGTAGGTCCTAAATACATAAATAATCATAAAAAAAAAACACCTGCTTGTGATTTCCAAGTAGACTGGAGAGTAGCGTTGCTACGGAGGAATAATGGCTACATTACTATGATTCTGAGATTAAATAAAAATAAAAATCACCCAGCAAGATGGTCCCGGTGGTAGCGTTTGCGGCTCCACTTCAGATCGCAGGTTCGAATCTCGTGCACCGGCCAGTCTGACCCACTTCGTTCAAAGTAAATACCGAATTGGATGTTCATTCCACCATAAAAATTCCACCTACAAAACCTAAATAGTGGTACTGTAGATATGAGGAATAGAAATGTGGCTACACCATGAAGATCATCAATCAACAATTTACCTAAGCAAATGGTATGGGAAGGCGACTACGCAACTAATGTCATCGGCCTAAGGCACACTGACTCAAGTGAACCACAAATCTACGTAACTGTCGTTAAATGAACAAGAATTTAAAGTGACCTTAAACAGTTAAGAGAACACGATGGTTCGCCCTACATAAAGAAATTTTGTTTGAAATCGGAAATAAGATTCTCGCATGTTTCGGGAGTAAAGAAGGAACCGATTATAGACTATTTATTCATCATCATCATCATCATCATCATCATCATCATCATTATTATTATTATTATTATTATTATTATTATTATTATTATTATTATTATTATTATTATTATTATTATTATTATTATTATTATTATTATTATTATTATTATTATTATTATTATTATTATTATTATTATCATTATTATTATCATTATTATTATCATTATTATTATCATTATTATTATCATTATTATTATCATTATTATCATCATTATTATCATTATTACTATTATTATCATTATTACTATTATTATTATCATTATTACTATTACTATTATTATTATCATTATTATTACTATTATTATTTTGAACAGCATATTTGGGGTTTATTATTCAGCAATAAAGACAAGATTCGGCGGGGGTGTGAAACACGCCAGGAAAAGGACTACAACACAATGCACCCGCTCGCAACTCCGTCACTTCTATGCGGAATATCAAGCATCATTGTTTTAAATGTTATCATCATTCTCCCTTTAGTCTATTACATATTCCTACAGCTAAAAATATTTAAAGAGAAAAAGATTTTCGTGGAATGACGCTGACACTATGGAGGAGGGATTTGCAGAACAAGAAAAACAGTTTTTAAAATGCTTAGACTACTTTATGGACGTTGTGTTAACGTTAGAGTCACAGTTGTTAAGGTTAAAACACAAATTTGATTTGAAACAACCTCCCACTGTCTATTAGACTAAGAACTTACCAGTTTCCCCTCGTTAACGTCGCTGTGATTGTTTAACCTTGGAACAGTACACAGTGAGAAGTATAACTAAGAGATCATTCGGAGCTCGCAAGCGTTTATACGCCACACCAAAATAACGATTGTTTCCACTTACACTCTTATATACTTTGCTATTTATGTGATCGTAAAGATCGATCGTTGCAAACCCAACATTACTGACAGAATTTCTTCCTCTGTCCACTAGTAACTAGGTATCTGCACAACAAACCTCACCTGCAGAAACCAAACTACACTTCAGAACCAACCTGTCCAGGACGTGTCGCGCACAAAATACAAACCAAGCAGTGGCGGCTCGCAGTCAAAATTTTAGGGTAGGCAAAGTGTAACAGTAACAACAACAACAACAATAATAATAATAATGATAATAATAATAATAATAATAATAATAATAATAATAATAATAATAATAATAATAATAATAATAATAATAATAATAATAATAATAATAATAATAATAATAATAATAAACCCCGTTTATCCGAAATATAGGGGGCGAAGTCCAACTTCCAACGGTCGTGACCCCCCTTGCTCCCGTTTCGCGACGCCCATTACTAAAATAGATTAAGATATTGAAAAATTGTCTGACTGCAGCTTTGTGTTAAATAGCTAAAACACTCCTCTTTTCATTGTCAGTGCGCCACGAAAGCGAAATTTGTAATAGTTCACTAATTAAGTCGGTCATACTGGTATTACACAGAGATAACGACAGATTCAGATCTCTGAGATCTTCGTTCGTGGAGTATGGCTGTTCGGAAAATGTCGCATAAACTCGGATTTGGGCAGGCAAGTGTTCGGACTGCTGGCAGACGCGTCTACGCATGCTCGGAGTGCATATACAGACCGAATGTTTCCTTATCCCTGTTCAAGGGCCTCGTACCGAGGAAATGGGGCCGGGCCGGCAGAGGTTAAGCTAGCCCAAGCTAGCCTGCTCTCCACTACCCAGGTTCCATGCGTTATCATTTCTGCCGCGCGTTTCAAACACGCAGCGCGGTTTTGATGAATCGGAATTGAGATTAAAGGATTTGACCATGCGCTGGTCATTTATTATAACCGAGAAAACTTTTCTTGAACTGCAATTTAGGGGAAAATGACGGTTCAAATGATAAAATGCAGAATCATAGTTAAACATTATTTGTTGATGTATTACGATAGGGTAGGCAATGCCTACCCTCCCTACCCTGAGGAGCCGCGCCTGAAACCAAGATCCCGCAGAAGAAGCTGTTTTAACTTCGACAGTTACGCAACTAGTGCCTTAAGATAGTGACGAGGATAATGAATTGTAATTTGAGGTTATCTTGTCTCTCAAGCTTCCACCAAGTTCTATAGTTGTAAGGTGGTATTTTTCTCAGATTCTTCACCACAGCGTCATTACTACCAAGGCCAGTCACGGGTGTTGAATTTCACATAGTCACCGTGTTCAAGCATGTTGACATTTATTGCCGTAAGTGGAATCAAATTGTAAAAGCGGTATCCTGCAGTTGTGTTGACCTGGAGGGATAAAATTACCTGAAACATGAATTTGGGTAGCACACAGTGAACGATTTCTTTTAATTCATGATTAATATGTACTAAATAATTTCCTAGTTATGTAAGGGAGAAGTTATAGTCGTAAACGGGGTCACAAACCCCGCGAAATGGCACTATTATTGCGTCATCAACAATGAAGGACCGCGTTGCTCACGCTGCTGCCAATACGGAACAGATGGGGGTCTCATTCCTCAGTTGAAGAAAGGGGGTCGTGTTAAAAACGTAGACACGCTAGTCTGGAAGGATGCGAAGATCCTCGATGGTCGGTTCCCTCGGCGATGCCAGTCACATTGTAATGATATGCTTCTCATTGCTTCCTTTGGGGTACAAAGCCCTCTATGAAACCACTTTTTTCTACAAGGTGCAGAGCTTTTTAAAGCAGAACTTAAAATAGTAAAGATATCATTTTATGTGTTTATTCTGTGAGGGAAAAACATTGATTTGAACGCAGCATATAATATAACTTGTAATAGAAGCCAAAGGTGCACACTTGTTAGAATATCAAAAAGTACATCGACAGTAATATTGCTGATGATTTGAATTAGAACTAAGATGAGATTTATGTGAAATGCACTGAGGACATATTTTCACATATGGAAGGTAACGTTTTATATTGTTTATAAAGTATAACGTTCTGTAGGAATTGTGAGCAGGCCATATTAGCTCCAATTATTTATTCTTCCAGGAAAAAAAATAACAAACGGGAAACGCAAGTGGAATATAGTTGCAATAAATCCACAAAAGCTAATATATGTATCTGGAAATTCAGTGAGGAAGCAGATCTGAGTCTGATACAACATTGAGAAATCTGTGTTACCTTAATGGCAATATATCGGATACCAGAGAAATAAACCTCAGGCGAAACCAAATCCATTAACTTGCGGTCATTTTTTGTCTTACCGTGTATGTTTATAACGGAATCGCAATGACGCATGCCCGTTGTAACATTATTTTCAAATACACATTGTAGCGAAAATAAGTTTTAGTACAAATCGATCACCGGGTACTTAAGTAAAAAATCTTGTGTTGCATTCACGTAACTTTCTCTACTCTTGTACTAAACATTCTTGCAAACACTTACTCCTATATCTTCTTCGTGTTAGTTGAGTTAAACATTTGTACAAATAGACTTATTGCTAATTTCCTTGTAGGTGAAAGGGGAATATTAGAATACAATAGGCTTTGAGTGATAGTCAAATATTTTAAAGCTTTGAGATCCCATTCTGTTTGCACGCTTAACATATAAAAAAATGAACAACAATGTTCCATTTCACGAAAGTTTTGTTTTTCGAAACTGTCACAAATAACAAGAAATATCTCCGAAATGATTCACTCTACGAAAAAATTTATAGAGACATAAATTTTGTGTTTTAGTGAGATCTACATTTTTTGTACATTAAGAATTTGTCTGTCTCTTTCGCTTTACGAGTTATTCAGAAGTCATCCAGAGTGCACAGGACTACATAGGCTATAGCCAGAAAATTAAAAATATACATTTCATTTGTCATTCAAATATCTTAAACATATCGTCAGAGCCATTTTCAAGGAAATCAAAATTTTTCGAGACAACGAATGACTTCCCATTGAGTAAAGTAAAAGTATTGAATAATTCAAACCAATAACAAGGAACATTTTACAAATGGTTTCTTTTCGTCTAACAGTTTTCCTACAAACCTATGACACAGTTTACTACCTCATGCTTTTTGCTTAGTAGTGACTGCGTTGCGAAAAGAACAACGCGTTTCAATATAGGCTATCTGGTTTGCTTCAATCTAATGCGTGAGCTAGTGGCCTAGGTAGTGCAAGGTCGCCGGCCTTATAGAAAGCATTCAAACTCAGTTTCGATACAACAATCATTATCGCAATGCCTGCCCACTGTGTCTCACGCCTACCTACTAACTAACCTGAAAACATACACTTCGTAATAACTAAAAGCATAAGTCCAGAAATGAAGCGAATATTGATGTAATATTGTTCATTACACTGTCTTCAATTACCAGTCAAAATACCTGCATTTATATCCCTAACATCTGTACGTTACTTTAATTGCTCCATTTAATGCAATAGTTAACGCCTTAAAGTGAAATAGCTGCGCAGATTAAAAGAGAAGATAAGTTGCAACAATAGGATTTAAATATTCGTTTTACATTTCTTGAACTTACTCTGCTCATTTTTAATTTCGCTATGTCTTACCTATATAAGTAGAAGAAATATTATATTGCACCCAAGAATTCTATATCGAGAGAGAATGCAGGCTTTCACGGCCGGAGTCAATATAACTGGAAGTTATTTCCAGGTTGCGATGCCGTGATGCGTGGAGAGATGTCTAGAGGAGACTTAGAACGCGCCACTGAAGATGTCCACCACAATAGTGGACGAAGTGTCTGGAACATCTATCTTCAGTAGACCATTACATAACAGTCTGGAAATAGCTTCCAGTTGTGCCTATGTCGAGATTTGCTGAAAATGCATGCTTTCAGGAAAAAGACAGATAAAACAAATATGAAGTGTTTGATATTTATATGACATTCTCTACTCCCTCTAAAATATTCCTGCAAAATCTTATATATAAACACAGTATGTTTACTACAAAACTTGGCCAACAGGACACGTACTGGACGACTTCCGGCATTTGCACGGCTCGTCTCATGGACATG
The DNA here is from genome assembly GCA_030765045.1 of Tenodera sinensis. Classification (NCBI taxonomy): domain Eukaryota; kingdom Metazoa; phylum Arthropoda; class Insecta; order Mantodea; family Mantidae; genus Tenodera; species Tenodera sinensis. The sequence goes on from CM060967.1 coordinate 30,967,920, forward strand.
AAATCAAACCTCATGTCACATTAACAATTATCAGAATAAACACAAAATATACCTTATCACAGGAGATGCTGGAAATGCCATCCATCTGCATCAAGACATCTACAGGTCTTCTGAAAAAATGTTCATTCACACGCATTAGTTCAACTTCCGAAAAAGCGCTAATTTCTCTTCTGATATCTTGTTTTGATTTTGTCTTCGGCGAGCAGCCTAAGAGATTTTCGAGGTGATCGTTCTAACCTTTCGTGTAATTTCTATTCCGTTAAGTACACCCCGTTTTACTTTTCTGCTCCTATCGCAAACTGTTCCCGTCTACCTGAATTTATTTACAAGCTAGCGAACAGTCTCTACTCGGAATACACACGCCAGGAAGTTTAGTTTCAAATTGTCTTACAACTTCCCTACAAGATGACGTAAGCACATATGTATCGTACATAAATACTCTTTGTTGTGTTGTATACTGCAGTCGATTCATTTTGAAAACACATAAACTAAACTAAACACTTCTACACACTCTTAATGTTATTTACGTATGAACTGGACTAGAACAGCACAGAACACCTACCTAACAGAAGTAAGACTGACCCACGTGTGACGATTAGCAAACGCGAGCCGGGAAATGCAGTGAAGGTTACACCGGCCGTGCATCTGCCGGCCTAGTTTTGTAGTAAACGTACTGTATAATTTTTTTTTTTTTTTTTTTTTTTTTAGTTTAATGTACTTATTTTCATTTTTTGGTCCATATAGACATTCAATTCGTGTTTATAATTTCATTATAGCATACAATAGATTAAGGGACAGTCCGAATTTTAAAGGGCCTGCCATGTAATGGCTTTAAAGTACAATACTCTTTATATGGCCAGGAGAAAAGAAATGGAAAGCGATCTTCCACACAAAGGAACCAAATATTTGACATAAATCGTACCTATGTTTTGACGAGATCTAACATTTTTATGCAGGAAGATCTAGTTTGACTCTTATACAAACACCTTTCAGAATGAAGAGGACTTCAGAGGGCTAATCCCAGAAAATGCAAGAGTTGCGTTTTATTTGTCACCCAAATGTCTTAAACATGTGATACTTAAATGAAAATCGTTATACTCATTTTTATAAAACAAAAAATAACGAAAATTTGTCTATGTAAATGATAATTGGGGTGGGGAGATTTCCTTGAAAATGTTCGTATCGTTTATTGGAACATACTTAGCTGAAATACTAAGTATGGCATGTGACCGACTTTTCGTTAATCTGGTGTTCGCAAACGCGCGCACACGCACACACACACAATTCAGGAAGTCTGGAAACGTGTATTTTCGGTGAAATCTCGGTATTGAATTTTTAAGTGAACTAAAACATTTCCTGTCTTACTGTAGGTAAACAAAAGAAACAAAGAAGAAAGAAAGAGAGAGAGAGAGGAAGAGAGAGAGACAAAGAAAAAGAGAGAGAGAGAGAGAGAGAGAGAGAGAGAGAGAAGGAAAACATTTTAGGAAAAATGTATGTGTGTGTTTGTGTAAATAAGATCAATATAATTAAAAAACGAAATATTGCATTAATACCAAATGTTTTATGAAAGTTAAAATCTTCTGCGAATCATTAATCTTTAGGTGGAAAGTGTTTCGTTATAGTCGATATCCTCGAAAATGACTCTAACAGCGTTGACTAGAATACCAAATGTTTAAGATATTTGCATGACAAATAAAATGCATTCCTTGACTTTTCTGCAAATAGTCAGTGAACAAATATTGTATAACGGTTAAACCATATGAGATAAACGAAGCTTGCGACACAGAAAAGGTGGACATTTTTAAAATATGCAACCTGTCTCAAATACAGCTTTTTATGGCATTATCCTTTTGCGAAATGTTTGTTGTTATTGGTTAGAATTTGTGATTTTTTGGCCATTTTTGAAGTGCTGATACCATCCGGTTGCTTCTTGCGAATGTCACGGAGAGAATATGGAATTTTAAGCCCAGCATATAGCAATCTGCTTTTTTAAGATTCGACTATCGCTTCGACATCCTTTATCCCTCTCCCTCTTAAAATGAAATATAATGACATTTTATAAGCGTTTGTCTTGATTAACAAAATAAGCTTTTGAAAGAATTGTATGTAAAAGCTATACGAAAATAAATAGTAGTGGCTCTAGAAAATGATGCATATCTTTCTTATCAGATTTTACGGCTTTTTTTTTAACCTAAATCAATTGGAAAATAATAGTGAAAGGATTTTGAGGCTTAATAATATCAGAGTAATAATCAGGTTTGCATTAAATCGATAGCTCTGTAAACGTATATGGATTCTCGATGATATCATTTGTTATCAGAAGGTACTCTTCTTGTAATATCAGAGATATCCATTTATGTTTGAAATCTATCTATACATGCCAAAAGCGACCTAGTCCTTGACGTCTGTCTACAATGATTTGTAATTTGGGTTATCATTATTCATTCAAAGTTATCGCCGATTAGCTTGTCTGACATTCTTTGCATTGCGCCACATTTGTTTATTCGCCCTTGTGAAACAGCTGATTGGGCATAGCTCTTAACCACTTGAGTACATGATAAACGGTGTAAGATCTAGTGCTCTCTAATTGAAGTTTATTTCTCAAACAAGTTGAGCCTTGAGAAGTGCACAAGAATTTTTGTTCTGGTAAATACAGTCCCTACTTTTTATCTATCAATATGTAGAACAATTGTCTCTGTAGAAGGAAGTTCTCGTTACAGCAGATGTATCAAAATTGCCAGTTTTTGTCGCATGGAATAGTAAGAAACTAGAATTAATCTTCTCTCTGCGCATGGGGAAAACATTCACTCCAGAAGTCACGTGACCTGTGGGTTTCGTGAATGGTGTCCATTGGACTACACGAAAGGAGGCGCAATTACCGCTATATTTTGATAAGTTTCAGTAGTTTCAGATGATCAAGAAAAATTAAATGCTTTTTCTAAGATAAACGGAAATTATGCAAGTGCATCTTAATGAAGGATGCTTTGATAAAGAGAAATTCGGCGACGTGGGGATAAAAGTAAGTGCTGTTCCAACAGGCATAACACAAACATGAAAAGTCGGATGAATACTACACTTTGTAAGCTTTGCAGATCTCAAGCAGTGACACGAAGCATTTCAAGAACTTCCCCCATTTTGAACTATCCTTTACATGAAAGACTTTTCGTCATGTTTTATTTTCTTAAAAACGGCTCTAAATATTTTATTTAAATCCAATATATGTGACATTAATATAACATATAAAATGTATACATTGCATTTCTGGGAATAATCTGTGAACTCATGTTTATTTAAAACCAATATTAGAAAATGACACTTTACAGAGGAACTATAAGGAATGGGCAAACTTACATTTGAGGAAAACTCTAGAGCTAATTAAAATACACAGCTTAACCAATAAATATTCTCCCTAGCTTTCTAAATATCTCATGCTACATATTTAAATCTTGTCAAGCGAAAATTACTTTTGATAGGAATAGTCTGAAAATTAGGACTGTGTTCTTTTTTCACCTACGTATATCTTGACAAACAAAATGTGTTGTAACAGTTCTATCTTCGATATCAACAGTAAGAATAACACTTTATCGTGATGGAGATGGAGTGGATGAAGCATGTTGTGTGTGTGTGTCGGGGGGGGGGGGGTGTCTGCCTGTCTGTCTGTCTGTCTGTCTGTCTGTCTGTCTGTCTGTCTGTGGACAGCATAACTCAAAAACGAAAAGTCGGTTAAAAACCAAAGTTGGTATTCAAGTTTAACATCTCTGTAGGATCGACACCAAGATTCTGAAGAAAATTCCTCCACCCTAAACTACCCCTTATATGGAAAACTTTTCGAAAATTTTAATTTTCTCAAAAATATCTCTTAACGATTTTGATTAAAATACTATATGTTTGAAATATTTTTATAGGAAATGAAATGTAGGTATATTTTGAATTTTCTGGCTATAGCCTATGTAGTCCTGTTTACTCTTGATGATCTTTGCATTGCTGGTAAACCGTAAGAGATAGACCAACTCTTACTATAAAAAAATGTACCTAGGTCTCGTTAAAACACAAAAGTTATGTCCAAATGCACTTTTTTGTGGAGTGAACCATTTTGGAGATTTGACAATTGCTCAAAACCTCTCTATTCCCATATTCCCCATGCACTTACAAGGAAGTAAGTAATAAAATAATTTTTGCAAATGTTTATCTCGACTGACATGAAGAACATAGAGGAATAAGGGCTCTGATATGATCCAAGCAATTGACAGCATCGTTAAAAACAATACAAAAAGAATCTGATGTGTTGCACTCACATGACTTTCTCTACTCTTGTACTAACCATTCTTACAAACTCTTATTCCTATATCTTCTTCTTGTTAGTAAAAATAAACATTCGTACAAATTATCTTATTGCTCATTTCCTTGCAGGTGCAAAGGGAACATTAGGCTTTGTGGGATAGTCAAATCCTTTAAAGCTTTGAAACTTAGCACTCTTAACATTTAAAAAATGAACAACGATGTTCCATTTCACGAAAGTTTCAAGTTTTCCGAAACTCACACACATAACAAGGAATACCTCCGAAATGGTTCACTCTACAAGAAAATTTATTCAGACATGAATTGTGTATTTTAGCAAGCTCTACATTTTTTGTATAGTATGATTTGGTCTATCTCTAACGTTTACCAGTTATGCAAAAGTCGTCCAGAGTAAATACGACTACAGGGGCTATAGCCAGAAACATGTCATTTGTCATCAAAATATCTCAAACATATGACATTTTAATCAAAATCGTTAGGGCCATTTTCAAGAAAATCAAATTTTTCGAAAAAGTTTCCATGTGAAGGGTAGTTTAAGGTGGAACTATTTTCTTCAAAATCTTGTGTTGCATCCTTGAAAGATTTAAATACCAACTTTGGTTTTTAACCGACTTTGCGTTTTTGAGTTATGCTGTCCACAGGCTGACAGGCTGACAGATTGACACACACACACACACACACACACACACACACACACACACACACACACACACACACACACACACACACGGGTCTTTTTCTAAAAATGCTTTTTTTGGATTCAGGGGGCCTCAAAACATATATTTCCGGTGAAATCTCGACATCGAATTTTTGGGTGGAATACAATACTTCCCCTACTTACCAGTAGAGAATGTAATATAAAAGACCTAGTTGGAGTCAAGCTGGATAGCGGCCTAACCTTTTGGCAACACATCTGAGACCTGCCGCACTGGGCCAATGGGGTTACATTTACCCCATGGGGAGGTCAGGGATAAATCTACACAGCTCCAGAGCATTGATAACCTCTTTACGCCTGCAAGGTTTGGGGCATGACTGCAGACTCCAGCTTGCTGAGCTTATACAGGTATAAAATAGCGGTATTCGGTCATTTATTCTACATGCTGTTCCTTCTCCATGGGACTACTTTACGAAACCTCATGTTCCATATGTGGAGGACGAAATTAGGATAGGGTCACAAAATTTTACAAGAGACTGCCATTCCATCGGAGCGCTCTCCTTAGGTTCCTTGTGATTACAAACCCAGACAAAGACGCTCAAAGCGACAGCGGGATCCCCGTATGACATGCGTACCCTTGTAACTACAGCGGTGAAAGCTGAGCTCGTTCATAATCCTTCCAAAAGATGCTGGGAGTTAAAGTTCTCAATAGCATACCTATAATTTAAATTTTGGAAACATAAGATCACTGTGTAGAAGGGTCATTACACCCAGACCAGCAGCCGTCGAGGAGCAAATCTTGCTACCTCCTTCCGCTCCTTATCCTCAACCTCCCCGTTCATCGTACAACTATCATCTTCTCCATAAGCAGTGAAATTCATCACCGTTAGATGAAGTTTGTCTCTTTGTCGGGCCGCCCACACACTGTCAACTAAGCTCGGCTCGGCGACATATGTATTGTTGATATACTTGAATTAACATTGATAGCTCGTATGGCATGGGTCCCACGCGTGACTTTTAGATTTGTCATGACAATCAGGTTTAGCCTTGAAGTACCTACCGAATAACCCTGATGGCCACGCAATCGCCTTTTAAATCCCCTCCGCCCGCTACGCCCAAAGTCAGAAAAAGATTGGCTATTTCGAAGTTAAACCAGGGTGTCATGAAACAGACCTCGCCACGCGCGGGACGCATGCCCCGGGAGCTGTCAGAATTGGCAAGTAACGTTAATTCAAGTGTAACACATTGCCAGAAATTAAAACGTGCATGGTTGAGTGTGGGATGAGAGGGAGAAAGGAAAGTAAAAGAACAGTGTGTTGACCTTTAGCAATATTTGTAACAGAACGAAGAACCATAACTTATACGAAAGAACTCAAGACAGGCAAGCAATAACGCACCAACAGTACCCTGTTATTAAGGTCACCGTATAAAGTCGCTGTGACATTTGATTGTTACTTTGGAACGGTTATTTCTAATCTACTATACTGTAGAACCAGTACCAGTACTCTAGAACTGTTACAAAAATAACTATTATCCCTTAGGATCTGACTGCAGAAGAGTTAGAAGTATAATCGAAGAGAACTTTCTGGGTTCCCGTTCAACACAGAAGCAATGCATTTGTAAATACTGATATTATGTTTAGTAGAAACAGGATTTTAACTTTTCGGAGATTTTCTGAATTATTCACATGACAGCTTGCAGCGATAATATCGCCGTGAGGACACTCCGTAAATACAAACTACAGAAAATTCTGCTTTGGCTTCAGGATATAAAGCTTAGAGTTCTTTCATAGTAACTGTTCCTGATTATTTCGAAAGATACTTTAAGATGTGACTTTTCCTTATGTTATTTAAATAAGTAAACATAGTTATTCAAAACAAGTAGCAAATTATAGATTCTAAGGCCTCCAAATGTTTTTAAAAATCAATTTTCTGTATCATTACCAGGGCGGTCCCACAAGAACACTACAGGTTAGTATCACACGAACATTAGGCCAAGGCCAGTCACTGGCTGTGTTAAGTACAGCCGCTCCAGTATGCATCGCACAGTACAGTGCAGTAGTTGCAAATAGGGAACTTAACTCAGGATTAATTTGCAATTGAAATAAATATTTAAGCACGCCTCAAGTGCAGGTCTATGATTGACAATTCATGTAAACAATTGTGGAGGAGTTAGATTGGAAACATTTCTCTACAGGTGGAGAAGACATTACATATAAAGTGTTATGCAAGTTTTGGTTTTGATATACTCAAAATATATATGGTCATACGTTGCAACAGGCTATAAAGTAATAATGTTTATGTATACATTTATGAATGGTGTAAGTAATTCAACCTGCCATATATAATTCAAGCCTTATTGTATTGTCCCTTTTACATATCTCTACGTGCAATTTTCACTCACTCACTCACTCACTCACTCACTCACTCACTCACTCACTCACTCACTCACTCACTCACTCACTCACTCACTCACTCACTCACTCACTCACTCACTCGCTCAATGTGCAATTTAATGGCTACCCTGTAACACTGCATATAATTTCAAATTAGCTATTCATCTACACATACGCATTTACTTTGTACGCGACTGTATGTCGCTTCATTGACTGCGCATAAGAGGCAGCTTTGTTTACGTTGTCGCTGCTCCGTATTTCGTGGGCTACAGCCGTGTGCAATAAACTTGAAAAGGCAGATACTGAAATTACTCGTTCTCATCATAACAATGATTAAAACAAATAATACTTACTGAACTGCGCTTATTGATAACACTTAGGAAATCAAAACAGTTTTATTAACTTAAAGATCATTGTACAAATATAGTATGCTTATACAGGATGTTTAAAAAAGTGTCCGATATTGCAATAGGACTTGGGATTGGTCAAAACTAGAATAAATGTTCCTATAAACATATGTGTGGAAACAAATACTGTTGAGATATGAGCCAGTTTACAAAAATGTGCAACGTATCCACATGTTCGATAGGTTTGGTATATACGAATGTCTTTAAATGTCCCCATAGCCAGAAATCCAATGGACTGAGGTCCGGCGAACGGGGAGGCCATGCTACTGGACCTCCTCGACCAACTGTCCATTATCCACATGTTTAGTTTAAGTATTGTGGCACGATGCATAGAAAATGGGTTGGTGCCCCATCATGCATTAAACACATGTATCGTCTTTCCAAAAGCACGACTCCTCCAAAAGCCCGGGAATCGATGGTACACAGCGCCTGTTAATCTGTTCGGTAAAGTGTATAGTTCTAGGAGTGTGTCACCCACAATTCGTGCCCATACACCGGGACTAAAGCGATCCTGATACTTAAACCAGATATTTAATGCACGATGGATTGGTCGAGGACGTGCAGTGGCATGGCCTCCCCATTCGCCGGATCTCAATCCATTGGATTTCTGGCTATGGGAACATTTAAAGACATTGGTGTATGCCAAACCGATAAAAAATGTGAATATGTAGCACATTTTTTGTAAAATGGCTGATATCTCAACACGTATTTATTTCCAGACACATGTTTATGGCAACATTTATTCTAGTTTTGACCAATCCCTACTCCTGTTGCAATATCGGACACTTTTTTTAAACATCTTTTATACATATATTAACATCTTCAAACAACCTTTGTATTACTATTTTAGATGAATAACTTGTCAACATATATAATGGAGAACTCTGAAAGCACAACTCACCTTTCTATAATTGACATTTATTTGTGCTTTGTTTTTGTACGTTTTCCTCAGGAATGACGGAACCAATGGGTTATAAAAGTTAATAATAACACACCTATAGTTCCAGCTGGAGAATAGGCTATGATATCTTAATTGTATTTACCCACCGGAAGGGGAGATCTAATGGGGAATAAGTAAAGAATTCAAAATGTCACCTTCGCCAATGAAGCTTTTAGTAACCACCAGACAACAGAAGTTATTTGTCATAATGTTTCTGTTAAGTTATATTATTTTCAAAATTTCAGAAGAATTAATATGAAAGAATTTATTACTATCTACTATTTGTCTACAGTCATTACAGAAGGTGGTTAAACTTCGTGATGCCATTATTACTGTAAGATGAAAACGCTAAAATCCAAGAACCCCAAGTGCTACCGTTCTCATGGTACATGTTAGCTGTACCAATCCAATCAAGTCATCTTAGGTGCATCATAAATGTCCACCATAGATTTCTCGTAATCTCGCTCACTGCCTACTTACCGAACGTAGCACAGATTGTTGATCGTCTCTATTCATGCAAGGAGGTCACTAAACCATAAGTATTTCATTATGTTTATTTAACATTTGCAAGGAACTCTCGAATTTAGAAAAATGTTATTGTTTTCAAAGAAAAAATAACATCCTTGTAGTACATGATTTAAGTGCCTATTTTAGAATACGAGTACTGAAAGCGAATTTAGTAAAATGCACTGTTTGGGAGCATCTCTATTTCTTCTCGTCTTACGGGTCTCGTAAAGGATGAAGCACAACTGCTGACCAATGAACTGCTTGAGAGAATATGCGGCTAGAGGCTTGGCGCTGTAACGAGGACAAGGAAAGAAGGGGAGGGGGAGAGGGGCAGAGGATAGATACACCTAGCCTTGCAGAAAAGTCACGTTTAAATTTTCTTTAGATTATCTCCAAATTCTTAATGCCTATTATGGAAAATGTTGCAAGTGTTGCTTGAAACAAGCAGCATTTATTGAGTTAAACGATTCTGTGTCATGAGAAAATGTTTAACTCTGTCTTTAGAACCACCAAAACGTGTAAAGCTTTACAGTAAACATAATGCAAATATAAAAACGTTTAATCCTTCCGATTCTCCCTATATTTATACTGGAACTAAAATTCATATCGAAATAGTTTTAAACACTAAAACTAACTAAACCGCCGTGCAACAGCCCATGAAGGGCCAAAGCTTTCCGTCCAGCCGCTGCATTCCCCACATCTGCCCACTACAGGTGGGGTGCAGTACTGGAGGGTGGGACGTAGTCAGTGCCCCCGAGCTCTTCCGGCCAGTTATGCGGCCACCTCGACCTGGGGCCACTACTTCTTTAACAAGTAGCTCCTCAGTTGGCTCCTTGGGACCTAACAAGGCTGAGTGCACCCCGTTCCAGATCTTCCAAAGGAGAAAAATCCCCATGCTGAACCGGGGATCAAACCGCGCAAGAGGCAAGCGCGCTACCACCTGCGCTACGGAGGCGGTCAGTTTTAAACACTAAGTACGTTATATTATCATACAGATTCTGCTTTCGAATGAAAGGTTTTCTTCCAATACCTATGCAATAAGCTGCCTTTCTTGGGTGGCATTAAGCTTTAATTACATTTATATGAATTGATACAGTTTCTGAAATTTGTCGAACTGTGTTACCAGCTTGGCACAGACCAATAATCTGGGGACGTGTACCTTCTGACGTGTACGGCATGGAGTGAAACAACCAGAAGTTGTAGCTTAATAAGTAACGATTTAGTGAGAGCCAACAGGAGTAATCAATATGTACTTCCCTTTCATGCAGAGTGTCTTTAGTTGTAACCATGTCCAGCCAATAGCATGAATACTTCTGTCACTGGAGAGGGGTGAGGGATGGAAGCAAGACGAAGCTATGAAGACCTTGATAAATAATCATGATACCTTTACGTTTTAGTAAATTCGCTTTCAGTAGATTAACAAAAACAGGTTACTTGAATGGCAAGCCAAGGAAAGTTAACATGAGTAAAATATTCTTGAGTTAAAGTGCTAACGAATTGAGCGCGCAAACGAGAGTTTCAGTAACCGATTGTGCAGTGTATAAAAATCATGAAATGACAACCTAAAATTGTAACCTACAATAATTGTTAAGAGATTATAGTTGTTATCTCTTCTCCCAGCGTTTGTATGAATAGTGTTGTCCAAAACATCGCTTTCTGGAGTAGGTACTTGCAGCTTCGGATCACTGAGTCTTAGTCTTTTTTGTCGATTTTCCCACTAAGGTCCTCCAGATGCAGCACACCAGCAGTATTACCAAGGCAATTGCTAATAGAACCACACCGAACACTATCATCAGAACGTCCAAAAGAAAGTACTCGTACCAACTTAAGTTGGCAGAAACAGGTCTCAGTATTTTAGCAGCCTTGTGTCCATGTCTCAGCACATATTCTGTCCAGAACACAGCACGGTCCAGGGGATGCTGAGGTTGGTCTCTGAATACTGCTGATAATTCTTGCATGTTCTGTCGATAACTGAAAGGAAATAAATATTAGCATAAGCAGAAACAGCCTTGATACAATAAAAGCAGCTTTAGGAATAATCCAACAAATAAATGGTATAAATATTGTCAGGAATGTTCGTTTTCAACGTTTCAGGGATATACAGGAAATAAAAACAAAGATGTACAATTCTTATGCTAGATTGCCTTAGATAGTAAGTAGCTCGGCATTTTTGCTGTTACAAAAGTTCGTTGACGTTTCAGGTATGACATAAAAGGCAACCATACGTGGCACTTCTCAGACACCATTCATATGGTTTGTGCTTGGTTTCCAGAATACCGTTTCTTTAGTACTCATGGGGTGTAAATAAATGTTATTTAGAGAAATCCCAACAATTTTCTATTTGGCCGTAACGTAACGAAAAGTTGCCAGCGAGAGCTGCACGAAACTTCGGTACTACTTGGGTAAAGTCGAGTTAGCTTGCTCGATTGAAAGCCACTTCCTCACTGCGCATTGTACGTGCCACTCCAACTGTCTACTTTCCCTCTACTCATTTGCTGCGATGTGTGCGATAAGCTACCTCTGAGATACAGGAGCCCGTAATACGGATAAGTTGTAGTTTGTCGAATAATCTCCGCAGCTTCAATAACTGGAGCCGTTAAAACAAACCGACTAGACAGTATGACGTATTATGTGTGACTGCAACTAATGGGCAAAGAGTAAAGGTAAAGGGTATAGACACGGAGGGGGACACCCACTCACTTCGACCTACATAGATCTATTGTGGCTACCACCCCCCAGAAGACAAGGATGGAATGAGGGAACCGAAGGTGCCACGCAGAGTCGCATGCCACAGAGACACGTGTAAGTCCCTAACAAGTGCAGGGATCTCTTGATCCAGGTCCCGCCAAGCAGCCATCATGCCGCGGGTCCGCTATCGCACTGAACGTCCCCACCCCACCCCTCGACGGAAGACAAGACCGGCCAAACGCCACCTAGCGCCGAGAACAGTAGTTACCATGTGCTATCATCCACGCCATCTGCCCGGCACTGCCAACGCTACACGCCTGAAAGTACACCTGAAACATAAGGAAATAGAATGAAGGGAAATGATGGAAAAGAAACCGTTTCATGAAATAATGCACCCCAGCATTCCCCTAAGTGACATGGGGAAACCCCACTACTAATAGGTACGCTGAATGAAAGTGAAAACTAAAGTAAGGGAAATATAGAAAATTAGGAATTATCACCAGTGTTGCCAGGGTTTTGGAAGAAAAGATACCTCTACAAAATCCCTCAAAAACAAAATAATTCCCTTTCTGCTCGTAAAACTCAACTTTGCTGACTTTCTCTCATATAAGACTGTAACTCATCTAGAATACTTGTCGTTTCGAACTTCTTGAAAAGTACGAAAAATTAGATGTAGCAATGATTCAACATTTTTGGGAAGACATTCTGGTGCAGCACTAGCAACCAAGTTAAGAGAATGGCAAATAAAGAAAACAAAAATAAAATAAAAAATAAAAAAAAAAAAAATAAAAAAATAAAAATACAAATTTTATAATTTTCCTTTAGAAAATGAAATGCAAAAGAATTGTGTTCGCTCATCATTACATTGGGGTTATCGCCACAGTAACCAACGATGTTTTCAATACACAGACTCTTAATGAAGTAATACTTTCATTTAATGCTGAAACGTCTAATGAGGAAATATTCTTAATTAAAACCAGAAGTGCACTTTCAAAATTTTTCTTGAAAAATTCCTTAATTTCCAAAGAATTTCCTCTGTCCCTTTTGAGTCAAAAAATACCTACGCCGAGGGAAAAATCCTTGAACCTGGCAACACTGTCCCGGAACATTGTGTGGAATATATCACAAATACAAAAGCAATTCCTGTGTGGACGATGCTCTTATCATTTGTTTACGCATTATACTATTCCATGATTTCTACAAACCATGAAAATATGGTCAGCAAAACAGCTAGGTAATAAAGAAGTGCAAGCAGTTGAAGCAATAAACTGGCCGAGTTTTCCCTAAAATGAACACTTTCTAAAGTATTCTCACCGAGAACTTCTTAAGCATAGAAAAATATAAACATACAAAAATATCAGTAACTCAGAAAATATCAACAAATTATCATAAACTTCTACATCAAAATAATCGCAATAAAACAAACAATAACATTAATTCTGGATGGTTAGCAATTTCTGTTTCATTACCTAAAACACAAGTTTCAGACAGATCGAGAGATGCAATTCTGGACATTAGGGATTGAACATTTGGAAGGGGTAGACTTCTGAAGTTGAAAGCTATGCCAAAATTTTCGCTAGTTCCCTTAATTTAAGTGCACAAATGTGTGCCATCTTTGGACAAGCAGTATATTTTTCTCCATAGAGTTGCAAATAAAGGGAAGGATATTTTTCAAAAAAATCTCGAGGTACAATATCATTGAAAATAAAGTCTACGTAATTTCTGGAGCTTATAAGGAAAGTTACCAGCAGGGTTGCCAACTCGTACGATAATTATGGGGGCATACGATAATTTTAATGTTTGTAGGATGGTTGTCAACCCGTACGATAATTATGGGGGTGTACGATAATTTGAATGTATGATAGTTCGATAACGGCGAAATATCATTTTCACTGGTTTGTCACTCCAGCGAAGTGAAACTAACTACAAATAACACCACTTTTGTCCTCATTGTAGAAAACTCGGAATGCCTGCTATTCCGTGTGAAATAAAGAGCATACCTGAACCTTGACAGCTTCTGGAGTGCTGTCAAACATGTCACCTTGGTGGAAATACTGATTTCAAAGAACTAGCGGCATTTGCATTATCAGTGGTTTCCTTGCCCTACAGAAGCACTTCTTGTTAAAGAGTTTTTTCTTTTTTAAACTGGGTTTAATAAAAACCAAAGATAGAAACAGATTGGTACTAGATACGGTAAATGAACTCATTTTGCCGTCTCAACTTATGAAAGAACGTGGTAGATCTTAAAATCTGCAAGACACCGAGAAGATGTTAAGTTTTATCTCAACAACAAATTTGTGCAATGCTGTAACGGTTGAGGAAGCTTAACTTTCAGATGAATAGTGCGAGAAACATAAGTGTTAAAGTTGTAATATACTATTTGTTGAGGTCATCAATCTTGTAAATGGATATAATAAACATCATTACTCTTATATTTTCATAAGTATTATACTGATATTTTTATTGTTGTAGCGTTTGCTTTATGATGTACGATAATTTTGAATCCAAATCTATAATTTTGAGTGGCTGGTACGATAATTTTACTTTTAAATGTTGGCAACCCTGGTTACCAGGTTCTATAATATAACTGTACAGTATTTTACCAGATACATTAAGAGTTGCAGTTCTACATAAGAGATTGAAAATGTGGTAGAGGTAGTTCTGAAAGTTGTAATGTAGCCTATAATTCTCCCTAGGTCCTATAGCTTCCCAAAATTTTCTCGAGATAGGCTAAAGAGTGTGTATTTGCATGTTAGAATTAAACTACGCAACTGAAAATAAGGGTAAACAACTTTTTTTCAAAGTATTTGGGTAGGTTTCAATTGTTTAAAAATGTAAAACCAAGTGTACCAGTTTTATTAAATAACATTGGAAATAGGCTTTTGTAACAAAGTTCAATGTGATCGGCGGGATATCCGGTGAAATGAACCGAATATGCAAAACCCTCCAATAACTCCTTAAAAGGATTTAAGACTCCCCATTTTCCCCTTTGAGCTGGATTTCATTAAAAAAATGTTACGTTTACAAGAAAGTTGCAAAAATATCCTTTTGATATTCAGGAAACGGGATAAAATTGGATGACATGAATATGGAAACCTGTCCCTAAGCCCCATAATTTTAAACTTTTTGTACATGTTTTAGAGCCTATATCCATCGAAAAACAGTGTTTTGTTTTTGAATAGTAAAAGAACTGTCAAAATCGGTTGAAGGGTATCCCAAACTCACACCCCACCATGCGCGCACACACACACACACACCAACAGGTATAAAGTTTCTCTCTGTAAGCTACTTATAGCTTTTCTTCTATATTTTGCGGCGGCTATTGTCTAACTCTTACTGCATCCGCGGTGGACACTAACCGTATATGAAATGAAATAGCAATTATGAAGGAATCGTTCCACGACACTGGGGGTACCTACGTCCCCGACATTTGTCAGATATGAGCACTGAGAAAATCCTGCTAGACGTCACGCGACTAAAGCTTGCCAACGAGAACTGTGCGAAACTTCGGGGCTACTCGGAGAAAGTCGGCCTACTTCGCTCGATTGAAAGCCACCTGCTATTTCCAATCCCCGCATTGTACTTGGTCCTCCTGTCTACTTTCCATCCATTCATTCACTGCGATATGCACTCCTCCAGACGTTGTTAGATGCTGGAGCCCGAGATAGGGACACTATTGCGCTGCAACATGTGTAACTGTACGGTGAGGCACGTTAACGAAAACAGTCTTCTGCACATCCTGCAGATTGGTAAACTTTAGTTGGGACAGATCTAGAAGTCTCAGTTTGGAAGGATGGTCCTAGTGGGGCCTGACCCGCAGGTCTTCAGTCCGTCATTCTTAATTGCCGTTATATTAGTGTAGATTGTGGACCACTTGGTTCCATACAGCCTACTAAATGTCAGGCAGATATTTGCAGTGGTTATATAGGAACACGCTGTTACCTGGTGTTATGGACTACTTCCTTCAGAGTTTCCAGCAGTTTCTTGCTGGTCAAAGACTTGAAATCGAGAGGAAGCGCAACTCCAAGCCTTTCCAGCTGTTTGATGTTCACCAACTGGTCCAAGAAGAACGGGATCCCCACCACAGGCACTCCACAATACACTGACTCTATCGTGCTCATCTTGCCGCAGTGTGATATAAAGGCACGGATATTTGGGTGCGCTGGAACAAACACACAAAAATAACTATCTCTCTGTAATTAATCTGATGTATTACATTCATAAAACCTCCGTTTCAAACTTTTGGAAATGTTTTATAGTCTATATCCGTCCGGAAGAATAGTGTGTTTGAAGATGAAAAGCTATGAAAATCTTTGAGTGCGTTTCGATATTAGTGCTGTAGGTTAAAATAGTGAGCGTCTATATGAAACGCACTATTCGATTATTATAGAAGATGTGAATGGATAAGACTATTTTATGGAATCACATAAATGGAGCAGGTTAATATCGACTAAACTGTTTATCTAATTACTCACATAGAAGATCCCTCTGTGGTAACCACTTGCTTATCATGACATTGTCAGGTTTATTCGGTAGAGATTCATCTTCCCATTTCCACAGTATTCTGACGGGTGCCATTTTTCGAAAAGCTTCCAGGAACACCTGTCGCATTCCTGTTGACAATCGTGCACTCTTCAAGTTTGAGCCCAAACTGAAGAATATAAATCCATCTTTTGCGTCATCAAGATATCTCTTCAAGTCCTGCAAACAAAAGCAAGATATTTCTAATTTTTCCATGTCATTATATACGCAAATGCATCGCAAAGAATGCCACACAAGAATCACATATGTTATAATCTTCGCAAAACTTAAAGACATATGGAGGCGGGGCGTACCTCGGACTCCAGCGAATCCTACGCTTGCCCCGCCTACCAGCGCTGCCGAATGTGGTGCATGCATCTCACACACTGTTACGTACAGAATCTCTGCCGGTACACGCACTACGCTTGGCAACAGCGCTCTGCTTGAGCATTGGCCAGCGTTCACATGCCTTTAACTTTTGCGAGCGGTATAGTGCTTCTGTAGTGAATGTATAGGAACTCTGTAAAAAATGCAGCTATACGTCTTCAAATAAGTGAAGTTAAAATTACAGAAACGCGCTTGTACCTTTGCAGAGCGAATCAGTTTTACGTGTTCCGCACCTTTGGCAAGGGCTGAGGTTCCCGCGCAACGTGCATTCCACCTATAGGCACCATCGCCGGTGGCAACGGCCTTGGAGGATCAATTCCTGGTGCAGTGTTCACCAGGGCCATGCTGATATTCCTCGCTATGTCTCCAATGTACGGCATGTCTTGTCCAAAAACTTGACGAGCAAGTGCATCATGCCTATCCATGTAACTGGTTTGTTGGCGGTACATCAGATACCACTGTAGGGCAGCGTTGTTCAGTTTCTCCAGAAATCTGGAAAAGTAAAACATCTACCCTAAGAACATTTGGGGTTGAATAGATATCTACACCTAATGTCTGGCGTGCGGAACTTGCATTAAAATGGGAAAAACAAACCAGCTTATGGGTATTCTTGTTACAGGCTGGAAAGCATGAAAATAAATTTGGATATTAGTTAAGTTTATCTCTTCCGGGCTTGTAGGCCGTAGTCCAGAAGGCATCAAAGATACCGATGTTTCGCCAAGTACTGCGCTTAGCATCTTCAGGGTAAGATGATCTGCTGTCGCTGTTGCTTACTCCTACTGCTTATGGTACCGCAGAACGAGATAACTTCGGCCGTTTTTAAAATATTCACGGCAATTTTGGTATGAAGATGTTGACTAAAACTCATAATTAAATTTGAGAAGATTCCCTGGTATCTGGTGTACCTTTATCAGACAGAAAATAATTGCTATTTGTATTATTGTTTTTTAATATCTAGGCTTAGTAGAGGAATCTATAGCCGTTTGTGCACGTGACGGCACAGTATGGGTAATTGGTTCTGTCCGTCTGCTCTGCAGACAAAAATGCACTTCATTTTTTCGATAGCTCACCTTCTAAGCTTATTAATAACCTATTGAAATTGTGACCGCAATTTCCTAGAAAACAGGATAACTTCGGCTACAAAAAGATAGAGGTGTAAAAACAAAGTTATACTTGCCTGTGGTTAATTCGGCCGCTACTTGTTTTGAAAAGAAAGTTGCGTTAAAAGTTAAAGCAATTGAGTACAAAATACTATATTTTTTTTCTTTAAAGGTTCATCACAGAAGAAAATAATTTTAAGCCAAAATTATTTTTAAAATAAACGTATTTATAGTTTGGTACTTTTAGGCCTACTCATGATTTGTTTTAAAAGGTGTAATGTCTGCAATATTTCTAAAAATAAACCTTCCATGTCTTATGTGAAGGGATGATTGCTGTTTCCTTGCAAGCTGATTCTTCTGCACTTTGCAGGCATTGTCGTTGTCTGGAAACACAAGGAAGAATTAGTTTCCTAGAATTTTTTCTGAAGCACTTTATTTCATGTTCCCAGAATTCAAATTTTCTGCAGCATAAAGTCTGTGATCCTTCTCAATCAAAAACTGTACAAGAGCGAAATCTCCTGTATTGTCTTAGCAACAACCAGTAGGACATAACTTAAAAAAAAAAAAAAATAAAAGATAAACTCAATTTGGACCACATCATCTGCTTCTAACATGCAACGGGTTTCTTCGAGTTCCATTTCTCTTGAAATGGTGTTTCCCACTGACACTCTTTCCAGATTTTACATTCAACCTCTTTGGTTATTCTATTTTTTTTCTCTCCTATGCGAGCAGATCTCAGGGGTTCCGTGAATGAGTCGCTTCAAGACACATCACAGTTCCTATCCTGTTTTTTTTTTTTTTTTTTTTTTTTTTTTTTTTTTTTTTTTTTTTTGTTAATATTCCGTAAAGTAAGTTACTGTGATACTACTTCTGTATCGGTTTTGTCTGTGTATTTAATTTAATTTGATTTGGTCTAATTTTGTATGTTTTCAGAGGTGCTGGTTTAAAAAACATATTTCGGGAACATTTCAATATAGGTGGTGCTGCAAGAGCAGCATCTGGAATTTTTCTTAGGCATTTTAGTATGGCCGAAGTTACACGAAAATTCACACCAAGGAATATAGAACTAATTCAATAAAACAGAAATTGTTTAACCTGTTTCAATCTTAAATAACATATACTCACCAATTACGTGAAGCAAACATCATCTACACCTTCATGTTTTAGCTAGGTATAATTTTGATTTCACTCTCCCTAATAGCAACACTTGGAACGGTATTAGCTGCTACTAGTGTCTACCTTGCGCACCAAGTTGTATGGAAAGCATCTTTGCAACTAATGTGCTCTATCGGCGGTACAATAAACCTTACGAAATCGTTACAATATTAATATTCTAGATCACAGAATAGAAAGTTAAGTTCACTAACCTAATGGCGAAGTTACCCAAGTTGGCCGGCCCGAAATTAGCCTGTTTTACGGTACTACTACTACTTCTGCTTCTACTGCTACTACTACGACTACTACCACTTCTAGAACTACTTATGAATAATAACATTTAAAAGTAAGTAAATATTTTTAAAAGGTGTTCCATTGAGATAGCTCTAGGCGAAAGCATAATCAAAATAGACATTAACTGCTTGTTAGAACATTTTAAGACACACAATTTACTCATTCTAGACAGTTTTAAACAAAATAATTCAAATAGGTGTAACTACAATTACCATTTTAATATATTTTAGGCTGTATTAATCACATTCAATGGATCAGATTTTACATGTAGTATTGTGAAATAGTTTGTGTAATCTCAAATACTCTTAACAGTTGGATGGGAGTTTTCCTTGTATACGTTGTTAAACCTAAACTTTATGCTGATGTTTTAGTTTGAAAACAAGTGAATTTTGATACAGTGTAAAGCAAAGCTATATTAAATTCGCTGTTGTGTAATGTACGTACTATAAAAGTTGTGTTTATTATGTGCTCTAATAAGAAAAAGAGTTATGGTTACCGACAGACTGATGCATCTTTTAGACGTGGGGAATGAGCTTGCTAGGATTTGCGCAAGTGATGTCATGCAAATTGAGGTGGGGTACGTTTCTGTTTCCTACTTGAAATAAACAACAGACTGCTGATAATGCGAGCGAACAGTGTACTTAATCACGCACTGTCCAGTGATGTTTAACACACGGAAGTTGGAGATACATTAACCTGAAACCCCTATGGTCTTATAAATACAAAAGTGAACTCGACTGTAAACCACTGCGCAACTTCAAGTCATTCGTCAGGTCTAAGAAATACCGTGTACTTACCCCATATTTTCCGGATCATAGTCGAGCATAAAATTGACAACACATGAAGACATCTCAGGGGCGCCCAGATATAGAGCACTCCAAGGATTTATGCCCATTCCGGATAGCGCTATTGTTGGTGGATAACCAAAGTGATGCACGAATCCCAAGAAACATTCACCCCATCCCGCTTCCACAAAAATGAGATCAAATGGTCCAGGATGTTTCAGCAGCTGGCGGGCTCCATTTGTGCTGAGGCAAAACTTGCAGTTGTCTACTCCCCAGTCCTCTGACGAAGGTATCATATCGTACACCGATAGTTGAGATAATGCCACGTAATCATATTCCTCTTGTAGCCTATCATACACTCCTTCCAGCAAGATGTTGGTCAAATTGGCAATCGGATGCTTCTCAGTGCTTGCGCTGGCAACTGTCACCTGAAACAATTGAGTAATGCGTTGTGTGTGGCTATTAAAATGCTTGGTGAAACTATCAAAACAGAAAAGTCTAAGGCAACGTGCAGACCAAAAGAGATTCTGGAAAATCTGATACGCCAACTACAAAGAATGCGCTTCTTGTGAAGGCTGACGCACACTGGCCCGTCACGACCGGAACGGAAATTTGCAGCCGTCCGTTTTCCGCGGAAGCTTAAACGCTCACTGCTCGGAATATACAAACCGGAAAATTTCGTTGGTCAGCAAATATGAATGGATATAGCAGCAAAAGCTGTAACACCTCGGTAATATTAGGCGTTTTAATATCCATTTACGAAGAGAGGTAAAAAGAGGAATGAATTCACTGTATAAACCGGCAAAGAGGTCAGTATGATAAAAGTATTAGCAGTCTCTTTCTCCAGACTTGAGAGAAGACTCGAAAGTTTTTCACGACGCATCTGTTGTGCTGGTGTCTGCAGCATCATACAATTCTTTATAATTTTGCATAGTCAATATTAATAATTCCCCCAACCATTGTCACAGGTGCCTGGCTTCTGTTTATATGCCATGTGAAAAGCATTTGCATGTGTCATATGACAAGCGTTTACGAAGGCCACCCGCCACTAGCGGAAGTTTCCAGGAGAGTCGTGTAGCAGACACCCTTCTCGAAAGTCTAGCGCTTCCTATCTGGCCAGTATGCGTTTGCCATTTAATAACACGAATACGACTCTCGGGTAAACTATCTTATTCATTCCGTTCCGGTCGTGACGAGCCAGCATACGTCAACCTTAATACTTAGGCATTCATTTTACGTGTAAATTATGCTAAAAACCAGCACAGAAGACGTTTATAAAACGAAGCCAATAAAGTAAAGATCCGGTATTAATAGTTGATCACTTGTTACAAAATCAGGCATTAACAAGAATTGCCATTAAACCATATTTTAGACTTGGATTGCAATGTTGGGCCACAGATACGCATTATTATTATTATTATTATTATTATTATTATTATTATTATTATTATTATTATTATTATTATTATTATTATTATTATTATTATTATTATTATTATTATTATTATTATTATTATTATTATTATTATTATTATTATTATTATTATTATTATTATTATTATTATTATTATTATTATTATTATTATTATTATTATTATTATTATTATTATTAGCATTATTATTATTAGCATTATTATTATTAGCATTATTATTATTAGCATTATTATTATTAGCATTATTATTATTAGCATTATTATTATTAGCATTATTATTATTAGCATTATTATTATTAGCATTATTATTATTAGCATTATTATTATTAGCATTATTATTATTATCATTATTATTATCATTATTATTATTATTATCATTATTATTATCATTATCATTATTATTATCATTATCATTATTATTAGCATTATCATTATTATTATTAGCATTATTATTATCATTATTAGCATTATTATTATCATTATTATTATTATTATTATTATTATTATTATTATTATTATTATTATTATTAGCATTATTATATACACCAGTTTATTAATACTGGTGGCGTTTCTCGAATCTTAGTTTCTACTTCTATCATTCCAATTACGTCACGCAATCCCTTCTGCCCATAACTTGCTGAACTCCTTGCTTTCAAGATATCGAGAACGTCTTCTCTTGTTTCTTCTCTCTGGTATTCAGTTCCATATCCTTCTGGGCCACTTATTTTTACGTCCAAATCAATTTCTGTAATGAATTTAAACTCACCGTGTTTCACCACTTATCATTTGGAAGCGAGTTTCTATAGGACCTGGTATTTTGTAAATCACGCTCACGTCCGCTCTTACATCAGCTGGACAATGATTGAGTGTAGTTCAATTGTTACGAGTGATTTATTTTGTCTTATATTTAACCACGAGTGAAATGTGACTCAGTCTATGCTTTTCTACTTACAC
Organism: Tenodera sinensis; assembly: GCA_030765045.1. Classification (NCBI taxonomy): domain Eukaryota; kingdom Metazoa; phylum Arthropoda; class Insecta; order Mantodea; family Mantidae; genus Tenodera; species Tenodera sinensis. Next base: position 30,990,440 of record CM060967.1, read on the forward strand.
AGAATGTGATTATGCCTGGCTCATATGTGTTAATCCAGTCAGCTTGTCAAGTTCAAATACAAATTGTAGAAACATCCCAGACCGTACAACAATCCATTATGTTTCATTTCAGGCCACGGATGGGTAGCGTTCAGTCTAAGAAAGCTAACAGACAATGCAGAATATATGTATTTAGGCTTTCAGGGCCGGTGTCTTGACTATTAGAAATGTTTAGTTCTTCCGGGCTTGTAGGCCGTGGTCTACAAGGCATGGTAGATACCAACGTTTCGCCAAGTTCTGCGCTTGGCATCATCAGGGTAACACGATCCTCCGTCTGCACTGGTCAGAGTTTGAATGTGGAAGCAGAGAAGTAGTGGAAGTTTTGACCGTTAACGTCCGTTACGGTTATTTATATGGGTGGGGGTGGGCGGGGCATTGTTGCGCTGGCTACGGTAGTGATTGGCCAGTTGTAGGTGGGGTTTTATTACAACTGTTGTGTGTATCTGAAAGTTTATCTAAAACCGGTATCCATGCTTTATGTACACGTAGTATTTCTTCCTTGCGATTGAAGTTGCCTTTGTGTTTGTAGGTTTCTATGACTTCCCTTTGTAGTCGGGCATAGTAGTTAACTGTAGAAGACAGGACTCTGGTTTCTTTAAGGTTGACATCATGGTCGAATAATAAGGTGTGCTCTGCCACAGACGATTTATTCATATGTCCCAATCTGGTGTGACGCTCATGTTCTTTTAATCTGGTGGTCACACTGCGCATAGTAGTACCTATATATACTTCGCCGCAACTGCAGGGAACTTTATATACACCTGCAGATGTGTGTGGGTGGCGTTTGTCTTTGGCCGATTTCAGGAGGTCTTTGATCTTATTTGTGGGTCAGTAGACAGTATCAACTCCATGTGAGCGCAGTAGGTCCGGTCGGAGACGTTCCTAGTGTAGGCTGTTGCTACTTTGTGCGTTCTTCCTTTTTTATTGTTGGTCGCCTTGGATGAATTGCGCACCGGATTTCTTTTTGTGTGTATCCATTGGACTGGAATACGGAGTTTAGATGTTTGAGTTCTTCCTTTAAGTATTTCTTATTGCAGAGCCGGGATGCTCGTTCTGTGAGTGTTTTTATTACACCTTGTTTCTGCCTAGGGTGATGGTTGGAGGTTTTATGTAAATATCGATCTGTATGTGTAGGTTTCCTGTAAATACTGTATTCCAGGCCATGGTCCGCTGTTCTCATGACTTTCACGTCTAGGAAAGCTAAAGTGTTGTTTTCCTCTTTCTCGGTGACTCAAACGGCTTTGGTTAAAATACTATATGCTTAAGCTATTTTCATTAGAAATAAAGTGACCCTAATTTTTGGAGGAATATACTCAGAAATCTTCTTGATTCTGGATGTGTTGCACTCATATGACTTTCACTACTCACTCTTGGACAAATTGTTCTTACAAAGTGTATTCTTGTTTCTACTTCATGTTAATCGAAATAGAAATTTGCAGAAATGCTTTCATTATATTTCCTTGCAGGTAAAACGAGAGTATGGGAATGCACTAGGCTTAAGTGATAGTCAAAATGTTTAAGAACTGTTCGCTGTATGATGTCTTTGATGTCTTGTCCATTCTCTTTGCATGACAAAGCGGTACGGGAGGGAAAAAGGAACTCCTATTTGAGAGAAGTAATACACATATGAAAATTGAAACCAGTAATAGGATATACTTCAGAAAACGTTAACCTTCCATTAATTGTGTACTAACGATATTTGTATGTTTTCCGTAGTAAGATTTTCTCTCTTACGGTTTAGCAGATATGTAAAAGTCTTCATAACGAGGAGGACTTCAGAGGCTATTCTTAGAAAATTAAACATATAGATGTCTTCCATCGTGAAAATATCTTAAAGTATAGTAATTAATCAAAATCATTAGAGCCCTTTTTGAGAACATCAGTTTTTTTTTTTTTTTTTTTTTTTAATTTCCATGCAAAGAGTAGTTTTGTGAAATATCTACGTGTTGTGTTCTTGGAAGAGGTTAAACTTAAATACCAAGTTTAGTTTTAAGTGACTTTTCGTTTTTGGGTTATGCCGTTCACAGACAGACAGGCGCGCGTGCACACACAGATAGACGCACACGCAAACGCTATAAACCGGTATTCGACAACTGTAAACTGCCTGTCATCTTCTAAGTTGCGCAACGTAGATAAAGCATACATAGATTATCTCATCACCCAACTGCGATAATGGAAGTCCCTCGGTTATATTTCGTTAATCCCACTCAGAACACAGGAACACAAAAACAAGTGCAAATATTGGTTATCTATTTGTGTTAATTTATTCTTCTTTAATTTCGTTTCCCTCCATCTTTTGAGTGCCTATTCCTATATTGACATTTAATTAACAGTTAACATTGCAAAAACGACACGTTTATTTTAAATGGCGCGATTGTAGTTGCGGTGAGTTTACTTGCCTCGAGGACCATAAAAGTGGAAGGTTGCTTCCAATACACAAGTTAAGGGCAGGGGATAGAAACATGTTTTGCGGGCAGAAACGCCGGAAGTTTATTAATACTTGCCTCTTAAGTTCAGCACGAATTGGATGGAAGGAGTCGTGCCTCTCCCACCTTTCCATAACACCAGAGACAGGTGGATAAGCACCTTCTCTTTTCAAAATATCTCTTTCTCTTTCTTTAGGTATGAGACAAAATTAAATGGTTAGGCGTAGCGGCCACCGGGACTCGTGGCAGATATTGGTATGAAATACCTCTGTACATGCACCTTGCACTATTTTAATCTTTGAATGTAAACATCTTCCTTTTACACCCACTATTTACATGATATTGCTACCATATGTTTACTTTCTCTACTGCTTATAGTAAGTAGGGGAAGTATTGTATTCGATCCAAAATTTCGATGTCAGATTGCACCAGAAATATGTTTTGAGGCCCCTAAATAAAAAAAAAGGAAAAGATTGGCGCGCGTGCGCGCGTGTGTGTGTGTGTGTCAGTCTTTGGATAGCATAACTCAAAAACGAAAAGTCAGTTATAAACCAAAGTTGGTATTTAAGTTTAAAGTCCTTCAAGGTTGCGACACGAAGATTTTGAAGAAAATTGCTTCACCCTAAACTACCCTTTACATGGAAATTTTTCGAAAATGTTGATTTTCTTAAAAATGGTTCTAACGATTTTGATTAAAATTCCATATGTTTGAGATATTCTTATGACAAATTAAATGTATATCTTGAATTTTCTGGCTATAGCCCTATTTACTCTGGATGAATTTTGCATAACTGGTAAACCGTAAGAGAGAGCAAATCTTAACTGTACAAAAAAATGTAGATATTGCTAAAGCACACAATTTATGTCTAAATAATTTTTTGTAGAGTGAACTACTTCGGAGATATTGCAGGTTATTTGTGCCAGTTTTGGAGAACTTACACTTCTGTCAAATGGAACATCGCTATTCATTTTTTTATGTTAACCGTGTAAAGAGAACGGAATTTGAAAGCTATGAGCGGATCTGGTAGGCTTACATGGCACCTCAAACATCGAACTGGTTCAAAGATGTCTTCCTCAATCTCTTCCAATTAACAAATCAGTTTGGATACTTATTGGACAAACCTGTAAATTTGAAGTTTAAATAATTGCATATGCTCGCTAAAACAACCAAATGCCTGATAGCTTTAGTTATCAGATGCTCTATACAATTATTTTGGAGTCCGTTCTGGAAACGGAAGTGTAATATGAGAGCAAAAATGACATACCTGATGGCCCCTTTTCGCCAGCTCAACCATTAGCACTCTGTTGAAGATGTAATGGCTTGGCGAAGCTAGGTTCAGAAGAGCCAAAATGTTAGCACCCTCCGCCAGAGCGCTTTGCAGAATCAGAAGTTTCATGAGTATTAACATCTTGATCGTCTCCCTCTGAAAAGTGCAATGTTAAGATTGTATTAATTATCAGAAATTATGGTTCTCCATTCCAGCCTTTTGCTGGTGATAGGTGATACCGATTTACCTAATTTTAAGAAGAGGAACTTCCTTAATGTGTAAATAGAAATGGGGTTTTCATTTGTGAAAATAAACAGCCTGAATGTGATAGTTGACAGAGATGACATTGCTTTGTGGAGGCATGAATATTTGAGAAACATTCGCCACTATAATGGTAGGAATATAATGTTATATTACTTGGACGAGACGTGGGTTAATGAATTTCACTTCCAAAATGTGGGTAGACAGTAGTACCGTAGTGGGCATAGATATTACCTATATAACCGATCTCGCGTTTCTCCACGTACTACGCGGAGTAATACATTAGCGCTGTTGATGTTAAGTGTCTTTCTTAGGCCGGAATTATTATAGTTTTTCACTGTGAAAAATTGTAACTTTTCATCAAATCATTGTTTTAACAGATTGATACTGTAAGCTTAAAATATAAATGGCACTTGGAGTTAAACTTAAGGAATTAAACTTAAATAACTCATGTAGTGTGGTGCTTGCGAGAGATGATTTGAATACAATATCTACTCATGGTTACATATGTTTCGAACCATCACACAGCGGATCGATGGCAGTTTCTTGTTGTAATGGTAGGTACTCTGTGATCCCAAGTCATGAAGCACTTCAATTTTTAAATGTATTTTCTATGAATCGGATACGAGAAGGTGATACCAGCTTTCGAGCAGTTGAGAAAAGTTTTGACACATAGTTGAAGTTTTTCTCAGAAACTCTAGCTGACAAAAGTTTCACAATGGAACTAACTTTTTTTTTTTTACTTTCTCTACTAGTAAGTAGAGGTAGTATTGTATTCCACCCAAAAATTCGATATCGAGATTTCACCAGAAATGTATTTTGAGGCCCCCTGAATTAAAAGCCTTTTTAGAAAAAGGTCCGCGTGTGTGTTTGTCAGTCTGTGTGTGTCTGTCTGTCAGTCTGTGGACAGCATAACTCAAAAACGAAAAGTCGGTTAAAAATCAAAGTTGGTATTTAAGTTTAATGTCCTTCAAGGATGCAACATAAAGATTTTGAAGAAAATGCCTCTAACGATTTTGATTAAAGTGACATATGTTTAAGATATTTTTATTACAAATGGAATTTATATTTTGAATTTTCTGGCTATAGTCTATGTAGTCCTGTTCACTCTAGATGACTTTTGAATAACTCGTAAACCGTAAGAGATAGACAAAATCTTACTGTACAAAAAGTGTATATCTCGTTAAAATACCTAATTTATATCAGAATAAATTTTTTGTAGAGTGAACAATTTCGGAGATATTCCTTGTTATTTGTGTCAGTTTCAGGAAACAAACTTTCGTGAAATGGAACATCGTTCATATGTTAAGCAAGCAAAGAGAACGGGATCTCCAGGCTTAAGATTTGACTATCACTTTCATACTCCCCTTGCACCTATCAGGAAATAAGCAATAAGATAATTTCTGTAAATGTTTATCTCAAGTAACACGAAGAAGATACAGGAATAACAGTGTGTAAGAATGGTTAGAACAAGAGTAGAGAGTCATGTGAGTGCAACACGTCAAATTCCTGTACAGCTATTTCCCTTTTTCCGCTGTATGCGGTTTAGCTTTATACTTTCCAAAGAATGAGTGAGTGTGTGGAGTTTAAGGGCCCGTCGATGAGGTCATTTGGGCCCTTTCCAAAGATAAAAGCAATGGCTACCTGAAGAAAGGCGGCGCCGTGGCCGAGCGGTTAGACCGTTCGCCTACCACTAGGCGTCCCGGGTTCGATCCCGCATGTGGTATATGTGGTGGACGAAATGGCGTCTCCGGTTTCCCCCGCCACTCAGTCAACTAATTGCTCCATCATCACCTTTCCATTCGTCGATTTCGCCTGCATTTCATATCATCCTCTCCCTCACTATCATACCTGGTGCTTGGCTGACCACCTGCTTCCAGTCCTCACTCTGTCCGGTCCAGAGGTTCCTCTGCTCCCCGACAGGCATCTGACCCTAGGCACTGGCTTGTAAGTCCTAAGGGGTTTAAGTCCTACATAAGGGGAGGGGAATCAGGTACACTGAAGATACATACAAAATATGAAGATGGTTCAGTGAAATAAGCGATTAGAGGATGGTTTGGTACCTGAGTATGATTGACTTAGATTTAAGCAAAGTCCAAAAATGTAATGAAAAAAAAAAAAAAAAAAAGCTAGGTGAAAGAGAGGTCCGAGAAATAGGTCCGAGCCTATTTGGAGGTGAAGAAGCCCAGACGTCAGGCAAAAAAAAAATAAAAGGGGGGGGGGGGAATTCCTCATAAGTATTACTCGTATCCCGGCTGCATAGAAAAAATGGGTAACTTCCCAACAAAGGATATGACTTTTACACTGAAATGTCAAACCAACCGTCCCTCTGTGAATGAAAAGGAAGTAGGGAAGTAAAGTCTCTTTAAATAGAAGCAACCTGGAAGTTGAAATTATTCTTCACGATGAAATGCTGAGGATGAACGGTGGAACCAACTTCCTTTTTCGCGACACGTCACCCCCATATCCCTCTTCGTGTACCTATCCCAGAAGTGTGATCGTTATTTTCGGGACATGCAATGAAGATGCCGGAGACAATGTCAGGATTGGTCGTAACCGGGGTGAGCAAGTGCTTACAACATTTAAAATGCAGCATCGCAGCCTCATCACCACCACACAAGAAAATGAGGAATCCATATCCCAGGTGTGAGGAACAGAGTGGAGAGGCCCCCGAAATCGGGGCAAAGCACAGAACATAGGCCATGCGGCCCTTTGAGCTTCTACCGTGTCCACTTGTAGGGAGAGATGAGGGGAGAAACCCAAATGGGGACTCAAGAATGGACGGGATTCCTAACGTTTCCAGTTCAAACGCATTCAACAATGCCCAAGCCCACCCACAAGCCCTGGCCGAGTGGTTAGACCATTCACTTCTCACCAAAGCGGCCGTGGTTCGATCCCAGGTGACCGCGTATAGGATTTGTGGTGGACAAAGCAGCACATTCCCCGGTTTCCCCCCGCCATCTCATTCCACCGGGGCTCCATCTTCATTTCATGTATCATCAGTGTCACCGCCTGCGTTGCTGCATGTACTATAACAGCAAGCGTTAAACATTTAAAAAAAAAAAAACACAAGCCCTAAGCCTTCAGCGGTCCCAGTGAGGCCCACACGAAGGTGGGTCCTGACCGGGCAGTCCTAGCCTATGCCAATTTAGAAAGCGCACATCCACCGCCAAACCGCAATCTGCTGATCAGATTCGCCTGGTCCTACAACCCTGAAACAGATTATAATGAAGGAAGCGGTGGCTATAGGAAATGAGCGATAGGAAAGTCGGGGTAAAAGAGGAACCACCCCAACATTCACCTATCAATCCGGAAAAAAATGACGAAAAACCCATGAGTGATAGTGCGGCAGTTGACCGGGATCTCCTAAAGACAAGTCGCCCACGTAATCACGGCGCCACCTCGCTCAGCTAAGGGAAGTAGATCTAGGTGTCTATCACACATACAGTGATGGGAGTATCCCTTGAAGTGGTTAGAAGTGCTCATTTAACTCTTATCCGAGTCAGACAAACCTCACTGTCCGGCAATTAATTAAGCTTACACATTATTCTTTATTTTATCCAAAATAGTTCGTATTGGATCACTTTTGACCTCGTCTTTGATGAGCTTTGGCGAGCTCCTTGGTAATGCAATATTATTTTACAAAACTTTCTGTGTATTACGTCTACATTTTCCCAATATTTTCCAGTCCCCATATCTCTGCTGTATGATATCCTTGCTTCTATCACTGTGTTGTGTATCCTCTCATTTCTGGTACTTTATTGATATGTGCTCTAATTACAGCATTGCTTGTTTCCACTTTGTCAAATACATTTTCTTCTGTTCACCCCAATCTCCTGCACTGTTGAGCCTTATCCCTAGTGGAGGAATATATTTTATATATAGATTGAAAAACTACAGCGACTTTCTTCTTCGAACTATACACCAAACTATGGTTGCCATCTACTCCAGCAGAGCAGAAACGTCTAGAGAACAGAAGAAAGAAGAGAGAGGAAATACGGTTTGATTTCTACACAACAAAGCCATGATGGACAGAAAATGCGAACAAGAGAACCAGGATCTGAGACACCTATACATAAGACTAGCCATCCATGGGTTTCATCACAAAATGTGTAGTAATAATAAGTACCATATCCCAAGTGAAAATTGCGTGCGTAGACTGTGCGGAAATCGATGCGACAGATATGACATCAACATGTGCAAGAAAAGAGTTAAATCATTAAATGACTATGGATAGGATTAAAGAATTCTCTTTTACACGGTTGTGTGCTTTATCTTCTTATTATAAAAACTACAGCAACATAGAGAATTCGCTTTGCTAAATGTGTGGTAGTGAGTAGATGTTTGCATTGGGATATTTTATCTGTAGTTATCTATAAAAGGCCTTATTTGTAGTTGTCTTCAATAATTCTTTTATCAAAGAGTGTACATAAAACTGCTGTATAAATAAAGCATATCTTCCCTAGCTGAAGCGTGGAATACCAAAACTAACTTGATAATTTGTTACCTCGGTAACTGGTCTGAAGAGCATTGTTTATTATGACTTTCAGGTTGTCCGCAGGGGAGTTAGAATAATCAAGATGGAGGGACCTCCACTAACTAGAGCACAGCGCGTATGTAATAAGCCACATAGACCATATAATGGGCCTTTTGTGTTTTCAACATCACCCTTGGGAGGAAGGCATGCAGGGGAGCGCCAAAGAACGACCAGATAGGATGATGATATGGGCTAGCAGGTTTCCAGCACTAATCCTAATGCGTCGGCGTCAATAGCTTGTCTCAACCTTAGAACATAATTAAGAGCGAGGGCCTACCAGGAGTCGCAACTGATCCGCTTAAACCAGGGAGAGGTGGCAACCGAGTACCTCTCCTTTGCTTTCCTTGGGACTTTCCATTAGGGCAATACCTTAAATCTAACAAACCCTCGCGTGAACAGGGAAGACTACCGATAACCTTAGTCGTGCCGACAGAACTCTAGCAAACCATCTGCTAGCCCTCCAGGTTAGCACCAGAGGAGATAAGGTGTCTCACAACCCCTCCAGGCATCACCGCCTAGACGTACCTACCTCCAATGGGTATCGGAAACCACAGCTGCCCTAGAAACGCACGTCGCTCGGATATCTTGTTCTCATCTGAATAGTGCTGCCCTTGAACAGAGCGCCCGTCGTATGCGTTGTTTTCATTTTAGTGCCCTTCAAGCACTAGCTGTTCGGATGTGTTGTTTGCATCTGAGGAGCACTGCCCTTGAAGCGCACGTCAATCGTATGTTTTGTTACATTTGAGGAGTGCTGCCTTTGAGGCGCACACCGATCTGATGCTTTATTTACATCTGAGAACTGATGTGCTTGAAGAGCAAGCCACTTGGATGTCCAATTTATATCAGAGTAGTACTGCACTTGAACTGCACAATAGCAGTATGTTTTGTTTAGATCTGAGGAGTGCTGTCCTTGATGCACACGCCGTTCGTATGTGTTGTTTACATCTGAAGAATGCTACCCTCGAAGAACATGTCACTCCGATATGTTGTGCGGGGTGTGCGCAGGTCATATGTTTTGTTTCCATCTCAGGAAACATAGGTCTAGCCTCGTTCGTAGGTGAATGAATCAGCTAGCTGCCAAGTGCCATGTTAGCTCTCTCCGACTTCATGACTATTGTAATTTTTTCTCGAAACAAAAACTGAAAGTTTATAACAGCGATGTCCAACTATTTCGAAAGCGGGAAGATTGGATTTACCTCCTTCCACTTTATGTGAACTGTGCCACAATTTCAACACTCAGAAGCGCATTGTGTTGCAGTGGCGCTTTAGTTATATGTACGTTGCGTTTGATTTACGAAAGCACTTTCAAATCTTATGCGATAAGCATCTGTTCATTAGTGACTTCTTTGGTGATGCTTACGTGTAAGAGTCAATCAATATTTGGCGACAAAGTCGAAGTGCATAGCCTTGGAAGATACACGAAGTGATCGTCGGGTAACGTATTGCGATACAGACTTTTAATATAATTCAATTTGGAGAAACTCTGTTCGCAAATATATGTAGAGCTATACTCACTCTGATACACACTATTCTTGCAAATGCTTATTTCTCTATCTAGTACATTTTAATCGATATACGCATTTCCAGAAAGCATCTTGTTGCCTATTTTCTTGTAGGTGCAAGGGGAAGATGGGTATACAGTAGGTTTTAAGCGATAGTGAAATGTTTTAAGAGCTTATTGCTATGCGATGCCTTTCAAATTCCATTCTCTTTGCAAGGCCAAGAGATAAAAAACGAACAACATATTCCTATTTGACAAAAGTATAAATATTGGAAAATACAAAAAAAAAAAATAATAAAGAATATCTCGCAAATGGCTCACTCAAAAGAAAAAGGAAATATTTGACATAAATTGTACATTTTAAAGAGATTCACATGTTTTATATGGTAAGCTCTTCTCTGTCTCTTACTGTTTACCATTTATGCAAAACTCATCCAGAATGAAGAGGTCTTCTGAGAACATTCCGAGAAAATTCAAGGTATGACATAGAAACTGCCATGGAATCCCCTGTTTGTGTCCATCACTGGGTTCTGGCCGTATGTGAGTCATGCCACAGGCACTAGCTGACTCACACTCCGATTGAAGAAGGGGGTTGGGAACAGCAGCTAATTACGTAAGCATCTTCAAAGAGACAAGGTTGGACATCACTAGTTTATAATAAAACCTATATTACGAATAAAGCCGAGGTATTTGCATGTTTAGGGTTATCGAGAAGTCACTCCGCAGTCTCGTGTAACCAATTTCCTCTAGAGACGGGAACTCCGGTGGCAGCACTGGCTGCCGCGAGCCTATGGTTATTTATAACGTTCCACGAAATTAAGTGTATGTCAGATTCATGTATGTAATTCATAAAAGATATGTAGATAAACAGTATACTATGTTATCTTGAGCGGTAAGCACCAGCATGGTGCGGAGGAACTTGTTGATAACCCCATACTTTTACTGTAAAAAATTCTGGAACAAAATTATGACATCAATATAATAGCTATGCCTTGTGGGATTTAATGCTGTTAATAACCATGTTAAAGAAGGAAACACAACGAAGATGTAGGTATTGTGAGTGAAGCAGATAAACTGCACATGAAGAGAGGTGAATTTCCATCAAGCATTCTTCTACTGCTGGCACACAAGGCCCGCTACCGCTTTTGTTTTCAATGGGTGTAACCAGAGGCGTTGCCAGAGTTTATAAATAATGGGAGCGGAGAGAAGCTTAATTTGAACTCAGTCATTTCAGTTTAGGGTATCGTAAACTAGACTAGTTTAACAATGCAAAGTTCGTATCCCTTGTACCAGGGTTAGAAAACTGTTGCGTTTCTATAAAGTAGTAAAAGGTGTACTTGTGGTTTACTAGAAAGAATCATACATTTCTTAAGCAGCAGTTAATTTGTGGTATAGTTATTTAAAGGAGCGTTGTTTATATCCATACCAAAGAATATCTACGCTCAAAAACCAATATTTTTGGCATAACACTAAGGTTTCGATGTCTTCAGTCTTATTTTGTAGCAAGGAATACAAAGCACCGCAGAACAAACCACTTTACTAACAATTTAGAATTTTTTCTTTATCTGCTGCTTACGTGTAACAAAGCACCATATCGAGATTTCACTGAAATAAAGATTTTTTTTTAAAAAAAAAAAGAAACGTCCATGTTTTACGGCTTGACTCAATATGATGTGAGATAACCATACCAAAGGTTATCATCTTCCAAACGACAGGAAGGTTTTGAACAAAAGCCTCCCATTCGAAACTAGCCTTCACAGGATTTAGCATACAATGTAATTGAAAGCCTTGAACCCCTTTTCATCAAAACAAAACGTATTCCAATATGTGCAGTTTTGGGTTGGGATGACTCAGTAACATTTTTCCCCTTGTATCCTTAGAGAGTACCTAACCTTAAGTATAAACTGTGCTATTTCTACGACTTCTTTATTTTGAGCTTAGCTACTCACAGCAGACACGTGGACCTTTTTCTAAAAATGCCTCATTAGATTTAAGGGATCGCAAAACGTGTATATCCACTAAAACCTCGATATGGGATTTTTGAACGAATGCTATACTTATTCTACGTAGGGTTCCGTGTAGAGGGATTAAAACAAAATCCAACATTACGGTCAAATTGCATTAACATATTTTTTTAATGTTCCATATAATGCGTTTGACATCTAAGGTTATATCGGCGACCTTGTTCTTTGGAATGATTGCTCAACAGCAATTATATTCACTAGCTTTACAGTGGTTTTAATTTTTAGGTTGGTATTACTTTGGGCTATTACATTAAATTCACACACATATTCACACTCTCGTTGATATTTCCAGACTACACAGACATATGGACCGAGCGAGACGACTCTGCGGTAACGTGAGAGGTTCGCATTCGGGAAGGCGTGGGTTCGATTACTGTGTCTCCTCTCACCTCATCCTTTCTCCCGGGGGTACCTCCTTGGGGGCATAGTTACAATAAGCCTGGCTTCAGTGCCGAACCCACTCCGTATCTTTTCTATTCCTATCCCTATCCTACATATATGGAAAATGGCGAATAATTCTACATGAAGAAAAACTTTCATCCTCCTCCTGGGACCTCTAGATTTGAAGGTTAGCATGCTAACCATCACACCTAGAAACAAACCTAACCTAACTGTACAGCTAAGACTCGTGTTATTTTACATCAACCAGTGGCGTATGCTGAGATTGTGATTTGGCTAACACAAAGCCTACCAGATCCGGACAGTAAGGGCTTGTTGAATAACCTCCCGTTAGGGTCTCGCCTTGTAGAACACCGCTGGTCGTGCGGTACCTATAATAGTAGGCCGGTGCTAATTTTTTGTGCTCATATGCTTGTATTTATTTTTTTAAACTTCATTTTGCCTTCATTCCCATATTAAGCTTCATTTAGTTTAAATATACGCGGTTTTTATTAGCATTATCTTACTAGATATGTCAAAGATAGATAAAATGTAGTATGATTACCAGAGACCGGAACTTAGGCTGAATGCCTTTTTAAATGTATCACATGTCTTCAATTTGAAAGTGAATCTGTACGAATTACACCTTTGTGATTGACGTGTCACATTTTTATGTTGCCTTTTTAAATATAAATGCCTAGTTAACCGAATAAATGCCTTTGTTGCCTTTATTTATTCATCATTATTTATCTGGATTAACTTAGACATTTTAATAAGTCTACAAGGTGACAATTCTGTTGTAAATGGATCCTACAATGATGCCATATTTTAGATTTGCCCCAATAACCTCTGCCGATGTTGAGAGGTCATTTTGTCATATGAAAATTGTGTTATCTGATAGAGTCAACATGGCCCAGAGAATTTAAAAAAGTATTTGGTTGTCATGTGCAACGAATAAGGCATTGCAATACACAGGCCTTTTTAAAAAATATTTCATTTTTGTGTTAATTGCAACACTAGCATTTTTTTTGAAACTTTGAAGTTCTTTAAAATATGACGATCGAGTTATTGAATATGTAATCTATTAAATAAATGGGTTTTTCTAATTGCCTTTTATTGCCTGTAGTATTTATAATGCCTTTTTTCATACCTATTTTAGCTATTTATAATGCCTTTTTGCCTGTCTATTTTAATTATTTATAATGCCTAAACTTCCAGTCTTTGATGATTACAGTATACAGTATACATTATAATTTGTACTGCACCACGTGGAATGATAATAAATTGCGATCCGACAGGCTACGGCGCGAATTGGAGTTACGTCTTAAGATAGTTTGATACATGGCTAACATTGTATACCATCATGGTATAATTATCTTTTGTATGAATTCAACGAACAATTTTTGGGGGTTGTTTAGAATATGAATGTATTAGGGCAGGTGATTGCGGTTTTACTTCATTGGGCCATGACCGGACCAGGAGAATTACGTCACTGCAGTTTGCGCCGTAGCCTGTCTTTTTCGTTAACCACGGATAGCCCACTATATACGCCACTGATATCAACGTATAAGAAATGCAAAGACCACTGTACTCATTGTTACACATTTTAGACGCTGTTTAAGGAAGTATCATGTCAGCAATACGAAGGAAATGAATACTAGGTGTAAATTCATGGGCGTCGCGAAGGGGGGGGGGGGGGGCAAGGGTGGCCGTGGCCCCTCCCTGGAAGTTAGTCAACTTAATCTGCAACCAATTACTGACTATTAAACTACTATTTTAAAAGATTAATTTTTATTTAACACAAATTAACATGGTTATATGCAACGAATATTATAAATTTTGACAATAAAATAGTGAATTAATATTATCTGATTACAAATTTCAAACATGTGCCCCCCCCCCCTGGAAAAATGTCTGCCAACGCTCATGTGTAAATTTCGTTTAGTCTCCATAAGAGTAAAGTGGTTGGAATCCTCATGCTGGGAGGTGGGTGTCTCTGCCCCAATGACCACATTGCTTAATAAAGCCGCGTACTCGATGTGCAGTGAAAAATGGCGATGGTGTACATACTGCATCATACACGTAACTGAGCATCATGTCAACTATTTCATTTATCCACCGTCGGATATCCTTTACCCGTTTGTTAAACGCCATTAATGATCCTTAAAGCGAAGTAATGCTGGTACTACCACTGCATGCATGCCGTCGCTATACATAACATAAACTAATCTACAAAGGAGCTATAGCAATCTTTAAGCGCGCCTTTTAATACGATTTACTTAAAAATAGCACTAGGTGTTATGAAACGATAAAATAACGGCGAATTGAAAGTCTTCATTTTATTACATTGGATGGTTGATTGGATGATTCATTAATACATATTTTCCGAATTCAATAAACAATAACATATGTAATTCTCTCACTACAACTCTGATAACAAAAGTTAAAACTTGCTGTTTATCGTAGTTTCGAGAACTGGGTGATTTATAATTTAGCGACCAAGAAGAATCTAAGCATGAATCTGCTATATGAAAAACTACAGCCTTCTTTAATCTACTTACATCTTAGCATTGCCAAAATTATTACAAATTATTACAATTAAGTATCATTAATACATAAGTGTTTAGAATTCGAGTACTGTTCTTCGGTACTGTACTTCCAATACCGGGTGGTTGGCAACAGTGGTTCAACATTCAAAAATATTCCAAGCAGAGACCTTGCGCTAGGCTTGTTTGTAGCTTAATCAACAACATATACTATTAATATGTCAGTTGAAAACAAACCTAGGGTAAACACTGCATGGACTCCTCTCGTTAATCAGTTGCACTGTAGAACAGTTGTCCCCGAGCTGATCTGTAGCACAAGAGATACAAAACTGACAAGCCTTGAGAAGTTAAGTAACCTTGTATCTAAATTGCCAACAGAGGATCGAGAGGATTCGGCCTTGAGAAATGATGTAATCTCCCCACCGTAACACGGCTTCGGGCAATTATTTGCACTTTGGATCTCTTGCTTATTTGCTTTTTTTGTCAATCAGTCACTGTGAAAATCAAGTGACGCATAGTTTCATTATCTCCCCTCTCCTCTAATGACAAGTTTCTCCAGACAAGACCATGGCCATCATTATTCTTTAAACCCTGATAAGACGTTTTGCATCAACTTTTAGCAGTATATCGTATCATGCCCAAATGTGTGGTTCTGTTTTTTATAGTTTTATTTAAAGTCGCTTTAACCTTTAGGTCTTATCGGGACTGTGGTTCTTGAATCATGAGGAGCACTAAAAAGTGCCCAAAAATGAAGAAAACAATACCTACTAGTAGAAAACTTGTTTTAAACATGTAACATGTTATTTGCACATACCGTGCCCCATCGTTTAAACCCGTCGGTCTGGGTGACTCAGTTGGTTAGACGCTGGCATGTTGATCCCAACGTCGCGGGTTCAAATCCGGCCCAGACCGATGGTTATTAAGTGTGCTTAAAAACGACAGCCCCATCTCAGTAGATTTATTGGCATGTGAAAGAACACCTTCGGCACAAAATTCCGGCACACCGGCGACGCTGATGCGATCCTGGCAATTGACAGCGTCGTTAATCAACAAAGTAATAATTTCGTTTAAACGTCATATTTGGGCATTTTCAAATCACCATTGGGCCCCAATTTTACGATGTCTGAGGACCTTCCACTGTAAAAATAAAAAGTCTGACGTGTTGCACTCACATGACTTTCTCTACTCTTGTACTAACCATTCATACAAACTCTTATTCCTATATCTTCTTTCTTGATAGTTGAGATACACATTTGTTCAAATTATCTTATTGCTTATTTCCTTGTAGGTGCAAGGGGAAAGTTAGAATACAGTAGGCTTTGTGCGATAGTCAAATGTTTGAGATTCTGTTGTCTTTGCACACTTAACATATAAAAAAAATCTAATGTGTTGCACTCACATGACTTTCTCTACTCTTGTACTAAGCATTCTAACAAACTCTTATTCCTATATCTCCATGTTAGTTAAGATAAACATTCATACAAATTATCTTATTGCTTATGTCCTTGTAGGTGCAAGGGAGATATTAGAATACAGAAGGCTTTGAGCGACAGTCAAATCTTTTTGATATTTGAGATTCCGTTCTCCTTGTACGATTAACATACAAAAAACCAATATTTAATGCCCTTCCTAATAACCTTAAGGGAAAAGTTGACAATTTCAATGCTTTTAAAACAGCTGCTAAAGAGTACCTATGCTCAAAATCATTTTATTCTGTACAAGATTATCTGAATGACCAATTATCCTATTAATTCCTATGTAGCTATATGTGAATATGTGAATTACAAACTAAGCTGTAAATATCTATGTAACTTTGTTGCTTATTTAGCCTTATAAATAGTTTCTAGCTCATTTTATTCTGTATAGGATTATTTAAATGGCAAATTATCCTGTTAATGCTTATATAGTTTTGTAAGTAGTTTCTAACTCATTTTATTGTGTACAAGATTATTTAAATGACAAATTATTCCTGTTAATGCTTATGTAGCTTTACATGTAGTCTCTAACTCATTGTATTCTGTGTAAGATTGTTTAAATGACAAACTATTCCTGTTAATGCTCATGTAGCTTTGTAAGTAGTTCCTAACTCATTGTATTCTGTATAAGATTATTTAAATGACAAATTATTTCTGTTAATGCTTGTGTAACTTTGTAAGGAGCTTCTAACTCATTTTGTTCTGTGTAAGATTATTCAAATGACAAGTTATTCCTGTTAATGCTTATGTAGCTTTGTAAGTAGTTTCTAACTCATTTTATTCTGTAAAGATTATTTAAATGACAAATTATTCGAGTTAATGCCTATGTAACTTTGTAAGTAATTTTTAACTCATTTTATTCTGTATAAGGTAATCTAAATGACAAATCATCCTGTGAAAGCTTATGTAACTCTTTAAGTGACCTCTAGATGAATTATTATTATTATATTACAACTAAACAGTAGAATATGGCTGTAAATGCCTAGTGTAAATCTAACACAAAATTCAATTCTTATCTGACAAATTCAGGTAAGCTTTGATTGAGTTTCCATTATCCCCTTTGCTGTTGTTTGTTTGTTTCTTTTTTGTTCCTGTATATAATGAGTTTTTTATGTGCTCATTCTGTATATTTAGTGACAATGTTTTGTACATCACAATTGACATGTTCAATGTTCACCAGCCTCCATGGCTACTTGTGAACTCGCTGAACGCAATCTAATCTAATCTAATCTAATCTAATCTAAACATTGTGCTGTAGCACATTAACACATGATCATCTCAGAAGAAACCATTAAAAACAGGCATAAATTTACTGGTGCTCATTGCTTTTCAAAACATTTTCAAGTAATCAATAATTGTAGACTTAGCCTTATACAACATGTTCTATATTGCACATTGACAAGTGAGTAATATGACTAACCATGCTTGAAAGTTTATGATTGCTCTTTTCCTTTTTATGAGCTTTTTACTATTACAGCTTGTCAAAACGTCCTGACACTCCCCCACTCCCAAATCAATGCATGCAATGCATAATAGCACTGAGCAGTTGACTTACATAAAAGAGAAGTAGGGGTCAGTCTTCCAGCTGCTGTGAGGGCGATAAGTTCATGTGTTGTATATGTAACTGATTCCAAGTTCTAATAAATAACCTTCTAGTTACTTCCTCCCCCACCACTCTCATTACTTCTCTGCATTTCTCCTCACTTGCGCATACAAAGTGTCACAATGTTTTAGACAAGCTGTACCTACAAATTAAAATTTGAGTGCTGTATTTGCATTTTTACATAACTAAACACCTAATACCTATTTTGAAACAATTTCTAAATTAACATTTATCATGCTTAAGAGGATCTGAGATAGCTCTGTGGGTTTGTCCGTGGCTCATATCCTGCCTGTCCATTATTCAGTTCCCGATTCAGATCCAAGCGTCCACTTCTGACAAGCTCAGTTGAATCCCCAAGGTCCTATGTGTTCAGAGTCCACAGTAAAAACTCTAGGTCCTCTCGTTCCTTTCCAATTACCACTATCACTTCCTAGGTGGTCCATACATTGCTTGGTAGAACAGGGTCTTCCCAGAGGTTCTCTGGCATATTGGGAGCATTGTACCAACCCACTAACTTTACTGGTTAGAGTAAGTTGAGTAAGTGATTTTTTTTGGGAAAAAAGGCCAATAGGTTTTAAAAGCTCTGTACTCACAAGATTATGTTTAATATTACGTAATTTTAAGACTAAGATAATAAATAAATTATTTATTATTGAACACACTGTGTACATTAGTCAGAATACATGAATCATTTAAAGTTATTATCATCTGCATAAAATAAGTGACTTTCTTCTTGCTGTATAGTCAAGTAAATGGTACTGATCACATGTTTGGTGACATTGAGTACAGAGACGCTGATTTGCGGTGTGGTGAAACCCTTTCTGATTGTATATTCTGTATGAAATCCATGTGAAGCAGTCCTAGTGAACATGTGTCGCAAGCAAAAGTTAGGCATCTTCCACATTCATAGCTGGGGTCAAGAAGAAACTTTGATCTATATCTTCTGCTTTTTCAGATCTCTCTTTTATGTGCGCTTCAAAGACTGGGGTGTGTGGCAGGTTGTGTATTGGTGCTGTTTCCCTTATGAAGAAGTCAAGTGTTGTGAGATGGTAAATTATTCTGGATCTCACTGTATTAGACATCCTAAGTACTCTCCGCAAGAAGGTGGTTTTGACTGCTTCTAATCTTTTCAGATTTGCAGCATTTAACCGAGTCCAGATTGTGACATTTGTGTATAGCACACTATTGGAGAAATCTTAATGTGGAATAGTCTTATTGCAGTTTCAACTGATAGCTTTTCAACATTTTTATACCAATAGTGGCATGAATGTCGGCAGACTTTTTTCCAGGGGGGCACATGTTGGAAATTTGCAATCAGATAATATTAAATCATTATTTTATTGCCAAAATTTATAATATTTGTTGCAGATAACCATATTAATTTGTACTAAATAAAAATTGTTCTTTACATCAAAATAAAAATGATAGTTTAATAGTCAGTAATTGGTTGCACATTAAGTTCACCAACTTCCAAGGGGGGCTGCTTGCCCCCCTTTCGCAACGCCCATGAATAGTGGCCCTTATTACTGCATTGCATCTTTCCTGGATATGCTTGGTGAAGGACTTCCCTGTCACTTGGAGAGTTACACCCAGATACTTGTAGCAGTTGATGAGTTCCAGTCAGGCATTTCTGTATTTGAAGATGTCTTCCTCCACAATGCCTCGTTGCCTAAATTTCATTACCTTTGTTTTGCTTGTATTAACTTCTAGTTCATTACTGTGCGCCCAGTCATGTAGTTTATCTAAGCTATTCTGAAGAGCTAATCTATTTCTTGACAGGATAACTATATTGTCTGCGTAGACAAGGACCGTGGCTTCCGACAATGCTATTTCTTGTACTACATTGTGGGTTAGTATGTTAAAGAGAAAAGGGCTGAGAGGGTTCCCTTGAAGAACTCCATTTGTTTGTGTAATGGGCTTAGAATGGCTACCTTGTCATTTATAGTCAGTAGGTTGAATCCCAGTATACTTTCGATCATCTTCAAGAAGGGGCTCTGTTGGCCAAATATTTTGGAGACTTTACTTAATATGTTTCTATTAACACTATCAAATGGCTTGCAGAAATCAAGCAGTTATTCTCTCAGATTCCAGGGCGGCAATTATAGCAATTACTTCCAAGTTGTCACCAAAAAACCAAACAATTATAGAATGTTGGAAAATCCTTACCCATCTAACAGAACTTCAAAAACACCTAGTCTTTCAATGGATACCAGCTCACTGTGGACTGAGTGGTAATGAGAAAGCTGATTTTCTTGTTAAAAAGGGTACAGGCAATGTACAGAAATCTATAGTTAATCTACCATTTTATGCAGCTAAAAGATTAGTCAACTCTGAATTCAAAAAAATTACTGCAAAATATTACTATGAAAAATAAAAAAATAAAAGATGGGAACTACCAAATATTCAAACAGTAATTCCTGAGTGTTCTCGAAAAATGGCAGTTGCAACCTTCAGGTTGATTACAGGACATGATTGTCTGGCAAAACATTTAAACAGAATTGGTATATATTCTTCACCACTTTGTCCTCTATGTGATCTGCAAGAGGAAATGGACCAAGACCACCTTCAAATATGCCCAGCCACTTCTAGCACCCCATCCATCAGTGAAAAATATTGGAGAGCAAGAGGATTAATGACTTCATTGTCAGAAATCCAGCATTAGCTAACAACAACATAAATGCTGCATATAGATGGCTGTCTGCAGTACTAGTTGCTTCCCAGACAATGGATAGTACTCTCTCAATGGCTTGTATCATGGATTTTCTGGATGAGAATCCATATTGTTCCTCTGGTATGTGTGTACTTGCTTGGGGAAGGATGCGTTTTAATATGATCTTCGTTAGCATTTTGAACGATGCACATTCCAAAGCAATACCATGGTAGGCGTCCGGTGAATCTTTTAGTCCTTTCCCTTTATACAGCATTAAGAGATCACACTCTCTCCACCTTCCTGGTATGTTGCTTAGGCCTATACATTTATTGAGCAGTGCCGTCCAAATTTGGGTATTTACTGGTAAAGAGTCCACTAGTACTTCATTGATCAGGTTGTCAGGACCTGCAGCTTTTCTTCTTTTGCATCCTTGCAAAGCGTAACAGACTTCCTCCATTATTGGGATCCATGCTTCAGGTGCTGTTTCTGGGAATTGTTCTTCAATTATATGGGTCTTCTGAAAAATCTTTGAGAAATATTCTTCGCATGTCCTCACTGGAATTTGAGAGTGCAATTTGCTTCTTCTTGGTTCTAGGATTTTGTATTAGGATGTCTCAGCTTCCATTATGGCTTCAATTTCTTTCTTTTTTATGAATTGTAACCTCCTTTCTTTTATTAGGTTTCTGTAGCTTTTCCTTTCTGCCATGTATTCTGCCAGACTTTCATCTGTGTTAAGCTTCCTCCATATGTGTAGTTTCTTCAATACCACTTTCCTCTGAGAAGAATTCTGCATCGAACCAAGGTTTGGTTTTCCTTTTCAAGGGTTTGCTTTCTGTAGATGATAGGAGAGCAGTTTGTAGGAGAGAAAATACAGGAAACAGGTATTATTTTAACAAAACTGTCTTTATTTTGCCAGAGCTGAACATATTTGTTGTAAAGTATAACACTTAAAACAACTTAAAGTAAGCTCTTACAAGTGCAAACTAGATGTTATGTAATGTATCTAACAATTTCTATTCGTCATACTTTAAGTAATTTTTCAGTTGTGAGAAAAATTACTTTTTCTTTCACATCACATTGGCCAACAGTATGTACTTTATCTAATCCAAGTCATAAATGAAACTTCTAGCAAACAAGTAAATTTGAAGTCTTTGAATTTGAGACATTTTTTTTATTATTCAAAACATGGATGATATGAAGATCTAGGTGTTCACATGTGTTAATATTTATCCTTCTTGCATACTTAAGGCGAGGGAATGGTAAAATTTCAGTTTTTCACTACTTGCATCCCAAATTTCTGAATGTTTTACAAAGTTTGCTGTAATATTTCATTTACTATAAATCTATTAATATTTAAGCAATTATCTTAATTAATTAGATGCAAGTATTTTAAAAATTTCCATACTGACCAAAGCTTTTTGGAATGTATATAAATTAAAATTCAACAAACTCCTTAAACATGTAATGAATGCTGACACATTCTTTTCCTAATTCTCTAACCTCACTTTACAGGGAGCAAAATTGTAGTAACTGCTTTAGATGTATTTTTATTTCCTACCCATTTCATATTTTGTACAGAATCAATAAAAGGATATTCTAGGAAGTAAAAACTGTTTAACTTTAATAAATTCAAAATAAATATTTTATTAAAAAAACAATAAACATCTCCCTTTAAAAAATTGAAGCTTAGTTCAATTCTTCTCATATTTACATCCCTGTTTAAGCATTTTTCATATCATTCTATGGGCTTTAAGTTCCCAGTTGTACTTGGCTGCTGCCTGTCCATTAATCTTGACTATGAGACACAATTTCACCAAGCTAAGAAAAAAATGTTACGAAAAGAAATGTAATTCACTTAAGGTTATGTATCTGCCTTGCATGATTTTGTGTACATTTGATTCTTCAAATCATGTGATGAGTAACAGAGAGATCCAGGTTGAGCTTTGTCCAGCACATTTGCTCATCCATTGTTGAACAATTCACACCACTTTCTCACATTTCTTTCATTCACCACTGTATTAGCTAACTCTTCCTTTACTAAACTTCCACAGGTTTCAGGCATTCAAAACTCAAATAACACCTCTAACCTCACAGTTGGTGGGATGTTTTTTACAGAGTACATCTTGAACAATCACAGAATGCACAATAAGAATTTGTTTCAACTAGCATGCTCAAAACACTCAGATGACTAGGAAACCAATTGGCCTTGCATATAGGCCTGACAGCAAATATTGTATTCCATCCCAAAATTAATATTAAGATTTACCCTCCCATCTACAAAAGAAAGAAGCAAACTGACAGTATCTATGGAGAGTATAACTCAAAATTGAGAACACAGTTAAATATCAAGCTTCATTTAAGAGGTAGAACTGGAACTTAAAAATTCAATGCCACAACTGGGATTTGAACCACAGACCTTCTTCCACTTACCAGGCAGCTGCTCTAACCATTGAGCTATTGTGACAACTGCCAGAATGGCATTAAGTTTTCAAACCAGTTCGTATTTCAACAGTAAGTTTGTTGGCATAAATAAATAATAATCAAGCTTCATATTTAAGTCCCGCATGTGTGAAGGATACAAGACAAAGATTATCTTAAAATTCCGTCCATCCCAAGCCCTTTGCATGGAAAATGTTTCATTATTTTATTTTTATTTTATCAAAGTTCTTAATGGTTTTCATTAAGAGATTGTATAGATGCCTGAAACATCAGAGAAGAATTATTGTGTATCTTGAACTTTCTACAAATAAGCAAGAAGAATAAATATTAAACTTGAACTTTTACAAATAGTTGTAAAGACCTATTCATTTCTGTTGAATTTTAGATTACTGGGAAAACTTAGGAAACAGACAAAAACTTAATACAGAAAACAGAATGTAGATTTCATTCAAACATGTCGTTTGTCACATAACTTTTTTTGTAGCACTAATCATTTATGAGATATTTCTTTTTATTAATTTGAATGTTGCGGTGCATTTTTTAAATTTCATACTTATTCTTTAGTCTCTCTTCAGCCAATGAAAGAGTACACAATATCAAGGCCAACATATTCAGTTTCTTTTTTAACCGTGAACTGTCAGCCCTCTATAGTAAATCCAGCCTAAGAAAGCCACTTAACATCAACACCGCTAATGTGATCAATTTAGTTTACTTCCTCAGACAGCTTCGGTCAGGAACCAATTTGAGCATTCTCTGCGGTCACATGCTTACAGCCACTATGAGCATTTGTGTACTTTTAGTGGCTTTCTTATTTCGGCAGCACTATATATATATATATATCTAATATATAGTGAAGCCATTTGTTGGAAAAATAACAAAACTAATATCTTGTAGCATCCCATGAGGATGAAATGCTGATTCTGATTACCAGGAAGTACATAGAAACATACATTTTTGTGTAAATAGTTTGTAAAGTAGCTATATAACAAATAATAAGTGCTAGAGCAAGTTGTGTGATTACTTGAGGTTGGTTTTATTACATATTTAAGAATATCTGAAACAAACTTTAATTCCGTTGCTACACAAATTTTGTTATTACATTTCAATGAACACTAATCAATTTCATTTTTAAATGTAGGTATACGGGACAAAATGCAACAAATATCCATTCAAGAATCTTTAAATCACTGAAGAAAAAAATTAAGGATCTTTTGAAAGTTAAATAGTGAAATTAATTTTAGAAAGTAAAGTCAGAAAGTGTATTTTTTGGCCTTCCTCTATTTCATCTTCACTCTTTTGAAGTCACTGCTAAGATAAAATTCTTATTTTCATTTCCAAGTACAACTTCCTCCATCACAAATTAACTAAACTATACTCTGAAGATATGCAATAGTTTGGATCCTATCCAAACAAAGAAACTCTCCATTTTACAATTTAAGATGCCTTGGCTATTTTACATTAGAAAATGTTGCTAATGATAAAAAATAAACGTGGCTATGAATAAGAATAAAATGGCTTCTCTAGCTTTAAAAGACAAATAAATTATACATCTCATATTTCAAAATATTTATTGTGTAAACCTTATAAACAAATACATGACACAAAAATTGAAAGACATTCATATAAAATAAGTCATGCAGGCACCCTAGGAAATTTGCACGCCAAAGCTGTTGGCCCATGAATATACCTAACTTATTATCATAATATATTGCTAAAAATGAGCTTGTATAGTTCAGCTTTTCTTTCATGTTGCAGTCTTTAAAAGAATCAAATATGGAGGACAGTGTAGGTTAACCAGTTCTTCCAACACATTTTTGAGTATTAACTGAGAGCCCTTTTTGTTTTGGCAGGAATTAATAAGATTATTAGAAACACTCTTATTAGTTGATATGGGCATATTTATACACTTCTCTTAGCCAGCCAGTGGGAAAGCAAGAGGTCTGAAGTTATGCTATGAGACAACAGCAGCAGCTTCTAAAATAGGAAGTTGGCTAGGAATGTCCTAGAAGCCCGAGTATTTTGGAAGAAACCATATCTGGAAAACGGGTGGTTATACAAGGGGGTGTCAAAAAATAACTGGAATTATTTTTTTGCATTTAAAAGTGGCCACGCACGAGATGGGTGTTGGTAGTACCGGAGAGGTCTGACCTTGAGTGACGAAATGGCATACAAGTCGTGCTCAATTGGAGGGTAGCAGGAGAAGTGTGAGGCCGTGTTTACTGTACTCAACATGGATCTCAAGTTGCAGCAGTGCGCATCAATTAGATTTTGTATTTTTCTTGTCAAAACTGCATCACAAGCATTGGAAATGTTGTAGCAAGCCTAAAAAGAGCAAGCAGTGGGAAAAACTCAAGTGCTTGAATGGTATAAACGATTTCGGGAGGGTAAAAATGACCTTGAGGATGCTACACATCCCAGAAGACTGCCAACTTCGGAAACAGACGTCAACACAATTGATGTCATGTAGCGATCATATGGTGGATAAGCAACGTACTGTTACTGTGAATTACTATTGTGAGGTACTGAAGGAGCCATTAAGGAGGAAACTTGCAACAAAACGACCAAATCTTGCTCAGACAAAATGGATCCTTCATCAGGATAATGCCCCCGCTCATCGTGCCATCAAGACTCGGGAAACAATCACTGAATTAGGCATTGAGATGCTGCCACATCCACCTTATTTACTGAACCTGGCCCTGTGTGACTTCCAGCTATATCCTGCAGTAAACAAAGAGCTTTGGGGTCATTATTTTCAGAGTGATCGAGAGCTAAACAATAAAATTTCTGGTGTACTCAACAATCAAAAAGGGGCTTCTGGGAATGTTTTGAACATTGGATTGAGCTCTGGAATCATATTGTGTCCAAGGGAGAATACTTTGAAGGTGTGTAATGGAATTTGAATAAAGGTGAGCAGCATTTTCCAGTAAGAAAACAATTCCAGTTATTTTTTGACACCCCCTCGTATAAGGAGTGTCAGCTGGTTAAGAGGCAAATCAAATTCAAATATGAGCACTTTTCCAAATGTTAAGCTAACTGTTGGAATGGAGAAACAGTGCTGTCTTATATTCAAGGCCCCAGAGTTTGGGCACATGTAATGTATGTATGAGGAACAGATGGACTGGAAATTCAAAACAAACAATATAACTTAAAATTGCCTTCCTTTAGTTTCCAGTCTTCATACCATCCAAAATATAGGCAACTACAATGTTAACTTTTAGATTCCACGGGCTATGTGTATGCCTTTTATTTTATTATTCTTCACTTTACATTGCTAACCATAAATTATTTTTTTTATAAGTAGGAATATATCAGAGTACTGTTATTTTCCAAATAAACATAAATGCAATTGTTTTGGAATTTTGAAGTTAGACAAGCAATAGGTCCAAACGTACATAGTATACAGTATTTTTAAATTTAGCAGTTAATTGTCAGTATAAAAGTTATCTAAAGATATGAGCTGAAATGATGTTTGTCATCAGGTGTAAAAATTTTAATCCCATACTGCACTGTTTCCTTATATACGTTTTTAGTTTATTAGCCTAAAATGTCTGAGATTTTAAAGATAAACACTATTTCAATGTAATGTAAGATTCTTTAAAATTTGTGGTCTTATATACAGCAGACCGTCATTCATTCCAAATCAAAAACTCAAGTTAACCTGGTTCCTGCCAAATAACATGGAAAATTTGTACTACGAACCAAAATTTGGTCCTCTCATTATGTACTTTCATACCATATTCATACCTTTCACATAATTTTTCTCAATATATATACACTGTTCTGTAATTTCTCAACAATGGCCCCATTGCCAAAACTTTAGGAATTCTAGAGCAGCAGCCACATATGTGGCTACAAGAAATCATGCCTTTTTTATGGCACTTTAAAGACCTATTGCAATGGTTCCTACATAAGTGTCGCTGTATACCGGATAGCCTTTTCAGCATTGCTTATCTGTACTGTAATACTATCTGCCTGAATAATTTTCCAATAGTTGACCTCAGTTGCATAGTTGCTCTCTCTTGTCTTCAACTTTAATTACTTAATCTCTATGGCTAAATTTGGACTATGAGATTCAAATACACAATCAAATATTTATCTGGTAAATGAAGGAAAGGCTGGGCTGACTGACAGTTAAATGAAATTTGAAACTATGACAATCTGAACACAAGCCATAGATGCTATTACCATAACAAACTTTCTTGATTAAAAAGAACAAATTTACACTGATGAGAGGGATGGAAAGGCATAGCTTTAAAAGCATAGTAGCCACAATTAAACCTCTCTTCTAGTTTTTGTCTCACTGCACAGTCACTGAAAATAACACACAGATGCACACTATGTGTGGTTCATTGTTCAATATGTTGCCACTTAGATGAGACAAAGTGACCTGATTTTCCCCATTAGGTTAATGCAACTTTTAGTTTTCCTTGACTTAATGTATCACCTGCATTAAATAAACAATTGTTACAATTATACTTTTAAATTATAATTGATCTCATAAGTACCTTTCTCGGCACCACATAAATAAATGCAAAAGATATGTATTTAAGCCAACAAAAATGCCTTGCTCAGACATGATAACCAATAAATGTTCACATTCTCTATGAACATGTTCACAGCCCAAGCAATGACTATAAAATTATTTTATGACGGTTGTAAATTTCACCTTTTATATTACAAAAGATTCTTCATTACCATCCTTTTCCTAACTTGTCTGTCAATTATTTTCACTTTTATTTCTGACTAGAACTACAACTTAAAAGATACATCACACAACAAGTGCAGGGCTAAGCAGTGCTCTTCTACTTTATCTCATCATTTTATATATATTTTTATAATCTTAACATTGTGAAATTAAACACTTTCATTTGTGATAAGACAGATAAGCAGAAATATCAATGAACACAGTAAGCTTAATAATACCTCAGCATCTACTCCAGCCTCAGTCTCCATTTGGAATATGGACAGCCCTTCTGAGCTATCTTTTAAAGCAAATATTTGAAATTCAATTCCTTTCTTTCAAACAGTGTAAATAGCTGCTAAGCATAGCAATGTTGCTGCAAATACTATCTTAATATCACCAACCCTTTATCCTGATGTTTGGATAAATAAGTCTTATTGCAATTAGAAATCTATCTACAGAATCATAGCACATTATAATTACTCTGCAAGAAAAGAATCCCTTATCTAAACTGAGTATTTAAGAATTAAAACATTTCTTTAAGGTGCCAGAATGCTGAAGGTTGTCACCAACTCTGCCTCAAGCATTAAAATAAGACACTGAAAGATAAAACTTGCAGCTGTTGGAATTTTACAAAGTATTCCTCTGTGAAACATTATGTCGTTCCCCTTGCTTCAAAATGTACTTGTTTTCAAATTGAAAACAGTAGCACGAAAATGGAACATGATGCTTCAGTAGCTATTTTCCACAAGATATGTTTACCAACATATAGCACAAAAGATCTAATATTGAAATTGTAGGTAATAGCAGAATAATACTTCACAATGACATAAACATATAAATTACAGCTGCATTTATTTCATACACATCATACTTGAGTACTTTATATTTTACATTAATTGCAAGAGGAAACTTAGGATTGAAATTTTTATTCAGCATCATCTAATTCTGTTTTCTAAACCAAATTTCAGGAACACAAAATAGCACAATAGATGTTTATGCTTCCATATGTCTCCCAGTATCTTCAACATAAATTCCAAAGTTTAATCAAATTAACACAATGTAGAACAAAACACAACTAGCTACTTACTGCAAACTTAATCTTGTCTACAGCTTACTTATATAAAAATTCATCACTTTCTTTAGCAGTGGTGTAAGAAATGAATGCAGTATCAAATATGGCTGTTATATGGGAGGAATTTGGAAAGTAAGGTTCAAATTGCTATAGCTCATCAAATTTCGTGCAAATACTCAAATGCATACACACCGACTCCCAGCAAGATGCCATTTGCATTGGTAGTGTTGCAGTGTAGTTTACAGTGTTAGTTCAAAGTGCTTAAAACAATTGATGGGCCCACCAAATGTGAAATATGTTCTGTGATTTGGTTTTTGACAGCAAGGAATGATTCAGAGCGGACATTCTTCAACAGATCAGTGAAATGCATGGCCCTAGTGTGATGAGTGACATCAAAGTGTATAAGTGGGAAGAGCTTTCAAGAACAGATGAGACAGTGTCCATAATGAATTGCAACCAAGCCGGTCATCAGTGATCATTGATTAGGTCAATACCAATAGATGGAAAAATCTGTGAAGACCAGCAATTCACAATTTCCACTGGCTATCCTTACAGGTAGCAGTCATCTATGTCAGCACACAAAAACTTGTAGAACGTTGTGACAAATGTTTAAAAAAATATGGTAACTATGTATAAAACTAGAGAAAGATGTAAGGAATTAAGTAAAACAACCGTTTTGCAACTATCTATGATGGTTTAATGTGTATAAAACATCAGACCTTACTTTACGAATTACCCTCGTACTGTATGCCAGTAACACAACTATTACAATGTTATTGCCTGCAATGGAAAGGTTGGGGGGGGGGGGGGGGGAGGCAAAAAATCAACAGCCCCTAATAAAACATACTCCTAACTTCACTTTCCCTGCTAAAGTTTTAATAAATGATAGCTATATGATCAATGTTTAAGCAACAAAAATTTGTACCCAGCTTTGGACACAGTGTCTAAAGCTTGAAATAATGGGAGTTGTTCCTTTAGTCAGGGCAAGCATGAAGCAGCACAGCCAGTTCAGTGTATACATTAGAAAACTAGTGCCACAGTCTTTTGAACATCACTGACAGATGTGACCACTGTGTATTGCTAGCTAGTCAATAGCAGTTAACACAGAGATCTTACTTTCTATTTCTAAGAATAGCACTCGATAACATTATCATATCTATACTGCCCTTTCAATGAAACCTTCAAACCTGGATATTATTATTGTTATTGTTGTTGTTGTTATTAATTATTGTTGTTATTATTGTTGTTATTATTGTTATTATTATTATTATTATTATTATTATTATTATTATTACTATTACTATTACTATTACTATTACTATTACTATTACTATTACTATTACTACTACTACTACTACTACTACTACTACTATTACTATTACTATTACTATTACTATTACTATTACTATTACTATTACTATTACTATTACTATTACTATTACTATTACTATTACTATTACTATTACTATTACTATTACTATTACTATTACTATTACTATTACTATTACTATTACTATTACTATTACTATTACTATTACTATTACTATTACTATTACTATTACTATTACTATTACTATTACTATTACTATTACTATTACTATTACTATTATTATTATTATTATTATTATTATTATTATTATTATTATTATTATTATTATTATTATTATTATTATTATTATTATTATTATTATTATTATTATTATTATTATTATTATTATTATTATTATTATTGCTGCAGCCCACACTGCACATTCTTCATATGCCTTTTACAGAGTTATATGTTAATTGCTTCTTGAGTAGTTTTGTATTCATTTTATATAATTATAGTAATACTACGATTCCATTTAGAGCCCCCCTGCTGTTTGCTCATGGTAGCTGGATACAATTTGGTCCTAGCACTGAAAACATTCCCTTAATAGTCTTTAAATGCATACAATGGATTTCTGTTGCTGCACTTTTATGCTAATACACAAAACAGTTGCCATGATTTATTAAGCAACATCATAGCTTTTGCAATCCTTCTTCTTTTATTCAAATTTTCAATCTAAAGCTCCATCATATCATAACACTCCATTAAACACATTGAATCACCTTTGTAGCAAATGATTAAGCAAAATATACTTCAACCCATTAGGATATGTATGTCATATATTTAATGTGAATGACAAAAAATCACAGGTATTTGAGATCAAATGTAGTTGATGAGGCAGAGTGGTGTATTTAGCTAGAACACCATTTGAAAAGAGAATTGCTTACTCTAACTCCAAATCTTTAACATGCACATGGAGCACCATAAGCAGATAAATGCACACATCTGTATTTGTTTTCTATTACGTACTTATGCACTATGTTATGAGTTCACAGCATAATGCATATTAACAACAAAAAATGTGTTGTATTCTTTGTCAGTGTTTCCAAATGAAGCAATTTAAATGTTGAGTATATATTTCTCCGCAAACAGTTATTTTTGTATATGGCTATCACTTTTAGCATTATGTTAAATGTTGAGACCTTTCTGATAAATAATATTTCAGTGTAAAAGTGCCAGTATTCAAATGCTGACACTGATCAGCTGTGAGCACCAAAGCGGCAATTGGTCATTAGCTTCAACAGATCAGTAACATTTTAAAAGGCAAATTTTGTTAAAACTTTTCTGATGAGCAAGAAAACAAAACAAGTGAGCTGTGGTGCTATGGTGCTCCCTGTTATTTCATGGCCTCTATTTGTAAAACTTGACTTCAGTTTCCACTACGTCTTTCAAGAGGTCATCAACTTCACTCAGGCTCTGCCCTGGGGCAAAATCTTCTATAAATTTGCTGACTTCAGCTACACAATTTAATTCCATGTCATGAAGCAATGCTCTTGCCCCTTCACTGGCTCCAGCATGCAGACGATATAAGTTATGAGCTCTATCCACCTTTCTCTGGAATCTTGGCACATC